>JARYZH020000077.1:131397-1331397 GCA_030021035.2 Notholithocarpus densiflorus | reverse complement strand
AATTAATGTCCTGATTAAAGAATCACCAATGGTTCAAAAATTCTAAGGGATGTAGGAGTTCCGAGAACAATCAATGGTTCAAGGATTTGGTTCAAAAATCGACGAGCAACCAAAGATTTAACGACCCATAAGGACCATAAGACATCAATAGTCACAAAATCAAGTTTTCAGAAATCATCAAGGCCATGAGAACGAACAATGATTCAAGAACCAAGTTTCAGAAATTCTCAAACCCACAATCGAAGAACAAACCCACAATTCAAGAACCGATGAAACAAGTCTTGGAAACACTCAAGCCCACCACTGAAAAACTATCAAAGATCAACGAACTTAATAGAGCGCAGAAGATTTAAAAAACAATGGAAGTGTGGTCAATTCCCAAGGGACAACAATCAAGGTCCAAGCATGACAGTTCTACGAAAAAGTCATTTCTCATGAATCAGAGATAAGTATGCAAACAAGCTGTCTTATTTATTGAAGTTGTTAGGCAGTAAGAGGTTGTTAAGCCAACTGTAGTCAGTTTAGCAGTTATAAATGGTCAGCCTTGGCCTTTTGTATGCTAACAAGGATTGTGTAAAAGGGGTTGCTAAACCTTTGTACTTCACTAAGGTGCTTATCATTTCTATTTCTTTATAACAAATACTTTCTTCTTCTTTTTTCCAGAATCACACCAGAACTTTTTATCACAAAATTATTTAAACCATCATGGCAATAATATAAATATTCAAAGACAACATATTTTACACAAAAATTATCTTAAAACATTCGTAGTTAATTCATGAATAAAAGGCATAAAAATTCAATTAAGTAAATTTGGAATGTTGAATGAAGCGAGAAACAATATTCCTTTAAAATAATTAAGAATTAAAACATAATTTTTTTTTTCTTTTAATATCTCCCATATCATAGATAGGAACATAGAAATGAGAATCGGATTTCTCATAGATATCAATTTATGAATGATTGAATTTATTTTTTTCCAAGGAAAGAGAATCATGGAACGAAGGGCATATTGCAAACACACCCAAAGTAGCCACAAAACCAAAAAGGGGAAGGAAAAAAAAAAAAAAATTAACTCACAATTTTAATTCCATCTTTTCAAAATTAAAAAAAAAAAAAAAAAAAAACCCTTCGTACTTTGTAATGTGCATGAAATATATACAATAAAGTATCATCATATTTGCGTAGTTAGCCATGCTTTTATATGTATTATTTTGTGACTAATTATATATTATATTTGTTTTATTGAAAATAAAGGCTATTCATGTTGAGAGGCTGAACAAGTTATAGGTTGTATGCTACGTGGGCCAAGCCGATTATAAAGCTAACTTAAGAGAAGAGAGCTTGCCATGAAGTAAAGATTCAGCCCAAAGAAGTAGAACACCTAGCCCAGGCGTGTATTTAAGAAGAAGCCAAGATGCAATCCCACATGGATGAAGTTGCTAGGAAAGAAACTCTTACAATCAAGCCATGAGGTGTCCGTATCACAAAAGAAATACAAGTCAGCCTGTAAAGCTAGGCCACGGAGTCCCTTGCATGTGCGTGGCTTGGAAATATGAATTCCTTATTCTAATTGTATTAGGAATATAGCATAGTGTAAGGCAGCTATTTTCATATATAAACCTCTAGGTTAGTTTGTTTAAGAGGATGGCTGGGGGCTGAACATATGGAGGCGGCTACCTCTTTGGTTTTTTTCCATGATAGTTAGTTTTATTTTATTTGTCTGGTTTAATGTTTAGTATTTTATTTTTGTGTTTTCTTTTAATTACTATGAGTAGCTAAATTTATAATTAAAGTTAAGGATGAAACCTTGTTAAGGATTATCAGTATTGTTTATGTGATTTGATTTTTCCCATAATAGTTGTTCTTTAATGATTTAAATTGTTCTTACTTCATATCAATTGACTAAGATGAGATTCTAGATATGAGTTCAATCATGTTTTTCTCATGATTTATGATTTGTCTTAATTAATTGAATGCTTGGTTTATTATTTCTTGATTTTAAAATTGGATATCTCTTGTAATTTGTTTGGCTACGGATACAATTGATGATTTGATTTTATACTTAAGAAGCGAAAAAGAACATGCTTTAGATATTTAAATAGAAGTTTTAATGATATTATTTTCTATGGTAGCAAGATTGATTTCTAAATTATCATGCAGTAGTTGGAAAAAATTAATGATCGTAAATATATGCTGATATGAATTAACAAGGCGGATTCCAAAATCTTAATTCCTTTCTCTAGATTGTTTACATCTCTTTACTGCTTTATATTATATCTTTGCTTAGTTTAATTATTTGCTTAGTATATTTAATTGCAAACAACCAATTTTTATTAAACTAGATTAGGATTAATTTGGTTAAGATTTGATTAATTTTCCTACATTCATTCAAGTCCCTGTGAGTTCGATCTCGTTCTTGTCAAACTATACTTAGGTATGGTTTGTACACTTGTGAGTACTTTCAAATTTCACAACACTTTGCATTCATATGAAATTGTGTTGAAAAACATGATGTATAGAACACCAAAAAATTGAATAGACATCCTATATAATAAATTTAAAATATTATTATATGTATCCTTTCCCTTTTACTCATGATTTTAAAGATGAAAAGGCAAAGTTAAAAAACTTAGATGGAACCATTGTTTTAAAAATAGAAAAAGGTAAATTACAAAGTTGGTTCCTATCATTCACATCATATTTCAATTTGGTCTATAACTTTTCAATTGTGTCAATTTGGTCCCCAACCTTTTTAGTGTTGTAGTCAAGGGAGTCAATCTTGTACTGGAGGTTGTACCGGTTTGGCTAGGAGAACGATATATTTTAGTACCGGTCGGTACCGGTGTACCATTTCGGGTTTACTGCTATTTTTTTTATAAATAAATAAATATATATATAAAATAAAAATAAAAGTTTACCATAAAACATTACCTTAATTCAGATCAAATTATTCATGGGTTTAGACATGGTTGTCAAAATCACGATCTGGATCGTAGGATCGTATGATTTTATGATCCCACCTCACCAAAATGTTTAAAATCGCATTAGGATCGTAAAAATGGTAGGATCGTGTAGGATTGTAGGGGATCCTACCGATTCTACCGATCCTACCAAAACATTAGTTTTTGGTTTTTTTTTTTTTTTTTTTGGTGGGATAAATTTTTGGTTTTGATGAAGGTTTAAGGTTTTTTTTTTTTCTATGTTGTGATGGTATGACTTTTATTTATTTTTATATACTTATGTTAACCTAAGCAAATGTTTTCTAGTTTATAGTTCACTTGTAATCAAAATAAATGAATGCTTCATCATTTCTAAATGAAAAATTTATATTGGCTTTGCTACCTTTTAAGCTATAATATTGTTAAATTCGTTTGATCAATATACTAATTTGTGTTCTAATATTACTAAAATATTTTTCTTATATAAAATTTTATTAGTATGCTTGTATTTGTATATTGATTGATTGATTTTTTTTAGCATGTTCTGTAATTGTTGTTGAGTGGTATAACTTAAATAGTTGAGTGTGAAGTTGTATTTTGATCTCTTTTGCAACTCTAGTATACAAATATACAATGTCTACATAGATGATAAAATGAATGATGATGATTAGGATGGTGGTTATAAGAACCCTAAAATGGGAATAATTAAATGTTCATTTCACCTTAATATTCATCTTACTTTTAGATTTCATATTTTAGTTAGCTAGTTTCTATTTGATAACTTATTTTGAATTTTAAACTTGGAACTTGGAACTTAGAACTTGCAAAATATTTCCATATGTGTTGATAAATATTTTGGTATTTGGTTGCTAATTAAACATTTATTTAATTTTTTAGATACATTGGATCAAAATTTAAATATATTTGTTTCGTTAGCATAGACGTAGTGATGTATGACATGCAAATTGCATCATATGATGCAAATCTTTGATTTTTATGGATGAATTCACAATTTACGTGATTATTCAACATACAAAATCATTATCAATGTGTTTTTTACTTTAACTGAAAATATGTAGGATCTTACGATCTACGATCCGATCCTACGATCCACAATCCTACCTACCTCTCACGATCCTATGTAGGATCTCGATTTTGACAACCTTGGGTTTAGACTTTAGCATCAACTAAAAGAAAAAAAAAAAAAAAACACAAAATATAAAAAACAGAAAGCTTAATTGTTTATTGCATACTAAGAAAACAAAATACAAAATTTTACCTATTCTACAGCTTCTAGCTTCCGCTTAGATGAGATTTGAGAAACCAAATCTCAAATTGACATGAATTGAGAGAGAAAGAGAAACCGAGAGACTAAGAGAGTGGTTTGGCCGTTAAAAAAAATAATAATAAATAATTAATTACAAAACATTAAAAGAAAAAAAAAAAGGAGCTTTTTTCTATTCCGGCCGATATGCCCAGTACACAGCCGATACACCTGGTATTTAAACCGGTACAAAATGCTGGCGTTTTTGTATTGGTGCACGTACGGGTATGGTACATACTGACCGTATCGGCTGGTACGGTATAGTATCCTCTTCCTTGGTAGTGTCAATTTAGTCCTTGCCATTATTCATTGAATGAAAAAAACTGATGTGTCAAACGAAACATAGAAAAATTATTTTTTATGTCACATCATTTGCCAACTGTACCACCATGTCAATTAAAAAAAAAAACTCAAATTAAAACTAAGACGTGTGACCACCAAAATCCCTAAAATCCCTAACTATCTCCATCTCTTCTCCCTCTCTCCCTCTCTCGTTAGAAAGGCAAGATTGTGTCTCAGATGAAGGAAGGGAAGAGAAAACATGGCTCTAGAGAGAATTGATTGACCGAGTTTTTGCTATTCAATGTCATCAGGTTATATGGCTTTATTGAGTTCATATCAATGTAGAAATGGAGAGCTCAACAAGACCATATAGTTTGTGTTATGCCCAGTTGATTTGAATTTTTCTGTCATCTCATGTGTCAACCAATCAAATGATTTAGATATTAGTCAAGTTTCTTTTTCTACAAATTTTCAGCAATTAAACAAAGCTTAGAGAAGCATTAAATGTAAATTTTACATGATATAGATTTGCATCAAGTCCTTCTATAATAACAGTGTCTATGAATGTCTCTTTGAGATTAACCAAGTTAATATTATATTGGTGTTGGATTGGATGGAATTTCGATCTTAAGTTTTGTGATTTAGGTATGAGTGACCCTCAAAAGAAGAATATTTATATCAGTATGGTGAGGAAGGCTTCAAAGATATGCCACCACCTGGCAGTGGTGGGTTCTCAAATGGAAATGGTTGTGGGGGGAATAGGTTTAACCCTAGGAATGTAGAGGACATTTTTGCTGAATTCTTTGGAAGTAGCCTGTATGGATTTAGTTCATCAGGACCTAAGAGGTCTATGGGGTTCTAGTCAGATGGTTCAGGGATTTTTAGGGGAGATGAGTTAGGGATTTTGTTCGTCATGTGTCTCAGTTTTATTTTATTTTATTTTATTTTTTTTAATTAATGTGGCAGTATAATTGGTAGATGATGTGGCATGGAAAATAATTTTTTTATTATTTCATTTGAGATATCAGTCTTTTCCATCTAAAAGATAACGGCATGGACTGAATTAATATAACACTAAAAAGGTTGGGGACCAAATTGACCCAATTGAGAGGTTAGGGACCAAATTGAGATATGGTGTAAAGAATAGAGACCAACTTTGTAATTTACCCAAATAAAAATAAATAAATAAAATCTACACAACTTAATTTGTGAAGTAGATAAAAATGATAAGAGAAGAAAAAAAATGAAAGAAGGTGTGGTGCTAAAGAAGGAAATTAGGGAGAGTTAGAATAAAAAATCCATGTATGTGTGCATTCTTGTTGTAAGGTTGAATTTAATCAACCATCTTGTTGGCTTTATTCCATGCCAAATTTTCTTGTATTTTAGCAATTAGTAACCCTGTATTTAGGTGGGAATTATGTAAGGGTAGTGTGTGAGAGAGTGAAAAAATGCTCAAGATTGTGCAAAGAAGCAGGGTCTCGCGACTGGATCTCGGGGGTTGCTCGCGGCTTGCAAGCCGCCAGAAGTTGCACACGTGCCAAGCATGCCAGAAGTTGAAGAGTCACGCCAGCTGTTGCACTACAGGACAAAAGTCCCAGGCTGGCCAGGCCGTTATCTCGCGACTTGAACTCGCGACTCAGTCAAGTTGCTAGGCCAAGTCGCCAAGACACCCTGTTTGGAAAAAACCTGACTCTTCACATCTCATTCTCACCTTAGTATAAATACCCCTTATACCCACGAAATGTAAAGAGCTTCTAGAGAGAATTTGGAGAGAGAAACCCTAGAGAAAAACAAGATTGACTCATCCACAATCTTCATCTTTGATTCTCCAAATTCCTCTACTCTCTTCCTCTTCATTGTTACATCCTTGAGAGGTTTTTGACCAAATCCTTTTCTTACCATACCCTCATTTGTGAGAAAGCTTTTTGGTGCTTTGGGAAGCATTTAGGAAGGGACCAATACATATTGGTTGATGCTATGGGCTATAGCGGAATCTGGTAAGCTAAAGAAGAAATAGGTTCGACGTAACCTCGTTGGAGAAAGAAGCTTGGAGGGCTTAGGTACACTGGGTAGATTAGGCTTGGAGGGTCTATTGCTGTTCATGTATCCCAACTACATTCTTTAGTGGATTATTTATCACTTGGAGGGCGGCGGAGAGGTTTTACGCCGAGGGCTTTGGTTTCCTCTTCGATAACACATCATGTGTTGTCCTTGTGTTTGCATCTCTCTTCCCTTAATCTTTACCTTTTAATTTCTGATGTGGATGTGATTTTAATTGGTTTAGATTGTTTATCAATTCTGTTATTATCTTGTGTTCATTTTCCGCACATATCTTGTTTGACATTAAGCTTGAATTGATAATATTGTATTCGGGGGTCTAAACGCTCATAGTGTTTTATATGCTATTTGAACTTTCACTTGTATGTGGAGACAGAGAGAGAGAGAGAGGCTATGATGTACTTGCCAAATCTAAAATTCGAGCAAGTCACTAACGTTCCATTTGTTTCAATGAAAAACCTTATGTAAAGATAGTTTTTCATATCTTCTAGTTTTTAGTAGTATCAGAAAAAACGAGTTAAAGAAAACTATATTTGGTCAATTGGAAAAAGTATGATTTATTTTTAGAAATTGTTTTCCATTAATTTTTTTCTTTTTGAATATCACTTAGATCTTCCTATTTTTAAGATATCCATAATAAAAATGTAATAAATATCTTGCAAATTTAATGCCTGGTTCATTTTCTTCTCTTTCGTAGTCAAGTAGGTGTAAAAACACACTCAAACTCACTAATGGAGTAACAAACACTTTAGGAAGAAAACAGAGAAAGAGATAAGACTAAACAAACTCTGGTATTATTGACAAGAAAGAATACAATACAGTTATGAGTCTCTGATACAAAATATATAAAAATAGAGAGAGAAAGAAAAGAGAGAGCGCGAGAAAGGTGGAGACAGTTACAACAGCTATACACGTGCAATAATAGAAATGCACACGTGAGATAACTAACTCTCACTCAAAACTGATAATTAATGTAACACGGGAACAACATTGTTTAGATTAATGAGGAACGACGACGTTTGGCTTTAGGCGTGTTTTGTGTTTTACAATCTGTACTGATGACACCATTTTGGGAGTAACCGTTGGAACAGTACTCCCATCTTCGTCATTTGAATGTTCAGAAGCACTTCTACTGTTTTCATCCCCCTTCAAACAAAAGGGGAATTTCCACATGAGTTTGGAAGTAAGCCAATGAAACCTGGGAGCAGGAAGACCCTTGGTAAACAAATAAGTAAGTTGATCATGAGTGGAGATGAATTTAACCAACAGATCACGCCTGAGCACTTTCTCACGAACAAAATGATAATCAACTTCAATGTGTTTGGTCCAAGCATGAAACACAAGATTGGATGCAATGGCCAAAACACTGACATTATCACACCAAAGAAGTGGGGGTTAAGGAAGGAAAATGCCAAAATCACGAAGGAGAATTCTAATCCAATACAATTCAGCTGTTGTGGAAGCTAATGCACGATACTCAGCTTCAGTGGATGGGCGAGACACAGTAGCTTGCTTCTTAGCAGACCATGTGATTGGACAATTGCCAAAAAAGACCACAATACCAGTGATTGAACGCCTGTCCACAGGATCTCTAGCCCAATCTGCATCACTATAGGTAGATAAAGAAGTAGGACCTGGAGTAAAGGCAAGACCAAAATGGAGAGTGCCTTGAAGATATCTAAGAATCCGCTTGGTAGCTTGAAGATGGTTCTGAGTAGGATTGCTCATGTATTGATAGGCCTGTTAAACAGCAAAGGAGAGATCTGATCTGGTGAAAGTAAGGTATTGCAAAGCACCAACCAAACTCCTATAGGATTTAGGATCAGGCAAAAGAGGGCTATCATTAGGAAGAAGATGATGATTAGGTGAACAAGAAGTTTTTCAAGGCTTGCAGTTAGTCATAGCAATTCTTTGAAGCAAATCAGAAGCATACTTCGTCTGATGCACAAAGAGACCAGTAGAAGTATAATCAATCTAAAGACCAAGGAAATAATGAAGCAGTCCAAGATCCTTGAGATCAAAGTCAATGCCCAAAAGCTTGATAATAGAAGAGACTATGAGAGACCGCTCCCCCAGCCCTTTGTTATGATGTTGGGCCAAACCCACGTGAATGGGTGGAGTCGTGTTATTACTTCTCAAAATGGAGGTTCGACTAGTTATATTTTCGCCTTTAAATTAAGGGTTTTACAATGGAGTCACCACTTATTTAATTATTGGGATAAATAAGAAAACCAAAATTGAAAAATTCCTCATTTTATTAATTTTCAATTGAATTTACATTGATCATAGGAAAATTACATGGCTTTGGTCCTAGATACAATCTAAGATAAAGTACATAGCTTTGTTTCCTAGTTACAATCTAGAAATTGAAAATTACAAGGATAAACATTGGTCTATCAACCATTGATCTAAGTTCGAAGGCTATGTTACAAAGTAGGAAGGTGTTAGGCACCTACCTTGCCCGGTGAAACCGGTCTTTTAGACTATGGTGGCCAACATTCATATTACATCATCCAATATGTTATCAATCAATTTGCACGTTGAATTTAAAGTGTGTGTATTTGATAAACTTTAATTCAATTTATTAAGCATTTCATTTAGATTGAAAAATAAATTCTAGTGAATGTGTGTGGATGGTGATATCCTAGATTCAAGAATTTAAAAGAATTATTAAACAAACATCTTTTTCATGTTTTTGATGTGGATTTAAGATCGAAACTAGTGTTATGCATGAACATGTGATGAACAATCAAGAACATATAAAGAACACATAAGAATATTTAAGAACATTCAAACATATTCAAGAGAATTTAAATAGTTACTATCATGTTTTAATCTTAAATTCTCATCATGGCAACACAAAAAACAAGTTAGGGAAATCGATTATACCTACATGCAAGATCCATATGGTGGAGGAGGAGACTCTTGATAGAAGTTCTAAGGGTGGAGGAAAAGAAGAGTTAGGAGAGGAAGAGTGAGTCTCACTCAATACCTTGAGTCTCAGGAAGACCAAGATATGACAAGACTACTCAAATTCACTAGAACTCAAGAGAAGGGAAGAGAGGGGTTTTTTTGTGTGTTTTGGAATGAAGGAGAGGGGGGGTTTATATAGTAGTGGTGGAGGAAATATGAATGGAAGACCATTTAATGAGGGTTGACAAAGAATCATGAACCTAGACCTCATTTTAGCCTTGGGGAAAATCTGGTGCATTAAATGTAGAGATTGGTGGGAGTGAGGAGCAAGCAAAATTCGGTTTTCCCGTAGCTACTGTAACAGCCTGTAAAGATAATTTCAAAAAATCATATCTTACTCAATTTTGGTCAGAATTGTCTCGTTCTTGTGCTCAAATTGAAGCCCCGGATGTCTAGTTTTTGGGAAAATTAATCTCATTCACAGATTCAAAATATTCTAAGAGATATAAACGAAATGGTGAGCAGAGGTCATTTGTTAGAAAACAATTTCAGCACAATTAACATTAATAGGTCCCAAATTAGCTCCCAATTAACATTAATAGGCTCTAATCACTCCCATTTCAGACTTAATTAGTTCCAAATTTACCCTAATTAAAAGATAATTGCACAAATTACTCATTGAATAATAAATATTTAACTATCTAATTAATTAAGTATATGCAACCTTACCATAAAATGTAGTCATAACCAATCAAATTATGACACATTATTAATCTCAAATTGATTATAATTATAACCAATTGGAATCAATTGTTCATAATTACATATAGTCGAACTCAATTTGTGATAGTGCATCTTGGTCATGAAAACTTGATTTGATGATAACTTTCAATCTGATGGTCCGATTAAGGCTTATGACCAGTGGATTTGATCGTTACAACATCAAGATCATTTTGGTGAAATGAGATTAAGGATCTAGTGACCAGAATCAAGATGCATATTTCCAATGCGAAATTACCATTTTACCCTCCATGTGAGGTTAAATGCGGGTTGCAAAATGGGGTGTCAACAGAATGCCCTTCATTGGTAGAGCTTGAAAAGCGAATGTCAATGTATGAAAGAGACACCTAACTTTGCAATCAGTATTTAACTGTGGTGAATGTATGATGTATGTAGATAAAAATGCAGACGGTCATGTTGTGGATCAAAATGTGGACTGAATCTTAAGGGAGATTTCCTACGTACCTCTTGGTGAGAGGATCAGGTCCAAACGTAGTTCATAAATGCAGCTTCTTCTTCTTCTTCTTCTTCTTCTTCTTTTTTGGGAAAAAAATGAGTAATAGACATGCTTACCAGTGGTCACAACAAAATAAGGATTTTAGTCGTGCTTTCCAAAGGACCAACAATCTTGAATTTTAGACATGCTTCCCAGAGGTCCAAGGATTGGAATTTTGTACGTGCTTCCCAGAGGTCCATTGAAATTGAATTTTAGACGTGCTTCCCGGAGGTCCAAGGATTTGAATTTTGGACATGCTTCCCAGAGGTTCGATGGATTTGAAGTTTGGATGTGCTTCCTAGAGGTCCAATGGATTTGAAGTTGGGACGTGTTCCCAGAGGTCCAAGGATTTGAATTTTGGACGTGCTTCACAGAGGTTCGATGGATTTGAAATTTTGGACATGCTTCCCAGAGGTCCAAGGATTTGAATTTTTGACGTGCTTTCCAGAGGTCCGATGGAATTGTGGAAGGCGATATTTGTGCCAATGTGTATGGATCCTTTACCCTAGTTCCTGCAAATAAATATTTTCAATTAGTAACAGAGTTATTCATTGAAAGAAATTTGACATACCTAGCCAATGTCCCTAGTTTGGGGCATGTTGCAATGCTTGGACGAGTTCCGAGATGAATACTTTAATATTAGGCTTGCGTTTTTGTGCGGCCATCACCTTTTTGGCTTGGAAACATAAGAGAGCTACTGTAGATCCTATGGATTTTAGGAGAACTAAGGTCGATCCCTTGAAGGTAGGAGAGCTACTGTCAATCCTACAGTGTATAGGAGAAGTAAAGTCGATCCTATGGGTTTCGAGAGACCTATGGTCGATCCCTTAAAGGTAGGAGAGCTACTATCGATCCTATAGTGTATAGGAGAACTAAGGTCAACCCTATGAGTTTTGGGAGAACTAAGGTCGATCCCTTGAAGGTATGAGAGTTACCATTGATCCTACAATGTATAGGAGAATTAAGGTCGATCCTATGAGTTTTGGGAGAACTAAGGTCGATCCTTTAGAGGTAGGAGAGCTACTGTCAATCTTACAGTATATGGGAGAACTTAGGTCGATCTTATGAGTTTTGGAAGAACTAAGGCCGATCCCTTGAATGTAGAAGAGCTACTGTTGATCCTACAGTGTATAAGAAAGCTAAGGTCGATCCTATGGGTTTCGGGGTATAGGAGAACTAAGGTCGATCCTACGAGTTTCGAGAGAACTAGGGTCGATCTCTTAGAGGTAGGAAAGCTACTGTCGATCTTACAGTATATAAAAGAACTAAGGTCGATCTTATGAGTTTTGGGAGAACTAAGGTCGATCCCTTGAATGTAGGAGAGTTACTGTTGATCCTACAGTGTATAGGAGAGTTAAGGTCGATCCTATGGGTTTCGAGGTATAGGAGAACTAAGGTCGATCTTACGGGTTTTGGGAGAACTAAGGTCGATCCCTTGGAGGTAGGAGAGCTACTGTCGACCCTATAGTGTATAGGAGAACTAAGCTCGATCCTATGGGTTTCGGGAGAACTAAGGTCAATCCCTTGGAGATAGGAGAGCTACTATGTATAAGAGAACTAAGGTCGATCCTACAGTGTATAAGAGAACTAAGGTCGATCCTATGGGTTTCGGGAGAGCTAAGATCGATCCCTTGAAGGTAGGAGAACTATTGTCGATCCTACAGTGTATAAGAGAACTAAAGTCGACCCTATGGGTTTCGGGAGAACTAAGGTCGATCCCTTAAAGGTATAAGAGCTATTTTCGATCCTATAATGTATAGGAGAACTAGGTCGATCCTATGGGTTTCAGGAGAACTAAGGTCGATCCCTTGAAGGTAGGAGAACTACTATCGATCCTACAGGGTAAAGGAGAGCTAAGGTCGATCCTATAGGTTTTGGGAGAACTAAGGTCGATCCCTTGAAGGTAAGAGAGCTACTGTCGATCCTACAGTGTATAGGAGAACTAAGGTTAATCCTATGGGTTTTGGGGAAAACTAAGGTCAATCCCTTGAAGGTAGAAGAACTACTGTCGATCCTATCGGGTAAAGGAAATCTAAGGTCGATCCTATGGGTTTCGGGAGAACTATGGTCAATCCCTTGAAGGTAGGAGAGCTATTGTCGATCCTATAGTGTATAGGAGAACTAGGTCGATCCTATGAGTTTCGGGAGAATTAAGGTCGATCCCTTGAAGGTAGGAAAGCTACTGTCGATCCTACAGTGTATAGGAGAACTATGTCGATCCTATGGGTTTCGGGAGAACTAAGGTCGATCTCTTGGAGGTAGGAGAGCTATTGTCGATCCTGTAGTGTATAGGAGAACTAAAGTTGTTCCTATAAGTTTCAAGAGAACTAAGGTCTATCCCTTGAAGGTAGGAGAGCTACTGTCGATCCTAAAGTGTATAGGAGAATTAAGGTCGATCCCATGGGTTTCGGGAGAACTAAGGTCAATCCCTTGAAAGTAGGAGAACTACTGTCGATCCTATAGGGTATAGGAGAGCTAAGGTCGATCCTATGAGTTTTGGGAGAACAAAGGTCGATCCTTTAAAAGTAGGAGAGCTACTGTCGATCCTACAGTGTATAGGTATTATCTGGCTAAATGAAAGTGCATAACGGGTCCTTCACTTTGATTCCTGCAAAAATGAAAGTTTCAATTAACATGGACATTACAAGAAATTGGAAGTACTTAGCCAATGCCCCTAGTTTGGGGCTTATTCCATGCTTGGATGGGAGTTGAGTTAATTTTGATGTTGCGACCATTGGGGAATATGGAAGAAGATCATGGTCCGCCATCCTTGGTTCCTGAAAAATGGTTTTCTTTCTCTAGCTTGTTAGAAACCACTTATCATGAAAACATTTTTGGCCAATGCCCCTAATGTGGACAAGCTTGCAAAAAAAATAGATTGATGCCTCAAATGAAAACAGGCTTTCATGCAAGAATGACATATCCGCATACAATATAAATAGGCCAATGCCCCAAGTTTAAGCATGCTTGATGCAAAACAAATGGGCTTAGCCTAACTTGCACCCAAACAATTTTATCACATTGTTTTGACTTTGCTCCCCAAGGTTGTTTGGATGATTGGGACCGGGCCTTTGAAAGGCTGCCTACGTACCTCTTTCGTAGAGGATCAGGTCAAGACGTAGTTCAAGAGAACTAGATTTTGGAAAAGAATGATTTTTTTTTTTTTTTTTTTTTTTTTGAAATGAGATTTCTCTTTTAAAAAAAAAAAAATTTCCATTTTTTTTTTGAACAAGATGTGATCCTTTGAACAACCATTTTGGAAAATCATAGTGTTTAAGAACCAAACAAATCTCCTTGATTATGAAGGATCAAGATCATTAAACTCATTTAATCAAAATTTGCTTCTTTCTTTTGAACATTGTCAGATTAAGTCTCCAAAGGCAATCAAGAAATGAAATGTGATAATATTTAAGAATCACATTATTGGGTGCAAACAAGGAGAGTGTTGCAAGTTTGAAAGTTCTTTTGAATCATTTGAGGATTTGAGAAATTTTCTCCTTGGACATATCATTCAGTGGGGTTTGACAATTTTAAGCATTTTTCCTTTTTAATTCAAGAGAAAATAATATTAGAGTTTAAGATGTACCTGCAACTAGTAAGACTTCAAAGAGGTCTTTACTCACGGGTTGTAATGTAGGCTGGGTTTGGGTTATGAAATGAAAGATATAAAATGCTCAAAATTCCCTATGATGTTTCCCCCAAGTATGCATTACTCAAAAATCAAGTATTGGAGTAGTTTTCCCATTTCTTCTTTGTCATCTTCTCACTAGTCTTCATAGGTCACTTGTATCAACAATCGTTTTTATGCTCATTCCTCTTGAATCATACCTCTAGGCTTTCGTCTTGTAAAATTATTCTCTTTTTAGGTTGCATCTTCAAGTTTCCAACTTGGTAGGATTTTCCAATTTTTTTTTTTCTTTGGCCCTAACTTTTGCCTAGACTGCCCTTTTAGGTTTTCAGCCTAGCAGGCTTTTTTTTTTTTTTTTGGCCCTAGCTTTTGCCTAAACTTCCCTTTTGGGTTTTCAGCTTAGAAGTTTTTTTTTTTTTGGTCTTTAATCTCTTGATTGAATGAATTTTTGGGGACCTTTTGCCCTCCTTGTATTTCTCAGCTTAATGATTTTCGGTCATTTTGATGCACTCTCTAGACTTCTTTCTTGCCTCAATGCACTTGCACTTTTCTGTGCTTGATGAATCTTTTCCTTTTTTCAATGAACTTTCTTTTGGATGAACCTTCTACTCTTCTTGGCATGATGAATTTTAGGTTCTTAAAACTTGATGCACATTTTTTTTTTCTCTCACATTGATGGAATTTCACTTCTCTTTCCTTGATTAAGTGAAAGCTCATTTTTCTTTGATGATCTCTTATCTTTAGCTTAATGAATCCTCTACTTGTCTTTCATGTCTTCTAGGAGAGCTTTATCAATTAGCTTCAAAACTACAAGGTCGACCCCTCCTCAACATGAGATTTAAGCATGCATACTTTGAGTTTTTCCCACCCCAAGTTTAGATTTTAGTGGGTTCATGCAAAAAAAAGGCTAAATGTTTAAAGGCTCAAATGGGCTAGCAATGGATGATGAACATTCTAGGTAATAGGAAATAATTTGGTTTAACCAAAGATGGCCTCCTATCCCTAGTAATGCTTGCTTGTAGGCACAGTGATTCAAGCTCTTTTAATAAATTCATCTTAAAAGAAAAAAGTATGAATGCTCTAATGATGTGAAACAAAAGACTTTTGAAAATTAGATCAAGGGCATGGATTCTTGGGATTTTCCAATGGATGGATTCTTTTTGATTGCTTTTTAAGACCATTTCTTCTTATATTCTAAGTCAAGTAGCAAAAGTCTTTACATGGATCCAATGAAATTAATCATTCCTTGATACAAGTTGATTTCTCAAGCCTTTAAACGTCAAGATTTAGAAAATGTTTTGTCCAAGGTATCCTCATGTATCATTTTGAAAAGGAGAATTCTTCTTCTTCTTTTTTTTTTAATTTTTTTTTTTTTTTTTAATCTTGAAAGAAAAAAATTGGGTCTTTTTGAAAAAATCACTAGGAAGTTCAATGGTCCTAGTTCAAAGATTTTTTTTTTTTTAATTTTGAAAGAAAAAAATTGGGTCTTTTTGAAAAAGTTACTAGGGAGTTCAATGGTTTTAGTTCAAAGATTTTTTTTTAAATGACTCAAAGGCCCAATGCCCCTAGTCCAAACACTTTATCATTTGAATTTTTTTCTTTTTCTTCTTCATTTTTTTTTTATTTTTTATTTTTTGGGAAAGATTTGGGAATCTTGATTTTTTTTTTTTTTGGAATTTTTTAAAATATATACACGAACAAAGTACATCAAATGCTACATGGATTTTTAGAATTCAAAGAAACATAGAAACATGGAATAAACAAACAAACTTTAAGCTTAACCATGATGTTGCAAACCAAATGTGGAGTGAGGTAAAGTTGGGCCGCTTGCTTCTTCTTGGTCCATTTAGGATGCTTAAGACTGGGTATGCTTGAACCTTGGTTATGATGAAATGGCTTGGGCTTACACTTGGAAGGCTTGAACCTTGATTATGATTTTTTGGTATTTGCTTGAAATGGCTTGGGCTTACACTTGGAAGGCATGCATCTTGTGAGCTTTTGGCCTTTAATGTTGATCATGCGTATACACCTTTGATGGGCTCAAGTGTTGGGGTTAGACTCATTCAAGAAACAAATTGGGCTTCCATTTCTAGTAGAGTTCAATCTTAGGCTTTTGGGTTTGAGTTAATTCACAACATACAAGGTTCAAACAATCATGATGGGCTCAAGCATTGGACTTGAGTCATCATGGTTCAAACAACGGCCAAACAAATGCGTAATGAAATGCAATTTACATGGACCGACCTAAAGGTAGGTTTTATGGATCATTACAACATGGGTAGAAGGTGGGTTAAAGGTCCCCACAAGCTAGGACGTCATACCTCCCAACTTGTGACACTAGGAGCGCCGCGTTGGTCCAAACGGTACAGTTTGTCCCTATGAACCACCATGGCATAACCATGACGATCCTTGTCGCGGTGGGTGGTAGGTTCATCGCTGGGTATGTGAGTCTCAGGAAGACCATAATTCATGGCTAATACTACCGGGCTTCTGAGCTAGCACACAAATAAAATAAATTTCATTCAAGTAAATGATGCATGACATGCAATATAACGACATATTAGACATATTATATACAAAAAGCAATAAACAAACAATGACATGGTTGGCCACCATAACCTAATTGAAGCTTAGCCCTCAATATCCCTAGTAGAGTCAGTACTGTGAGAGACCACGCCTCGACCTGTTTTTATGATGTTGGGCCAAACCCACGTGAATGGGTGGAGTCGTGTTATTGCATCTCAAAATGGAGGTTCGACTAGTTATATTTTCCCTTTTAGATTAAGGGTTTTACAATAGAGTCGCCACTTATTTAATTATTGAGATTAATAAGAAAAGCAAAATTGAAAAATTCCTCATTTTATTAATTTTCAATTGAATTTGCATTGATCATAGGAAAATTACATGGCTTTGCTCCTAGATACAATCTAAGATAAAGTACATAGCTTTGTTTCTTAGTTACAATCTAGAAATTGAAAATTACAAGGATAAACATTGGTCTATCAACCATTGATCTAACTTCGGAGGCTATGTTACAAGGTAGGAAGGTGTTAGGCACCTACCTTGCCTAGTGAAACCAGTCTTTTAGACTATGGTGACCAACATTCATATCACATCATCCAATATGTTATCAATTAATTTGCACATTGAATTTAAAGTGTGTGCATTTGATAAATCCTAATTCAATTTATTAAGCATTTTATTTGGATTGAAAAATAAATTCTAGTGAATGTGTGTGGATGATGGTGATATCCTAGATTAAAGAATTTAAAAGAATTATTAAACAAACATCTTTTTCATGTTTTTGATGTGGATTTAAAATCGAAACTAGTGTTATGCATGAACATGTGATGAACAACCAAGAACATATGAAGAATACATAAGAATATTTAAGAACATTCAAACATATTCAAGAGAATTTAAATAGTTACTATCATTTTTTAATCCTAAATTCTCATCATAGTAACACAAAAAACAAGTTAGGGAAATTGATTATACCTACATGCAAGATCCATATGGTGGAGGAGGAGACTCTTGATAGAGGTCCTAAGGGTGGAGGAAAAGAAGAGTTAGGAGAGAAAGAGTGAGTCTCACTCAATACCTTGAGTCTCAAGAAGACCAAGATAGACAAAACTACTCAACTTCACTAGAACTCAAGAGAGGGGAAGAGAAGGGATTTTTGTGTGTTTTGGAATGAAGGAGAGGAAGAGTTTATATAGTAGTGGTGGAGGAAATATGAATGGAAGGCCATTTAATGAGGGTTGACAAAGAATCATGAACCTAGACCTCATTTTAGCTTTGGGGAAAATATGGTGCATTAAATGTAGAGATTGGTGGGAGTGAGGAGCAAGCAAAATTCGGTTTTCCCGTAACTACTGTAACAGCCTATAGAGCCAACTTCAAAAAATCATATCTTACTCAATTCTGATCAGAATTGTCTCGTTCTTGTGCTCAAATTGAAGCCCTGGATGTCTAGTTTCTGGGAAAATTAACCTCATTCATAGACACAAAATATTCTGAGAGATATCAACGAAATGGTGAGCAGAGGTCATTTGAGAAAACAATTTCAGCACAATTAACATTAATAGGTCCCAAATTAGTTTCCAATTAACATTAATAGGCTCCAATCACTCCCATTTCAAACTCAATTAGTTCCAAATTTACCCTAATTAAAAGATAATTGTACAAATTACTCATTGAATAATTAATGTTTAACTATCTAATTAATTAGGTGTATGCAACTTTACCATAAAATGTAGTCCAAACCAATCAAATTGTGACACATCATTAATCTCAAATTGATTATAATTATAACCAATTGGAATCAATTGTTCATAATCACATATAGTCGGACTCAATTTGTGATAGTGCATCTCGGCCATTAAAACTTGATTTGATGATAACTTTCAATCTGATGGTCCGATTAGGGCTTATGACCAGTCAATTTGATCGTTACAAAATCAAGATCATTTTGGTGAAATGAGATTAAAGATCTAGTGACTAGAATTAAGATGCATATTTCCAAGGCGAAATTACCATTTTACCCTCCATGTGAGGTTAAATGCGGATTGCAAAATGGGGTGTCAACAGAGACAAAGGAAGAACTATTGCTTATGACAATAATGTCATCCATATAGAGCAAGAGATACACAAGAAAAGAACCATGCCTCAAAATGAAGAGATTACCATCAGCTGCAGAAGCAGAAAATCCAATATGGAGCAATTGTGAAGTAAACCTCTCAAACCAAGCTCTTGGGGCTTGCTTGAGACCATAAAGGGACTTATGAAGAAGGCAAACATGTCTTGGAAAAGTAGGATCAACATATCCTTGAGGTTGAGCCATATAGACCTCTTCCTTAAGAATACCATGTAGAAAAGCATTATTAACATCTAGTTGCCTTAATTCCCAACCATTGTTCACAACCAAAGCAAGAAGAAGTCTAACAGTAGCAGGCTTAACCACGGGACTAAAGGTTTCATTATAATCCAAACCAAACTGTTGAAGGTACCCTCTAGCCACCAACCTAGCTTTGTACCTTGCAATTGAGACATCACTATGCCTCTTTAGTTTATAAACCCACTTACATGTAACAATGTTCTTATGAGGAGGAAGAGGAACCAAGGACCATGTACGTTGCTTCTGTAAGGAATGAAATTTAGCATCCATGGCAGCTACCCACTGAGGATGTTTAGAAGCAATGGCAAAGGAAGGAGGTTCTGTCACAGAATAATCACATTGAACTTGCATAACCTTAGGCTTATAGATACCATGCTTAGACCTTGTAATCATAGGATGAGAATTACTAGAAGTAGGAACAAGGGCAGCAGACTCAAGAACTGTAGAAGAAGAAGAAGAGGGAAGTACTGGATCTGCAGTGACAGATAAGGTAGGTGGTGTTGGGACAACAACAGATGAAGGAGTGTCTGTGGGAGGAGGAACAACAAGAATAGAACAAGAAGCAGAAAGAAAGGAAGGAATGAAGGAAGATGTTAAATCAGAAGCAAGAGGAAAAGAATTGGAAGTATCAGAAACAACAAATGGAGAGGTGATTAAAGGTGAATCAGACTGAGGAAACCAACTAGACAAGGATGAAGAAAAAGGAAAATGAGAATTGGTAAAAACATAATCATGAGCAAAAGGAAAAAGAGATTCATTAAACAAGACATAAAAAACAATATAGACTTTATTAGAAGTAGGATCTAAGCAGATATACCCTTTAGACAGAGGAGGATAACCATGAAAGACACAAGGTTTGGACCTAGGTTGCAACTTATTTTTGTTAAATGGCCTAAGATAAGGGTAGCAGGCACACCCAAATGCTTTAAGAGCATGAAGAGGTGGAGATTTAGAGTTAAGTTTTTCCCAAGGAGAGTGAAAATCTAGAACTAAAGAGGGAAGTCTATTGATAAGGTAGGTAGTTATAAGGGAGATGGGATTGATAAAGAAGAGCTAGGCCTATCTCAACAACATGCCTGTGTTTCCTTTCAGAAACAACATTCTGCTCAGGTGTGTGAGGACATGAGGTTTGATGAAGAATACCATTAGCAGAACAAAAGGATTGAAACTCAGCATTAGTATATTCAGATCCATTGTCAATTCTTAGAATCTTAAGTTTTGAATTATGTTGAGTTTCAACTAGATACTTGAAATGCTTAAAAACATATAGAACTTCACTCTTATGCTTAAGAAGAAACATCCAAGTGAAACGAGTGTAATCATCAACAAAAAGCACATAGTAATTAAAGCCAAGCAAAGAAGTAATGGGAGAAGGACCCCAAACATCATTGTGCACAATTTCAAGAACTGATGTAGATACAATTGGAGTTTTATTCAAATGAAGTTTGTGCATCTTAGCACTTATACAAGATTCACAAGAGGAACAAACCTCATCAATCATTGACAAAGAAAGTGAAGAAAATACATTCTTAAGAGCTGAATATAAAAGCCTAGAACTTGGATGTCCAAGTTTGTGATGCCAAAGCAGAAGTTGTTGTGGTTTGACAAACACAAAGGTAAAATTCTTGAGGTGAGTTAAGGTTGGAGATGAAGACAGTTCAGAGAGTGATGGAATGGGATAGACCCCATCTTTACTCAACCCTGCGTAGAGGATCTTCCCCGAGGGCAAATCCGAAATTAAGAATTTATTTCCATCAAAATAACAAAATGCATTATTTTGGGGACAAAGCTTATGATCAGACAAAAGATTAGAAGCAAGGTCAGACACCCTTAAGATATTATCAAGCCTAAAATTATGAGTTAAGGTTTGAAGCTCACCATTACCAATGTGAGTGACTAGCAGTTCTTGACCATTGCCTACTGTGACAGTTTCATTGCCTTGAACTGGTTGCTGATGAAGAGAGAGTTGTGATAGATTAGGAGTCACATGATCTAAACAACCTGTGTCAGTGGGCCAAGAATTGGAAGCTTGAAGACTTAGCTTGATTGAAATTCTAAAACTGAGGATTAAAACTCTAGTTGAAATTCTGAAATTAAGAACCAGAATTAGGATAACTATCTCCACCGTAATTGGAATTCACTCCTCCAGAATTATTACTATTTCCATGAGCACCTCTACCTCTTTGATTGTGATTTCTGCCTCCTCTTCCTCGAGGAAAACCTTGAGAATGAAAATTGGCAGCCATAGCAATAGAATTGGGATCAACACTATTAGATTCCTTCTTAATAACTCTCACTTTAGCATTAAGCAAAGCATTCAATTCTTCCACTGATAACACATCACTTCTAGTCCTTATAGCAGAGCTAAAGGAATCATACTCAGAGGGAAGACCATCAAGAACAATATGGAGAAGCTTTTCATCATCCACAAAAATAGAAACAGTAGCTAATCTGTCACGAGCTTGCTTAATCTTCTGAAAATAACCATCAATAGAATCAACACCTTTCTTGATTGCATTCAATTCATTGCGCAAACTCATGACATGAGATCTAGAAATTGATGCAAATCCCTTCTTTAACACTCTCCAAACTCTTCTAGCAGATTTTTGCCCAACTGTGAGAGCAAGAATCGCAGGAGAGAGTGTTGAATTCAGAAAGGTAAACATAGCCTACTCACGATTCTTCCAAGCTATGAATGCTGGATTGATCTTAGCAGTGAAATTGCCAGATGAATCTTTTAGAAATCTATCTGGAGCCATGATTGAATCATCAAGAACATCAATCATTGAATAGGTATCAATAATTACCTCAATTTGATGTTTCCAAACAATGTAATTTCCATAGTCAAGTTTCATAGTCATCATAGATGACATATTTGACAACAACAGTAGTGAAGAATTCACTGGTAAACTAGACATAGCCATAGTAGGCAAAGCACTTGAAGTAGATGATGAGGAAGATGAACCAGAGTGTGCAAAAGCCATTGATATGGATCAAAAGCTCTGATACCATGTAAAAACACACTCAAACTCACTGATGGAGTAACAAACACTTTAGGAAGAAAACAAAGAAAGAGATAAGACTGAAAAAACTTTGGTATTATTGACAAGAAAGAATACAATACAGTTATGAGTCTCTGATACAAAATATATAGCTAATAGTAGAGAGAGAGAGAGAAGAGAGAGAGAGCGTGCGAGAAAGGTAGAGACAGTTACAATAGCTATACATGTGCAATAACAGAAATGCACACGTGAGATAACTATCTCTCACTCAAAACTAATAATTCATGTAACACAGGAACGACACTGTTTAGATTAGGGGTGTCCACGGGTCAGGCCGGGCCGGGTCGGGTTTGTGCCCTTCCCGGACCCGACCCAAATTTTTCGAGTGGGTGAAAATCAAAACCAAAACCGACCTGTAATAATGGTCGGATCATCCGGTTCGGGTCCGTCGGGTTTCAGGTTTGTGTCGGTCAGTTTCGAGTTTTGCCGCCGGTCCCGATATTTCGCCGGATCTGCGCGTCGAGATCTGGCCAATATTTAGCCAAATCCGTCAAATCTAGACTAGATCTCGACGAGATCTCACCGAATCTAGTGGATTTCAAGTAGCTCTTCGTCGGAAAATCAAAAATATCGTCGGATCTAGTGGATTGCAGTGGATTTCAAGTAGCTCTTTGTTGGAAAACCTTTGGATCTCGCCGGATTTTGTTGATTTTATGGTCAGGTAGGGTGGCTTGGGTTTTTGGGGAGGAAACCCGCCAGCCGACCTAAAGGTATTGGGTTCTGTGGGTGGCGACCCGCCGCCGACCGTCGGATTGGTTGGTTCGGGTGGTGGCGGTTCAGTTTCGGGTGGGTCCGGCAGGTTGAGCGGGTTACCGGGTTGTGTGGACACTCCTAGTTTAGATAAAAGAGGAACAACAATGTTTGGCTTTAGGCGTGTTTTGTGTTTAACAATCTGTACTGACGACACCGTTTTGGGAGTAACCGTTGGAACAGTACTCCCATCTTCGTCATTTGAATGTTTAGAAGCACTACTACTGTGTTTTCAGTAGGCACTTTCTAACTGCTTTATAACCTGGGAGATTTTGATACATTGGGTTGCTAAAGCAATGTTTAAAATCCCGTGTAATACATAATTCATATTCATATGGAAGATCCACCTTTAAATTTCGCACGCAAAGTATAATTTTGGTTACCATGCAAATATCAAAAGCGTCTCGGACGGGACCAAATTTAGAGTTTAGAAAGCGGTGGAAATAAAGAGTTATAGGAAGATGCAGAGGCATGGTCATTGGCTTGCACTTCAATGAGAATAATGATAACCAACTTTATCATCCAAACTATAATCATTAATTTCACACCCATTTATTTTCTTGCACCATAAAAATGTTATTATTTTGAAGTTATATCTAGGAGAACGTCAAATTCTTAAAATTGTGTTCCTATTATAATCAAATAAATAGACTCCTTTGAAATAAAGATAATTTAATTTTTAATTTTTAATTCGTAGACATATTTTTGTTGTTACTTAAGAATTGTGACTTTTGGAAGCATGAGCAATTTTATGTTCTATGACTTGCAAATTCTTTTGTGTCTTCTTACTAGGGACAAAAGTTTTCGTAGTAAAATTTTATGTAAACATGCGATTTTCATAAAAATCAAGTATACTTATAAGAGTGCAATTAGTTAAGTAAAATTGTGAGGAGATGATCAAATTTTTATAATATATTTGATTAAAACACCCATTTTATGGACTTTGGAGAGAGATAATGGTTTGAAAAACATGAGAAATAAGTCATACTAGACTGCATGGAGTTATTACATAAAGCCTACTATTAATTATAAACATCTAAATATATGTTCAAGTTTATTGAAAAAAAAAATTCTTGCAATTTATGACAAGAAATTTAATTTGAAGCTAAGATTGAGGGTTGTGCATACATTGATGCATCGCCAAGAGTATTGTAGCATAACTGGTTAACACCTTCTAATATGTTTATAACATCTAAGATTCAAAATCGCCCATTTTGTAACTATTGAATTATCAAAATGGGCGATTTATTGAATTATCAAAAAAATAAAAAAAAAATAATGCAAAATGCTATATGGTGCAAAATTTCCCTAAACAAAGTTTATTTAATTAGAGAGTATTTTAAAGGGTACATTTGATAAAAGGAAATAAATTAAACGATTTGTTTTAACCAATGTCCCTTGTTTATGGTTATGAACTTACAAAAGATTTATTATAAAGCAAATAAGTAATTTTTAACAAAAGTCATCTAAACTTGAAAGGGCTCCATCAAAAATTTAATGAATATATGAACAGTTGCTATCCACAAGTTACAATATATTAAATGAAGTTTTGATTTGAAAAGTGTATATATATAGACTTGGCCAAGATTCCTATGTTATGTGCCCTCTTCTCATTTCTTTCATCTATTCTCGTTGTATTAGGAGAGACTATTAGGCTTTATCATTCTTTCTTAGACAGGATCATGGGCAGTTGAGCTATAGCATGCATTTATTGTGGCTATGGTTTTGAAGCCATTAGAGGCATTATTTGGATCGACAGTCTTCTGTTTACTTCACTCGTGTAATTGTTTGGTACGCGGGGGTGATTTTCTTGTTTCGTTTGCAAATTAATGATTGGGTTTAGAAGTTTAAGTGGGGGTGGTAAGGATTGTCACATTGTAGGGATTTACTTTGTATCCCCTTTGTCATGGTGGGAATAAAGGGTTGTACTGCTTATTATCCACGCCTAGTCGGCTGAGTGGTTTGGGTGAGGTGACACTGGATTTTATGGTAGGTGTGAATCATGATTCTTATCTATAAAAGGGTTAATAAACTTTGGGTGAGGTGGATATATGTCTGAGATTGAGGTTTCATTTCCCTTTTTTAGCCAACGAATGGTTTGGTTTGGAATTGTGACCTTGGGGACCTACCCGGTGAATGGGTGTAGGCTATTTTAATTGTTTCTAAAAAAAAAAAAAAAGGTAGGTTCCACTGATGATATTTCATTCCCCCTAAATTGAGGGTAGTAAATGAAGTCACCATGTACTTTACTAAAATGGGATAAATATAATTAAAATTTTGAATATCAAATTGTAGAAATCTCATTTTGCAACCTCATAACCTCACACCAAAGGCATATCCATTATTTTAGGGCATAAAGGAAAAATCATAATTTTGAACATTTTATTTCTAAATACTCTATTGAAAACAAATCTAGGAGTCCTAACGATAAAAATGATATATCATGTGACTGAGGACTTTTTTTTAAGGGTGAAAAAAGTGGTTTTTCCTAAGTTTAGTTTCTCTTTGTGTAAATTAGATAAAATCATGTCTAGAATTAGAGAATAGATTTAGGGATTTAATTACGCTTGGGGAAGGAGTTAAGCACCCCATGTCCCACAATGCCCGATTGTAATCAGCACCTAATTTATATTATTCATTAGTAATATGCGTAGTGCAATATATATATATATATATATATATATATATTTATATATATATAACTTAATTACCTGGTCTTAGGGGCATATATCTCATGATATCTTGCATGCATCAATAATAATGCATGAAGTTTGATATCAATAGTTTTTATTTTTAGAGGAAAAACAAAACATTATTAGTTTGAAAACCATTTGGGTAAACTCATGACTGGCAAAAGTATGGTATCAAGATAGACATAAAATCATAAAATTGCCCATTATAATCACGTTTTATAAGGGAGGTCCTAGCAATCATTATGATCACCTCATTCCATGGTTAATGATGTAGTTTGTCTATTGATGAGGTTTGAACTAAGGGATCTTACAAAGAGAGAGATCCTTTATGTTCTCATTTGGCAAAGAGTTTTGGAAAAATAAAAATAAAAACTTAAAACTATAGTTTCTATATTAAGTAATTAAAAACGATAAGTTACTCTCAATGTGGTGTAGTTACTGCCATTACATCTCCTTTTTACTAGTCAAGTAATTAAAACGGATTGTAGACAAAATAAGCTCCAAAAAAGAGAAGTAGCATATGTGTTTGGATTAGGTGTTTTTTTTTTTTTCCAACTTATTAGTTTATTTGATTTTGTACAAGTTTTTTAAAACTTCACTTATTTATTTATTTATTTATATTTTTTTTATGGTAATATATGATAAAAGATTATATATCCTTTTGTATTTATGGATGGACCAATTAAACTTGTAACTAGTTATAGCTAACATTCATGAACATTTAGGATTGTGATGGTATGGTACATAAAAAAGGATAAGCACATATCATAGAATGATCATCTTTTTTTTATTTTTTTTGTTAGGGAAAATTACATAAAAAGGCTCATAGTTTATACTCCCTCCATCCCAATTTATTTGTCCTGTTTGAAAAGTAAAACTTTTTAAGGGAACATCATTTATTGTCTTGTCTACCTTTTAAAAATGTATAAGTTTCCAAAACTACCCTTAAATAAATTTATCAAAAAATTGAATTAGTAAATTAATAGGGGTATAATAGGAACATTAGTAAATTAATGACTTTTATTTTTAGAAACAGACAATATTTTGGGACATCCCAAAATGGAATAGAGGATAAACAAAGTGGGATGGAAGGAGTACTATGTTCTAGGATTTTAATTTTTTTTTTTTCAATTAAAGTTTCAATCTTATGAAACTGCTTCAGGTTGAAGCCTATATCCATTTGCGTTATTCATTTTCATTATTTTGAGTAGTAATGGAATAGATAAAAATGATAATTGTTGATAAAATTAACTTTGTTTTGGAATTTTTTTGATAATTACTTTCTCAATTTAAGTGAAGCTTTCTCTCTCTACCCTGTAATTATCAAATTGACTTATTAACAAATTCTGTGTGAAATATGTAATTTAATCAATGATTTCTTGCTTTTCACCATTTCATTACTACCTAGAATAACAAAAATAAAAAATGGAGATGGAGTAAGGGTTCAAATTGAAATAATTTATAAATTTGAGATTTTAATAACAAAATTACAAACCAATGAACAAATCTAAAGTAGAATATAATATCTGAATTTTATATATCATTTTAAAAAAATATAACTATAATTTCATATAATCTACTTTGTAAACCCTTTGCAAAAGGTAAAAATTTGTCGCCACACAATGTTCTCAAGCTCGAGGAGTTTTTCTAGAGATACCCCATTTGACATACATTTTGCAACAATTTGATTGGTGGCAATTGGTAATTAAATTACATCACTACAAATGAGTTTAACACTTAAAACACTACAGTCACTAGGCCCGTTTGGTTAGAGATTTCTAGTATTGTTGTTTAAATATTGTGAAAATACGTGTAGATGTGTTTAAACACTGAAAACTATTATTTAAAAATCCCTACCAAACACCGTCTAAACACCCAAACAAATAATGAGTAAAATGTACAAATAATGAGGGTCTGTTTGGTTGTATTGTTTAAACAACAGTTTTTTTATTTAAACAACACAAAACGTATTTTCATAATATTTTTTCACTCACAGGTATTTTTATAATACTTAAATAATATGAAAAATGCTAACGAATACCCTTAAGGTATTGGTTAATAATCCATTTAAAGAAAGTTTTTATAGGAAAAAAAAAAAAAGCCACTAATATTTTAACAGTTTTTTTCATTTTCCATAAAAATGATGTCAAAATTTTTCTAAAATAGATTCTTAACCAATGACCTAAGGACACTCATTAACATAACCCAAATAATATTACTAAAACAACCTTACGAAACGAGCCTGAATCTCTAGACTCTTTGGCACTTGAGACAGCCATGAGCAATCAACGTTTTTTTTTGCTTCGGCCCATACAAACTACAAAGGTCCTATGATTAGTAGCTTGGGAAGTAAGGAAAGGTGCTCTATCTACAGTATATGGATAACTCAATCAATCAATCAGTCAGCCGCATTTATATATGGCCTTGAAAGAAAACCTGAATTGGAAAAGCTTTAAATTGGACTCCTTTTTGACCACTAGCATCAAAATGTCCCGTGGCCAGATACTACTGAATTATATATTGATTGGTCATGTGATCATGTCAAAGAAATACTCCAGTTCTCATATGATTTTGAGGTTGTCTTATTTATTGAAGTTGTTAAGCAGTAAGACTGTAAGAGGTTGTTAAGCCAACTGTAGTCAGTTTAGCAGTTAAAAAATGGTCAGCCTTGACCTTTGTACTTCACTAAGGTGCTTATCTTTTTTTTGGTGAAAAACTAAGCTGCTTATCATTTCTAGAATCACTCCAGAACTTTGGATTTTTTAAAAAATTAATAAAATCTCTCGAACAATTTCATTAGTTAGCCAAGGTTTGAAACTATTTTAGCATCTAACAAATCGAGTCTGTTAGATACCAAAATAGTTTCAAACCTTGGCTAACTAATAAAATAGTTGGGCTTTTATAGTTATTTTCAAAAAAAATCCCAGAACTTTTTATCACAAAATTATTTAAACCATCATGGCAATAATATAAATATTCAAAGACAACATATTTTACACACAAATTATCTTAAAACATTCGTAGTTAATTCATGAATAAAAGGCATAAAAATTCAATCAAGTAAATTTGGAATGTTGAATGAAGCGAGAAACAATATTCCTTTAAAATAATTAAGAATTAAAACATAATTTTTTTTTTCCTTTTAATTTCTCCCATATCATAGATAGGAATATAGAAATGAGAATCGGATTTCTCATAGCTATCAATTTATGAATGATTGAATTTATTTTTTACCAAGGAAAGAGAATCATGGAACAAAGGGCATATTGCAAACACACCCAAAGTAGCCACACAACTCATATTCATACCCTCATAACCAAAAAGGAGAAGGGAAAAAAAAAGAAACAAAAAAAAATTTTAACTTACAATTTTAATTCCATCTTTTGAAAATTAACCAAAAAAAAACCTTCGTAATTTGCATTCATATGAAATTGTGTTGAAAAACATGACGTACAGAACACCAAAAAATTGAATAGACATCCTATATAATAAATTTAAAATATTATTATATGTATCCTTTCCCTTTTACTCATGATTTTAAAGATGAAAAGGCAAAGTTAAAAAACTTAGATGGAACCATTGAATTAAAAAAAAAGAAAAAAGAAAAAAAAAAGGTAAATTACAAAGTTAATTCCTATCATTTACATTATATTTCAATTTGGTCTCTAACATTTACCGATGTACTGTTTCGGGTTTACTACTATTATATATATATATATATATATATATATTTATATCTATATATAAAATAAAAATAAAAGTTTATCATAAAACATTACCTTAATTCAAATAAAATTATTCATGAGTTTAGACATAATTGTCAAAATTGCGATTTGGATTGTAAGATCGCACGATTTTACAATTCCACCTCATCAAAACGTTTAGGATCGCATTAAGATCGTAATAATGGTAGGATCGTGTAAACTCATGAATTGATCCCATTAGTTTTTGGTTTTTTCTTTTTATGGGATAAATTTTTGGTTTTGATGAAGTTTTTAGGTTTTTTATTTTTATATGTTGTGATGGTATGACTTTTATTTATTTTTATATACTAATGTTAACCTAAGCAAATGTTTTCTAGTTTCTAGTTCACTTGTAATCAAAATAAATGAATACTTCATCATTTCTAAATGAAAATTTTATATTGGCTTTGCTACCTTTTAAGCTATAATATTGTTAAATTCATTTGATCAATATACTAATTTGTATTCTAATATTACTAAAATATTTTTCTTATATATAATTTTATTAGTATACTTGTATTTGTATATTGATTGGTTGATTTTTTTTTTTTTAGCATGCTCTGTAATTGTTGCTAAGTGGTATAACTTAAATAGTTGAGTGTAAAGTCATATTTTGATCTCTTTTGCGTCTCTAGTATACAAATATACAATGTCTACATAAATGATGAAATGGATGATGATGATTAGGACGGTGGTTATAAGAACCCTAGAATGGGAATAATTAAATGTTCACTTCACCGTAATATTCATCTTACTTTTGGATTTCATATTTTAGTTAGCTAGTTTCTATTTGATAACTTATTTTGGATTTTAAACTTGAAACCTGGAACTTAGAACTTGCAAAATATTTTCGTATTTATTGATAAATATTTTGGTATTTGGTTGCTAATCAAACATTTATTTAACTTTTTAGATACGTTGGATCAAAACTTAAATATATTTGTTTCGTTAGTATAGACATAGCGATGTATGACATGCAAATTGCATCATATGATGCAAATCTTTGTTTTTTATGTGTAAATTCACAATTTACGTGATTATTCAACATACAAAATCATTATCAATGTATTTTTTGCTTTAAATTTGAAAATGTGTAGGATTTTACAATCCACGATCCGATCCTATAATCCACAATCCCATCTACCTCCCACGATCCTACGTAGGATCCCGATTTTGACAACCTTAGGTTTAGACTTCCTTGCATCAACTACAAGAAAAAAAAAAACACAAAATATAAAAAATAGAAAGCTTAATTGTTCATTGCATACTAAGAAAAAAAAATACAAAATTTTACCTTTTCTACAGCTTCTAGCTTCGACTTTAGATGAGATTTGAAAAACCAAATCTCAAATTGACGTGAATTGAGAGAGAAGAGAGACCAAGAGAGACTATGAGAGAAAGAAAGACCGAGAGATTGAGAGAGTGGTTTGGCCCTTAAAACAAAATTTAAATTACAAAACATTTATAAAAATAAAAATAAAAAAAATAAAATAAAAGCTCTTTTCTTTTCTGGCCGGTACGCCCGGTACTGGCCTAAACACCCGAAATCGGCTGGTACATTCGGTACACCCGGTATTTAAACCGGTACGAAATGTTAGCATTTCTATATTGGTGCACGTACCGGTACGGTACATACCGACCGTATCAGCTGGTACAGTATAGTATCCTCTTCCTTGGTAGTATCAATTTAGTCCTTGTCGTTATTCCTTGAATGAAAAAAGCTGATGTATCAAACGAAATAATGAAAAATTATTTTTCATGTCACATCATTTGCCAACTATACCACCATGTCAATTAAAATAAAATAAAAAACTCAAATTAAAACTGAGACGTGTGACCACCAAAATCCCTAACACACCTCCATCTCTTCTCCCTCTCTCGTTAGAAAGGCAAGATTGTGTCTTAGATGAAGGAAGGGAGGAGAAAACATGCTCTAGAGAGAATTGATTGACCAAGTTTTTGCTATTCAATGTCATCAGGATATATTGGTTTATTGAGTTCGTTTCAATGCAGAAATGGAGAGCTCAACAAGACCATATAGTTTGTGTTATGCCTAGTTGATTTGAATTTTTCTGTCATCTCATGTGTCAACCAATCAAATGATTTAGATATTAGTCAAGTTTCTTTTTCTACAAATTTTCAGCAATTAAACAGAGCTTAGAGAAGCATTAGATGTAAATTTTACATGATATCGATTTGCATCAAGTCCCTCCGTAATAACGGTGTCTATGAATGTCTCTTTGAGATTAACCAAGTTAATATTATATTGGTGTTGGATTGGATGGAATTTTGATCTTAAGTTTTGTGATTTAGGTATGAGTGACCCTCAAAAGAAGAATATTTATATCAGTATGGCAAGGAAGGCTTAAAAGATATGCCACCACCTGGCAGTGGTGGGTTCTCATATGGAAATGGTTGTGGGGGGGAATAGGTTTAACCCTAGGAATGTAGAGGACATTTTTGCGGAATTCTTTGGAAGTAGCCTTTCTGGATTTAGTTCATCAGGACCTAAGAGGTCTATGAGGTTCTAGTCAGATGGTTCAGGGATTTTTAAGGGAGATGAGTTAGGGAGGATGATTTCAAAAAAGAGATTTGGGTGCTTTGAAGGGCACCTCTCTTTTTGGATAAGTGGTGTGGAGTCGCCACTTATTTTTTTATACAAAAAAATAAGAAAAAAATAAATACAAATTTACATGATTGAAGTGCTTCATTGTCATTGATTAAATGAAAATAAATACAAGCTTGATAAATTGAATCTTACAAGGCTTTGAGTCTTAGTTACAATCTACCCAAAAATAAAAGAAAACAAGGCATAGATCTACCTATCCAAAAGAACTAAATTCGGAGGCTAGGTTACAAAATGGGAAGGTGTTAGGCACCTATTCCGCCTAGACAGGGTCTGGTCTTCTAGACTCTAATGACCAATATACCCTTTTATGCATGACATTGAATGATATGCTGAACGTACATGACAAACATTTGACCAGAACTAACTCACATAAATCTATCTTATGAATGTAACCTCTTGTTTTAGAAAAATTCAGATATGTTTTTGTAAATAAAGAAAATTGATTTGATTCATTAAAAAGGAAACCAGATCTGTTTTTGTATAGATAAAAAAATCAATTTTGTGAAGAAAATCAGATCTATTTTTTTATACGAAGAAAGGAACAAGATTTTTTGTAAAAAATACCAAATCTATTTTTGGTGTAAAGTTAAAAAATGATTTTAGTTTCTATGTAAAAAAAATCAGATTTGTTTTTTATGAATAAAATAAGATATATATATATATAAATATATTTATATTTATATTTATATATATTAGAAGAGGAACTACACTCATAAAACAAATCTATGTTACATGCATCAAACAAAAAACCATCTCAATTTTGAACTTCTTTTAAATTTCAACAATCTGCTATTTTGTGACAAAGAAAATTCTCTTAAAAAAATCAGATCTGTATTTAATGAAAATACAGATCAGTTTTGTGTGTTAAAAAAATCAGATCTGTGTTTAATGAAAATACAGATCAGTTTTGATGTGTAAAAAAATTCAGATCTGTATTTAATGAAAATACAAATAAGTTTTTGATGTGTAAAAAAAATCAGATATGAAAAATTCAGATCAATTTTAGTTTTAGAAAAAATCTTTGTTAATTAGCAGATTTTTGAGATTGAAAAAGAAATCATAACAACAAAAATATACTAAGAACATGCTTTAAGAAAGATTTAAACAACACATGGCAACAACATCAGAAATCAAAAATAATAAAAACATCCTAAAGCTATTCATGGATCATCAAGTAGAATTAATAAAAAGGAACAAAAAAAGAAAAGAAAAAACTACCTCTTACATGAGCGTGCTCTTCTTAGTTGTGAAGGAATATTTTAGGGTTCAAAGAAATTTATTCAATTCTCTTTGAAACCTAAAATATTTTGCTTACAGAAAAGAAATTCCTAAGGCCAAAGCCTCCAGAACGTCTTTAACGTAAGAGGGAAAATAAAAGAAGAGAAGAGTCAGAAAGAGGGGAGTCAGAGAGCATGAAAAAGTGTGCTGAATTTTGAGAGGCCTCCTTTATTTATAGAGGCTAGGAGGTTCGAAAAATTAGCTAAATGATCAAAATACGAACTGGGACGCGTCCTTATCTCTAAAAAATCAAAAAGGATGAGTTTTATCTCAATCCAAGTGCCTTTGGGCCGTGGCCCGTGTTTGTGCCAATCGGCACTCCAAAAGTGCCGAATGGCGCTTTTGGGTGCCGAACCCGTGTTTGAGTTCCAATCCATTTTGGACTCATTTTTTGAGGTTTTTTGAGCCGGGACTTGCACTTAGATGCATTTTTAATCCATATTCTAAAAATTAAACTCTTTTTCTGATAATTCAGGTCTTTTCAGCAATGATTATCTTGTAGATAAATACTCCAAAAAGTCTTGATTATCCATAATTTTGTTGTTATCTGATTATCCTCTTTATTCCCATGCATGCAAGCCTATTTTTGACACTAACTAACAACCAATCACAAAATTATTTAATTAATTTTAATTGCTTGACCAATCAGAATTAATTTAAATTAATTATGCGTGGTTGGTTCCACCAAAAAAAAGTTCATGTAGACCGTACAAACTTTGATCATGCGATATCTTTCAATCTGACGGTACGATTTGGAAATCGAGTACACCATCGTGATCGTGAGAATCTCAAGATCATTTTTATGATATAGAATGAATGAATTAATGCATGTAATGCAATCATGAATTTTGGGTATATGAATGGTCATTCTAGCCATTTTCCTTGATTAAATTATGGGTGCAAAATCGAGTGTCTACAGAAACGCCCCTCATTGACAGAGCTTGCAAAGCGAATGTCAATGTAAAACAAAGACACCGATTTTAGCAGCCATGATTTAGTTGAGGTTAATTTTTCAAAGATTACCTAGCCCTAGAACCTAAAACTTTGGAACATAGAACTAGTGCCTTGCTGTTTTGAAAAATGAAAATTGTGAATACTTGACCTACTTGATAGCCAATATTGAATTGAAATGAATCTTCATAACTAGAGTGACTGAGAGGCTTTTCTATCCCAGCCTGAATGTTGCAGGTCAACAAGGAAAAGGGGCTTCTCTACCTTGATCTTGCTGAAACATCGATCAAAGGGCTACTTTACCTCGATCTTGCTGAAAGGTAGATCAAAGGGCTTCTCTACCTCGATCTTGCTGAAATGTTGATCAAAGGGCTTCTCTACCTCGATCTTGCTAAAATGTTGATCAAAGGGCTTCTCTACCTCGATTTTATTGAAAGGTTGATCAAAGGGCTTCTCTACCTTGATCTTGCCGAAAGGTCGATCAAAGGGCTTGTCTACCTCGATCTTGCTGAAATGTTGATTAAAGGGCTTCTTTACCTTGATCTTGTTGAAAGGTCGGTCAAAAGGGATTCTCTACCTTTATCTTGCCAAAATGTCGATCAAAGAATTTCTCTACCTTGATCTTGCTAAAACGTCGATCAAAGGGCTTTTCTACCTTGATCTTGTTGAAACATCATTCAAAGGGCTTTTCTACCTTGATCTTGCTGAAACGTTGATCAAAGGGCTTCTCTACCTCGATCTTGCTGAAAGGTCAATCAAAGGGCTTCTTTACCTTGATCTTGCTAAAACGTCGATCAAAGGGTTTCACTACCTTGACCTTGCTGAAAGGCCGATCAAAGGGTTTCTCTACCTCGATCTTGCTAAAACGTCGATCAAAGGGCTTCTCTACCTTGATCTTGCTGAAACGTCGATCAAAGGGTTTCTCTATCTTGATCTTGCTAAAACGTCGATCAAAGGGCTTCTCTACCTTGATCTTGCGGATACGTCGATCAAAGGACTTCTCTACCTCGATCTTGCTGAAAGGTCGATCAAAGGGCTTCTCTACCCTGATCTTGAACTGTTGCCTGCAAAAAGTCAAAATTTGGAATTAGACTTTAATTGATGAGTGCTTTGTTGTCCCATTGTTTTTGAGATGTGTGATTTTCATCTGTTCCTTCTTGATTTGAACTTTTTCATTTTTAGCAAGAAAATTTTGATTGATTTTGTAGTTCTTTGAAAGAGATTTTATCTTTGAGACTTGAAACTTGGAATTTGGAACTTGGGATTGAAAATTTGAAACTTAGAATTTGAAACTTGGAATTGAGAGTTTAAAACTTTTTCTTCTTAAGAAAATTTGTATCTTTGTCCTTGATCATCTCCAAGAATTTTCTTCAAAGTCACGAAAATTCTTCCTAACTGATATTTTTTGAAGCTTTGAAAAATTTTCATTCATCCTTCTTGATTTTTCTTTTTCTCAAAAAATGAAATAAATAAAAAAAGAAATTTTTTTTTGGGAGTTGACTGAGTCAACTTAGTCAAACTTGAGTTGACTCAACAACTCAGGTCATTAAAAGAAGGGGGGGGGCGAATTTTGGCCCCCATCCTTTGCCTTTTCCCCCTTTTTTTGTCTTTTCTTTCTTATTTCTTCCTTCATTGTCACTATTCACTTCCTTCTTCCACTTGGATTTTCTCCTTCTCTACACCATTTCTTCTCGAAAAAAAATCACTTTCCTAAGCTTCTCAACCTCCCTTCACTCATCTCCCTCAATATCTTTTCAGATCCTTGTGTTCTTGGCCATTTTTGCTACACACCCATTTTATGAGACCCATTTCCAAATTTCCTTTTTCTTTGCATTGATAATGGCAGCATCTTCCAATAGGCCTTCTTTTCTCACTTTTCATGGGAAAAAATACCATCCATCCCTTGAATGGAATGATGAAGAGGGGCTCCTTCAAGACCCCAAGACCCATGCTCCTCATTCCAACATGGACTTTAAGGTGAGCTTGTTTTGTTTTTTAGTTTTTTAGTTTTTTTTGTTTTTTTGTTGGGAAATTTGTTGATTTCATACTTTATTGCAAGTTTGGTGTTGAGACATTGTCATTTGATTGTTGTTTGCTCTTTGTTGAAATTTTGGACATTGCATGGTTGATCATGTTGTAATCTTGGCTTTGGGGACATTTTGAATTGTTGCGTTTTTTGTTTTGGTATGGTGTAACTTGGACAATGTTAATGGGTCATGAATTTTGGCAATGTACCTCATGTAGTATTGTTGGATGAATTTAGACTTGAATTTTGGGGGCATTGAAGTTATGGAAATTTGTTGTGTAGGCTTGTTTGAACAAATTCATCTTTGACGAATGTGGAAATTTTGTTGGAATGTGTAAGTCTTGTTTCATGATCATGGAAGATTTTTTGGATATGGGTTTGTATTTTTTGTGTTGGACATGAAATTTTGAACATGGAAAATTTTGTTGGGCATGTAATTTTGGTCATGGGAATTTTTTTCTTGTTGGGTATGATTTGGTCATGGAAAAATTTTTTTGTTGGGTATGGGATTTTTGAGGATGGAAAATTTTTGGTTGGGTATGTAATTTTTGGTCTTGGAAAATTTTTGAACATGTGATTTTTCATCATGCTGATGATGGGCCGAACTTTGTTTTACAAAACCTCAAGAGTCGGGGTAGCCTCCAAATGCTGAAAGGCATATGGGAAATATTGTCTCCGGATATCAGGAACATTATTAATGACGCGGGCTTTCAGACTTTCTTTGAAGCCTTATTGAATCAGGAGACTTATGAGTACAAGGATCTCCAGTTACTCCTTGCTTTGTTAGAACGGTTTTGGGATACCACGTGCACATTTCATTTCCCAGGCATTGGTGAAGTAATGTTGACACCTTACGACTTCTCCGTCATTACTATCTTAAGATTGGGTGGTGAAAGAATCAAGGTCAATGATTTCCTTACTCCGAAAGAGATTAAGAGTCTTTTGGGCGTAGTGCCTTCAAAGTTGAAGAGTAAAAATGTCTCTCTAATGTGGCTGTATGAGAATATTGAGAGCTACAAAACTGTGGCAACGGGTACTCGCATGTTCATGCTCCTCTTCATTGAGACTTTCTTGTGTCCAGACTTGGGCAGTACTGTGAGCTTGTGCTATTTGTGGAGTCTGAGAGATATTGACCAGATCAAGAATTATGATTAGGGTGGCATGGCTTATGCAACCCTCTTGCATTTTATGACTCAACTTTCCAGGCATAGTCTCTCAAGCTTAAGAGGTGCACCGTTTGTTTGGTAGGGAAGGTTTGGAATTTTTGGGCTATGTGTGGGTTTTGGAAAGTTATTTTGGCTATGTTGTAATGATGTGTGAATTTTTTTAGGTTTGGATGTATGAATATTTTGGGGTCGGTCCTCAAGTTCGGGAAGATGTTGATGGCATATATCCTAGATTTCTCCGTTGGTTGCCCAAATACCATTTGTCAACACCTTCCAAGCGTTCTTTGGAAGTTTGGCGTATGGTGATTGATAATTGGCGAAAATGCACTTTTGGTCCCTACATTTTAGGTCAATTCCCATTTTGGTCCCAAAATTGATTTCTTTACTAATGTCATCCCTAAAAAAAGAAAATTGTTTTAAAAATGGTCCTTACCGTCAGCCAACCAACAGAAAAATCCTACGTGTTTGACGGAACTCTACTTGTCAAGCCCACTCATTAAAATAATAATATAATAATCCTACGTGTCCAGACCACTCAGCCAAAACTCACATGCCACTCATGTGAGTGACACCTCAGTTGTCCACCTCAACTTCCCGCCTCCCAGACCCCTCACGTGACCCCACGCGACCTTACTCCTCAACTACCTCAGTCACCACACACGAAAATCCCAAATTTCAAAGAAAACCCTAAAATCCCCATGTCATCTTCCTCATCCCTGATCCCCAAAATCTCTAAATCAAACCCAATTTGAGTTGAACGAAACCCCTAAACAACGAAATCCCTAAAAAAAATCAAATCCAAATCACACTAAAAATTGAAGAAAACGAGGGAGAATGTTGTGGGTTGAAGCTTTAATCCAAATCTACAGCAGTTTCAAGATTTTAGCAATAGGTGGAAGCTCGAAAAGGTAACTCTGTCCACTTTATCTCTTTCTCTGTGTATGTATCTCTGTATCTCTGTCACTCTCTCTCTCTATCTTTTGCACACACCATATATGTCTCTCTCTAACTTTTTTCACACATTGTCAATATGCCTAGGGACCACTATTTATGTTTATGCCTTTATTTCGATAGTGTTGCATGTTAGGTGGGTGTTGTCTGTTTGGTGGGTGATTTATGTTTGGCCTTTAAGGGAGCATGGTGGTCCATGTGTTCCCTGTTAGCATTAAGATGTAGTTTTATATTGCTTTGTGTTTGAGGAATAGTGTTGTTTGTTTAGGATTGTTATAATGTCAGTGCATGTTTGACTGTTTGGTTTGGTTTTCTAAGCAGTGGATTAAATAATGTTGACTATATATCTCATGCATGCAGAATGGACTACTTCTTTACTTTGCATGTGCACCATGGTGGGTATTTTGATGAAAATCCTCAGAAGTATGTGGGGGGGGGGGGGTGGGGTAGGGTGGGGGTAGTAGAGGACTGTGATCCTAACAAGTGCTCTAATGTAGAAATTGAGGCCATCTGTAGAGATTTTGGGTATACACATGTGAGTAGGCTGTGGTACAAAAGGCCTAGGGATAATAAGGAGAATGGGGTGTTCCAACTGATTAAGGATGATAATGATGCAAGGTTAATGACTGAGTTGTGAATATCAGTGTAGGAAAAGCCAGCAGGGCTAGGGAAAAGGCTTAGGAGTTTGTTGATGGGTCTTATATAGAGCAGTACAATCAACTGTGGGATTACTGTGAAGAACTGAGGAGATCCAGCCCTAGCAGTACAGTTCTAATAAAGACACGCACATTCAATGAAGGTGACTTGGCAGCTGAGATGGACTTATAGGCTGGTCTACCTTATTTTGAGAGACTGTACATCTGCTGGTCTGGGTGTAAGCAGGGGTTTAGGGTAGGTTGTAGGCCAATAATTGGGTTGGATGCTTGTCACCTAAAAACCAAGATAAGGGGCCAGCTGATGGTTGCAATTGCCAGAGACCCTAATGAAGAATATTTCCCTCTAGCAGTTGGAGTGGTGGAAGCTGAAACCAAGGACTCATGGATTTGGTTTATAAATTTGCTACTAGCAGACATTGGTGATGAGAAGAGGTGGACATTCATATCAGACCAGCAAAATGTATCTCCAAAACATGCTCATTTTTTAACATAAGAACATTCAACAAGTAGTGAAATATGTATATATGCTAACCACTGTTGATTTTCTTGGCAGGGGTTGGTGCAGGCATTTGCAGATAATTGGCCACAGTATAAGCACAGAATTTGTTGTAGACATTTGTACAACAATCTGAGGAAGAAGCATCCTGGCATACTGATTAGGGAGCTGTTTTGGAAAGCAGCTAAAGCCACATATGCACATGAATTTGAAAGGGTAATGAATGAAATGAAGGAGGTTGATGAGGGTGCATATAATTGGTTGAAGGGACACATGTTCAGAACTGATGCATTGAGTGACACTGTCATCAACAACATGTGTGAGAGTTTCAATAGTAGGATACTCAAATTCAGGGGGAAATCCATCATTAGCATGGTATGCTTATTTTTTGGATTTTGGTTAGCTGTATACACTGTTGCATGCACTGAATTGTGGGTTTTTCCTGTTTGCAGCTTGAGGACATAAGGTTATACCTAATGAGCAGATTCCAGCAAAACAGGCACAGTATTCTGAGGGTGGAATCTAAGCTCTGCCCTAAAGTCTGTAAAAGACTACATAGGGAGAAGGTGGGCAGTGGTAGGTGGTTAGCTTGTTGTGCTTCTGACACCAAATTTGAGGTGAAGAATGGATTGCAGAGCTTCATTGTGGAGCTGGCTAAGGGGGTGTGTAGTTGTAGGAAATGGGATATCACTAGTATCTCATGTTGCCATGCAGTTTCATGCATATTTTTCAACAGAGAGCAAGTTGAACTAATGCCCGCTACCAAATCAGCACATACAAAGCATGCTATGAGCACTCCATTGATCCACTCAATGGTGCCAATATGTGGACCCCAACTGGTCCCCCTCTTGTGCAGCCTCTCATAAAGAGAAGGTCACCAGACAGGCCCAAGAAGAAGAAAGCCTTATAACCCAATGAACCAAGGAGGGGTCACAGCAAAGGCTTGGGTATTGCCAAGAAGTGCAAGTCATATGGGAAGATAGGCCACAACAAAAGAAGCTGCAAAGGTAAGGTTGGAGGAAATTCCTCCCTGCCTGGTGCCCAAAACCAAAGGAGAAATATACCAAACCAAGTAAAACTAATGTTTTGAAATTCTACATGTTTTGAAATGTCAACTAATGTTCTAACTTAGTTGTATTTGCTGCTGCCTGTAGACAAATTACAATGGCCAAGCTGGTGAACCAAATGCCACAAGTATGCCATCAAACCAGCAACCCAAGAGCAACCAGCAAGGCACTAGGCCATCTAACCAGCAACCAGCATCCACCAAGCAGCAACCCTGCAACCAGCAATCAAACCAGCACCAATCCAAGGAAGAGAAGGAAAAGGTCTGTCACAAGTGAAACTTTGACTGCATCAAGAAATGCATCAAGGTACAGGGAGGCACTGAGGTTTGCTGAGAGCCAGGCATCTGTGCATGGTCCAAGGGGATAGGCTGATGGAGTGCTTATAACACTTTTTGGGTTTACACTTTTGACCTTTTGTAATTGGCAGACATGGCCTATTTTTTGGTTTAAATTCACTGCCTAAATTATGGCAGAAATTTGTAATTGGGTATAGGCAGTGTTAGTAGTTACTGTAACTAGTGTTGGTAGTTAGTCTTTGATGTGGCTGAACTGATGTGCCTCATATAGGTTTTTTGTATATTAGATATGGTATTGCATATTTATGAATGACCTATTAATGCAAACTTGGTCGACCTTATTAATGAATGACTTATTAATGCAGATTTGGAATTGCACTTAATTGGCTTTTGTTTTGTATTGCAAAATTTGCTTATGTTGGGTATTGCATATTTATTGCACTGAATTGGAGCTTGTTTTGTATTGCAAAATTTGTTTCTATTGTATACTGCAGTTTATGTTACATTGCAAGTAATACAGATTTGGTAAACCTGTTGTGGATTGCAAATTTGGTGAACTTGTTGTATATTGCAGCAAAACAAAATTTGTTGTGTATATCAATGTTGCAAGTTTGGTAATTGTTGTGTATATCAGCAATGGTTAGCTTACCAATATTGCAGATTTGGTAAATTAACAATCTAATTGCAATCAATTAAGGTAATTAATAAAGCCACCATTACACACCAACTTAACACTGAACTATGTCATTGCATATTTCATTCTGACATCATTGGGATACATAGGATAACAACATCATCATCTACACCATCCACCAGCAACCTTGTCCCAACCCTGCCCTAACCCTGCCTACACCCACATTGTCCAAAACATGCTACACCATACCCCACCCATCTAACCCACCAAAGCTAGAATCACACAAAGGCATATCCCACACAGTATCAGTGTCAATATCAAACACACTGTCAAAAACTTCTTCCTCTTCTTGCAAGTTGAAATCTTGACTTGGAGTCTGAGAATTTTCTGCCTCATTTCTAGGATAATCACCTTCCCACGCTCACAAATCTCATCATCAAACCATTGGAAGAACTTGCACTTCTTACCAACCTGAAATTAAACCCAAATTCCAAACAAAATTCCAAACAACAAAATGAACAAACCAACTTGCACTTCACTTACCCAGTAATTGGGAAACCTATAGAACCTTCTCCCTAGATTGTTCTCTATCCAGGACACCACTAGCATGGGCTTCCGAGGGGAGGGGCAATAGCATATGCATGGTGCTCTCCTCCTCAAGCTTCCCTCTGATGATGCAGTGGCAAATGCAGAGCTAGCTTCCATTCTTCTTCCTCGGTCTGGAGTGTCATTCTCCCTCGTTTTCTTCAATTTTCAGTGTGATTTGGATTTGGTTTTTTTAGGGATTTTGTTGTTTTAAGGGTTTCGTTCAACTCAAAATAGGTTTCATTTGGTGATTTTAGGGATTAGGGATGAGGAAGACAACATGGGGGTTTTAGGGTTTCACTTTCAATTTGAGGGTTTTCTCTGAAATTTAGGGATTTTGATGTGTGGTGACTGAGGTAGTTAAGGAGTAGGGTCACGTGAGGGGTTTAGGAGGCAGGAAGCTGAGGTGGACAGCTAATGTGTCACTCACGTGAGTGGCATGTGAGTTTTGGCTGAGTGGTCTAGACACGTAGAATTATTATATTATTATTTTAATGAGTGGGCTTGACAGGTGGAGTTCCATCAGACATGTAGGATTTTTCTGTTGGTTGGCTGACAGAAAGGACCATTTTAAAAACAATTTTCTTTTTTTAGGGATGACATTAGTAAAGAAATCAATTTTGGGACCAAAATGAGAATTGACCCAAAATGTAGGGACCAAAAGTGCATTTTCACCTTGATAGTTTACCTGTTGCTGATGTGAGTTTTTTTTTTTTTTTTTTGGTGGAATTTTGTGTTTAAGGGTTTTTGTGGTTTGGTTGTGGTTTGGTCTTCTTTTCACTCTGGGTTCTTTGTGATATTCAAATGTCTTTTAATCCTTGGCTTGGATGTGAGGAGTATGCTGAGTGTGAATGGACTCTGGAGTTGAATAGTCGCCAGGTGTTGTTTGAGTGTGGCCATGGGAGATACTGGTATCTTGGTGATTGAGTGTTGGCTTAAGTTCAACACGTATATCCTTCTACGACCATTCTGGTTTCTCCTTGTCCTTCCATTCGATTGGCTGATCTTCTAGCTAATGAAGAGATTGCTCATGCTCGGATTGGCCATGTTGTTTGAAGGACACCAAGGATTTATTTTGATTGCATTCAAACTCAACTACAAGGCTGTCTGGCCGGCATTCCTATTGCCTCGGTATCTCTCTTTCTTTCTGAAATCGAATTGCATTTCATCTTGTATGTTCCTTTCCCATATTTCCTCTTTGTGGCAATGTCTGCATGTTGCATTCTCAGGCTTCATCTTTTGAAGAAGAGGAAGAGGAAAAAGAGAATCTCCCTCCTAGTCATGCTAGCAGCTATTCTAGTTCTTTCATGGAGACCTATCCTCATTTTCCTGCATGGCAATATGAAGTGATGAATCCTGATGGATCATACAGCTCCATGACTTTAGACAGGCCAGAGCACACCCTAAACGTCCTTTGGCCTGATTCGGTGTGTTCTTGAATCTTTAGTTCTTTGTCCTCATTTCTTCTTGGCTCATTGAATTGCTCATGATCTAGTAAATTTGTGTTTCAGGTCGATGTTGATCTTGTGGAAGAAAGCATGCTGATGATCGGAGGTTTGCAACTGGTAGCACGCACTCAATCTTCTCGATATGTGATCAATGAAGCGAGCTAGGTATAGGATGATACTTTCCGAGTGACTTTGCTTAAACTTCTTGATGATTGTTCTAACACTTGTCTTTGTTGATTTTTTAGGTGAGTCGAATGGCATTGGTTGATGCCAACACACGAGCCTTGGAGGAAAGGATTAGAAATCTTGAGCTTAAGAACCGGTAGCAAGAATCTTGATTCTATGCAAGTCAAGAAGGAAACACTGAAGGCGGCTCTTCTAGAGGTGGGTCAAGGAGGTCTTCGTGCAGGCGGACCTGAAGTCCCAATGATGCTTGATCGATGTCTTTAATTTCAGCAAAAACAAGAAGAAACGTTTCTTAGACAAATTTGTATTAATCTTAGCTTTTAGCTCTTTGTCCTTTGAATTGTTTCTGATCTTGTTAAGACTTTAGATGAGACAAGTTTAGAATTCACCTGATGAAGTCTTGTAGTAGCTAGTTAAACTTATCTGACCAATTCCAATGGAATTTGCTCTTACTTGAATGAGGCACAGCCGAATGCCCCTAGTTTAAAGACTTATGCATGATGATCCTTTATTTTGAAAAGCATTATCTTTTTTTTCTTTCTCTTTCTTTTTTTCTTTTTTTTTTGAAAAGAATGAGTGATTTTTACTTGTTCCAGAAAGAGGGGATAAGGCGTAGCCGAATGCCCCTAGTTTAAAAGATGAATATATGACCTTGAAAAATCTCAATTTGATCAATTTTTTTGAAAAGCAGTGATGCAGGTAAATTTTTTTTGAAACAAATGTACAAAGTATGTCTGAATGCCCCAGTTTAACAAGAAAAATCTCTTTTGAGTGTTTAAATAAGGTCAAAAACGGATCTAGAGAGTGCCCGAAAACGCAAAACAGTGTAAATGAGCCTTAGTGGAGTTGAGTGCTATTCGGCACTTTTAGAGTGCCGAATGGCACTCTAATGCGTCGACTGGCTTACGCCATGGTGGGCTGACTCCTCACTCTTTTTCGACGCATGTTTTGCATTTTCAAGTTTTTTGAAAGATATTTTCTTTGTTTGTGACCATGAAACACTTTCCTACTCAGCTACAAACTTTTGGAAACTTATTTAAACCTGGTTAAAGACTGAAGTAGCTTGTTTTTTTTTAGACCCCTTAAAACACAATCAGATTAACCTAGTTATTTAGTCAAGTTATTACTTAGTCCAAATTCCAGATCTAGGTTAACACAATCATATAATCATATCAATGTAAAGTGCGGAATGTAAAGAACACAAAGATATGATGACCTAGGAAACCAAACCGGTAAAAACTTGGGGAGGATTTAACCTAGCTATCCTCAAGGTAAACCTGAATCCACTATGAAAGAATCGAAGTTTTACAATAGCGACTTAGACCACTAACATCCTATTGCTACCTCGAGTAGAAAACTTACTACCACGACCCCATGATAGCTCCGAGTCCACGGACTACTTCTTTCCTTGGATTCTCCAGGAAGTACAAGCACTCCCACTTGTGTATCTTTAAACTCTTTAGTGTAGCAACTAAATGATCATCAAGCTCTCAATGAAATCTCCTTCTTGATAATCCTAAGCATGTGTGAAGGCAACCACCTCTCAGATCTCACAAGAGATTCACACATACAACAAATAAAGCTTTTTTTAAAAACGTGGCTAGGGTTTCCCTTTTATACCTAAGGCAAAACATAAAACCCTATACGTCATATGGGCTTAGGGCTGAGTTGGAAATTCTGTAGAAAAAAACATTCTGCCCTACTTTCAATCGGTTAAGTCTAATTCTCGATCGATCGAGCCAGACCAAATTGCACAATGAATTCTGTAGCAGCTCGATTCCAACTTTACATAAAACACATATTTTGAGTAAGTTTAAAACAAGACTAAAAATTTGTTTTGATCATGGTTTGCCAACAATACAAATTAGAGTTCTAATACATTAGTTCCTAAGTACTTAGAACCTAACATAGCTTATTTTAGCATCATCCTGCAAACGAATCTCTACATCAAGGTTAGCAAAACACAATAATCATAAGCAAAAGTCATCCATGGCTAGCAATCAAAATTTTTCTCATTCAACCATTTATGATATCAATAGATGGGTTCGTAGCTTTGATTTTAGTACCAAGACCAATTTTACAGCCTATAAACTAGAGGGAATCAAGGCTTTGAGAAACGTCAAAATCAAGTGGGACTTCCTCCGTGCTGCTGTGAAGTTCTGGGACCCTGAAGATCATGTGTTTCGGTTTAAAACTGCTGAACTTTGTCCCACAATTGAAGAATTTTCAGCTATTCTGGGTTATGATTCGAGCAATAAATCCATAGCAGTTTCTTGTGATCCCAGGCATAGGGAACTTTTGTCTGATGCTCTAGGTCTTCCTACTTCCATCACTAGTAGTATGATTGAAGGACATATGGTGAGTCTTCGTGCAATTCTTTCAAGATTGATTAACAAACGCACTTATGGAGTGACTGACAACATGCAGAAAAATTTTGGCTTGGCTATCTGTTTCGTGGGAAAATTTTTGCTTTGCTTTGGAAGGCACGGTTTTGTGGATGCTCGAGCCATAAGTGTTGTGAGTCAAATTAAGGATGGTGATAATCCTGCTTCTCTGATCTTGGCAGAAACTCTTCTAGGACTGGACTCTGTATTTCATGGTGGTGAGTCTCAAAAATTTCTTGGGAGTCCCTTGACTTTGTAGATATGGTTGATGGAAAGACTAGATATGATTGCGAGGCCTACAGCTGGTAATTATGGTCCTAGCAGTTTTCTTAGTAAGACTATCATCAAAACTAAGTGCCAAACTAAGAGCGACTGGGTGAAATTTTTGAACAAGAAGGCCAGTGCTTCAATTCGATGGAATTGCTATTGGTGGAAGTGTCCACCTCCTCTGCTGCGATCTCCAGGATCAGATCACATCTTCATAGTTGGATTAAGGAAGGCAACTTTCTATAAGGCGGATAGACTCTTGAGGCAGTTCCAATATGAGCAAGGAATGCCCGGTGGAAAAGGAAGAAAACTTTTCACTCCTGTGGACATAAATCCTACTTCTATAAGGAATATGTTTTTGGGCTTGGAGATGGCTGACCAAGTGGATCAGTTTTTTGTCAAGGTTCACTTTCACAAGATGACTACAGAATACTCTAACTGGTTGGTGGACAAGATTGTTGACAAGGAGGCTGACATGGTTGCTATGAGAAAACTATTTCTTAGAGACAATCGGGAAAGACACGATGATGACAACTATGAATTTAAAATGAGGGACAAAGATGACAAGGTACCTAGCACAGAAGAAATCAATGATCAACAAAAAGAACAAAGACTAAAGACAAAATGACCTTCTTATTTTTGGCTTTGAACATGTTTATTTTAAAAGTCAATGTGAAACTCTTATGTTTAAGAATTATTTAGGACTTGCAGGTTAAGAATTCTGTTTAAGGTTTAGGTTTTTAGGGTTCGGTTTTTTTTCGTGGCTTGGTTTTAGGGTTAGGGTTTTTTTTTTTTTTTTTTTTTTTTTTTTTTTTTTTTTTTTTTAATGGCATGATTTAATGGAATGGTTGAGTTTTGAGAAAAGAATTTTTTTTTGCTTAATGGGTAAATGGTGGGTTTGGGGATATTGTGACCGGACCAATGCATGGTTGCCTATGTACCCCCTTTGCAAAAAGATCAGGTCATCATGTAGTTCATTGTTTATTTGCCTTAATTTTTGCCTAGGCCACCCTTTCGGGTTTTCAACCTAGCAGGCTTTCTCACACTTTTTTTTTTCTTTTTTTATCAAACCTAGGAAGAGAAATAACATAATTTACAACCATTTTAGATGTGGTGCTTTGAAACTACCACCTCAGATGTGGTATTTCTTCAATTTATCCATGTTTGTTGGCTCAAGGAAAGGATTTGCATCTAAGTCCATCAACCTCACTGCTCCTCCAGAGTATATCTGTTTGATAATATACAGGCCTGCCCAATTTTGCTTGAACTTCCCATTTGCATCTTGAATCAGGGCTCGGATCTCTTTCAGCACTAAATCCCCCAATTTCAAATCCCTAGGTCTTACTTTATTGTCAAAAGCTTTCCTGAGCCTCCTTTGGTAACCCTAAATGTGGTACAAGGCCTTGAGTCTTTTCTCATCCATCATGTATAGCTGGTCATATCTACTTTGCAACCAATCAACTTCAGGAATTTCACTTTCTAGTACTATCCTTAATGAACGGACACCCATTTTAATGGGGAGGACTGCTTCCATTCCATACACCAAAGAATAAGGAGTGGCTTCTGTGGAAGATCGAATTGATGTCCTATACCCCTAGAGTGCATAGGGTAATTGTAGGTGCCAGTTCTTATAGTTCTTCGTGCTCTTCTTCAAGATTCGCCCTATATTCTTGTTTGCAGCCTCAACTGCTCCATTAATATGAGGGCGGTAAGGTGAGGATTTATGGTGCTGAATGTTGAACTGTCATAACAGCTCCTCTGTTTCTACATTGAAATGTAGCCCATTATCAGAGATAATTTCATGTGGTACCCCATATCTACAAATGATATTGGTTTGAATGAGCTAAGCAACTTTCTTTGAATTCAAAACCTTGTATGAGGCAACTTCAACCCATTTAGTGAAATAGTCTATAGCAACAAGTATGAATTCATGGCCGTTGGATGCTGTTGGATGAATCTTCCCAATAATATCTATTCCCCACGTAGAAAACGGCCAGGGTGAAGCCATGGTATGTAATGGCATAGGTGGCATGTGCTTCAGATCTCCATGGACTTGGAACTGATGGCACTTTCGGACATGCACTGCACAGTCGGCTTCCATAGTAGTCCATTAATACCCTTGCCTCATTATCTTTCGTGATAGCATGTGTGCATTCATATGTGGCCAATAACTTGACTCATGAACCTCTTCAATTATTTGCTGTGCTTCTTTGGTGGTCGCACAAAGGAGATGAATTATATCGTATGATCTTCTATAAAACCTCTCCCCACAGATAATATAATTAGTGGACAACCTTCTGATGGCCAAATGGTCATTCTTATTTGCAAATGGTGGGTATCTCCCATCCTTGAGGTATTGTAGGATGTCTGAATACCACTATTGGTCTTGTTTCGTCTTCCTTAAGTCCATCCATCATGGATGCCATTGTTGCTAAAGCATCTGCAATCTGATTCTGCATCCTTGGCACATATCGGTACTGGATCCTGCTGAATTTTGAGGCCCACTTCTGAAGACATTCATGATAAGGTATCAGCCTCTCTTCCTTGATCTTCCATCTATTCTAAATCTGAGAAATTATCAAAGCTGAATCGCCATATACCTCCAACTCTTTTACTCCAATACCTAGGGCTGCTCGTAACCCCATAATGCAAGCTTCATATTCAGTGGCATTATTAGTGGTAGGAAAGTTGAGCCTGTCGATGCCGGGCCTCAATAAAAAAAAAAACCATCGGGCCTTCGTTCGACCACACGCCGTGGCAACGCTCTCCTGCGCGCAGGGCCCGTTGGAGGCCCCTCTCGATAATGGTGTGGTTCGCGTGGAGGTTCGGGTGCTCTCTCTCTCGGTGAAGGAAGGTTGGTCTACCTTTGGAGGTTTGGCAAGAATCTTGGCCAAATTTTAGGTGATTACCAAAGGTAAGTGAAGTCGCCACCAATCATTGGATTTTTCTAAGGTGTGATTGATCACCTGTTTCTAGTTGATTTTATTACCGATCCTAGGCTAAGAAAAATGGCATTTTTCCTAATCTAATGTGGATGGAAAAAAATCTTGATTCTTGAGTCTGGAAGTTTGGTTATGTGTGGGGAAGGTGTTAGGCACCTCACAATGCCTGTCCAAGGACAATCCTTTGTTTTGATAAAACCTTAATTTTCAAAGATTGGCAATAAAAAACATGATTTCGGCATTGGCTTTCGGGGCTTTGCATGCATGGGGGGCTTTGAGGTTTGGCTTTTGAATGGGTGTGGTCCCAATCTATGCTTTCCTAAGGCATTCGGGCAAAGTACCAGATTTCCACGGCGAAAATCCGGCGACATGTCACCTTACTTTCACGGCGGAAATTAGGCATCGCTTTGACTTGGTGACATGGACTGTGACAATCACACCGGAAGGGGCGAGCAGGTATATATATACATACATCGTGCACAATGCAAGCACACAGAGCAAGAAAGTAAATGCCTACATCCCTAGAGCATAACCCAAAATATAGGTGCTAAAAAGTAAACAAGGGTCGCCATATTCTAGAGATGAGGACGAATGGTACATGGCATGATATACCTAATACAACCCATCTAAGAGAGAAAGGAGGGAGGGAGGAAGGGGGTTTAAAAGAGTACATAACCAAATGGGAGAGGCTAGACCCCTAAATCTACTGAACATAGCTGCTTGGATTATATCCATATGCTCGCATCCTCGCCCTTTTTGCTTGTGCTTGTGAGACTGTGACCTAGCTCCATGCGTCCTCACTCCATGTGTGTACATGTAAAGGCAAAGACAAGAAACTAGCAAACAAGTAATGGAAGGAAAAGATGCAAAGAGCATATGAAAGAGGCATAAAGCAGATATGCATGAAAGACATGGCAAGCAAAGAAACAAGAAAGCAAGCAAACAAGCGAGAAGGAAAACAAGCAAGAAAGCGAACAAAAGGTGGTGTCTGCAGGGGGACAAATGTAGGTTTGGATCGGATGTCCATGACTTCATTGTGTTGAAGTATGGATGACACATTAGCAAGCAAGACTCATGCATGAACATGTAAGCAAGCGTGTAAAGATGCATAGAAAGCCAACGGGTGGCACAAACAAGCATGGTAAGCATAGCCTAGAACAAGGGAAGGGTACACATGGAGCAACCCGGCATCCGAAGATGCCTCCCAAATGGTTACATCCGAACAAGGCCTCATGGGCGTCGGATGTAACCACACAAGGTCAAGCCCGCGGAGGGCGTCAAGCATGGCAAAGCCTAGAACAAGAGAGGCTAGCACAAACATAAAGCATAGAAGCAAGCAAGCATAGACATGCAAATAGGATGATCCAAACCCTTTGATGTGGGTCTTGGTGTATGGACGATGACAAAGACCATAGGGTCTAGATCAGGTCCGAACCAATAGGCTAAAACACAATAAGATGCGATAAAAGGAACAAAAGGGTTACAATAGCACATAGCATGACAAACAAAGCCTAGGCCTAAACACATAAACATGGCAAGAAGCACGCAAGCATATTGATCTAACATGGGAAATAGCATAAAGCATATAGAGAAGAAGACCTAAGCACGCAAGCATGTGAAAACATAGATCTAGACATATAGGCATAGAAACATGCATGTATACATGTAGATCTAAGCAAGGCATGGCCAAAAATGTGATATCAAGCATGTAAGCATGTAGATCTAGACAACAATACAAGGAAAAGATAGATCTAAGCATGAAAACATGGCATATGGCATGAAAACATGTAGATCTAAATATATAAGCATGTAAGGATGTAGATCTAAGCATGTGAAAAAAGAATCCAAACACATAAACATGTGAAGACAAGAATCTAAGCATATAGACATGTAAACATAGGCATAAACATATGGGTCTAGACATGTGAGCATGGCATAAAGCATAAAAGCAAGCATAGGGACCCATAAATCTAGGCACAAGCATGGAGATAGGCATATAGACTAACATAGAACATGTAAATCAAGCCATAAACATGGAAAGCATGGAAACTTGTAGATCCAACCACAAGCACCATATGAAAAAGGTAGATCCAAGCATAAAACATGGCATAAGGCATAAAAAGTAAGGAGATTTAAGCTAGAAGCACAAATAAAGCAAGAAACATGCTAAAAAAAGTAATAAATCATGTTATTCAAGAAAAAAGAAAGGATAAAAAGCTTGATGAAGCTTTATAGGAAAAGGGGTATGGATTGTAGCCAAAAAGCTACATCCATACCCCTATACCTCAAATCCAAGGTATAGAACCAAGGAAAGGAAGATGGAGGGTATGAACACTACATTGTATTTTTGGAGAAAAGAGAAGAATCAAGAAACTTTGATGTGTTTTTTGGGAGAGAAATATGGTGAGAAAAGAGAGAGAAAAATGCCCAAACAGCTCCCAAAACGTCTTTCCTTCAATCTGAGCTGTCAAGAGCCTTTTATAGGCCTTGGCACACTTTTCGAGGCCCGGTGCACCTGCAAGGTGTGCCAGCGGCCCTTGTTGGTGCGCCGGGTTAGGCCCGGTTAACGTCAGCAATTTCGTCCTCATGCACTTTTTCAGTTTTAGTTTGGACACACATTTGGAGGTCTTCCTAGACTCGGATTGAGGAGATCTTGGTGTCCCTGGAAATCTCTAGATATCTAATTTTCAGAAAACTAAAGAAATTAAAATTCCAACGGTTGGATCAAAAGTTATGACCTCAGGAAGTGTATTGACGTGCTTTTCACGGTTTTCTCAGTATCTTAACCGTTTTAACTCCGATTTCTACCCATGAATAGTCGTTGGAATTAGAATTTGATTATCTTTGCAATGACATTGGTCTCAACTTGTTTTGATGACCGGATCAAGATTAGGGTTTCTAGGGCCCACCGAGAGTCAACTCTAGGTCAAACTTGGTCAAAGTTGCTAAAAATCTCCGAGGAGCTCAAGTTTGGTATAAAACCATGAAAAATGTTGTTTTGTGAGGATTTTGACCTTGTTTGACCTTCGGTCAACCCGGGGTTGACCAGGGGCATTTTGGTCATTTTGGCTAAAAAAGGCATTTTGAGCGCTCCGGTGTTCGAACGGGTTGCACCACTCCATTATATATGTTTTTGTGACCCCATGGAGAGAAAATGATATTTTTGAGTTTTTAAGGGTCCGGCACGCAAATCGAAGGCAGACAAAATACTGTATCAACAAAGCCTACTAGAGAATGGGATGTGTGTCCCTTTTGGAGAAATTAGGAGAACACCAATGCCACTTCCATTTTGATTAGTTGCTCCATCAAAATACATCTTTCATGATTCTACCTCAATCTCCATGATATCCTCATCTGGAAAATCTCATTGGATTTCTTCAGCTTCTTCAGATGAACAATGGGCTAAGTGATCAGCAATCACTCTCCCTTTCATAGATTCTGAGTCACATATTTAATATCAAATTCTAACAATAGCAAAACCCATTTAGCTGTCTTCCCATCTTGCATGGGCTTTTTCATCAAATACTTCAAAGGATCCATTCTTGCAATCAACAAGACTTTGTAAGCAAGCATATAATGTCTGAGTTTGTGGGTTGCCCATACAAGTGCTACACATGTCTTCTCAAGTGGTGAATACTTTTCTTCATAAGGCAACATCTTCTTGTTGATGTAGTAAATCGCATTCTCCTTCCTAAACCCTTTAGGTATTGAGCAAGCAAAGCCCCTATTGCTGTATCCGTAGTTGTGAGATATAACAATAATGGCTTTTCAAGTACCGGTGGGACCAGTATTGGTGGCTTTATCAAATAATTCTTAATCTTCTCAAAAGCTTCTTGACATTGTTCATTCCATACCGTGGGAACTTCCTTCTTGAGTAGTCGAAAAATTAGTTCACATGTCATGGTGAGCTGGGCTATGAATCTACTAATGTATTGTATTCTCCCTAGAAACCCTCGGATCTCCCTTTCAGTTCTTGGAGGCTTCATCTCTACAATGGCGTTAATTTTTTCTAGATCGACTTCAATTCCCCATTAACTTACCATAAATCCTAACAGCTTTTCGAATGTTACACCGAAAGTGCACTTCTTTGGATTCAACCGCAGCTTATAGAATTGGATTCTTTCAAAGAACTTTCGTAAGGCTGGTATGTGCCCCTCACGGTCTTTGGACTTTACTATCATGTCATCAACATAAACTTCTACTTCTTTGTGTATCAAATCATGTAACAAAGTAGTAGCTGCATGCTGGTAAGTAGCACCAGCGTTTTTAATATGTCCCCCACGGAGTAATGAAGGAGGTTTTCTCCATATCCTCTAGAGCCATTTTTATCTAATTGTACCTTGAAAACCCATCCATAAATGACAGCAAAGCATGCCCTGCTATATTATCAACCAAGATATCAATGTGAGGCAAAGGAAAATCATCTTTTGGGCTAGCCTTATTCAGATCTCGGAAGTCTACACGCATTCGCACTCTTCCATCTTTCTTTGGCACTGAAACCATATTAGCTAACCACTCTGGATAGTTGACCACCCTCAGGAATCCTGCATTGTACTGTTTCTCGACTTCTTCTTTGATCTTGAGAGTCCACTCTGGCTTCATTCTTCTCAATTTCTGCTTGATCGGCTTCATGGTTGGATTTGTTGGAATGCAATGTTATACTATATCTATATCAATCCCAAGCATGTCTTCATAGGACCATGCAAATACCTCTTTGAATTTTGTCAATAGGGCAACTAATGCTTCTTTCTCGGTGGTGGTTAGGGTGTTGCCCACTTGTATCATTTTGGGTTCATCATCAGTTCCCAGGTTAATAGGTTGGGTGTCTTCTTTTATGGGTTCTACATGCCCTTGTTTTAATTCCTTATTATTAAGAGTTTCTTTACCAATTTCAGAAAAAAAAAAAAAAAAAAAAAAAAAAAAAAAAAACATTCAAAGCCAGCAAATAAGCAGAATCAGAAATCATATTATAATGAAAAGAGTTCTCAACAGAAACAAACTCTATAGGAACACTATCACAAATAGACTCAACAGGAATAGTAATATTAGCAGAAACAGACTTAATAGGAATAGAGACTATGTTTTTGGCAGAAGTGACTGGTTCGATGGTCTTGATCTTCTTGATAGGAGTGATTGGCTCGATGGTCTTGATCTTCCTTGCAAAGTCCTCCATGGGGTGGGCGGCTCCCTCCCATGCCCAATTCTTCAACTCAGTTGTGGCTTCAACGATGGCGGTGTCTCCCAGTGAGTTCCCTTAGCATCAGTACCAAGGGGTCTTCATCCATATAGTCCATGCCTTCATCATCAATCTCCATATCTGAGGGCTTGTCAGTCACATAAGCATCCAGACGCTCTATGCTATCCATCCACTCACCAAACAGATTTTACTTTCCTTTGTTGTTCGGGTAGGTGTATTGAGGAAGGTATTCTGACTCATTCCCTTCCATCTTCTCATCATCATCTCCAGAATTCTCAAGTGTTAGGGTTCTGAGATTGTGGACCATCAATATTTGGTCTAGAGCGGCCAATCTAGCATTTATGTCATCTTCTTCCTTAGTGTATGGGGTCAGTGAGCCAAGCTCTGAGTTGTGGAAGGATCCTAGCTCAGGAATTTCTCTACCATGCTTGTCATATCGAGGACCGGACCTTGAACTAACATCAGTAACACAGCTCCAATCTAAAAGGCGCCTATAGAGGTGATCATCATAATCTATATTATTGGCCTCTTCAACCTCTTCTCTTGTAGCCTCCAGCACATTTATTAGCCTATATTGATCACTTCCAACGTCACTTCCCATATCTATAGGTTCAGCTTCAGCATCATCCTCTATATCTCCATCATAGTAGTCTACGTCGTCATCATAGTCTTCGTAGTAAAGCCCCTCGTCTTCATCTTCTCTATCACTAAGGGGTTCACCCCAATCATTGCCACTATATTGGCTATCATAGTCTTCACTGTTGTTGCTTTCATTGTCACTGCAGCTATCATCTTCACCATCTCCACTGTCACTACTACTGCTGCCACTACTATTGCCACTCTTGCTATTACTATCTTCATCATCATCACTAAGGGCTGCTCCCCCTTCCTCATTTTCATCACCTGTTCTTACTTCATACGAGCTCTTTAATGCATGTTAGCAAGCCTCTCAATACTCTTCTTCCTCTATATTGTAAATGGCATCCCCTAGAAGAGTAGTCATTGCATTAGGGTCCATGTAGTCAGCCCAATCAGTAAGGACCCAGGTTGTATCTTCCTTCTTCAGTTCTGGAAGCTTATTGTTGCAATCAAGTAGTAGCTCAAACCTAGGCATCATAGTTCTGGTCTCAGGATCAAATCTTGGTTCAGGGAATCCCTAATAGCGTTGACTATCTCCAGCTTTGACAAACTTTTCGTTCAATGTAGGAGTATAGGGCTTTAGGGGTTCCGGAGGACAAGGAAGTCATTTTGCTTTGGCTTTGGCTCGGGCCATCTTTCTCACCTTTATCTCTAACAAGTCATCATCAGTGGGCTTATAGCCTAGCCCAAAAGGTGGTGTGGCAGTAGGGATCATTGGGTCTTGAACAATTGGCTTCTTCACAATCTTCCCCAAGTTCATTCCCAGAAGGTAATTCATTCTCCTCATCATTGCTACCACATTGTTGTTGTTGTAAGGAGCAAAGTCCATAGGGATCTTCTCCACTTCTTCTTCTCTTCTTTCAAAACCAGGCTTCTCAATCTCAAAGTCATCCAAGGTCAATGGCTCTTTCTCATAATCAATACCAAAAATAGGCTTTGGCACAGTCAAAGTATCGCCATATATGGTTACAATAGCTCTTTCATGCAGAAACAGAACCTTTTGGTATAGGGATGAAGGTACGGCCTCTGTATCATGGAGCCATGGTTTCCCAAGGAGCATATTGAAACATGAAGCTATGTTAAGGACTTGAAACACCACCTTCTTGATCATTGGCCTTATAATGAGCTCCAGTGTTACGATTCCCGCGACCTCTCTTCTTCTATTGTCATATGCCCTCACATGGTGATCAATAGGCACAAAGTCTTCAATGCTTAGACCCAAGCAACTTGCAATCTTTAAAGGATACACGTTTTAGGCACTTCCATCATCAATGAGAACCATCGGAATCCTCTTACCTTTAGCATCTACAGTAATATACAGTGGGTCATTGTGGTGCTTCCCTTTCTTTGTCAGAGTAGGAAATAGTGAGTTCCCTACTTATGGACCCAATCATAGCATTCCAATCTTGGGAAGTTGTGGTTATAGGGACTTGGATTTGGTTGAGAAGGTCTACCAGATTTAGACGGTGCTTGTATAAGGCCATGAGTAAATCCCATAAAGATATATTTTCTACAATTACTTAAGGACCTCATCCTCCTCAGTGGGTGTTTGTTGGGTGGTTTTGTTTAAGGCTTCTATTGGGTTGTTTGTCTCCAAATGTGGGGGTTTGAAATGTCTCCCTCCCTTGTGATGTGGGCAATTTTTGTTGAGTCATTCAGGTCGGTGTCTTGGGGTCTGAAGTGTCTCCCCATTTGTGGATGTTGGGCCATTTGATTGGGGTTCAAAGTGTCTCCCCCCATTTGTAGGTATTGGGTTGTTTGATTAGGGTTCGAAGTGTCTTCCCCTATTTATAGGTACTGGGTTATTTGGTTGGGGTTTGAAGTGTCTCGCCCCATTTATGGGTGTTGGGTGATTTGGTTGGGGTTTGAAGTGTCTCCCCCCATTCATGGATGTCAGGTAATTTGTGGTCTCGGTTACTTCACTCCATATATCATATCCTGTAGTGGATGTCATACCCATCAATTCTTCCCATGTCATCATAAAGCACTCGGGTAGGTCATAGATCAATTTAGATGGGTCCTCTTTACTTTCTTCTTCAGTCATTAAACAATTAATCCTCGATCCTCTCCCAAAATTGTGGTTGGGCAAGGGATTATTAGTGAAGCTAGGCCTTGTCGGTGGTGCAATCACCTTGTTGTTTATTAAGTCTTAAATTGCATGACGAAGGCCAAGACACCTGTCAATATCATGGCCAGGGCCTTGGTGGTAGGCACATCTTTTATTCACATCAAACCTTGAAGGTAGCGGGTTTGGAATTGGTCTTGGGTCTAAGGGCTTTAGTAACCCTTTTGCTTTTAGCTTCTCAAATACTTGGCTCATAGGCATATATAACTCATGAAACTCCCTTCTAGGCCTTTGAGGTGGCCTTTGTGATATTTGCACGAGTGCAATGGGTGCAATCAGTTGATAAGAATCATTTTTATGGATATTAGAAACTTCTACAGCCTTAGAATTAGATCCTAAATTCTTTTTAAACCTTGATGGGTCATCATTCTTTATAGACCCATTATTTATTGCATCCTCAATTTGGGTTCCAGCAGCAATCAAAGCTTTAAAATTAGGAAAATACTGAGCAAACAAGTACTTATGGTATACAGGCAATAAATTCTTTACAACCATAGCTAACTGTTCTTCTTTGCTTGGCCTATTCATCATTTGTGCTACCTTGGACCTCCACTTGATAATGAAGGTAGAGAAAGATTCTTTTGGTTCTTACTTCATGGTCTCGCGATCTCTCCTTGTTATATCCACATCTATGTTGTATTTGTATTGGTTGTGGAACTCACGGCAAACATCCTCCCAACTCTTTGCTCTAGCATCATCTAGGTTGAGGAACCATCTAAAAGGGCAACTCCAGTCAGAGTATTTTGGAACATTTGAGCAAGTAGTTCTTCAGTCGCACCTATGGGCTGCATGGCCCACATATACATCTTCAAATGGGACTTTGGGCAGCCAGTCCCATCGAACTTGTTCAAAGTTGGCATCTTGAACTTGGGAGGTAGTCTCACATCAAGGAAAAGTGAGACTGATTGGTAGTCCATAAGGTCCTCCATTTTGCGAGCTCTCTTGATCATCTCTTCCATCTTATTCATTCTTTTGTTGATCTTCTTCTCATTTTCCATGGTTGGTGGATCATGGTCAGCCTTGTTCTCCTCTTGATTACTCTTCAAGCTTTGAACCTGTTGTACCATAAGGTTCATGCCCTCCCTTAACTGGATTTGACTAGCTACCATGGTGTTGAGTAACTCCTGAGTGTTCATAGGTTCTTCAGTGTTTGGATGTTCTCCCTCTTCTGCCATAGTGTTAGAAGCTTTAGACTTCTTGTGGCTTGAACTGTCTTGTAGGTCGAATATGGGATTGTGATGTTGCAGCAGCGGAGTGTCCTCTATGCTTATGGGCTTCAGTATTGTGATGGGAGTGATGGGCTTGGAACTGGAACTATTAACTTGAGTGTCGGTTTTGGGTTCTCTTTGGAGTCTTCCCTTTAAGAACAGGCTTGGTTGGGTCAAACAAAGCTAGGTCCCCATCTACATCAATCTATCAACCAAACAAACACACGTAAAATGCAATGCAATTTTAACATGGACCGGCCTAAGGATAGGTTCTAAGTCATTACATTGTAGGATGGGTTTGTTGTTTTATTGTTTCCCATAGTTAGGACGTTACACCTCCCAACTTGTAATGTAATGAACATTGCGTTGGTCCGAATGACATGGTCTGTCCTTTACAGTTAACAAGAAATGATCTAGTGACTTTGGGCTATGAGTTGGTGAGTTCGCCACTGGGTACTCGAATTTAATGAAAACCGGTGATCCAAGGTTACTACCACCACATTGTTGAAAGGGGTGCATACATATTTGTTGTTTTGATGGCACACACTATGACAGTTAAGGAAAGCTCTTAACAAACAAACATGGCAACACAAACAAAAATATCATACAAACATCTCAAGACATAAATAAACAAATGAATAACAATATCATGCAAAAGAGAAGGGTATATTGTTGGTCACTTAAGTTTAACACGAAGCTTAGTCCTCGACATCCCCAGTGAAGTCGCCACTGTGAGAGACCTGAAAATTAGGGTGCTCTCAAAAAAGAGATTTGGGTGCTTTGAAGGGAACCTCTTTTTTAGATAAATGGTGTGGAGTCGCCACTTATTTTTTTAATTAAAAAAAAATAAGAAAAAAATAAATACAAATTTACATTATTGAAATGCTTCATTGTCATTGATTAAATAAAAATAAATACAGGCTTGATAAATTGAATCTTATAAGGCTTTGAGTCCTAGTTACAATCTACCCAAAAATAAAAGAAAGACAAGGCATAGATCTACCTATCCAAAAGAACTAAATTCGGAGGCTAGATTACGGAATGGAAAGGTGTTAGGCACCCATTCCACCCAAACAGATTCTGGTCTTCTAGACTCTAATGACCAATATACCCTTTTATGCATGACATTGAATGATATGCTGAACATACATGACAAACATTTGACTAGAACTAACTCAAATTAAATCTATCTTATGAATGTAACCTCTTGTTTTAGAAAAATTCAAATTTGTTTTTGTAAATAAAGAAAATTGATTTGATTCATTAAAAAGGAAACCAGATCTGTTTTTGTATAGATAAAAATTTAAAAAAAAAAAAAGTTTTGTGAAGAAAATCAGATCTTTTTTTTTTTTTTTTATACAAAGAAAGGAACATAGTGTAAAGTTAAAAAATTATTTTAGTTTCTATGTAAAAAAAACCAGATCTGTTTTTTATGAATAAAATAAGAAAAAGATTTTTTTTTTAGAAGAGGAACTACACTCATGAAACAAATCTATGTTACATGCATCAAACAAAAAACCATCTCAATTTTTAACTTCTTCTTTTAAATTTCAACAATCTGCTATTTTGTGACAAAGAAAATTCTCTTAAAAAAATCAGATTTGTATTTAATGAAATACAGATCAGTTTTGTGTGTTAAAAAAATCAGATCTGTATTTAATGAAAATACAGATTAGTTTTGATGTGTAAAAAAAAAAATCAGATATGAAAAATTCAGATCAGTTTTAGTTTTAAAAAAAATCTTTGTTAATTAGCAGATTTTTGAGACTAAAAAATGAAATCATAACAACAAAAATATACTAAGAACATGCTTTAAGAAAGATTTAAATAACACATGGCAACAACATCAGAAATCAAAAATAATAAAAACATCCTAAAGCTATTCATGCATCATCAAGTAGAATTAATAAAAAGGAATAGAAAAAGAAAAGAAAAAACTACCTCTTGCATGAGCGTGCTCTTCTTAGTAGTGAAGAAATATTTTAGGGTTCAAAGAAATTTATTCAATTCTTTTTGAAACCTAAAATATTTTGCTTACAAAAAAGAAATTCCTAAGGTCAGAGCCTCCAGAACGTCTTTAACGTAAGAAGGAAAATAAAAGAAGAAAAGAGCCAAAAAGAGGGGAGTCAGAGAGCGTGAAAAAGTGTTCTGGATTTTGAGAGGCCTCCTCTATTTATATAGAGGCTGGGAGGTTCGAAAAATTAGCTAAATGATCAAAATATGAACTGGGATGCGTCCTTATCTCTAAAAAATCGAAAAGGATGAGTTTTATCTCGATCCAAGTGCCCTCAGGGCGTGGCTCGTGTTTGTGCCAATCGGCACTCCAAAAGTGTTGAATGGCGCTTTTGGGTACCGAACTCGTGTTTGAGTTCCAGTCCATTTTGGACTCCTTTTTTGAGGTTTTTTTGAGCCGGGACTTATACTTAGACGTGTTTTTAATCCATATTCTAAAAATTAAACTATTTTTTTGATAATTCAGGTTTTTTTAGCAATGATTATCTTGTAGATAAATACTCCAAAAAATCTTGATTATCCACAATTTTGTAGTTATCTGATTATCTTCTTTATTCTCATGCATGTAAGCCTATTTTTGACATTAACTAACAACCAATCACAAAATTATTTAATTAATTTAATTGCTCGACCAATCAAAATTAATTTAAATTAATCATGCATGGTTCGTTCCACCAAAACAAAATGCATGTAGACTGTGCAAACTTTGATCATGCGATATCTTTCAATTCGACGATCCGATTTGGAAATCGGGCACACCGTCGTGATCGTGAGAATCTCAAGATCATTTTTATGATATGCAATAAATGAATTGATGCATATAATGCAATCATGAATTTTGGAGAGAGAGAGAGAGAGAGAGAGAGAGAGAGAGAGAGAGAGACGTTTTTTTTTCCTTCTTGTTAGAAATACTGAATGATTGTATTGTATTTCACATCATAATATAATATACACGAGTGCCTTAATATAGGAGGCATATGTGTGCAGTACAAGTAAGAGTGTAGTACAAGAATGTGTGTTATACAAGTAATCTAGTTGGGCCTAAAGCCCACAACACTATATACGTTAACAGCCCCCCTCAAACTCAAGGTGGATGTGAGACTAGTTTGAGGTTATCAACCAAATCACGAAGGCATCCCTTAGAATGTGACTTGGTGAAGATATCTGCAAGTTGATCTTTAGAGGAGACTGAGATCAGCTTGAGAGCACCATGAACAAGATGAAAACGGATAAAATGACAATCGATCTCGATATGTTTAGTCCGTTCATGGAAGACATTATTGTGAGCAATATGAATGGCACTCTAGTTGCCACAATAAAGAGGAGTAGCAGAAGATGTGGATACACCTAAGTCTTTGAAAAGCCATCGTAGCCAAAGGAGCTCAGATGTGGTATCAGCAAGGGCACGATATTCTGCTTCAGTACTGGAGCGGGCCACATGAGTTTGTTTCTTGCTTCGCCAAGAAATCAGAGAAGAACCAAGAAGAAAGTAATAACTAGTGGTGGACCTGCGATCAGTGGGGTTTCCTGCCCAATCAGCATCAAAAAATGCACGGAGAACAAAAGGAGATTGAGCAGAGTAGAAAAGACCATGGAAGAGAATGCCCTTTAGGTATCGAAGAATGCGCAGAACAGCAGCATAGTGAGTCGATCGTGGAACAGACAGATACTGGCTTACCTGGTGAACAGCATAGGAAATGTCTGGACGAGTGATAGTGAGATAAACTAGGCTGCCAACCAAGAGTCTGTAAAGAGAGGGATTAGACAATCGTTTCCCTCCTGAAGGAGTCAGATGCGCATTAAGCTCAACTAGAGTATCAACAGTCTTACTATCAGTAAGTCCAGCTCGAGACAAGAGTTCAAAGGCATCCTTGCCTTGAGTAATATAAAGTTCATCTGTAGAATGAGTGATTTCAAGACCCAAGAAGTAGCTGAGATGTCCAAGATCTTTCATCTCAAACTGCTGACTAAGAAAATCCTTGAGTTCTTGAATGTCACTAAGGTCATCACCAGCTATGATCATATCATCCACATACAGGAGAAGTAAAATAGTGCCTTTGTCAGTGCGACGAAAAAATAAGGCAGAATCATAATGACTGGCCATGTAACCCAAGCGAGAAATGGTAGAGTTGAATTTTAGATTTTGCTTAAAAGTTTGGTTTGTTTGTATTTTGCATGTGTGTATATATATGTTTCACTATGAGTTCATTTTGATGTTTTTAGTTTTGATTTCGGTTAAAGTTTTTTGTTTTTGTAGCCTTGTTCCAACGATTGAAATAAAATGGTGTGAAGGTCTGTTTTACTTATTTTTTTAATTGAGAGGTGTTTTACATGGTTTCAAAAATCAAATCTGACTGACTGGCTCAACCAGGAACTGAGCACAAGTCCAGTCCAAAAAACACCCCAAAATCGATCAAAACTAGACAAAAACCGGGAACCAAAGGCAAAAAGGGTTTTGCCCCCGGTCTGGTTTTTAAAACCATGGCGTTTTGCAGCATTTTAAAAATTCTAGCAAAAATTGTAGAAGCGCCAGTAAAGACCAAACATCATTTGTAATGAATCAAGTCACTTATAAATGGTCATGTTCTACCAATAGTATATAATTATTTGTTTAGGAAAGAAATTTTAATTTTTTTTTTACATCTTTACAAGGTTTTTATTTGGTAATACATAAGGTTTATGATCATACTAACTATTCTTCAAAGAACATTTGATAATATTGAAACTGATAACTTCATTATAATGCAATTTTTTTAATTAATAATTCTCCAAAAAAAAAAATTGGTTAATATCTAATTTTCCACTTGTAATAGGTAAAATGTGTTTTAACTAGTAACAATGTTATTGAATATAACGCGTCTCTATGAAAAGTCACATTTTAAAGAATCTCTCAACTTTAATAGAACTATTGTTTAGTGTAGTTCAATTTTGGGGTGGCAAAGTAAGCCCAAACCCATTTGCCCACCCAAACCCACCCACTCTAATTGAACTCAAACCCACTCAATTATTAGTTGGGTTAAATGGGCATCAACCCAATTAGACCCAATGATTATTGGGTTTTAACTAAAAACTCATTGAGCCCCATTTAACCCAAAAACAATATACCCAAATTCAACCCAGCCCTTCCCATGAAAAAAAAAAAAAAAAACAGCCTTCAGAAGTCAGATGTTTTAGTGTTTTTGGGTTTTTATTTTCCTTCATTTTCTCGACCTCCAAACACTTCTCTCTCTCTCTCTCTCTCTCTCTCTCTCTCTCTCTCTCTCTCATAAAGAACAATGAGGCACAACAAACACAGCACATAAACCAGTGGATTTCTTGATGTGGCGGCGTGGGGGTTTTAGAGTTTGTGTTTGTGTTTTAGAGTGGATTTCGGGCTGGGTTTTGGGTTGTGTTTCTGTTTCAGTATGGGTTTCGGCGTTTGTGTTTGTGTTTCGATGTGATTTCATGCTAGGTTTCGGGTTTTGTTTGCGTTTCAGGTTTGTGTTTCGGGCGTGGGTTTCAACCTCTCTCTGCGTTTCGGGCTAGTTGTTCTCGATTTGTTGGTTTCAATCTGGGTTGCTCATATTTCTGCTCTTTTTCTAGTTTTTCTGATCTAGTTTTTTGCTCATATTTCCAATCTGTTTGTTTTTTTGGTTTTTCTGATCTGGTTTCAATCTGCGTTTTTTTTTTGGTCTCAAATCACCGAGTCTCACTTCTTAGGAACCATATCCGCTTCTTATAGTGCTTTTTTGTTTGTTTGTTTGTTTGGTTGCTGAGAAAGTGCAGGAAATGGAAGCTAAATGCTTAATAAATTAGGCCCCTTTTTGCATTTTTTAAAATAAATAAATAAATTTTGTTGTTTAGATAGTGCTATTTGCATGCCGAGAAAGTGTGGGAAAATAAAAGCAGAAGGATGATCCAATTTGAAGCGATTTTCTTTTCAAGCTTGTATCTTTTGTTTAATTTGATTTTTTGGTAAAGTAGAGTGGAGACTAGAGAGAGTGGAAAAGGGAATCCAAGATAGTGTTGGGGTTTTCACTTTAATGACATTTTCGTAATTTTGATAATTGGTTAATTGGATGAGTTAGGGTTTACCCATAATAATTGGGTTGGGTTGGATTTGGGTTAGAAACAATTAGTTAAATGGGTTTTAATGGGTAAATGAGTTTTATATACCCAACCCAATTATGCCCACCCCAAACCTACCCAAACCCACCCATTTGACACCCCTAAGTTAAATATAACTGATGCTACACAAGATCAGTAGGCTGAATGCTCCGGCTTCGGTGGGCTATTAGTGTCTGTGGAAGGCCTGCAAGGATGAACATACTATCAAAGGGGACCGGGGTGAACCGACCAAACACCCTCCGATGGTTAAGTTAGTTTCTTCCAATGAAGGAGTTTTTCTTTTTCTAAAGTAAAAGCCTAGAATGCACTTACCTTGGTTTGATTCAGGCCTGTCCTTATATAGAGAACCTTGGAGCAGTTATTGGCCTAGTAACTTCCCCAAGATTTGTGGAAATCAGTGAATTCGAACATAACTTCCTCAACGGCTGTAAAAGTTACAACCGCTGGTGGAAGTTACATACTTAAGAGGAATTTGTAGCGATGAATATGGGTTGGGTAACCACTCCAAGATTCCGTGGCTCAAATCCTCCATACACATGAGTGAGTCCATACTTGAGGATTTCAAGTGTTATGTGGTCATCCATGTGCTTCATCCATGGACGATTCTTTCGTTCATAGATGATGTTACGTGATTGTCCATGTACTTTGCCCATGGACGATTCTTTTGCTCAGACAGTCTATACGAACATTTGGCTAACTGGTGCTTATGGACGATTCCTATGGACGAACCAGAGATGTGATTTTTGTTATCCCATCAGTTTCCCCCTTGGCCAGGGGTCAACCAAGGATATTGTGGGGATTTAATTCACGCCTTTATGGTTCTGACCTAACTCCTTTTTTTTTTTTTTTTTTAAAGCCACGTGTCATGATTTAATTGGTTAACCTGTTGAGTCGATTTCGTTTTTCGAAGGGACTGCCACTTGTCGTCTTCTTAATGGATGGTGTCGCTTCGCTGACCCTACTTTTGGGCCCTATAAATAGGCACATTCTCTTTCTTGCCCTTCACACTTCTCACAATTTTCTTTCTGCCATCTCGTCCAAGAGCCTCGTCTAGCTCTCCTCCTAGTTCTGTCAAGTATTTCCTCTTCCTTCTTAGGTTTTCGTCTTAATCTTTCTTCATTTCAGTCATGCCTTCATCTAGTAATAGTTTAGAGAATGAGATAGACGAGTACCAGGACGTTTCTTCTGGGAGTGAGGGTAGTTATGAGAGTAGTGAAAGCAGTATAGCCAGTAGTGATTCTTTAGACGAGCATTATTCGTCTGGGGTTCCTGGTATTCTCTTCAAGAAATTTCAGGAATTACAACGTAGGATGGCTTCTGGATCTGGGCTAGCTCGTCCAGACAGCCATCTAGCCCTCCTCAAGAAGAAGAAGAGGACGAAGAAAATGTTATTTATAGTTGTGCCCCAGAGGTAGCGTCCACCTTAGATGCTGCCAAGTTAAAAACTCTTGTAGATAGATACCAGATTCCTAGGGAGCTTAACCCTCGTCTACTTGAGGTCGGGGAATGGTGTTGTTCTCGTTCCTCTGGTTTAGGGGTATACACTTCCTATCTTTTAGCTGGCCTTAGGTTTCGTTTAAATTCCTTTTGCAGAGACCTCCATAGGTTAGGTATTGGACCTAACCAGCTCAACCTTAATGGTTGGAGGACGATAGTCGCCATGCAAGTGCTATGGCGTGAGGCATTGGAAAGGAATTGTCCAATTTCAGTGGACGAGTTCCTTTACTGTTATAAGCCCTCGGAGATAAAGAAATCTGCTAGTTTTTACCAGTTCTCGTCCAGGGGCTCTTACTATAGTTTAAAAAAGGGCTATAGCTCGTCTGACCGACTTTGGAAAAAAGAATTTTTTATTATTTCTGAAAATTGGGCTGAGGACCCAGTTGATGTGGGTAATGCCCCCTTCCCACCTTTTACCAATCCTCTAGGTCGTCTTCGTCCTGAGGGTATGTTTCCTTTCCATTTTATTTTGTTTTTCTTTACATATTTTCCAACTTTCAGTCATTTAACCCTTTTTTCTTTATTGACGCAGCTGTTGTTCGTCCACGCTTGGATAAACTTTATTTGGATCGAATTGACCAAGTACGTGCCTTTCCTGGGATAACTTTTCACGATCTAGTGACTCTCAGTCGTCTAGCTATGTGGGGACTTGGCCCAGTACCTACTGCTGAAAATCTTAGTCACGAGGAAACCACTCGTCGAAGTAAGCATCGTCCGCTCTTCTTCTTCTTCTTTTTTTTCTTTTTTTTTCTTTTTTTGACTTTGGGTTTCCTCACTGCAAGGATGGCTACGATGAGGGAGAATAGAGAAAAAATCATCACTAGTCGGGACAAGGATGCCACTACACCTCCAGTCGTGCAGAAATCTTCAGTCCAAACAAGGAAGAGAAAGTCTAAGTCCATATCCAGTGCTGTGGATCTGGACGACCTTCCAAGTCGTCGAGGTTCTAAGAAGCAAAAACCTGCTAAGACTTCTCTTCCCAAGGTCCCCAAGTTTGCACCTCCGACGGTAGACCTGGACGACCCTCCAGTAGATGTGGAGCCCGTCCAAACAATTCCTCCCGTCCAAACTGATCCTCCTCCTCCAGCCAAGACTCCTCGCAAGCCTCATCCGTCAAAGTCATCTGAGCGTCCTTCCAACCTGGTGCTGGACGAGAGTTATGCATGGAGGACGAGAGTTATGCATGGAGGACGTTCAAAGAACTAATTACTGACAATGAAGTTAATTCATGTTATAACATGTCAGTGAAAGAATTTAAACGCTCCGACATTCATGACCTCTTCAAGGTTTGTTTCATTCGTCCTTATGTATTTTCATTCAAATTTTCAAATAAAATGTCTAACTCCCCTTCGTCCATACACAGGCTATGTCAAAATTTTATACAGCGACCTGCCAGGCTAAGGAGCTCGCTACAGAGGCTAAGATTGCTAAGGATAAGGCTAAGGAGCTGAATAATGAAATTCTGCTAAAAAAGGGAGAGGTGCTTAGGTTGACTGAAGATTTCAATCGTCTGCAAGCAAGTGAGACAAAGCTGAAGAACGAGGTGGAGGAGCTTAAAACAGATGCTCTTGAGAAAGACACTCGCATTGCTCATTTGGAAGGACAAGTCTCTGGGTTTGCCTCGTCCTTGGAGAAAGCACATGAGGAAGCCATAGTAGCCTTCAAGAAGTCTGATGAGTACAAGAATCGTCTAGACAATCACTACGCAACTGGCTATGAGGACTTTCGTGCTGATGCCAAGGAAACATTCCCTGACTTGGACTTTGATTCTTTCAAGCTTCCCCTTGCTACTGAAAGCTCCTTGTTGTAGACGAGTTCTGAGGACGTCAACGTAATGGACGATCCCAAGTCTGGGGGCAATGCCCCCAGTGGTTTATCCAAGTAATTTTATATTTTCCTTAGAAAATTTATTTTACTTTTATTGGAGGTGCTCGTTGTTTTGGGATTTGTTTTTGCTCTCTTCTTTTTTTTTTTTTATTCAAGTTTATCCAAGTAAAATTATCTCGTCTTAGTTTATGGACGAACCTTATATATAAACAGTTATATTGTCCTCACATAACTTCTAAGGGTTTTTGGACGTTGGTCGTCCACCCTTCTTTAAAGTTCATGAGTGAATGAATGAATGAATGTTTTGTTTTCCATTTTCACCTTTCACCATGTTTGAATACGTTTAAAACTTTATGTTTGAACTTTATTTACATCGTCCATATCCTTTCAATGGCTGTGGTTCGTCCACTTAGGAAATCATTTTACCTCGTCCTGAGTATATGGGTGAATTTCTTCTTACCTCACCAAAATAGAGTAAAATGAATCTTCCATGTTCGTCATTGTTAGGACATATGTGTTTCACATATTAAGAACATATGTCATGATTTTATGTAATTGGCTAATCCTTTGACAAAACGCACTTTACTTGTATTTGAGTAGATCTAGGATGTGTTTAATACTTCAAGAAACCATGTTTCAAGATCAAGTGTTAAAGCCTTCAAGTCTGTCCAAGAAAACAAGCTGAAAGTGCAAAATTACTAAAGCTCGACAGCTGCATCTATCAAGCTTAAGAAAGCTGTTTCAGCCCCGTGTGCTCAACACCTGCTCGACAGCTACTCGACACCTCCTATCTGTCGAGGTTTATGAATTTCAGAATCTTGATCTGATTTTCTTGGGATCCGTGATTATGTGTTTGGGCTTTCTTTTATCCTAACCCTAAACATATAAAAGGATTGTTTTAAGGGCCGTCAAAGAGTTCACAAGTTGCACAAGCATTGAGCAAACCTTGTTCAAGAAAATTGTGACTGGAGACAAAGTTCTTGCCCTTGTTCATCTCTTTCTCTTGAAGAAGTTGCTGTGTATTTGCACCGTAGGGTTTTGTGACCAAGCATATTCTTGATCTTCATCGTGTGGATGAACTAAAGAACTTTGCAGCCAACAACCTTCTTAGTTGGTGATTGAAGTCGCGTACTGGGATCTGCGCAATTGGTTAGTCACGTACTTAGGAGCCGTGCATCAAAAGAAGGGAACTGTCACTACAGAACAAGTCCAATTGGGTATTGGGGTAAGGGTTCAACTGTAGGTTGGTAAGGTGCTTAGGATTCCTTTACATGTAACCGCTTGTTGTGATAATAGTGGAGTTTTGGGAGTGGTGACTTGAAAATCACTCGGTGGGGTTTTTGCCGTTAGGTTTTCCCCATTCGTAAACAAATCACCATGTCATTTATTTTTCGCTGCATAATTAGTTTATTGGTGATTTGTTTGTGCTACCACGCGTTTGCATGTTAATTTGATTAATTAATAACTTGGCTAATTAATTAATTAATTTCTATCACAAGCGGTCAATTCAGTTTGTGGCCTATCAGTCATTCAAGTACAGATCGTTCATGAATGACGTGCCTTTTCGCTGGCTTTATTTGTTATCCAAATTTGGGACATCATTTACTCATCCTAAGCTACATCGTTCCCAGCAAATGCTCGTCCTTATATTGGATTGTTAGGCTGGTCAAATTCATCTATGGGCTTGTGTTTTTACACAATCTTTATTCATCCATGGTTTAGACGATCATTCCTTAGGCTTCATCTCGTCTTAAGCTTTAGACGGATATGCCGTAGGTTTATTCTTGTTGCTTTATTCTTTCTTTAAGGAAAGCTTATGGACGGTATATCCTTGCGTCCAAGGATTTTATTCGTCCTTGATTGTTTGCCTTTCATGGATCACTCTGAATGAAATTATAAAAAATGAAGGATTCCTATACAATTATGTATATACTTGAAAATACATCTTATATATATTTGGAAATCCAAATTATGCAAACATTCGTTCACAGGCATGGCACATGCTCGAGAGCTAGTGCCTTTAGGGAATTAAAAATATTTATACAACACAAATTCGTCCATGAGCAACACAAAATACTTATACATATAAAACACATAGTAATAGTAATAAACAAATACGAGAAAATAACACTAAACAACACATTACTTCAGACGTCCAAGGATCTCGTCTGTGGCAATGTTCGTCTATGGTCACCCTTTATTGATAGTATCTTCTTAGGTGTTCAACATTTCAAGGGTGCTCTAGCTTCCGTCCATCCAGGGCTTCCAAGTAGTAGGATCCTTGCCTCTTGCAGTTAATGACCCTGTAAGGTCCTTCCCAATTTGGTCATAGCTTCCCGTGGGCCAGGTTTTTGGTGGCCAAAGAAACCCTTTTAAGGACGAGATCCCCAATGTTGAAGCGCCTGGGTTTCACCATGGAATCATGCTGCTTTGCCATAAGATTTTTGTACCTTGCTGTTCTCTGCTCCAGGTCCATCCTCACCTCGTCTATAAAATCGAGGTTTAGATGAAACTATTCTTTGTTTTCTTCATCTTGATACTTCATCACCTTGTAGTTGGCCATGTGCACTTCTGCAGGTATAACTGCCTCACTTCCATATGCTAGTTTAAAAGGAGTCTCCCCAGTGGGGGCCCTCACTATTGTTCTATAAGCCCACAAAAAACTTGGTAATTCATCTGGCCATACTCCTTTCGCCCCTTCAAGCTGAGTCTTGATGATTTTCAACAAGGATCGGTTTGCTACTTTTGCCTACCCATTGGCCTGTGGGTGGGAGGGTGAGGAGTAATGATTCTTGATTCCCAATTGCTCACAAAAATCCCTGAAAGGTGTGTTGTCGAACTGTCATCCATTATCAGACACTAGCACCCTAGGTACCCCAAACCTGCATACGATGTTCTTCTAAACGAAGTTCTTGACATTCTGTTGTGTAATTTTTGCTAAGTGTTCAGCTTCCACCCACTTAGTGAAATAATCTATTCCCACCACCAAAAACTTCATTTGCCTAGTTCCAGTTGGAAAGGGGCCCAAAATATCCAATCCCCATTGTACAAAAGGCCAAGGGGCCATCATTGGGGTAAGATACTCTGATGGTTGTCTATGAATATTACTGAAATGTTGGCATTGATCACATACCTTAACATATGCCTTAGCATCAGCTTGGATGGTTGGCCAATAGTATCATATGCAGACGACCTTGTGGACGAGTGATCTGACTCCTAAATGGTTACCACATGCTCCTTCATGAACTTCCCTCAATACATAATTTGCCTCATCTGGAGTTAAACACCTTAGTAAAGGCTGGGAAAAACCTCTTTTGTATAACACTTCGTCCATAAGGATGCATCTGGCTGATTTAACCCTGAGCTTTCTGGCTTCGTCCTTCCCTTCTGGAAGCCTTTCGTCCTTCAAGTATGATATTATTGGTGTCATCCAATTTTCCTCACCTTCTATCTGCAACATTTCTGGGAAGTCTATGCTTGGCATGTATTGTATTTCATTAAACTCATCCATTGCTTCAGTCGCAGAGGCTTCCTTTACTAGAGTATCTGCTTCTACGTTCACTTCCCTTGGGATTTGAACGAGATCAACTTCTTTGAATTTCTTCACAAGGCGTACCACCTTCTTTAAATATTTCTTCATTTTGTCTTCCTTGGCTTCACATGTCCCATTTGCTTGGCCTATAACCAACTGAGAGTCTCCCAAGACAAGTATTGAGTCTACTTCTATAGATTTAGCCAACTCCAACCCTTTAAGAAAGGTTTCATACTCCGCTTCATTGTTAGTTGTTTGGTACTGCAAGCGAACCTTGTGCCTTAATTTATCTCCCTCTAGTGATTGCAGAACAACTCTTATACCTCCTGCATGCAATGTAGACGATCCATCTACATGGACAACCCATTTTTTATTGTCTTCTCTTCTACCCAAGTCCTCATAACTTGGGGTGAACTTTGCAATGAAATCTATTAGGGCTTGAGCTTTTATTGCATTTCTCAGCTGGTATCAAATGTCAAATTCACTGAGCTCGACTGCCCATTGAATCAGTCGTCCTGCAGCTTCCAGCTTGTTCATTGCCTTCTTGAGCGGATGATCCGTCATGACATTGATGACATGAACTTGGAAGTAATGTCTTAACTTCCTAGAAGCTGTTATTAGCACAAAAGCTAACTTCTCTATCAGTAGGTACCTTCCTTCTGCTCCTCTGAGTGCTCGACTAGTGTAATACATAGGCTTCCTCTTTAATCAATGCTGAACTCACGGCATGTGGGGACACTGCTAAGTACAGATACAGTTCTTCTCCTTGCTTAGACGGACTTAACAATGAAGCCGTGGTGAGATAGTTTTTTAGATCTTGGAAGGTCTTTTGACACTCATCCGTCCATTCGAAGGCTTTCCTGAGGACTTTGAAGAAGGGTAAACACTTGTCTGTGGCTTTTAAAACAAACATGTTCAAAGCAGCAACTCGCCCAGTGAGGGATTGGACTTCCTTGATGTTTTTCGGCGGTTCCATGTTCAGTATGGTTTGGATCTTGTCTGGATTTGCTTCAATTCCCCTTTGTGAAACCATGAATCCTAGAAACTTTCCTGACGATACTCTGAATGCACATTTACTTGGGTTCAGTTTCATCTTATATCGCCTAAGTGTTTCAAAGGTTTCCTGTAGATCATCCTAATGGCTTCCCTCGTCTAAGCTCTTCACAAGCATGTCGTCAACGTACACCTCCACATTCCGTCCTATCTGTGGACGGAACATGTGATTCACCAACCTTTGATATGTTGCCCCTGCATTCTTTAGACCAAAGGGCATCACCTTGTAACAAAACAAACCTTGACTGCTGATGAAGGAGGTCTTTTCTTGGTCAGCCTCGTCCATCTTTATTTGATTATATCCTGAGAAGGCGTCCATGAAGCTCAACAACTGATGGCCAGCTGTAGAATCCACCAATTGATCAATGCATGGCAAAGGATAACTATTCTTAGGGCAAGCCTTGTTCAAGTCAATGAAGTCTATGCACATCCTCCACTTGCCATTTGCCTTCTTCACCATCACCACATTGGCTAACCAATCCGGGTAATAGACTTCCTGGATGAACTGTGATGTGGTCAGTTTCTCAACCTCTTCCTTGATATCCTTATCTCGTTCAGGAGCAAACACCATCTTCTTCTGACGAACAGACTTAGAAGAGGGATACACATTCAATCGATGAGTAATTACACTTGGATCGATTCTTGGCATGTCATTATGACTCCACGCAAAAACATCGATACTCTTCCTCAAGAACTAGACAAGGTCTTTTTTCGTCTTCTCCTTCATACTTGTTCCAATTCTGGTGAATTTTTCAGGATCATCTTCTTTCAAAAAAACATCTTCCAATACTTCAGTGGGCTCTACAACAACCCTTCTCTCTTCAATACTCATTGTCTGCACCTGCTCGTCCAAAGCTATTATGGCTAAATAACATTCTCTAGCTGCCAACTGATCTCCTTGTGCTTGTCCTATCCCGTACTCCGTAGAAAATTTGACTGATAGATGGTAGGTAAATGTTACTGCCTTCCAACTGTTCAGAGTTGGTCTTCCAATAATAGCGTTGTATGAGGACGAACAATCCACCACGAGGAAATTGACTTCCTTGGTTATCTATTGTGGGTATGATCCCACCACTACAGGCAATGTAATGGTGCCCACAAGCTGCACCTTCATTCCTCCAAATCCTATCAATGGCAAACAAACTAGACGAAATTGATCTCGTCCAAGTCTCATCTGCTGGAAGGCAGGATAGTATAATATATCCGCTAAGCTTCCATTATCCACCAACATCCTCCTAGTTATGTAATCTGCGATAAGTAAGGTAGTGACAATTGCATCGTCATGTGGATGATGGATTCTTTCAGCTTCCTCGTCGATGAATAAAATAGTTGGTTCGTCAATCCCTCTCATCCTTGGCGATCGTCTAGAGAATTGGACGTTTTGCACCACTTTGAGATACGTCTTCTTTGACTTGGAAGACTGTCCTGTCGAAGTCCTTCCTATGATAACCCTTATTTCTCCAAGTGGGGGCTGTGATGATTCTTCCATCTTTCCCTTCAACTTCTCGTCTTTATGATCACTTCCAATGAAGTGCCTCAACTTTCCTTGTCTAATGAGATTCTCGATTTGCTGCTTCAAGTCATAATATTCGTCTGTGTCATGCCCATGATCTCTATGGAAGCGACAGTATTTATTGTTATTGCGCTTGTTAGGATCTCCTTTTATCTTCTCTAGCCACTTCAAGGAAGGATCATCCTTGATCTACATGAGCACTTGATCAAGTGGGGCATTTAAGGGTGTATAATTCTAATTCCTCGCTGGGGGGCCTGTCTTCCTATTATCTCAGTCCTTCTTATCTTCCGTTCGTCCCTTCTTTGGACGAGGACCTTGCTCAGTGTGTCGCACGGGGTTTGCTTCCATCCTCTCAGCTCTCTTCCTCTTCTTAGCTATGATTGCGTCTTCTGCATTCATAAAATTTTGGGTAGAATAGACGAGTTCAACCATGGATTGAGGCTCCTTCTCATAAAGCTTGTGAATGAATAAATCAGAATTAACCCCGTTATGGAAGGCCGCCAAGAGTAGCTTGTCATCCACCTCGTCTACGCTCAAGGCTTCCTTGTTAAAACGAGTAATGAAGGAGCGCAGGCTTTCATTCTCCCCTTGTTCTATGGTTAACAAGCTGGACGAATAACGTTTATGCCTTTGCCCTCCAATGAAGTTATTGACAAATAACTTACTCAAGTCTTCAAAAGAACTAACTGTGCTTGGAGGTATCCTGTTGAACCACACTCGCACTGGTCCTTTAAGGGTGGTAGGGAAGGCTCTACACATAATCTCATCTGGAACCCCTTGGAGATGCATCGTCGTCTTGAAAGTAGCAATATGATCAAAAGGATCACGCGTCCCATCGTATGAATCCAAGGAAGGCATTTTGAATTTTGGGGGCAAGAGATGACCATTGATGGAAGCCGTGAAAGGGGAATCTATTCGATGAACCAAATCTTCTACGGGATTTTCCCTTCTCATGTTCTCCCTCATCTCGTCCATAACCTTCCTCATTTGATCCATCTCTTTCTCCAAGTGTGGCACCCTTCGCGAAGTGGTGCTCCTTGATTGAATTTCGGGCTCAGCATTTCCCCCTCTATCTTCTTGACTCTGGGCTTGTCCTTTAGCGTATCCTTCACAATGCTGTCTCAGATTGATCTCCCTAGTCAACTCTTGGTTCTGACGAGTTAACTCCGCCATGGCGACTGCCATGGATTGTATATGTTGGATGGAAGGCGGCTATGCGACAGGTGCTAATTGGTGATCTTGGTGGCCTGGGCTTGTGGCCCTTGATCTTGTCTGAACCATACAGCCTTTTGTTGGAGAAAGATAAACTGCAAAACTTGAAGTTTTCTCTTTCCCACAGACGGCGCCAACTGATGCTACACAAGATCAGTAGGCTAAATGCTCCGGCTTCGGTGGGCTATTAGTGGCTGTGGAAGGCCTGCAAGGATGAACACATTATCAAAGGGGACCGGGGTGGACCGGCCAAACACCTTCCTATGGTTAAGTTAGTTTCTTCCAATAAAGGAGTTTTTCTTTTTCTGAAGTAAAAGCCTAGAATGCACTTACCTTGGTTTGATTTAGACCTGTCCTTATATAGAGAACCTTGGAGCAGTTATTGGCCTAGTAACTTTCCCAAGATTTGTGGAAATCAGTTAATTCAGACATAACTTCCTCAACGGTTGTAGAAGTTACAACTGCTGGTGGAAGTTACATACTTAAAAGGAATTTGTGGCGATGAATATGGGTTGGGTAACTGCTCCAAGATTCCGTGGCTCAAATCCTCCATACACATGAGTGAGTCCATACTTGAGGATTTCAAGTGTTATGTGGTCGTCCATGTGCTTCGTCCATGTATTGTACTACTCATTTAAAACCTATTTACAATAGTCATTTTGTTGTATAATATTTATTTTTTACCACAATATTGTTGAATGCTTTGAAACTAGGTTATTTGAAGTGAGTTTCCTTTATTTCCACAACCCATTTTAGGAAAATTAAAGCTTTTGCATTAGTGCTTCAAATCTTCTTTTTTTTTGTTTTTTTGTTTATAGCTAATATTGTTCTGGTTTGTGTTTTTCTTGTTCCAATTAGAAAGAACAAGTGGGTCTCTACAAGGAACCTTCTTGCTTTTTGTTAATGGATGGGTCTGTGGATCTATGAATATAAAAAACCTCATTTTTTAAAGCTTAAGACTTGTTTTGGTGAGGTGAGTTTTTATTTATTTTTGTGAATACTAATTGGCATTGGAGAGAAAAAAAAAATCATTGCTTTCTCCAAAGTTGCAGCAAGGCGTGTATTGCTTTGTTGAAGGAGAGAAATGATTCAGTTATTGTTTTTGGTTTTGTTTGCCGTGGTGGTGGGTGGTTGTTTCGGGTTTGGGTTGATGGTGGGCGGTTGAGAAAGAGAGAAACGAAGAGACAAGAATTAGAGAGAGAACAGAGATAAAGAGAGAAAAGAGGGAGATTTTTTTTTTATATTATTTTATTGTGTAATTTATATTATTTTTGTAATGTGTTGTATGTAAAAATAAAATTTGGGATGTTGGGTGTGCTGTAAAATGATATGGTATAATAGATAAAGTAGCTTTTGAGATGGTAAAATGAGATATTATTTTAGAAATTGGATGCTAATGCTCTAAGTATGCATACACATCTTATGTGTTTAGTGATTTTTTGTACTCTAAATGTCTCATTGTGTTCGTATAGCCTATACTAGAAGTATAGGCTATACTATTGTCACACCTATAGGTTGATTCCTTCCTCATTATATTTTTATACAGATTGATTGACTGCAAAACAAATGTTCAAACAATTTTTTTTTTTTTTTTTACAAGTATAATAGATTGATAAGTACCATATAATAGGCTAACATATTTTTATCGTTAAGTTAACTATTATACCATATGTGTCAAGCTGCAGCCTCTACTTCAACATTTGTGAATGTCATATACATGTCCAGTGTCTCTAAATGTTACATAAATAAAGAAAAACCAAATTTAAGTAAAAATCTAAGTATACATATAAGTTAGAGTACAAATTCACCTTTGTAGACTAAAATGATTTTGTTGGCTATGTTCATTTGATTTGAGTCTCCATTGCTCTCCAATGTCCTCATAAAACTTAGAATCCTTTTACATAATTTTTTTTTTAATTTTAAAAAATAGCATTTTTTTTTTGAAGAAGAAACAAGTGTGTAAAAAAAAAAAAATCCCAATATAATATATTAGATTTTTTTAAGTCTCATGAAGGAGAGAAAGATACATACATTATTTTGTTTTTCTCCTACAAGTGTCATTGATACTCACCCTCTTATTGCAGGTTCCATCAATGCGTGCAAGTGTCATTGATACTCACCCTCTTATTGCAAGTTCCATCAATGCGTGAATGTGAGTGTGGGTATGTTGTGTGGGCATGTATTAAGTCCCACATTTGGTGTTAACTAGGTGAATTTTGGGTTTATAAATAATTACAAGACCCTAATTGTAACTGATGGAACATAATTTTTTTATTTTTTATTTTAGAGAGTTTCAACCTATGGCGTTTGCTTTTGATGATAGTTCTTTATTATCAGACCAAAACACCAATAAGTTTTTTATGTAGGCGGGGATTGAATCTCAGATCTCTTATTCAGCCATCAGAGAATTTACCAATTGAGCTAACTGGAACCTACGATAGAACATAATTCTTGGTAAACTTCATTTGGTAATATATACATCCTAAGTATAGGTAATAGTAATAACATATTATAATGCTCATTTAAAACCTATTTACAATAGTCATTTTGTTCTATAATATTTATGTTTTACCACAATATTGTTCAATGCTTTGAAACTCAATTTTATAAATTCATATTTTATGTAAAACAAAATGTTATAGAATTGGTTTCTAAATATTCAGTGAAATCGCTCTACTAATCTAAATTTCGAAGGTTGAAATAGTCAAGATTTTTGGACATTTCTAGAATATTAACATATTATATTATATGTAGACTTTATTTTTTAAATTGATTAAATAATTTTGAAATTTGAAATTTATAAATTTAAATTCAAAGCATTATATACTTTCATATCCTATAATTACAAAAATTCAAACAACCTCCCAAACACTTCCTCAATTACTCCATTTTTACAACCAAATATCGAACCACAAATCTCAAACACCAATTTCATTATCTCAATGAAAGGAAATCATTTGTTAGTACCGGCATATAGAGAATGTAATAAAATAAAGAAAAAATGGTTAAAAACATTTCCATTTATAAAGATTTAATTGCCTTTAGCTATGCTTCCATGTAAATATATATAAAAAAAATTAATAACATGAAAAAAAAACTCTAAAATCAACATTGACTTTCAATTTTATCGTCACAGCTCATATTGATATTGCACTAAATAGTAGTAAAGAACTACAAAGAAACCTAAAAATTATGAGTTCTAAAACATTAAAAAAAAAAAAAAAAAAAAAAACAACTAATCTAATCAATAATCAATTAGAATGTTTTTTTTTTTTAATTTCTCTTTAATTCTAAAAAAAAATACAATTATGACTTTCCAGCACCAAACACCTAAAGATCCAAAGCCAGTCACATCCTTTATAGAACTTAGGAATGGCAACAAGTTGAGTTCGGGACGGGTTTCTTTATGCCCGAACCCGCCTTGCCACCCGCCCTCGAAACTTGCCAGCCCCATTTAATAAACGAGTTTTTTTTAACCCCCAAATCCGCCCCATCGGGCCCCCGTAGGCCCCGTCCAGCCATGCCACTTCAAGGACCAATTCGTGGCCCAAACTGTGGCCTAATTAAAAAAAAAATTATGTTTGCCTGAAGCCCTATACTGTGGCATAATTCAAAAAAAAAAAAAAAAAAAATTGCTCAAATTCAAGCACTATACCATGGCTCAAATGCCAAATCAAACATAAACTTAAACAATAGGCAGGTGGGTGCTAATTTTTTTGCAGAAGCCCTCTATTAATTTTATGGGGAATGCTTTGTCAACAAATTAGCAATTGTAGCTGTCCTATTAAAAACCGACGATCCAACTCAAGTTCAATGAGATTTGACTCATCTTTTTAGATATACAAGTAAAAGATACAGCATAAAGGTTTTGGTAATTTATATCATTTAGGAGCATGTATGTTTAAAATGAGATGAACACATAAGACTATCATGTATGTTTAAAAGGTTTTATTTCACTAGCTTTGATTTATACTATATGAAATTTGGCATGCATGTTCCCAGATACAAAAATTGTTGAAAAATAATAAAGATATGAACTTTGGTAGAGAAAATCAAAGAATGAAATTTAAAAATTTAAAAATTAAAAGACCAAAATTATAGATGAACAATGACCAAAGATTTCATCCACCATAAACTATGTAATGAACCCAAAGTTATAAATAAATAAAAAGTAGTGAACCTAAAAAAAAAAATGGAGAACGACGATCCTATGGTCCTATGGAGAACGAAGAACCGGCGGTGATGCAAGGATAAGGGAAGGCTTGAGGGGTATGGCCGGCAGTGGTGCTGTAGGGATGAGAGTGAGAACGAGTGAGGGTGAGAGACTGAGTATGTGAAGGTGAGAAGTTGAGAGTGCGTGAGGGAGGTGAGGGGGGGCTGAGGCTGAGATTGAATGAAATGAGAGTGAGAGAGTTAGGGTTAAGGTTGGGTTAAGTGGCAGTTATATTGTAGGGGTTTTTTTTGTAATTTTCTCTAAAGGGTTTTGGTTCGAGTTCGAAGTGGGTATTATTAAAACCTGCACCTGATCTAAACCCTTTGGGTTTGATATTTAAAACCTAAACCCAACCCTACTCTTTCGCAGGTTGGGTAAAACCCGATCCATTAGGGTTGGGTCAGGTACCTGTGGGTCGAGTGGGTTTTGCCATTCCTAAAAGAACTCAAAACATCTGATCTCAACATCAAAACAATAAGTTATCATCGTCACTCAATAAAAAAAGCAAACCCACTTCCTTGGTTATAGCTAACTGATACAAGTTAAGATTAGATGGGACAATGAAATTGAAACTAGGAAGGTGTCATTGAAAGGTTGAACATATATGACATCATTCTTGGTTGAGATGTATTTGAGATGAGATGGCATGAATGGTTGTGTGCATGTATATATAAAGGAGTTGAAGTGCAAGAGTTTTAAGCTTGAAACATTTAACCAAAGAAAACAAAGAGTCTTACAAAGAATCCTTATTTTTTAATAGGAAAAGTCTTGAAGCATTAAAACAAAAGTCTTTATTTTTTTGTTCTTATCTTGGTGCTTTAAAGACTATTTCAATTATCTTTTCAAAAAGAGCGTCATGACATAATCTCATGTTCTCCCGTATATATAAATATATATATATATATATATAAATATATATATATTTATATTATTGATTTATGGGGGACCATGCCCCTTGAGGCAATGTTGAATGAGCTCTAGCCATGTGTATTATTGAATGATCAAATCACATGAAAATTTGTGAGTTCTAGTTTGATCAATTGGTGAACTCTCTTGTTATCGAATAAGAGATTTGAAGTTCAAATTTGCTTACACTAAAAATGAATTGATGTTTTATTCTAATGATAGATAGCAATTATTATGAAATAGATGTCAAAACTTAGTTTTGAACCAACCAAATGTAATTAAGACATTTAGGAAATTGAAAGACTTGCAATATATAAGACTGATTTATTTAGGCGAGAAGAACAGCTATCTAGTTAACAAAGCTTTGCACTGTTTTCGCTTGTGGGTTTATCCTAATATGGTTTCAAGAAAGATAACACTCACTAGAAATCTAGAATTGATTATAGCAAGAAGCTAGCTAGACTAAATGTTTTGTCGAACAATTTTTTCTTTTAACGTTTTAGTTTGTTTGTTTATGCACAACTTGTTAAATCCTCATTTTTACCGGGTACAACTATATTTTAATCAAATTTCATCATATAAACAAAGTGTTCATCCAAAAGCACATTAAATAGACATCAATAATAAAGAGCCAGCAATAGACCATTCTTTGCTCAAGAATTACAAAGTCCAAGTGAATTCTATTCAATTTTGCACAGAAATATAACTTATTAAGGAACCAAGTTCGTATTCATTTTAGATAATAATCTTATGCAAATCAATAAATATGGTAGCTAGCCTTTTCACTTACTACACAAGTCACATTTTGGCAGATGCAACCACGTTCATTTCTAGCTGTGATGAAGACATCATTGACTACAGCTAGACCTTTAGATGTAACTAATAAGGCCAAGGTTGGAAGCCTGACCCTATGAACATTCCCTATACAAAGAACTATAAAGTATGATCTAATGAAGGCTAGAAATTCTTCATACGAAAATTTCCATAATATTGGCCCTGCATGTCAACTCGGTACCTCCTGGCAATCATGTGACTATTAAATCTGCCATGAATGTGCACAAGTGTTTTCCTAAACATCTGAAATGTCTTTAATTATTGCTTTGTGAATGAAGAATTCCCATTCATCCAAAAGTGGTGCTTTTGGGAGGAGTTCCATATACAATCTAAGCCTGGGGCAGGACCAAACGATGAAGCGTTAACATAATCATGAGAGATAGTACATATAATCAAGTGAAAGAACATGTCATGTCTAATCATTAATTAAACGAACCTTGTAATAAAAAACCAATTAATTATGCTTGAAAAACACGTCTTCTTCTCACATAAGGGTAGGTTTTTTTTAATGAAACTTTCAACATATTAAGTTCTTAACCCCATGCATTGCGGAGCTCACATGTCTAGGAGAGAAACGATACAATGTCATATGTATAAGATAATTATTGAACGATAGGACGAAGTGAACATTAAACACTGTCTTCAAGAAGGACGGTCTTCATTTGCTTCCTTCTTTGCCTAGAGGAATTCAAGCAAAGTACGAAACAAACGAGAACAGTGAGAGCCATGAAAATCACAAAAACCTTGGTCTTGAATATGCCCAATGGTGGACCGATATATTCCACTTCTTTTGTAGCCATTATTAAGACCGGTGGAAGAATCATGAAAAGAAAAAAGAAAAGAAAAGCACGCCAACAGACAGCAAAGTCTCCCCATTTCCGATTGCACCTCGTCTCCTCCATTTCAACATTGATACGGGTGCCAACCTGTTCTCTATATAATTTTTTCTCATTCTTTCTTTGTCTACTTCTTTGGTTTTTTTACCACCCCAGCTAATTCAATATGTATAAAATAAAATGCCAAAGTTGTTTATGTTCTTGTAATTAATCTATAATTGTGCAACAACATTGTTCCTAAAATTCTGAGAAAAAACAAATAGGCTGGTATGTAGGGACGTGGCCTATGAAAATACTTGATATCACATTTGTTACCAAGCCACTATATTGTAAGAAAAGTACACTATATTTTCACAATACTTTTACAACAAATCCTAAATAGTAGATTTTTAATAACCTTTAATTGCGGGAAAAAAAGTAATTTAATTGGTAAGTTTAAATTAGAACTAATAATAACTTACTGCTTATAAACTATTATGAAAATATTATAGATCTAGCACTTCTCATATCAAAATTATTTTAATACTTTTTTATTTTTAATAAACAGAAAGTTTACTAATTTTGTTTTTAGAGTTAGAAAGCTTACTATTAATAAAGAAAGAAATGGATGATCGATTGGATACGTTAAAAAGAGTATGTTGCATGTTATGATTCATGAAGCAAAACTTCAATCTCTATTTGATGATCAAACAGCAAATGCAATTAAGAAAACGCCAGCAAGGAGGAGTTGTGGACAGGATCAATGGATTTGGACCAAAGCTGCAAATGGTAATTTCTCAATTCGATCAGTTTATTGGGATTTAACAGCCCATGATAGTGGTGGATCAAATGCAGTGGTGGCTGGTAGTTGGAAAACAAAAATCCATGAAAGACTAAAAATGCTTTTGTGGCGCATAGCCTCTGACGTTTTGCCGACAAAAGAAAAATTGGCGAGGTTCATTCCAAATATTGAGCCGCCCCATGTGTGAAGCACCTTTGGAGTCTGCTCTGCATATCTTTGTTTATTGCCCACTGGCTAGAGGCCTATGGTTTGAATGTAGTGGAGGAATAAGAATTGAGTACCTCAATTTGTCCTCTACAAACCAACTTATTGAGCTGATAATATCACCTCCTTCTAATTGGAACCTAAACTCTCTTGAGAAGACCCAGTTAATTTCTATCTTTGGGTGCAGTGATTGTAGAACAGCTTTGGAAGGCTAGAAATATAGCCTCATTTGAAAGTGCCCAACTATGTCCTGACAGACTAAGGCAAAATATTGTAGCTCGTTGTCTGGGGTTTTCTTTGGCATTTCAGCCAAGCTATCATGGTTTAACCCCAGCTAGGTCTTCCATATGGTCAAATCCTCCACAAGGTACAGTCAAAGTTAACTGTGATGCAACCATTGGCAATAGTTGGTCCTATGTTGTGATTGTTGCTGGGGATTGGAGAGGGGCATTGGTTTTTGCTCTCTCAAAACTAGTGGAAACCACTATCACTGTCCAAGCAGAAGAGAAAGCAATTAATTGGGCAACCCTTCAGGTGGTGTCTCATGGTATTGAAGTAGCAATTATTGAGAGTGATGCCAAGGTATATAGAGATGCTCTCACTAATCCTAGTTAAGTAGTCCAATGGAGAATTTCAATTCTAACTCAGGATACTTTGAGGCTAAAGTCCTCATGTTGCAGACTAGAGTTTAAGTGGACCCCTAGAGTCCAATAGTGCTGCTCTTGTTTTAGGATCTTGGTCTCTCTATAATAGATTTTCTGGTTGTTTTGTTTTGGGTTCAGCTCCAAAGGTTTTTGTTGATGTTATTGTAAAGGAGCAAAAAACGCATAGCTCATTTGGTAATTTTATTACTTCTGCTTTCATTGATTTTACTATATAAATGAAAGAGTAATGATGATGATGCTCTGAGATCGTCAATGAGTTGTAGGTTCCAAAGCACTCCGATGGATACCTGTGAAATAACAACAAATAGACCAAACATAGAACCCTCCGAAGATCAAGTTAGTGAATGAGAAATCTCTAAGAACTCTATAGTGAGAGAGCTAGGGATTTTTCGCGTACCTAAGAGAAGTGGAGGTCTGGAGTTTATATAGCGGTGAGTGGTGAATCGGAATCCCTTGAATGTAGGGATCTTTCCTTGCGAAGAGGGCTTAGTGAGTAGGGCTTCCAAGATTTCAAGGCCCCTTTCCATGTAAGGGAGATATGGGTGAGTATTGGGTTTTATTTGGTGCGGTGCGCAAGGCATTACCATGTATAGGCATGCGTGGGGACCAAGCAAGGCCATGGTGGACCCGCCGGTTACCCTCCTCGTCGGCCCCTAACGGGTTTCCTGTCGGCCTCCTAGAGGTGTCCTGTTGGCCTTATAGAGCTGTCTATCAAGCGCAACCCGGGGGGTCATCAAATGGTCAAGTCGTCGGCCTAGGACTCCTGTCGGTTTACGTGGAGCTAACGGGTACGTAGGCGCCGCCATCATCCTGGAAGGGCGCATTTGGGGGCTTTAATTTTCTGCCAAAAATACCCCTATCAAGTAATATTAGTGATATTTAAATATAAACCTTACAAATGGATGTGTGAACTTTCATATTTTATAAATAAAATTATTACTCCTTTTTTTGGAGAAGAAGTAAAAGCTTACTAATAATAAAGAAAGAAATGGATGTTTGATTAAATACGTAATGCTAAATATTTGGTTCCAAAAATAAAATAAAAAATCTTGCAAGACTAATTGTATTATGTCATGCTTCTAATAATTTTTTTTTTTTTTTTTTAATTTTAAACTTTGGGTGTTTTATAAGGAAAGAAAAAAGAATGTGTTGCAAGTCGTGATTTCTTTTTTATAGAGTTTCAACTTATAGTGTCTGCCTATGATGATTGTGTTCTTTATTTTCAGACTCTAGACATTTTATTCAACCATCAGAAACTTTATCAGTTAAGCTAATTACTGGAACTCACTTGCAAGTCATAATTAATGGAACATAAAGTAAAACACCTAAAATGGAACGGAAGAATTTTTATTACTAAACGTTTTTTCTTTTTGAGAAACAATTTTTATTTCTAAATTGAAAGGCTAGTAGCTGTTCAAAACCTAGCTGGTATATAAAATAAGAACTTGGCTTAAAACACATAGCTCACTAATTTTATTGCTTCTGCTTTCATTGAGTTTACTATATATTATAAATTTTATTATATAAACCTTATAAGTTAATGTGTGAACTTTCAAACACAAAACAAAAAAGTGATTAAAATTTATATTTATTATATTATTATTTGGTATTAATTATATTCATTATCATGTCAATTTGTAAACTTTTTATAATAAAATTGATGATTTTTAGAAATTTGCTTAACTTAAAGTCCCACCAAACAGTAAGAAATGATTCAAATGATAGCATAAAGTGCACCAATTGAAAATGAAATCATAATTTCCACATCTATATGGTCCTTCCACTCTTCTATTCTAAGCAATATTGGTTGCCAAGAGTCTTATAATTAACTCGATTAATACATTCTAGTATTCCAATGGATTGAGAAGTCTAGGGTTCAAACTTCAAACCCCTCCCTCCCAAAGATTGCATTTTTTTTTTTTTTTTTTTTTTTTTGTCAATGGTCATTGGCCGACTTATCTCTTTTTATACTTTTCCCTCCGTAAATACCATACTTGCCATCATTTAATTTACAATTTCCCAATTTGTGTCTGATTTTATGAAATTGGTTGATGGATGATCTTAACAGTGGTCTAAAATTGTCTCCAAGATAAGTTAATTGGTTAGGCCCTTTGACTTATTAAATTTTCAAAATCAAAACAGGAATATGAACACACACACACACACAAAAAAACGTGTGAAAATTTGTTTACAAGCAGTGTTGTGTATGTTAAATCCTAAATTAAGACTCTTACAACTTACTAATAATAAAAGAAAACATTTCTTACAAAAGAATCATACAAATTTTCATGACTCAAAAAATAGTACAAGTATGTCATAGAGGAATAGAAAATCTTAAATGCGGGCCATCCTCTATGGAAAAATAAAAGAACTTAATGCTAAAAATTGCCAATTAATTAAACTTAACAAACACATCACCTTCTCACATAACTACATAAGGGTAGGGTTTTTTTTTTGCATGAAACCACAAATGAGATTCACGTGCATCATAATTCTTACAGTATATTAATTATAACCATTTTTTTTTTTTTGGTAAATTATTAATTATAACCCTATACAGTGTGGAGCTCACATATTTACAAAAGAAATAATACGTATCATATGTTATATGTGTAAGATAATTATTGTGCTTAAGGAGGAGGACCAAATGCATGTACAACACCTTCTTTGAGAAGGACAGCCTTCATTTCCTTTTTCTTTTCTTTTTTTTTTTTTTTTTTTTTTTTTTTTGGTCTAGAGACAATCAAGCAAATTACCAAACAAAGGAAGAGAACGGGAACGAAGGACACTACAAAACTCAAAGTGTTGGCTTTGCCTGGAAATGGATGAATGCCCTTTGGGGAATGTTCCTCAAAATAAAAGTCTCTTGGGTGACCTTTCACTTCCCCATTCTCTGCTTTTTTAGACCTTAATTATCAAAATTAATGGCGAAATAAAACTCACAATAGCAAAACTCATAAAAACTCATAATAGCAAAAGCTTACTCTCAATAAAGATAGAAGCTACAATTAATGTAAAACAATGTTAATATTTGGTCCATAAAAAAATAAAAAATAAAAACTCTTGTTTTTTTATTTATAGAGTTTCAATCTATGGTGGTCACTTCTGATAATTTTGTTTTTTATCATCAAACCAAAACACCAATCAATTTTTGATGTAGGTGGGAATTGAACCTCAAATCTCTTATTCAACCATAAGAAACTTTACTAGTTGAAAAAAAAAAAAAAAAAAAAAAAAAAAAAAAAAAAAACTTGTTGATCAATGGTGGTGAAAACAAGAGCCGGTCACTTTTTTTTTTTTTTTTTGTTGGCTAAATGATGAATTTTATTGAGAAGAGAAAATTCAGGGCCGGTCCATCTGCCATCTCTACCTCCAAGATGTGGGCAGAAAGATTGGAGATGGGAAAGGCTCCAAATACATTACAAAAAGGTGCTCGCAGCTACGCCATGGTAGCACAATTGGCTAGCCTAACAACAGGAGCCAAAATGAAAAGAGCAAAGATAACTGGTTTATATCGGCAATAATGAAAGAGATGGCCCAATGTGAGGGTGATTGAAGAATTCTGAATGGGCTTTATGACATTAACCCCAGATTATGTGCAGATGAGACAACTAAAAGTTCAACTTTAGCTTCAGCTTATATAGGTTTGCCACTGACTTCAACACTTGTCCATGCATTGATAAATTTATGGGACAAGATTAAGTCTTTTATCATCAGTTAATATCTTCTTGTATTAAATTAATATTTTAAAAATTCAACCGTTAAATTAAATGTGTTATTGTTCTTCTAAACACACACCAAATTAGTATTAATAAGATATTTACTATTTAATTTATAAACTCATTTTTTGTGTATAATTTTAAATTATATAAAATTTAAAGTTTAATAATTTTATAGATAAGATAGTTATTGACATATTTGATAATTTTGATTATCTTGAAATTTCCAGACTCCAACTTTTCTGAATTATTCATCATTTATTTGATGGATAGTTTTATCTCATATCTTCTCCCAATATCATACACAAGCTAGTTGTCAATTGACTGAATTCCGTAGTTCGTGGCAATCATGTGAATGCTAAACCTGTCGTGTGTGTAGCCATGTGTTTATATATACATTAATGTGCAATAGTGTTTGCTAAACATCTAAATTGCCTGTAATGCTTTGTGAATGAAGAATTTCCTTTCATACAAAAATGGTGCTTTTGGAAGGAGCTTCATACACAATCTAAGCCTGGGGCAAGACCAAACTAACTATGCCAATATTTGGGTTGAAAATGGCCTCCTAGACCATGTTAATTTTCTTATTACTGGGTGGGTGGTAATTAATAATGCATTTATAACATCCTCTTTCACTCACATCCACAAGCATTGGCATATGTCAATTTGTAAATTCTTTGTAATAAAATTGATGCGTTTTTTAAATTTTCTTAACTTAAAGTCCAACTAAACTCTAAACAGTAAGAAATGATTCAAATGATAGTACAAACACAAACTGAAAATGAAAGCATGCTTTCCACATCTATGATCCTTCCATTCCTCTATTCTAAGCGGTTCTTAGCTGCCAAGAATCTTGTAACTTATTTAATACTTCTTGGTGTTCCAATGGGTCGAGAAGTATAGGGTTTAAATTTCAAATCCCTCCTCCCCCAACGATTACATAACTATTTTTTGGCCGACTTATCACTTTTTATATTTTTCCCTAGGTAAATACCACAGTTGCCATTGGCTAATTTACAATTTCACAAATTGTATCTAACTATGTGAAATTGGTTGATGGATGCTCTTAACAGTGATCTAAAATTGTCTCGGAAATAAGTTGGTCAAGCACTTTGACTTATATATAATTACCAAAATCAAAATTGAAATATGACAAAAAACGTATATGGAGATTTGTTTACAAGCTTGTCAAGTATGTTAAATCCTAGATTAAGACGCTTACAGCTTACTAATAATAAATGAAAACATTTTTACAAAAGAATCATACAAATTTCCATTACTCATAATATGAAGGGAGAGGCTTAGGTCCAGTACTTTCTGTGCACTGGACCAGATAGGATGTTACCACGTGACAATATTTGGACACATAACAATATCCTACTAGGTTCAATGCAGTAAACACTGGACCAAGGCTAAACCATAATATAAAATAGTACAAAAACAGTAAATTCTAAATGCACACCATCCTCTTTGGAAAAAAAAAAAAAAAAAAAAAAAGAACTATATGTGTAGCCACTCGATTTTGCTCCCATTATTTAATCAAGGAAGATGACTAGAGTGACAATTCATATACCCAAAATTCATGATTGCATTACATGCATTAATTCATATTGCATATCATAAAAATAATTTTGAGATTCTAACGGTTACGACGGTAGGCCCGATTTCCAAATCGGACCGTCGGATTGAAAGATATCGCATGATCAAGTTTGCACGATCTGCATGCATTTTGTTTAGATAAAACCAACCACACATAATCCTTTGTAATGCATGAAGGCGCATCTTTTGGGGTAAAACCCAATATTTAAAAGAACTATATGCGTAAACACTCGATTTTGCACCCATTATTTAATCAAGGAAGATGACTAAAGTGACAATTCATATACCCAAATTTCATGATTGCATTATATGCATTAATTCACATTGCATATCATAAAAATGATCTTGAGATTTTAACGGTCGCGACAGTAGGCCCGATTTCCAAATCGGACTATCAGATTGAAAGATATCGCATGATCAAGTTTGCACGGTCTGCATGCATTTTGTTTAGATAGAACCAACCACACATGATCCTTTGTAATGCATGAAGGCGCATCTTCTGGGGTAAAACCTAGTAGATCAACATCCCTTCAGGAATTTGTCCCGACAGAGGTGACATATTCCAGTGGTGATATGGTAATTGCTTTACAGGAAGTTTTGTCTAAAAATTTACAATTCCATAATGGAACCTATTTAGAATTACCAGATTCTATCAAATTTATTCTTGATAACCTTCAAGCTGCTTTTACCAGAGACCACCGCAAACTTTTCCAGAAAACCCTTCGAGCACTTGAAATCCATCTTGTTAACCTTACTGCTCAAAATGAGGCTTATACAAGTCACTATGCTAACCTTGCTTCAGAATATGCCAACCTTGTTTCAGAAAATAAGGCTTATAGAAGCCATCCTGCTAACCAACCAAATGTTGCAAATGAACCCTATGATCTTTACAATAGTCAACTCTTTGACAAAGAGGAAATCCATTCCATGGATAAAAAGACTATAATGGGCACTGACTACGCAAAATTGAGTCTTAAGACCCAATCTCTATTGAGAAGTGCTGTTGCCAACTTGCCAACAGACATACAATTTCGTATTCTGGAAAGCAAGGCTATGTTTAAGTCTTTCGACCTATGGTTTAAATATTTCAAAAAACTTGTTACAGCTACTATTCCTGATCCTAATGAATTGGATGAATTTGATAATGTATTCATCCAACTAGATTGGGAAGAACACTTTGGGAGTAGTCTCAGAGTGTATGAAAAGAAACATCCATTTCCTGGTCTTCTGATTAATTATGACGATGGTTCATATGTTGCTGATGATGATGATGATAGGGATCCTAACTGGCTTTCCCAAATGTTTATATGGCTTTATCAGATTCATAAAATTAACAAGCCATAAACAAGCCAATCAGCTTCCACAAATTATACAAACTGCTATTAAAGGGTTTGAAAATTCTTTTGTTTCCATCAGATGCTAGAGCACTTTGCCAAAATGGGAAAAAGATAACTGGATGAATGTCCAACCCTCAAAGCATCTCATTCTCATTAATGGTCACACTCACCAAGAACAATGGTTTAAAGGAAATTCTCACTTATCCTTCAGTGATCCTTATGCTCTTGCAGAATGTTGGAGAAATTATTTCAATAATCAAATTCTTGATGTTGTTCAGAATTTATGGAAATATTATCATTTCATAGGTAGCGCAGATTGAATTTCTGTTTTTGGTCCCAGACCCTATGCTAATGCCCTTGTTCACTTGCAGATAGCAGATCATCCTAATCCAAGAAGTCTTCTCATCCCAGGAAAAACCCCAAAGTTTGAGCCACTTTTATATTGTGGACTATGTAATAAATATGCTATCTATCATGAGCATGCATGTAATGATAATTCTTCATGGGATTCTTATGATAGTTATCCATCTGATGCTCCTTCCACCGATTGATGAATAGTCTCCTTAAATTAATGATACTACTAAAGGAATTCTTATCAAGACTCACTAATAAAGTTGATTCTCTAGTTTGTCTGGCTTGCACAAAAGCCAAAATGCTTCAATGTCTTTGAAGAATATGTTACTGAAAATTTGGAACTGTTTCAAGATACCCCAAATTTGGCTGAAGATTTTGATTCTCCTATTTGTCTAGCCTGCACAACGGCCAAAACACTTCAATATTTACCACTGCTAAAAGCCTGTTTCCCACCAATACAATGCTTCTGAAGATTCCCAATAATAGTGCTCATTTGGTTTCCTTTAGCACAAGAAGACAACAATGCTTCTGAAGGATGGTGCTCATTAGTTTCTTTTGGCACACAACGACACCAATTATGGCCTAGACCCTTAAATTGCAGGCCTTTGAACTCTACGGAGGATTCCTCAAAAAATTTGAGTCAAAAGTGAGAAAATTCACTTTTACTATTCATTTGTCACTATTTACCTGTCACTATTCATAACAATGTTCCCTCTGAATTTTGCCTATTTAAGGGGGGTTGTCCCTTAAGTTTAAATCAGGTTTTTTCTTAGAGAACTTCCTCTTAGAACTATTCTCCTTCTTGAGAGCCTTTCTTTGAGAGAGTTCTTTGTTTCACCTTAGCATTTCCTACTACCTTACAATCTTGTAACTAGAACTAGTACAAGCCTTGTAATTGTTAACCTATTCTCTTGAGATCTTGTAATCACTACTACTACTGTAAGTGTTTTGTTCTATTTTCAATAACAAGTATTTTCAGATTTCAGTTCATTATTATTACTTGTTGCTACCGCCATCTTGAACAGTTCTAATTGCTTTCAGTTCATTATTATTACTTGTTGCTACCGCCATCTTAGATGGTTCTAATTGCTTTCATATATACCAAGTTAACCCACCATGCCTATAAATTTGCAGATATTAGTGTGTTTGGTTTAATCATTTGCTTATATAGTGTTTTAAAGTTTTACTTTTTCTAACCTATAATAATATTTTATCTACTTTCAACAATTAAGTAAATAATTAAAAGATAAAGTTTTCCTTTAGAAAATTTTCTCTTTGTGATGGTTTATAAAACCATTTTATGTATATTAAACCATATGATTAGTTGATTCTTAAAAAAATTCATATAATTCGTTAAATCATTTTTACCTTAATCTAAATGTATATGTATGTAAAGCTCATTTTTGGAAACTTGAAACCTAACCCTTGCCTCTCACCACACAAGAACTTTATATTTGTGGAGGGACTATCATGATTAGTGATAAAAGAAAACTTTATACATAATTAAGCCCAAATAAACACTTAATTAAACAAACCCCAAACCGAATATATATAGAGCAAGAAAAATTCTAGCAATGATCGATTTTTAGTTTTTACAAGCATTGAACGAAATCATCAAAAGTTTGCATAACGGTCTAATTATAAAGAAGCTTATATATCTTGAGGAATACAAGGTAGAGCTTTAACATAGCAATAGAGATGTGGGGACACTCGGACTAGCTTTTCTCTAACCTGTAAGAGCAAGATCCTATGGTTATGACTCCCATAATTTTTATTTATTTATTTTTTAATTAATCCTATGGTTATGACTTATGACAAAAATATCAGCTTTATTATGCTTTAAAAAAAACAAAAACAAAAACTTATAACTCTTATTTCTCAAGAGTCAAGTGGGTCCCAATTGGCAGTAGCAAGATCCTATGGTTATGAATCCCATAATTTTTATTTTTATTTTTTAAAATATTATGGTTATGACAAAAATATCAGTTTTATTATTATTTTAAAAAAATTATAAATTTATAACCCTTATTTATTTCTCAAGAGGCTGTACAGCAAGTGTATTACCAGGAAGAATCAGTAGGAGCTCTAACAATCATGGTCCATGTGCAAGATAACACTTAGAAAATAGCCATTAGGCTGCATGACCATCAAACTACCCTAATTTATAATTTATCTGAAATTATTATTTAAGTGCCCACTGCATTTATTGTCTAATAATATATAGTCTACCAAATCAAATCGTATTCAAGATATTGAAAACAATGCTAACTCTTCGCCATTATGTGACAACAACTAGGTGCAAGTTTATGCCTTCACACTTACTGACGGTGCAGTGAGGATATTATAAAAAGAGTGAGTAATTTGTGGGAAAGCTGAATGTTTTGGAGGTGGAGAGGATATAATCATAAAGCTATCATCAAATACCAATTTTATTACAAACAACTTACAGGTTGACGTAATAATTGTTAGAAACTTAGAATTGCTAAAGAATTAAATTAACAATTTTCTAATAGTTAATATTTTGGTGAGATATAGGTTTATTTGTTAAACTCATATCAAATTTATTACTAAACTCATAAACGAACCTAAACTTAGCTTGTTTTTTATTGAACCCTAATGTTCAAAAGCACTATTATTTAGAGCCCTACTTGAAGTCAGAAAAGTGCCCCTTCTGACCACTCCAAAAGCATATGTATTTATCTGATTTCATTCTATGTCCCACTCCAAAAGCATATTTATGTCATTCATCTTGTATCAATCCTTTGTAACATCCCCAGTATGCTGCTAATCCTAGCTAGCTAGGCTTCAACCTAAAAGCCAGCTCAACCAAAAAGTAGGTGAGATGCCTTTTGTGTTCTAGTCCAATTGCTAAGGTACAAACATTACAAATAAAAATCGTGAGTACAGATCCTCATTTTGAGGGAGTCTGAACTTTTAGTGGACTGATGAGGTTTTTGACCACAACCCAGCTCAAAACAGTAAAATAGCTGGAGCAACTCTATTACTTTTCATCGAGGAAGTGAGTAAATGGCAATCAGTTCAAAAAGTATTCAATAAAGTCAAAATAGTCCCATCAAAATTTCAGTGCTGTAAGGCTTGCTATTACATACTTGCATGCAACTAAAACCCCAATATGATAACAATACCTTCAGACTCAGTTTTAGGTTATATTTTCAGTTAATTACTAAGAAAGTTGGATATCCCAAGCTAGGTGGGAAATCCCATTTTTTCACAAGTCTGCTTCAAAACCCACTTAGTGATTTTTAGAAATATTATATAGACGTGGAGACTAGGAGAGGTTATTGGTACCTATTGCAAAAAACTCCTACTCCTACTCCTTTGTTGGCGACTAGGAGAGGTTATTGGTAAGTAGTCTTTCCTCCAATTTTGAATCAAATCACCAATAGTCTAGAATGGCTCACTATATTAAAATCGTAAGAGAGTTTTTCTAATTGCATTCATAGCTTCCATTTATATATTGTTTTTAGTAATTCATCTAAGATTCATAACCCAAAAATTCCATATCCAATATCCAATTATATAATCTTGACGATTCAAGCAATCCCATAGCTTTTGTGACCCTTTGGTTTCACAGAATCTTTATAGATTCCTAGAATTATATTCCCACCATTTGGTTCATTACTCAGCATTCACAAATTACAACAAGAATTACAACATGTCTTGCAGTTCATGTCCATCAAACTAGAGGTCAAGACCCCAAGTTTGTATAGCATTCCATTCACTAAATATGTTCATGGCACACATTCCAAATGACTTTCACTTGTACACGTTGCATCATGGCACACATTCCAAATGACTTTCACTTGTCATCCACCAAGTGACATATTGGTCATTTTTATGGATCCAGATCCTCCACTATTGTTGAAATAATCAACTTATAAGAGGCAACACACACACTCACATAGTCACACAGAGCATAAATGGAAATTTTCAGGGAAAAAATGAAATGAAAAATAAGGATAAAATAGTAAGCCTCCACCTGATATTGGAAAGTAGGAAGCAGAGGAAAACAACAAAAATCACTTAACAAAGAAAATCATTTCCTTGTATTTCCTTTCCACAACCTTTTGGGCGACATCAAATAAAGCAAAGAGTCCATGATCATCACGCATGTGTGAGTATTGACTATCATATCTATATCCCATGGGCTTTAACAATAGCTATTCATCAATTAAATGGCTTATGGTTTAAGGAACAAAGAATTTGACAAAAAGAAAAAACCAAACCTGTTGGAATTTTTGCTAGCTTCTATTGTGAAACCTGCAACACACAAAACACAGAAACTGAAACAAAAACAGAGTATATTATATTAAGTAGCACGTGTGAGGGAATTATACATAAATTCCTAACAAAAAAAAAAAGAAAAAAAATACATATATGAAACCCAAAAAGAAGAAATAACAATTAAAAGTAAGATGAACCTGCTCTAGATAGCCATCTCTAATAGCATAATGGCGGACCATTATTCCTGCGAGAGAAGTAAATTCTGTGACAACCGCAGTAGCAAGATCTGACATAGCAAGTGATGCAGCAACCTGAAGAACTTAAAGCACATCTTCATCAATTTGCAGAGCTGAACTTAGTTTGGTAACCATATTCTGAATGCGAGTCATCTTGTCTAGCATTGTTCCTAATTTCTCCTATTTTATTTCAAGTTATCAAGATGTAAGAGCTATTAGAGAAGGGAACAGTGTCAATTCATCATCAATCAGATATAATTCTAGCACTTTCAAAAATAACTTTTGATCTTAAATTTTCCCCCACCCCCTTTTCTTTCAGGGGAAAAAAATCCACTATGAGTACTACAAGCTTAAAAGAGTTTGTTCAATTATTATATAAAAGAAACAGTGTTAAAAAACAGTTACATGCTGAACTTTCTAATTCAAAGAAGACAACAGCGAAATTCTCTAATTCCCAAACATATCATCTCTCCTTTCTCATGGATTAAAAAAAGAAAGAAATAATAGAGTGCAAACCTAATAGAGTGCAAATTAAAGGTTATAATCAAAATTGTGAATTTAAAACAAAAATCTTCAGATCTGTATAAAACAGGACAATTATACAAGCAAACAAAATTGGCCACAGCTCAATTAGTTGTACTTTCTTTGATAAGTTTTGGCCCCAAGAGCAGGAAGGAGGGGAAATTTGAACTCGTAACTCCACTATTCTTACCAACATCATTCTCTGAGAAAATGAAATTACTGGACAAATCCCACAACTCCACTATCCCTTCATCATGCAAGGTCACAGACTTGACACCAGCAAGAATGAGGTTCTTTGCTACAGGAAGCAAAGATAACATTGATTTGATCAGCAGCAAGATTACAGATTATAAACCCAACACCAGCAAGAATGAGAATCAAATCACATATATATAGACATGGAAAGAAAGAGGTATAAAATTATTTATCAACCTTTTAAAAAGATAAAAGATAGAGCAAGACACTAGACTACACAATTAAAAGATCATAAATCCAGTGAATATACGAGCATGAGGTTGCATCTTTATTCTAATAATGTCCTAATCTAGCACACACCAAAAAGCCACAACGTTTCACCTCCCCATTATCTAATTAACACAGCACAAAATCAGAACAAGAAAACCAAATCATCAAAAAACAAATTCAAAACCAACATCCATTAGAGCTTAACAAATTTCCTAACTTAGCTCACACTTAAATCCACAAAATTTCACCACCACCATACAAAGAAATGAAAAGGCAAAAAAAAAAATCAAAATCAAAATCAACCAGAGCTCAAATATAATTAAAGACTTAGAAAGTAGATATATACCTATCTCAGCACCAAGACCCTGCAACCCGGAGACGAGAACATTCGAAGCGAAAAGCCGCCTCATCGTCTCACGGCCATACACGGCGAGCTGCCGGCTACGGAGATCTTCATCGATATCCTGCGAATTCGTGTTGCCTAAACCCATGATTGGAATCTCTTCTCCTTGCTCTTGTTCTTGTTCTACAACTATGCCGCCGCTACTGTGATTGTGATTGTTGTTGTTGTTGTTGGTCAAAACGGCGTTTTCCTCGGCGATTCGAAGCTTCTTGTTCTTGTTGAAAGCCGAAGCGCCCTCACACTTCTTGATGGTGTTAAAGTTGCTGCTGTTGTTGGTGTTGTCTTCTTCTTCTACAACCACTGCTTCACTGGCTCTCTTTCTGGGAAGCATATAGTGCAGTAAGCTGCTGAAGAATAGGCGATAAAACCCCAACATTACCGAAATTATCACAACCAAAAAAGCAATCAAGTACCGTTTATCATTACCATTAACATATTTTCCAAGAACGATCTGTACCAGAACCAGAAACGAAACTAGTACCTCCACATTATGAGCTGTGGTCCTCAGCCGATTGTGCTACCCTTTGAGGTAGCCAATTAGTTATCTCTAAAGGAAGAAAGGAAAGATATCTGCATTGACCTTTGAGAGTGAGAGAGAAGGTGAACAGAGACGAAGAAGAGTGCTCGTATGCCGGAGAGGAGGATCGATGGTAGAGAGGGGTGGGTTGAAGGTGAGGGTTTGGGAGTCAAAGGGAGAGAGAGAGAGAGAAGGTGAGAGATCGCGTTAGAGATCAGAGAGTTGATTAGGGTGTTTTTTTTTTTTTTTTTAATACCAAACCTGTAGCCGCGTTTAAACAAACGCAACACGTTTGCGTTTTCCCCCTTTTTTTTTTATTTTTTTTCACGCGCACCAGCTTTTAGGAGACAGTGCACTGTTTTTTTTTTTTTTTTTTGGAGAAACTATTCATCACTGTTTATCAGGAAAAAAAATATTAAAAATGGTCCCACGATACTATTCACACATTTAAAAATTATTTGCTACAGTGTTTTCAGTTTTCAATTTCAGCAAAAATAAATTGTATCCAAACGGAGCATAATCCGCATTTATAGAAAACGCAGCTTAGGTATACAGTTGTAGCCGCATTTATAGAAAACGCAGCTCTAGGAAAGGCTTATTAAACGCGGCTTTAGGAAATATTTAAAAAAAAAAAAAAAAAAAAAACGGATGGGTCTATAGTCACGTTTTTAAAATGCGGCCTAAGCCAACCCATAAACGAAGCTCAAACATAAAAAAACGCGGCTATAGAGATGGTCTTAGGCTGCGTTTGGCAAACACGACTAGTGTAGCTGCGTTTTTACCAAATGAGGCTCAAAGGTAGTCTATAGCCGCGTTTTTGTAAACCCTGCTTAAAAAAACGCAGCTAAAGCTCACGTTTTTTGTAGTTAATTCTATATATAACCAGTTACTCTCATACCCCGAAACAACAATTATACATTTCCAAATCCCCAACAACTAGTCATTCCCAGATCGCCCAAACATGTCTTCAAAGTCTTCCTCATCTCCTTCCAAGCTCCAATCCTCTTCCAGTAATGGCTCTCCTTCAATAGACCTCCCTTTAAAGCCAATCCCAGGCAACTATGGCAGACCCTTTTTTGGTCCCATCAAAGATCACCTAGACTACTTTTACACCAAGGAAAAAAGCCCTTCTTCCAAACCCAAATGCAAGAACACCAATCCACTGTCTTCCGAGCCAACATGCCTTCAGGACCATTCATATCCTCCAACCCTAATGTCATTGCTTTCCTTGATGCTATCAGCTTTCCCATCCTCTATGACCATTCCAAAGTCCAAAAATTAAACGTTTTAGATGGTACTTACGTGCCCTCCACAACTTTCTTTGGTGGTTATCACAACAATACAAAAAGCCATCGTAAATTAGTAGTGCTGACGGCAAAAGGCCATCGTCGTCGTCGACAAAAGCCTCATCAGTAATACGTTATTACTGACAAGGCCATCACTAACACTAATTTTCGACTTAAAAAGCCATCGTAAGCAATTCATTTTTTCCGTCGAAAATACTTCTTCATAAGAGGAAGTTGGACAACCAAATACATTTTGTGATGAACTAAGGCCATCGTTAATGTATTTTTTCGACGACTAAAAGTTGTCATAAATACTTGTTTTGTCGTCGAAAATACAATTTCATACAAGGAAGTTGGACGACCAAATATATTTTGCAACGAACTAAGGCCATCGTTAATGTATTTTTTCGATGACTAAAAGTCATCATAAATATTTGATTTTTTTGATTTGCCGCCAAAAATACAATTTCAAATGATGAAGTTAAACGACCAAATACATTTTGCAACGAACTATAGCCGCCATTAATATATTTTTCTCAACGACCAAAAGCCATCGTAAATACTTAGCTTTTCATCAAAAATACAAAATCTTAGTGACCATTTACATTTTTTCAACGAACTTTGACCGTTATTAAAAATTAGTTACCACGTCACTAATACATTATTTGCAACAAAATAGCTTCGTCGGAAAAAAAAATGTCATTTATAGTACTTTAATTGTGACAAAACAATTTTGTCGAAAAAGAAACACATGAATTACATGAAAGTAAATAAAATAATATATAAATTACAAACATACATCTCATAAAAAATTCTCCATTCAAATAACAAGTACAAATCCATAATTGTTCAAAACTAATAAGTGAATAATGCAATAAAAATGAAAATATTAAAAGGTCTACAAAATAGCATGATGTTCAATAATACATGAAAGTTATATTATATCCTTCACTAAACTTGAAAGCATAAGTATTGGAAGATCATTCATTATCCAAGCCAGTTTCCTCTAGCTAAGAGTCACCTTTCTCCTCAAAGTCATCTTGTGTAATTATTCACACACTACGATCTCCTCCCTAACATTGGTCTGCAATATTTTAGATTAAATTGAATAAATATACAAAAATTATAACTACACAAATTTTTATATTTACAGTAAATAATAAAGAATTAACTAAAATATATTTATTTAAAGACATTAACACAATCACCACGATAAAATGACAAAACATCAAAAATAAATCCTTACTACCGACACAAACATTGCATTTATCATAAATCCTTATTACTGTTAAGAACCTTGTAGTTCTCCTGTGAATGAGAACTACCAAAAATCATCCATCATCACAACAAGTCACATAAAATTATATATGCATCAAGAATAGCAATTAATTGAAAACTGTAATGAGCAAATTAATTTATCACTAATTTCAACAACCTTAATAAAATAGAAAAAAAATCAATGTTGGTTATACTTGAAAAAAATTATATATGTAACAGGTGCTTGCATATAATTAAGACTAATCAACAAATTGGTTGGGGCTACCAATACACACAAACATTACACTATGGTCTAGTACCAAATTGTCGAGAACTTTGCCTACAATACAAGATTGTATATTATGAAAGATATATCTAAACCAAACCCAAAATTTAGATAACATAAATCAACCAACAAATCCATTTAGTAATCCACTACATTAATCAAATATATAAATCAAGATATAAGGATTTAGGAAAACTAACATGGGCTATGGAGGTGAGAGCTTTTTCTTCTTCTTTCTTTTCTTAGTGAGTGAAATAGAGTGTTAGAGCAACTGCATCAGTTGATGCAAAATCTTGTAAAATAGAAAAAGTTGCTCATTTTACACATTTTGAGCCAAAAAAAACACCCACATCAGTGGGTGTAAAATTGTGCATTATGCACAATTACTGTAACTCTTCTATTTAATATTTTAGTATTTGTTTCTCTCTCCTCTCTGTACCTGACTCTCACCTCACTCTCCTTTTCTCATTTCATCACTCTCTCAAGCTCACAGTTCTCTTTCAACTCTCAAATAATCAATGGATCTGTGATTATAGACCGAATCGGGCGAGTCCTGGACCGAGTTAGGGATCGGGTTAAGGAAAGCACAGACTTAGCCGCCACGAGCTTCTTCCTTTGGGGACAGCGCGGGCCGTAGATCTTGCCGGAGAAGCAGGGGATACCGTCGGTGAAGGCGTTGACCAGAGCTTGTTGAGCGGCGGCGTTGGAGGACGGTGGAGATGACGGCGGGGTCACATGGTGGAAAGAGATCGAAGAGGAGAGGAGGTAAAGCGAGTTGACTCGATGAGTTTTTGTGCATATATCGGCGATGTGGCCTGTTGGTTGCTGGGTTTTTTTTTTCTGGTTTTTTGGTTGAGCTTGAGGCTGCCATGATAGTGATTGTGGGTGTGGGTCGATAGGTTGTGTGGATTCCGGTGTGATCGACTTGTTCTTTGGGGTTTTTTTTTACTGGGTTTTTTTTTTTTTTGTTGGATGCTGGTGTCGATCTTGTTGCACAGCCGAAGGTGTCGATCTTGATGATGGTGGCCGTGTGGGTTGTGTTGGGTCTGTGAGAGAGATGACAAAGTTAAAGAAATTAAAATTTTATTGAATAAATGTGTAAAATAGATAAACTGATGTGGGTGTTTTGTAAAAATGAGTGTGTAAAATAGAAAAAGTAGGTTTTTCTTTACAAAATAGATGAAAATTTTACACTAATTGATGTAATTGCTCTTTAGTGAGTAAAAAGGAAGGTTTGGGATTGAAAAAAGAAAAAACCGGGGGGGGGGGGGGCGCTTGTTTTTTAGTGAGAGGGAGAGGTAGGGTTTTGTCTTTTCCCTTCTTCTTTTTTTAGGTTAAAATGATATTGTGTGTGTTTTTTTTAACGACAATAATGTGGTGTTGGGTTTATTTTACTGCAATGCGACTTCTATTTTTGTTTTATTTATTAAAATTATGTATTTCATTTATGACAATCACGTCACTTTCTTTTTTTGGTCTCTTTGAAATATCATTTTTTTATTATTATTATTATTAATAAAAGCTAGAAACACTACGAAATCTCACTTCTTGCAATTTTTTTTGCAAGTGCTCTTTTACGGAAATATAACCTCAATATTTAAAAAATAAATAAAAATAAATTTTGTGTATTTTATTTGTTAAAACCACTCCATTTGAAGGAAAAAACATTTTTCACTTGACATCTCATTAACCAAATTTTGTTAAATTAATATTAAGAATGTTGTGTACTAACCTGCCTGCAAATTTCCAAAATTATCTTATTTCATAATTAAAATTTATTGATTTCAAATTTTAATTAAAGAGTATTTTAAAATATTTAGTATAACATTTTTTTTTTAAGTTTTTCAATAGGTTGTGGAGATTATTGTCATTGCAAGTATTTTGGTACTTGATAAACTTAGCATTATTATTCTAAAATTTTCAGTATTGTATGTACTATTTATTGTATGTACTATTCATTGTTAAATTTTGGTAAAGAAAATTTTATAGAAAAGCATGAACGTCGAGAAAACCCTGAAATACAAACCAATATCCAAAAACCCACTCAAAACCTCCATATTCAACCTAATTTGATACTATCGAGTGGTCATAAACCCAACTTCGATAGTTGACCATGTTTGACCAAATATTGACCAAGTTTTGCAAACTTTGACTACTCATTTCTCACAATCTAACCGTCTAATTGTTGTCATACTTCACCAATACCAATATCTCACCACATTCTTCCAATCCAAAAATCGGATTGTGGATTTGAGTCTAGAGCATTATGGACATGTGTTGTTGTACCAAGACACCAAGAAATTTTGATTGGTCACATTCTCCTAATCTATCCATTTGATTGAGCTCAAAATCCATCAAAACCAATATTTTATCCCACTCTTTCAATCTAGTGGTCAAATTTTAATCTAACTCTGGCACAAGATGGATGCATGTCGTTGTATCCACCTATCATGAAACTTCAACCAATAAAAATATACAATACTCTTCCAAGCGAGTTATAAACTATATAAATATTAATAAGAATCAAGAAAATGATCTACAAAATACAATCAAAAACCTACAAAATGACCTCAATGGATTTGCATGTAACCTTTGACTTTGCCATTTTTAAACTTGAAACTGATAAAAGCATAAAAACCCAAAAAACCTTAAAACACTGACCAATACCAAAAACCTACTTAAAAGTTAAAACCTCCTGATTTGCCTAATTTGTTCAAAACCAGTGGTCCTGGAACCAACTTTGAAGTTTGACCAAAGATTGCCCAAGTTTAATAGACTTTGACGAAGTTTCGCAAGATTTGACTACTCTGTTCTCACAATTTGATCGTCTGATTGTCATTGTAATTTACAAACACAAATATTTCACCACATTCTACCAATCCAACGGTCAGATTTTGGATCTCCATCTGGTTGCATGATGGATATGTGTTGTTGTACCCACCCACTGGGAAACTTTGATTAACCCCGTTGACATAATCCGACCATCCAAAATGGCTAAAATACGCCATCAAAGCTAGGAAATAACCAAAATACCCATAAACTTCTAAAGAGACGAAAGTGCCCCTAAAAGCTTCAAAATAATAAAAATACCTTTTACTTCTGAAATGACCAATATTGCGCTTAAGTACTTAGAGGGTCTTGAAATTTTTTTTTTTTTTTTTTTTTTTGGAAATTTTTAAAATTATGAAAAAAATTCTAGATTTTAAAGACAAAATTGAGGAAAATTTACCATTCAAAGAAAAAAAAAATTATGGTCATATGTATGTTGGAAATCACCTTTATTGTGACAGATTTACCTTACCGTCGCTAATATCTTCTTTTCTTAAGAAAATTTTAAATATTAATGATGAACAAAATGTCCATTTCAAATAACAATATAATATATAGTGATGGAAAACAATCGTCAAACAAATAAAAATAAGGGCATGAATTCCCCCCTTTACAAAAAATTACCATTGTCGACGGCTTAGGTCCATCGCAAATATTATTTATTGGGAGAGATCCAATTCTATCACTAATACATTCTTTCTTTTAAAGCAAATTAACTATTTATGACAGTCAACATGTTCGTTGCAAATACAAACTCAATTACCACCGCACACCCTTGGTGCGATGGTCAGTCCACAAGTATAAGTACTTGTGGAGTGTGGGGGGCAAAGGCCGGAGTTCAAGTCTCCAGGAGGAAGCTTTACACACATATACACTTAGATTAAGTTAGAGTAGAATTATATCTTGTATCCAAAAAAATAAATAATAAATAATAATTGCGATGGATAAATGTCGTCCCAAATATTGTGAAAAGTAAGGGGAGAATTTTCCCTCCAAAATATTTCACCATTTTTTATGGCTTCATGGCTGTCACTAATACCCTCTTTTATATTTATGATGGAAGAATGTTTGTCGCAAATAATAACACCATAAAAATATATATATTTTGTATTTTCAACGCACAAAAGCTATCACAAATGTTAATAGTTCTGATGGTTTTTCTTCGGTCGTCGTAATTAATACTCTCTTTTATATTTACAATGGAAGAATGTTTATTGCAAATAATAACACCATAAAAAAAAAAATTTGTATTTTCGATGCACAAAAGCCGTCACAGGTGTTACTAGTTCCAACGGTTTTTATTTGGTCATCGTAAATAATACTTTATTAGCGATGAACATTTTTATGCCGTCATAAAAAGTAAGGTGGGAAAACTTCCCTCCAAAACAAATCATATTTTTGACAAAAATAATAGGCATTTTCGACAAACTCATTTTGCCGTCACCAATGTTTTAATATTTGACAAGTAATTGTCAACGAAAGAGACTTGCCGTTGAAAAAGCTAGTTTTTCCGACGGCTTTTTGCAGTCGTCGCAAATAACAATCTTTTTTGTAGAAAATTTGTGCTTTTCTTGACCCTTCTGAACCCAAACATGCCATTCTTAGAGCATTCCCATCAGGTGTGTCAAATGCCAAATATTTGGCATTTGACACACTAAACACTAAAAAACCACTCTCATCAGGTGTTTTAAATGCCATAATATTTGGCATTGATGAACAGTGCAATCTCAAATTTGAGACCGCACTGTTCACAAATTGTAAAACTTATATTACTTTTTTATTCAGGTGGGGCCGCTTTCTTTTCTTCTTATTTTTTCTTTCCTTCTCATTTTCGTCATTCTTGCTCTGCCTCTCATTCTTGCTCTGCCTCTAAGCCTCCAACCATTTCTCTGCTCTCTCTCTCTCTCCCTTAGCTCGACGTCTTTGCCTCCCTCTCCGACGAAACCCAGGCCGGAGCATCAAGCCAAGCCGATCTCTATCACAGTGGTTTCTTTTCTTTTTCTTTTTTCTTTTTTTTTCTTTTTTGTGATTTGATGGTAGATTCGGCAGTGGTTGTGTGGGTTATGGATTCGGAGTTTTGGATCAGTGTTCAGCGGTGTTGTGTGGTCGAGGTTTTGGGTCGATTTTAGGTCATTGATTGATCGGTTGGGTTGGGGTTTCATACCACTCTCTATTTTTTTTTTTAAATTTGTGAGAGGATTCCAGCGATGGTGGCTGTGAGTTTGTGGCGTTGGTGACTATGGGTCTGTGTCGGTGGTGGTTGTGGGTTTGTGGCATTGGTGGATGTGGGTTTGTGCCAGTGGATTTGTTGTGGGTATGAGTTTAGTAATGGATTTGTGCCGGCAGTGGCTGTTGGTGTTGTTGTTGTTGTCGAGGCAGTTGTTGTTGTTGATGGCCGTTGTTGCAACTTGCAGCAATAGTGGTTGTGCCGTTGTTGTTATTGTTGTTGAGGAGTAAATATATTATTTTAATGCGTTGTAAATATTATTTTAATGTATAGAATTGAAAAATAAAACATGTGATGAAGGTGATATTGTAAAATGATATGGTAAAATAATAAAGTAGGTTTTTTGTGTGTCAAAATGACATTTTTTATAGAACAGCTGATGGGAATGCTCTTAAGGGCTTGTTCTTCTCTATTCTCGCTTCTCGTCATGATAAATTCATCCCACTTTTCAGAAGCTGCTTGTCTGAGCTTTTCATCAACATTGAAGACCAAGTATCTGACAAAGGCAAATTTTACTTCAACACCCTTAGCGATAGCATGTCTTGACTTTGTATTTTGGCTCTTTTGTGATCAAAACCCTTTAGATACAAGTATCGAATCAAAGGGTCCGACACTCTTTGATAAATGGTTGTTTTTTCAACTTGCACCATTGATTACACTAGGGTTACCAAAGTTGTTTAACTTTCTTGAAAATTTACTACTCCATTCAATCCCATTACCACCTTTTCTCGGTAAATCTAGCTATAAGAAGCTTTATAATGCATTTTATGTGTCTATGTCTTCGACCTTGGACGAAGCTGAGCAATGTGGGATTAAAAGAAATGAAGCGTGTCATAATTTAGTATTTATGGCTAGTTTCAATGCTTATGGTGGAAGTGGAATGAAAACTTTGTTTCCTGCTTTGATCAAGTGGGTTGGCTTAGAAGGAGAAAAGTTACACCGTCAATTGTGTGATGAGATTAGGACCATTGTTAGAGCTGAAGGTGGGGTTACTGTATCATCGTTGGATAAGATGACGTTGACTAAGTTAGTGGTTTATGAAGCACTGGGGATTGAGCCTCCAGTTAAATTCCAATACGGTAAGGGCGTAAGGCAAAGGAAAATTTGGTAGTCAATAGCGATGATGCTGCTTTTGAGATCAAGAAAGGGGAGATGATATTTGGATATCAACCATTTGCTACTAAAGATCCAAAGGTTTTTGAGGATCCTGAGGAGTTTGTGGGCCATAGCTTTGTGGGGGAATTAGGAGAGAAGCTTTTGATGATCCTACGGTGGAGAATAAACAGTACCCAGGAAATGATTTGGTGTTGTTATTGTCTAGAGTAATGTTGGTGGAGCTTTTCCTCCATTATGATACGTTTACAATTGAGGCTAGAACATTGTTGCTGAGGTCATCAGCCACATTCACTTCGTTGACCAAGGCCATGAGTATTTAATCTTGGTCAACTATAAATCTTTTCTTTCATTACTGGTGTTTAGATTAATTCATTTATTTATTTGTTAAAATTGGATAAAAGTCACGTGTACTTATAATTGAGGAAAAATAATAATTGAGTACTATTGTGCTATTATATATAAATTGGTTTTTTTTTTTGAGATAGCTTCAATCTATGACATTCGCTTCTAATAATAGCTCTTTATCATCAGATTAAGACACCAATCAATTTTTGGTGTAGGCGAAGAGTTAACCTTAAATCTCTTATTCAATCATTAGAGATTTTACCAGTTGAGCTAACTGGAACTTATAACATCCAATCTTGAAAATTGGTCATTGTTGATTGTGATGGATTATTTTTAGATAATTAGTGGGGAGAAGAGAGACAAGGTTCGAATCCCAAACATCAAGGCTGGAACGTTGTTGTTGGAATCATCAACCATGTTAACTTTGTTTACCAAAACATCAAGCATTTGACTTTCATCAATTATAAATCTTTCCATTGTATTTTTGGATTTTTTTTTTTTTGTTTATTTACTTTATTTTTTGAAAATGAGAAAAAAAAATGTATATAAAAAAAAAAGTGAGGTTTAAAAAGAGCATTAGGTTTTGCACCATTTGTTATATATGCAATTGGTAATTGTTTGAGGGACATTTTCAAAATAGTATACATGATCATATCTCAATTTTGAGAATTCATTTGAGAGTATAGCTATATAATAAGGATGATATTTTTATGTGACTTTACAACAGATCCATTGAAGGGTCGTTAGCCTGCTACCATTTTTTTTTTTTATTTAAGAAAAGGAAAAGAAAAGGAACACTAGTTGATTGGTACTTGGTACTTGTTAAAGAAATATGATTAACAACAAAGGCTACTTAAGTGCATATATATATATATATATATATATATATATTTGTTTATTTATTGGTAAGAAAAAAATGGGGTTAGTTAAGCTATGCCAATCTATGAATTCCTTTTCCTGGTCATTTTTCATTTCAGTACTAAACTTTTGACATGAAAGTTGCTGGTGTAGAAAGTCTTTTTCTTTAACTACATAGCACCCTGTCTTCTTGGATTTCTATCTATTCTTATCACACACACCCCCCACCCCTCAACCGTGCCAGCCAAAAAAACAAAGCAGGGGCATAGGTGAGAAAAAAAAAAATCATTGCCTTATATTTTTAGAAGTTGAATCGTGATTATGGTGTATCTGTGAATTCCTTCCTTTCAGGTTTACCCTTCCTTCATGGACTATGTTTGAACTTGGCAAGGCCCCAGTATATTGGAAAACCATGAATGGTCTTCCTCCTTCTTCTGTAAGCTTGGCATTGCTGCTGAATTACAATTGCAATGGGCTTTTCTTGGTTATCCTGTTCTAATGACAAGGTGCATATAATGTTTTACAGGGGGAAAAGCTAAAGATTTTCTACAATCCCACTGCGACCAACCTTGTTCCCAATGAAGAATTTGGGATTGCTTTTAATGGTAATATTTTGTACAATATAAGACCTCATAATATCTTGTACATTGCAATCAGTTTTCTTGTCCATACCAATTAAAGCAAGCACAAATTTGAAAGTCATAATGAAAACAGAAGGTACATTACTGAAAAGAATTGCAGTATCTGTGAATTTGTATATAATTAATGTTATATTTTGAAGTCTTTAATAAACAAGAGAACCAAGCAAGTCTTAATGCCAGACAAAAATGGATTGTACTTGTTTATTATAGCATGGCAAATACAATTGAATGATTTCATTCTTGTGGGATGTTTCCACTATTTGATAAGTAGTGCTGACTACTTTACCAGGTAGCATCCATAGTTAACCTACTGTCTTATTTTTGCGACCCAAAGCAAGCGTATCATTGTGGGATAAGAAGTGAAGCTAGATTGGCCTCTGCTTTGCAACTATTCAGTTTCAGCTAATTTCAATTGACTTCTTGAATTGTGTCCTTTGCAGGAGGTTTTAATCAGCCAATTATGTGTGGTGGTGAGCCAAGGGCAATGCTGAGAAAAAACCGAGGCAAAGCTGATCGCCCAATTTATACCATCCAGATATGCATTCCTAAGCATGGTTGGTACTTGTTGTCTGCTGCATCTTGCTTTCCACTAATTTATCTAGCAGTCTGTTAATTCTCTTCATCTTACAAACTCATCATCTTTCCACAGCTCAGAACTTGATCTTCTCATTCACAAATGGAGTTGATTGGGATGGTCCTTACAAAATGCAATTTCAAGTTCCCAAGGCTTGGCGGAACAAACCATTTGACTTCTTTAACCAGGTATAATAGGACACATTCTGTTAGATGTTTGAATGTACTGCTTCTAGCTTCAAAACAGTAACTGTATGATATTATCAAATTCTTATGAAAATTATAAATTAATTCAAACAAAATCATATTTAGCAAGTTATTGTACAACAATTCAGTATGAGACATGCTGAAAATGAGTCTTGCGTTCTTATTGCAGGGCCTAGCACAAGAGTTGGGTAAAGAAGGTGCATGTGAGAAAGCAATCTTTCCAGACACAGAAATTGTTGTCACAAGATGTGATATGATCGGAAATTTGACAGTAGAAGGGGTAAGTAAAATTTTCAGAGTGATTTTAAACAATCATTTCAATAGTTCTCTAGTTGGGAGTATAATAGATTTATCAATCACTGCAGGGTGATCGTTGCAATCTCAATCTCGTACCAGGATGCACAGATCCTAGCTCTCCCTCTTACAACCCACTTGCCAATGTAGATGATGGATCCTGTCCAATTGATTAAGATTCTGAGGTTTAGTCCATATCCAATCACCTCACACGTAAATATCATAAGCATGTACAAGAAATGTTTGTAACATTTACATACCCAATTAAAGGGTGGGGGAAAAAGAAAAAGAAAAAAAAAAAACTCGTTTGGTTAAATAGAAAATGAATATATTACTGTCATCACTGCTAATCTTCATACTGGTATTTCAATTTTATACGGTTGTAAACCATCTACATTGATTGAACAAAATTTATAAAATAAGTGTTAGAAAGATGATCAGTACAACCTCGTTAGACAGGTTCCACTGTGGGCTGTGGCCAAGCAAGAGTTGGGCCAAAACAATAAATTTGACTTCATTAAATTACTCTGGCCCAGCTAAAATGAAGATGAAAATGGTACTATTTAATTTTCCAAGATCATTTCGAAACTGCAAAAGAGTACACAATTCTAAACAATGAATACATTATACATGACAATTATTAGCAGCCAAGTATACATACGGATCTTATCTTCTTCTTCTTTTTTGAGCAAAGAAAATAGGGGCCTCGCATGTATAGTCATCGCCTCACACCCCAAGTATAAGTTGGGTAAAGCCCAAAAATACCACCAACACATAACAGGGTATACCACTATTTGTATCCACATTTTATACAATCGAGACAACTTAGGTCAAATACTAAAGCAGCCCACTGCACAAAGTTGCAAGAGATGAGAATCGAACCTTTAAGCAGATGGGGCTTTAGAGAATTTCCTATCGTTGAGATAGGATTAGCAACCAAGTACATATGTACATATACGATCTTATATTTTCCTCTTACATGTACAGAGATGCATTTAATGACAGACATGCATTAAATGATAAAGGCTTAGCATAACTAAAAATTAAATATTTACCAAAAAAAAACTAAAATTAAAGCCGTACGGCATTGGTTAAGAATCTATTTTAGGAAAGTTTTGACATCATTTTTATGGGAAATGAAAAAAGCTGTCAAAATATTAATTGATTTTTTTTTTTCCATAAAAACTTTCTTTAATTAGATTCTTAATCAATGCCATACGGCACTCGTTAACATTTCTCAAAATTAAATAGTAGAAGAAATTAAAAAATGGTTAAAAATTTGATTGAGACATGGACCACAGTGGTCCTATCCTCAAAATAGTTCTCTCAAAACCGACAAATGCCATGATAGATAATGAGTCACAAAATGAGTGGTCAAAATCAACCAGCCCCCCAAAATAATTATATGTATTTCAGTTCTCTTCTCCAACTATTTGTCCAAATAAAAAATTTAGGAAAAAGAATGAAGACGAGCAGCATGTTTTTGATTCGCTCATTAAAAAAAAACATGTTTTTGATTCGTCAACACGATCAAACTGCCAAGGATTTTTCTATTCCAGGTCCAGGTTTTGTCTAATATGAACAGAACGAGGTGAATTGAATATTTAGAAGAAAAAAAATATATATATATATATTTATATATATATATAAATCTATGCAATAATTTCTTTCTTTCTTCTTAGCGCCCGTTTGACATAAGTTTTACTCAATTATTTCATTATTTAGCTTATTTTTGCTACTATTTATAGGTTCTTGTTATTATTCATGAGTCCCATTGTACTATTTCAGTTAACTTTTATCCCTATTTATAATACTTTCAATAAAAAATTTTCAATTTCAGCTAAATAAATTGTTCCAAACGTACCTTAAGTGTGAGTTTGGATAGCAAACACGGCTGGCGTTTGCGTTTTTCACTGGGTCCCATGCACTATTCATGGGACCAGCAAGTATGGAATTCAACCAATATAACTTTAAAACTGGGTCTCACGGGCACTATTTATAGTTTAAAAATTATTTTGTTACAGTATTTTCAGCAATAAGTTTTCAGCTTTCAGTAATAAGCGGTATCCAAACACACCCTAAATGTGAAAATTTAACTTTTCACAAAATGGTACAACGTTAAGATTACATGTTGCTTGCATCAGATTTTTCACTATAACATTTGTGTCAATTCATGATCCGGGGCTTACTAAACGTCTATATCTTAAAATTAATACTAGTAGTTGAACTAGAAATTGCAACAACTTAGTGTGACATGACCCATGACAATTAGGGCTGTAGACAAACCAAGATGGCAAGGTTATTGAAGTCCTATTACTGTTAGGGATTTTTCCTCTTCTACATTTTTTTTTTTTTTTAGGGGGGGTGGGGGTGTTAAGAATCTGTTTGGGCTCGACTTGATAAAAATGTAAACAGTTTGTATATATTTGTTTTTTAATAAGTTGAGTTTGAACCAAATTTAAAAACTTGTTTAGTAAACAATCTAGTTCAAACAAGTTATTTTATTCATAAACAATCTCACGGAGCTCAAGGATAGTACATTAAAATGGCTAGCAATTTCTCATTAGATTAGTGTCCAACAAATGGTTGTGAGAGACAGAGAGAGAGAGAGATGTGGATCATTTTGAATATAAATGGTCAAGAAGACAATATAGAAATACCTAAATATTTAAATTATTACTTTAAAAAAAAAAAAAAGCTTTCTAATATGCTCACTTTGCTCGCTGGACAGTGACAGCTTCACATGAAGAACATATATATAAATATATATATATATATTTATATATATATATATATAAAGTGCAGCTCGCCTAACTTTTATGGGCAGCCGCATTTTGCATCCTTTTTATACTTGCTAACAATACCCTCAATATTTGTATTTTGAGTTTTTGACTATCTATGACTATGAATGGTCTATAAGACATTTGGCAATTGTCTACACAAGACAGCTATGTATTCGTTTTTCTTTTCTTAATCTATGATCCTTTATGAATAAAAATGTATATATTCCTAGAGTGCCCTTCGTTACTAAAAAAAAGAGGATCAATATAATGTCTCCTGATTTCGAGTATGTGTACAGTATTGGAATCAAATCAAAATGTAAATAAAGTTTTGATATCTATGATTATACTTGCTTTTTAGGCTTTCCCACCAACTTCATAGTACGCAAGTTAAGCATACACATAAAATAAAAGGATTCCAACAAAAATTCCTTTAAGTAAAACCAAGGCACTGCAATGAACAAAGAAAATGGTAATTGACCTCTCTAAGCACCTCTCTTTACAGGGTCACGTTTTTTATTTTCTTATATTCTTTGGAACAGCATTTCCCACCATCTTGTTGACATTTCAAAGCGTGTTCCTAAGTAGACCAAAGAGAATTCCTCCACTGCTTTTAATTTATGTTGAGAAAGTCTATAGACACAACTTTTGCTATAACTCGTTAAGATGGTCGACTATGAGTAATGGGTCCATGTGACAGTGATTGTCCATCACTCATAGTCGACCACTTTATCAAGTTGAGCGCGTAGAAAAGCGGGTTTTTTTTTGTTCTTCCTCCTCACTAGTATTATGTAAAGAAAGCGTCTTTGGTTATGGTGGTGGTGGCAATGGGTGGTATTTTCTTGCTTTCTTCATACTTTCCAGCAAGAGAATCAAAGAGAATTCCAGCTCCAACCCCTACGGCCAAATCAATAGTATAGTGACCCCTAGTACCCAGCAATCTCACAGCTTGGAGAATATTCAACACGTCAAAAGTCCTTGCCAATTCAAACCTTTGCATTCGTCGCATGTCTAGGGACGCAATCACTGACCCAGCTACATGGCCCGAGTAGAACAGAAAGAATGATACATTCCCTACAGGAAAGTCCACTCCAGAGCCCAGAAATCCCTGTTATCATATCAAAAACTAAACAAATTAATACTATATAATATGAGAATTTTATTAAGATAAATAAAATTGTTATTGTTACTATAAAGTTTTAACTACAAATAATTTAGTTAAAAACTAACAATAAAACTCAGATTTTGTCGAATGTTTTCTTAGGACATGGAATATGCAAACACTAGGTCATATTAAAGTTTATTTAAGTTTTAATTTACTTTTTTTTTTTCCCTAGTACAATTTTGTTCGACTTTTAGTTATTAAGCACAATTTTTAGCATTTTAACTTTTACATCTCGTTAACCAAAAAAAAAAAACTTTTACATCTCACATGTCACAAGTAGTGTAATAGCGACTTTATTCTAAATTTTAAATAAGATGCTCATAAGTCACAAGTGGTGTTTTTTTTTTTGGTTAAAAGTCACAAGTAGTGTTATTTACATATTAAAGAAGACGAGACTGACATTCATTGATGTTGTCTTTTAATTGAAAAGGTACAAAGCTTTTAAAACTACCCTAATTAATTTAAAATCGGCCAAAAGAAAAGTATGGCTTTTTATTTAAAATAAATACTAAATTAATATTTTTATTTATGGATAGGAGAACACCAACAATTTGGGTTGGAGAGTGAGTATCACATTTTTTTAAAAAGTATTATATATATATATATATATAAAGTTAAACAGCAGTAATTTTGAATAAAAAACAAAAGAAGCTAATTAAAAAACATCTACCCAAACAGGACAGATACTAGACTGACACATGGTGTCATTTTTAGGACATGTACAGCTGATAGTACTGTGAAAGTGTGCAGTGAAGCCCTTGGATGATTTGTGGGGAATTTTAATAAGCAGAACATAGATGGGAACCTGAGGCAGAGGGAGCTGCGTGGAGTAACCAAGAATTCCTCGGCACGTGAACATGAATAGAGCCGATATTGTGGCCCTCGGTCGTCCTTCTATTAGCCACGTCCACAGGATATATGTTGTTTGCATTCCCACAAATACCTAATCATAAAAGATAATAATAAAAATATACATAAAATTACACTTAATCATAAAACAAAAAACAAATTAACAGTAATACAACTATATATGGAGGATTAACCACGTTGCAACTTGTTCCTAACAATGGGTAAAATTAATAACTTATAAAATAAAATTTGTTATAAATCATTACTCTTCGTGATAGAGTAATGCTAGTCCATAACATTGAACAAATCTTGAATGATAAATTGTCACTGACTGTTATTGGTAATAAAGAAAAATATGGTAATTTCAATCTAAATTATAATTAATAATAGCTGTCATTAATTATTGTTTGCAAAAATATTAGGAATGTATCATTTATGCTACAAGAGATATTATAAGATGTGATTGGATTAACCATATTTGACATGATCAAATCCATATCCCTCAATTCTAGCTTCAAGACAAGATTACATGTGAAAAATTACCAAACCCAATTCCAAAAAATATGCTCTACCAGATTTGCCAATACCGCAAATATCTAGAAAGTAAAAACCCCCCATAATCATCATAATACTTAAAAGTCCAAAAAAAGTGAAAAGCAATTAAGTTGGAGTTGGACCCAACTTCTGACCGCAAAAATTTTCCAAAATTCCATCGTTGTGGACGGTGGGGAATGTAGAAAAAAGCGATGAATCTAAATATAAATGTGATTTTTTAAAACTGAGTCAACCTCGGCAAATTATGACAAATAGTGTGGTTATAGTCTTATTATAGAAGCACTGTTTAGTTTCATCAAAAAATAGAAGCAAAAAAATAATTAACGTGTGATAATACCAAAAAAATTAAAACATAACACATAGAACGTGTCTAACCTAACGCATCAAAATTAAAGTTAAAAAAAAAAATGAACAAAGTACTCATATTTCTCATTTCATGGGATTCGAATCCCATGAAATGAAAAATAATGTAAATTAAAATAAAATAAATAAATAAAGCACCATACAGTGTTAAGAAAAGCGAGGAAGGTGTTGAGTTCAGGCGAAGCGGAGAGGACGCGGTGGAGGGAGCGCGTGGCGACGAACCCCAAATCGAAAGGCTCAGAAGACGAAGGGACCATACGGAGCGTGTACTCCACGCCCATGAAGAACAGCAAACCCATGGCGAACAAACAAGGCACCCAATGGAACTTCGCCACGTGCGCCACGTCCTCCACCGTCCACGTCATAAACGACGCCCTCTTTTCCTTCTCTTTCTTTACAACCATGTCCCTAGTAACGCCGACGTCGCCGTTAGTCCTGGTAGCGGTAGTAGTGTGCCTTTTGTTGAGCGTGCATGAAGAAGGAGTATTATTATTGTGAAGAGGAAGAGGCAAAGGTAACACAGCTGGTGCATCGTCCATTGCTGCCGTTAGAAATGACGGAGGATGAGAATAAGCAAAAGAAGAATGGCATTGTGAAAATGTGAGAATGAAGAGTGTGGACCTTATAAAGAGACGAAAAGGAAAAGGCGGAGTTTACAAAGATTGGGTGAGAAAAATCTTAGATCTCAGAGATTACATTACACCACATTTTTATTACTTCTTTCTTTGCACCCTTTGGAAAAACCGTGTTTTCGTTTTTCCTTTTAGAGTACCTTTTTGTTTTTATTAATTATGTTGGTTTTTATAGTGGGGGTAGGTTGGGGTTGTTGTCGTGAGTAAGTCTACTGGCACTAATTTTTTCGCAATTTTGTCACAATTTTATCATTACTTTGCTATATAATGACTTCTAAGCGGTAAAATCAAGAAACTATATAAATTTATTATTTTATTTTCACCCCTCATAAGTCACCATATAACAAAATTATGGTAAAATTATGAAAAATTTTGTATTACTAAGCTTATTACGAAGTTGTTGGGACTTGTGGCTTGGCTAGGTTTGGAGGCAATTGTGAATAGTCAAGCAAAGACAGAGCATAGGGTCGTGTTAAATTTATATTTTTAGTCTTTTTCGGTTTCTCCATGTGACATTAATGCATTTTTGCCTTTTCCTTATCTCTAATCCGGGACCTTTGATTCTCTCTCTCTCTCTCTCTCTCACACACAGTTACATTTCCACTCTCTGAATCTTTCTTTACTACCAAAGTTTTCATCTTTTCTTTCCATTATTTTTGGTACTCCAAATCAGCGAGAAGGAATTTGCCATTTGTAGTGGTGGCTTCAAAAATTCTTTTTAAGATAGTCATTAAAAATAATTAAATTTAAAAATTTTAATAATAATAAAACTTGAATATATTCAGTGGCAGCGTCACCTTATAGCCAAGGTAGTCCCATTACCACCATGACCTGGAAAAAAAATTTATATATAATAATTTAAAATTTTATATTTAATCACCTTTAAAAAAAAAATTGGGACCACCCTGAATTTATTTTATGCCAATAAAATTAAATTTTGGTCTATATTTTAAGCAACTTAACAATATATTAGGGTCTTACGGATGATGGCAGCACAGGTCTGGTAGGTTCATAGTGGACAGGGGTGTAATGCCTATGGGCTACTCTTTGTTTTGGTCCTTTCCCTTGGGACATGTTTTAATGGTTTACTGTTCCCCCTAGCTGAGCTTAATGCCTCCGTCTTTTACTTGTATTCTATTTCGTTTCAATAAAGTTTTCTATCATTTTGAGTTTTAAAAAAAAATAATAATAATATATTGAGGTCTTTCAAGCAAAAAGGAAAAATTCAAAAAAAAAAAATTGAACTAAAGTCTGAAAAAAAAATTATAATAAAACTACTACAGGCTGGACAGTAGCTTGATTCATTCGACTCAGCACACTGCCCAATACAACACAATTTTCAACATTTTATTATTTTTTATTACAATATTATTTTTCTTCACCAGATATATATTACTTACTTCTCATTTTTAATTATTTTTTCTTGTTTATTCTTAACCACACACGTCTTCTGTCTCCTCGATTTTTACATTTCATACTTTTAAATTTTATCACATCTTCATCTACACTTTTACATCTACGTTTTGCCTTCCTCCTTATTCGTAACTTCTGTGTCTTCTACTAGTACCAGGGTGGCAATGCTTCTTCTCAAGTTTTGAGTCTCAAATTTCTCAATACGTTTTTTTTTTTAGCTATATAGGTACCTTTGTTCATTTCTTTTCTTTTCATTTTTTTTTTCTTTTGAGGTTTTTTGGTTTACAAAATGCAAAATTGTTTTGGTTTTAAGAACATTTTTTTTTTAAGCACAAACTTCATGCCGACCGAATTTTGAATTTCGGCTAGTATTTACCGAAACACCTGAAATAGACCGAAATGACCCGAAATTTTTTCCGAAGTGGAATAGGGTGGGTTACTGTTCCGGTTTGTTTACCGGCACGGTATTTTCCGGCCGTTACGGCCGGAACGGAATGGAATTAGTAACATTGAATCAAACCTAATTACCTAAAGGCTAAAAAGAAATAAGATTGTGTAATTTATGCTTCCTAAGGAATATCCTGAACAAAATTCCTGGAGCCGCCACTGAATATATTAACATCACAAAATAAAAACACATGCAAATACATAAAGTTTTAAAATTTCCTTTCACAAGTTTTCATATTTTGAAATCATTGTGAGATATGATATTTTCAATATCAATGTTATCAACTACATCTTTTTTAATGTACATAACCAAGCAATTATTAAGCTACTGATCTCTCATTCAATTACTAACATATTTCCTAAATAAGTACTCATATAAACAAAATGCATTATCATTTCAAAAAATATATATCACATAAATCCAAAAAATTCGGCTAAAAACTAAAGCAAGTACTAACATACTAGCTATTTAAAAAGTGTGCATTTTTTATATAAAAAAATAGTGATATTAAAATAAGCCATTTGAAAACACAATTTAAAAAAATCACAATTAAACGTTTGATTTGAGATTTTAGGCTAATTTGTTTGTTTGGGCAAATTTTGAGAAGTGCTATATTCACAACATTTTTGCAACACTTTCACAACAAAGCCTAGGTGGTAAGTTTTTACTGGTTCTAATTTAAACTTACCATTGAATTTTTTTTTTTTTTTTTTTTTTTTTTTTTGGGTTTACTAGTAACAACCTGCTATTTAGGATTGAAAATATTGTGAAAAATATTGTGAACATTGCATTTCTTGTAATTTTTTTGTTCAACATTCAATAGACCAAAATTTTGAAGAGGTTTAATTTTATTTTTAATGGGCTTAATTGTTATTAAGGGTGTTTAAGTTTGTTTTTTAAGGTGGTCAAGTTGTTTTTCTAGGGTGGTCAAAAGACCTATATTAATTTAAAACTCAAAATTTTTTAAGGTATATTATAAAAAAAATTCAAGGTGGTCCTGTGACCACCCTCATAAGCACGTGGCGCCGCCCTGGCCATTTGATATCCAACAATACCGCGTCAACTATATCAAAAAATTAAATAAATGAAAGATATATGCTGATATGATTATTTTGTACACATATCTCTCAATTATTATTTTTCTTTTAGTAAATATCTCTCCATTATTGGACTTTAATATAGCTTACCTGGTATTAAATATGCTAAATAAATTTTCCAAAATTCTAGAGGCTATTATTAGTGTCGTGCCGTGCATTTAAGAGATGTGTCATGCGTTTGTTATTAAAATTTTTTTTTTTTTTTTAGAATACTAAGTATTTTAACACAAACACAAGGGAAGAGGGGAGAATGTTTTAAAAAAACTAATAGTGATGTATATCCAAAAGAGCCCAACTCTTGGATACACAGCACGAGCTTTAAACCTCTATAACTCACACTCATTTTTCAATGTGGGATATAAACTTTTTGTTCTTTCTTTTGTCTAAAGAAATGTGTATACTATTTATAATAATAATAGTTTAGATCCCCTCCTAACTATTGGATTATTAAAATAATAATAATATTATTATTACCTTTCTCTCAAACAAAAGTCAATTAAAAATATGGATAATTACACTTTACCCACCTATGGTTTGCCTCTAATTTGACTTACCTACCCGTGGTTTCATTTTTGACACTTTACCCACCTGTGATTACTTCTCTGTTACCCACCTCCAGTGCAGACGTTACTCTTAACACATAAACTCATCAAAAACAGAACCTAAAGCAAATCAAACACTCCTCACTAAGGAAGAACGAAGAACAGAGTACTCAAATATTTTCTTTTCCAACATTTCTCATACATACAAATTCAACTAAATACAAACAATTTCATCCCAAACATCTCCAAACCCAGTAAATCAAAACCCAACCAAATCAATAAGAAAATATCTAAATCATCCAAAATAACCAATAAAGCTATAAACTTCACAATCAAACCAAATCAATAATAAAACATCTAATTTTTTCAAACAAGTTTTCTCTCTCTCTCAAACCCGCTGGAGTCCCTGGATTTCTCTTTCTCTCTCTCTCTCTCTCTCTCTCTCTCTCTCTCTCTCTCTCTCTCTCTCTCTCTCACAAACCGTTGGATGTCTCTCTCTCTCAATCAAGCTTTATCTCTTGGTTCAAGCCATTGCCACTGCATCCGACGACTGAAACCCAAATCACAGGTTGAACACTGATTACACCACCGCAACCGCCACCACCGGCCGAAAACCCAGATCTTTAAGGCTCTCTTGGTTCAAGCTCTTGATGTCTGATCCTCTCTCCTCTCTCTCTCTCTCTCTCTCTCTCTCTAACTCATCATCTTTATCTCTCTCTTTAAACCCATGGTTGAAAACCCAGATTGGTAGTGATTGGGTGGTCTGATTGGTCCAAATCTGAAAGAGAAAGAAGCACAGATGGTCACTTGGATTGGGTTTTCTTTGGGGTTTGTTGAGGATCTGTAGTTTAATGATTTTGGCTGGAATTTATAGAAGCACAGAAGTTGGGTTTTGTTGGTCTGATCAGTTAGTAACATTTTGCATTTTTAGTTGTGATTCGACGCACAAGATGGCTTTGATTGTGAAGTTTATAGCTTTGTTGGTTATTTTGGATGATTTAGATGTTTTATTATTGATTTGAGTACTCTGCTCTTCGTTCTTCCTTAGTAAGGAGTGTTTGATCTGCTTTAGGTTTTGTTTTTGATGAGTTTATGTGTTAGAGTAATGTCTGCACTAGAGATGGGTAACAGAGAAGTAACGAAGAGAATCACAGGTGGGTAAAGTGTCAAAAATGAAACCACAAGTAGGTAAGTCAAATTAGAGGCAAACCACAGGTGGGTAAAGTGTAATTATCCCTTAAAAATATTATATATAACTTAAAGTGCTAGGTTCTAAATATTTAGGTTATATGTTTAGATTCCAAATTTACTTAAGTTGGCAAACCAAGAACAAAAACATATCTAAATTAGGTGTTAGACATTGCTCAAGATTGTTCAAGTCAAGATTCAAGAATTGTCAAGCTGCAAAAAGAAGAAGTAAGTTTGTGTGAAGCTCGACTGATCAAAAGAAAGGTTCAACCGATCGAAAGTCGTAATCTACAGAATTTAAATCAGGCACAAAGCCTGCAAAAACGTTTAGAATTTCAATCCAACACTATTAGGTATAAAAGGAAAACCCTAAATACGCTTCAAAGGTTCTTGGAAGTCTTGTGACATTTGTGAGGTCTCTGTAGCCTTCTAACTCAACAAGCATCTACCAGAATGAGATCTACAATTAAGAACTGGTGGAAACAAGTTGCTGCATAAAGATCTACTATTGATGGTGATCTAAACTTTTGAGTAGGATCTCAAAGTCACAAATGTGGGTGTTTGTGTTCAACAAATTCATATAGAAGAGTCCGTGGAGCCAAAGCTGCACATGGTCGTGTGAGTAAGTTTTACAAGAGGTAGCTTTAGATTTTAGGGAGAAAATCTATTGTAAACTTTCATTCTATCATAGTGAATTTGTTTACCTTGAGAATACCTCGGTTAAATCCTCTCCAGGTTTTTACCTTGAAACTGTTGGTTTCATTGGTTTTCCTGGGTCATTATATTGCTTGCCTTCTTTATTTTTACACACTAAGTAATATGATTGCATGTTTTTAACCAAGATCTCATAATTAACCTAAGTAACTACTTAGCTAAGTAATTAGGTTAAACAATCTAAGTATACAAGGGTCTAAACAAAAAAAAAAACATAAAGAAAATATTTTTTAAAATATTTAAAATTGAATGAATAAATTATCATAAGTTTAAATTGTTATTTTCTTCTATTTTATTTAATTTTATCATTTTAAGAATGTATTTTCTACTATTTAGGATTGGGTAAATAGATAAGGATTGTTGAATTCTCATATTAATCTTTAAATATAAGAATTCAACATATCCTTATCTATTTGGGATTGGGTAAATTTCACCCTAGAGGTTTGAACTCTCTTATAGTAGTCAATTTATCAAACTAAGAGGTCTTGATTCCCTCGAGGAAACAAACAAAAAATAGCACATAACATTGGGTGACAAAGCCACGTTATGGACAATTCACACTTTGAGTAGCTAGAAACTAGCATGGTGTTGTTAGATTTTGGCAACAACGCATGCTTAAGGAGATGTGAGAGATGTACTAAGCATTGAACTCTCACCTGGATCAACTTTTGGGTAACATAAATTGTGGTTGAGCTGAAGATTCACACAATCAAAATAAATCGAAATGTCCCAATGATCAAATGGGTTTTAATCAACTTGCATGTAATCAAGATTAAAATCAAGTTGAAATTTTGTATAATCTAAACCAATGAGAATGTCTCAAAGGCCAAACTAGTGACCTTTGAGACATTCCTTTGACTAGTTATCATTTTTTGGAGAAGCATTCTCATGATACCAGTTATTCAAGAAGAAGGAACGTCGTCAAAGATAAGCTTGAAGATGTTTAAAACAAAACAAAAGAACTAAAAAAAGAAAAAGAAGAAGGAGAAGCCCTTGACAAAGGCTACGAAGGGTAAAGTAAGGAGGGAATGTTATGAGCCACTATATTATTTAATTTTTATCATTTCAAGATTATATTTTTTTGCTATTTGAGGTTGGGTAAATAGATAAGGATGAATTGCTAAATTAGTTTTTGAATAAATATGATTAGTTTTCAGTAGATTAAGATTAAGTTTATTCTGTTTCTCAAAAAAAAAAAAAAAAGATTAAGTTTATTCTCGAATTAAATGTTAGTTTTATTTTGTAAAGCAATTTATTTATACAGCTAGATAATAAAGTATTTTGAAAATATAATTATTAAATGAAGTTTCCTTTTGGAGGTTTGGACTTCTTCAAAGTAGTCTATTTATCAAACTAGGAGGCCTTGAATCCCTCGCAGCAACCAAGAAAGAATTAGACACATGACATATATCATGGAAACATATTGTATGGCATCCTATTTTTATTAAAACTACAAATAAAGCTAGATGATTAAAATAATATATTTTTTAATCAAATCCAACCGCCAAAGCCCCACTGACACAGACCATCGAAAATCGTATCGAACCACAGAAGCTCCATCGAAAATCGGACCACGAACCACCAAGAACCATGATGAGAGAGAGGGAGAGTTAGAGAGAGAGGGATGAGCAAGAGAGAAAATTTGAGAGGAGATAGAACAGAGTGGAAGAGACAGAGGGAGGAGAGAGAATTTGTGAGAATTTTATTAGAGAGAGAGAGAATTAATAAAAAATTACTTTTATTTTTTAAGTAGTTGCTACAGTGAGTTGTTTTACATGGCAGTTTATTGTAGTATGTTGCTAAGAAAATTAGATATAACACTATCAATAAAGCTTGGTTTTTGAGATTTTGAGCAGTAAAATAACGTTTTTGCTATATTACTACCATTGTTGTAAATGCTCTAAGCACCAATCTTTAATTTCCACAACTTGACAGGGGGGATTACATGCATCCAGTATATGTGTTCCTTCTCTCATATTGGGAGTTCACCCTGATATGAGAGGGAGAATACATACACCAAATGCATCGATAAAATTTTCCGAACTTGACAATGTGCTCACCTTAGCTATAGTCCAAGGGCCGAACATGACAGAGTCAGACAAGGTGTTGAGGTTCGGGGAATTAGCTAGATTATATCATCATGATTAGGAAATGATGAGGAATGGTTCGGAGGAGAGATGTAAGGTGTATGAGTGGGATATGTTAATTAATTAGGTAGGAAAAATATTCTAAGTGAAGCCGGATTTTAGGTTCGGGGATAAAACTTAATGATGCTAGGTGAACTGTTATCAAACTATCTCACTCATGTTGGGTGGTTTGGTCCTATATATTAGTCACTATCAGTTTCCAGTTGGGAGTATCTTCTATCATATAAGGCGGCCACACCTGTCTTCATTTTTAGGCAATTTTTATTTTTTTAGAAAATTATTTTTAGGCAATCTGATTCACCTGTTTAAGACGTTAAGGATCTAATCACACTTGTCATACATTGAGGGCCATATCATTATTTATTATTTTGCACTTCCTCACTCAGACGACGTTGCGGCCAATCCATCAATTAGGGTGAATTTCCACCTACACAGAAAAATAAATAAATAAACAATGCAACATATGAAAAGACCCAAAATAGCTTACTTTTTATACTCTATAGACCGAAATTGGTCAATTTAAATATCAGGAATTATATATATATATATATAAATATATATATATAAATAGTTGAGAGTGGAAAGATTTGAAAAAATGGAGAGATTTGAAATCACAAAAGTTACCAACAGCTAAACCAAACGGACACATTAAGTTATAGTTCTCTTTATAGTTTACATGTATTAAAAATCAAATAAAAAAAATATTGAAGTGATGATGTGAAAAAATTTTGGCATTTAAAACAGGGGAGGACTTAGGATTTCAAGCTAGGGGGCCTAAGTATAAGAAGAAGAAAAATCCAAATAGGTATCCATATAATACTAACAAACTATCAACCAAGATCAATACACAAAATCATTGTTTTTTAATATATTAAGATGCAATCATTTACTAATAAAGACAAAATAATACAAAATAATATTGTTTCTTAAGAGCATTAACTGTTGCAAAAAAAAAATTATTTTCACAAACCAAAACTTACTTTTGCTACTTTAATATAGTATTTGAAATGTTTCATACAGTAGTGTTTTTGGTATTTGGTATTCTAAATACTAAATATTTAGGGCCTGTTTGGTAGCCCATTTTGAACACATTTTTGAGCATTTTAAACAACATTACACACTTTTTCACACACTTTTTCACCCACACATATATCAAAAACACCCAAACAACATTACTCAAACTCCTCTACCAAACACCCCCTTAGGATTTAAAACACGTAATGCTAGTACTCTAATACTGAGTTGATTGAGATTTTTTATTTTTTACTTTAAAATTTTGTTTTTGTTAAGTTTTTGAGTTAGGTAGTTGCTAGTTAAGTTAGGCTAATTAAAAATGAGGAGGTCTAAATTTTTGGAAGAATGAGGCTAGAAATAAATAAATAAATATATATATATAACCATTAAAAAGAATTCTTTTTTTTTTCTTTGGGCTAGGGGGGCCCAATTATTTTTTTACCTTTTTTTTCTTTGGGAGGGGCGTGCCCCCTTGGCCCCCTCTAGGTCCGTCCCCGTATAAAAGCTCAGTATTATTAGAAAGAGTAAGTTAAAAAAGTCAAAGGCTCCATTTTTTATATATATAACTAGATGCTAACCTTTGTAATGTATGAGAAATCTCTATAGAAGATATTTTTTTTTATATTATACATATTAATTCATAACTATTAATAAATAAATAAAATACAATTAGTGAATTTTAAAAAAAAAATTACTTATCAAAATCTTATACCTAATTTTGAATTAGAATTTGCTTCATATTGAGTTGCTTTATTAAAAAAAAAAAAATTGATTTCTATTTAGTTTAAACTAACATAGTGGTAATATTAGAAGAAGTCAATAAAAATGTAGGCTTCCATTTTATATTTGATGATGCACAGAAAATCAGTAGGCTGAATACTCCGGGCTTCAATGATCTAATAATTGCTTGAAATGCTTGAAAAGAAAAACAAACGATCAAAGGAGACCAGGACTAACCGACCAAGAACCCTCCGATGCTTAAGTTAATTTCTCTCTTAAATTCTAGAGTTCCAACTTTTTGGGAGTTGTCTCAAACTTACCTTCATTTGATGTGAATGAGTGTTTATATAGTGTGCTCTTAAAGCGGTTACTTGTCTTGTAACTTTCCCTATATTTGAGGAGGTTAGAGGGTTCAAGGTTAACTTCCACAACCGCTATAGGAGTTAAAATATTTTTTCTATAATTGTCGTTGGAAGTTAGGTACTAAGTAGGAAGTTATAGCAATGAACCAGGATTTTACTCATGCCTTGAAATAATAACATGTGGTTCAATTTTACTGGCTCTTGTAGATAAATCTCTATGGAATTTTCCAAGTGTCGGGGGACATCCAGGCGCTTGCCTCATGGACGACCCATATGCCCTTGGACGACCGTTTTGCTAGGTACAGCCATTCTTGCCTTCTTGGCTCAAACGACCCTCATGGACGAATTGGAGTTCAATTTTCAGTTCACCATCAATATTGACTATAGATTATAGATATGAGCTATTCTATAGACACAATTTGTTGAAGTGATTGGGGCAAAAACACCTTCATATAGATCCATAATTTTTTTCCATTAATGATAATCGATTACTTCAGCAAGTTATGACAAGTTAATGAATGAGCTAGATTTTTTTTTTTCTTTTTTAAAGAAGCTAGAATTTTGAGTTAGGATTACATGGTATAGTCATTTTTTATAACAATTTTTATTGATTTTAATAGTTAAATCATTAATTTCAAGATAGGTTCAAGTTACACTTGGTGTAACTCCACAAGAGTTACACATTTTTTAAGCCTTAGATTTCCAAAAGATCTAACGGTAAAAAAAAGAACATCATCATTCTTTACATTATTAAATGCTTACCTAATTAATAGCATCCTTAGAGCATCTCCAGCAGAATCAGCAAATTTTTGTACTGTTTGGAGAATGAACAGTGACTTTTACCTTTATCTACCCACTTTTTCAAATACACTTTCCAACAAACTCTCTATCTCATTTAAATATTATTTCTTCATTCATTATTTTTTATTTTTTTAACAACTACATATCTTCCAACATTTTTTTATTAAACACCTAATTATTATAATAGAAAAAAAGGATTTGAAGAATGAATAGTAGCTCATCAAACCTGATGAGCTACTGTTTATTAGCAAAAAAAAATTCAAGGGATAGAGAGGTTGTTGGAGCCCCTTTTTTTTGTCTCACTCTCTATTATAGAGAGTATTTTGCTTTTAGCTACACCATTGGAGATGCTCTTATTATCTCTCTCCTTATTAAATATTTCTATGTGTCTCCTTTTTCTCTCTCCAATTTCTAATGCTTACCTAATTGATTTGCAACGTAGACACAACATTTAGCTTATAAAGTTAAGTTCTTAACACATTCTTCTCCAAAAAAAAAAAAAAAAATGGTGCGTACTATGTAACGGCCATCTTTTGTGCCTGCCCAGATAAGCTTATCCTTAAGCTTCCTCCAACTCAAAGGAATCTGTTTAATAATCTCTGCTTCTTCAGTCCAAAAAATTTCCTCAACTATTGCACTCTTCGATCATTTAGCATTACAATAGGTGATTGAATTTTAAATCTTAATTACCAAAAATGTTGTATTACTTGTGGTGATAAAAGACAAAAATAATGGTAGAAGTTGAGAACTTGACATAATCACATAGAACAAATTTAAATAATAATAAAAATTCAATTTAGATGGATAGAAGAAATAATGAACCCGAACTCTGTATGAACCAAAAATAAAAAATAAAAGCAATACATACAGAGTAAAGAATGAACGATTTGCAGCTCCTGGTGAATATCTTCCTAAAAAAGATGAGGAAAACGATAGAGTTTTTATTGAGGGGAGAAAAAAAAGGACAAAGCATAGAAAGTGGAGAGAAAAAAAAAAAGAGACACAGAAATATTTAATAAGGAGAGAGATAATGAGGATGCTATTAATTAGGTAAGCATTTAATGATGTAAAGAATGATGATGTTTTCTTTTTGACCATTAGATCTTTTGGAAATCTATGGCTTAAAAAAGGTGTAACTCTTGTAGAGTTACACCAAGTGTAACTTGAACCATCTCATATATATATATATAGGGTTGGATTCAAGTTACACCTGATGTAACTCTTAGCAATGTTACACTACTCAATATTTTTTAATTGGATGCAAATATTGACAAATCCATCATTAGATTACATTATCTTCATATATTCTTCATGCTTGCAAAATTTTGAGGTGATCAAAGATTAATAGCCATGTCATCAATCAATTATTAAAATTCAAATTTTTATAGTTTAAAATAATGTATAAAAGATGAGTTTATAGATCAAATGGTAAATAGCAATTCAACGGTTGAATTGCTATTTATAGAACATGTAATTCAATGGTTGAATTTTCAAAATATCAATTCAATAACAAGTTATTGGGTGGTGTAACATTACTTAGAGTTACACCAGATGTAACTTGAACCTAACCCATATATATATATATATATATATAAATATATATATATATTAATTAGAAGATTCATTTGTATTGATGTTTTTATTTTTTGGTATGATATAAAATCTACGCTTAAGTAAAAGAAATCGTGTAGTCTGATTAACTAAAATTAGTGAGTTTTGGTGGGTTTCAGTTAGCTCAACTGGTAAAATCTCTTATAACTGAATAAGAAATTTGGGGCTCAATCTCCGCCTATACCAAAAACTAATTGATGTCTTGGTCTGATCTTAAAGATCTTTCTTCAAGAGCAAACGTCATAAATTGAAACTATCTCTCAAAAAAATAAAAATAAAATAATGGGTTTTTTTTTTTTGAGAAAAAGTTTCAACCTATGGCGTCAACTCCTAATGATAATTCTTTATTATCAGACCAAGACACCAATCAGTTTTTGGTGTAAGCGAGGATTGAACCCCAGATCTCTTATACAACCATCAGAGACTTTACCAGTTGAGCTAACTAGAACCTACAAAATAATGGGTTTTGGGTGGCAAGTGTTTTTCTCCCTTTTTTTTTTTTTTTTTTTTTTTTAGTGGTAAATGTCTTCCACCTTTAAAACCATAGTTGTTAGAGTTGAACCATCTCTCTTTTGGCATGTTGAACTATTTTTTTTTTTAATGTTTATTAATTTAGATGCTTTAACACCTTTCGTTATTTTGGATGGTTGATCTTTTCTATGATTTTTTAAATGTTTTGGAACCAATACATGTGTAATTGAAACTAAAAATGATTTTTTAAAATGTTTTGGAACCAATACATGTGTAATTGAAATTAAAATATTTTTAGGTTAATTTGTCGGTTACTTTACACAATATATATGTTGTGAATGTAAATTTTGGTTCAAATAATTATTTGGAATTAAAATAAATATTAATTATTATCCGTATGGAGCCAAACAATAGGAGCTTTTTTTTTTTTAGCTCTTTTGAGTTGGAAACAAGCATACAATAACGAGTCAATTTATATAAAATATTAGGAAATAACCTGCACTTTGCGCGGTTTAACGTTATGAAGATATATTTGTAATTAATAATATGTTTAGAATATTTTAGGTGCAAATTAAAAATAAATAAATAAAATCTATTGAATTTTTTTGAATTTTTAAACTTTTTGAAATCTTTATTTTTTCCGCATTACAGACAAAAAAAAAAAAAAAAAAACCTTAGGAAGATCTTTATTTTCTATGTTTGAATTAGAATGGTAAAAGCATTAATTACATAAAATTTAATTATTATGCATTATTGACTTCTTTTTTTCTTAATAAAATAAAACATGTTGCAAATCAATCCAACCAAGATATGAGTTTTAGAAGTCAAAATTGATAAAAGGAAAATGTTTACAATGATACTCGATTAAAATAAATATCATGGAGCATTCAGGTTTGAAGCACTACCATATTTATGAATATCTAAAATTAAAAATTAAATAAATAAATAAAATTGATAGGCTAGGTACTATCAATTACTACTTATTAATAATTCCTTAATTCGAGTTAAAATCCAAAATTTGAAGTTTCTATGGTGGGCATGACAATTGACAAAATTCATTCTTGTAAGACACTGTAATACTACAACAGTACAAAGAAAGACTGTTGATGAAAGTCATTTTTTCTCTCCTTGCAAAAGTCCTAGAACTAATTTTATAAGGGTAGTGCACTGAAGAATCTTTCATTCTTTCTGGATTCTGAAGTAATTTGACTTTTCTACTTAGCCAAATTCAAGAGGGTGTTGGTGGTGTTGGTGCGCGTTAATGTGCATATATAATTACCCCTAAAATTTGGGGGTGTTTCATTTGGCAAGAGCACCGAGTCTGATGGCTGCACTTCTTTTAGATTTGCTTGCAATTAATCAATGGACGTTATTAACAAGTGTCAGGACCATTTTAAAGATTAACAAATGTTCAGTTATAACACCAATAAACGTTTTTTTTTAGAGATTTCTTGGAGGCCGGATAATATACTACAAACCTTTAATTAAAATATCCAAAATGGCTTTCTTATAACACAAACTGATTTTCAAGTAAGACAATTCTATCTTGCTAGACCGTTGCATTCGTTAAGTTAGCATACTTGGTCCCGGATTTTCAATCTTAACGTGTACGTAACATCCATGCAAAAGGTAATTAACACATAAAATTAAAGAACTACAAAATAAAGCACACAAGTAAGATTTTCACATCACTTGGGAATCCGGTAGCAGCGAAAGCCTTATCACTCTAAATTAATCATGTCTGTGAGGGGAAAAAATATTTAGTATCAAATATACTGAGCTAACTGTATCTAAATCCAATAATTGAGAGATATGTATGCAAAATAATCATTGCATTCTACCACTACTTTCACAGGTTTTTTTTTTTACAAGATAGAATTTTTACTCTAACCTAATCTAAGTGTATATGTGTGTGAAGCTCCTTCCTAGAAACTCGAGCCCCCCACACCCCACAAATATTTATACTTGTGGAGTGACCACAGCACCAAGGGTGCGCGGTAGTTTCACAGGTGTTAGGAGAATAGATATTTCTGCGTACATGTTTTTCATTTATTAGATTTTGATACAACTAATATGATATTATTTAATACAAAATATCTTCTTCTATGAGGGAAAGAAGCCCGACAACGACAAGCAAACCCTATTTGTCCACGACCCAAACTCATTGCACATAATTATTCTATAAGTTCATAACTAAAACCGTGCAGCCTTCCTTCAACTAGTGTTACATAACAAGTATTGTAGAGAGGGAAAATTTCCGACCTATCACAAGCTGACACATCATACTACCAAGTCCATAAAATACAGCCAATTACAAAACACCACGTACTGCTACTAGGTTTTGCTATCGCTACTTAGAAGCCAACGAAAATTTGCCAAGTGTCATGCAAAAACCAATCACGCATCAACGCATGTGTAAGCGATGACGCAAGCAGCCTCGCACGAGTAAGCGATGACTTAAGTAGTCCAACGCGTGTAAGCGATGACACAAGCAGCCTCGCATGTGTAAGCGACGACTTAAGCAGTCCAGCGCGTGTAAGCGATGACATAGGCGGACCAATCAGGCTGTGACATGTGTCACCAATCAGACTCCGCCATGTGTCGCTCACCCACCCCCAAACTCCTATAAATAGAAGCCTTCCTAAGACATTTAAGGAGGAGGCACCATGCCATCTAAAGCACAAGCAGCATCAGAGAAGATTCAGAAGCATCAGAAGTACAGAAGCTCTGCAGGAATCAAGCCTCAAAGCCTTCAAGAACTTCGACCTCAAATGCAAGGAACACTCGAAGCAGAATCATCCAAACTATCTGCTTAGATCCTAAAGTTTGCTAGAATCAAGCTTAAAAGCCTTCAGAAACATCAACAAATCACAAATCAACGAAGCTCTACGAATTCAAGCCTCTAAAGCCCCGAAGAACTTCCACCACAAACCTTCAAATACAAAGAACATTTGAAGCAGAATCATATAAACTACTTGCCTAGATCTCAAAGGTCACTGGAATCAAGCTCAAAAGCCTCCAGAAACTCCAATAACCATAAATTGGTGAAGCTCAACAGATTCAAGCCTCCAAAGCCCCGAAGAACTTCTACCACAAACCTTCAAATACGAAGAACATTCAAAGCAGAATCATCCAAACTACCTGCCTAGATCTCAAAGTTTACTGGAATCAAGCTCGAAAGCCTCCAGAAATCTCAACAAACCACAAATCAGTGAAGCTCTAAAGATTCAAGCCTCTAAAGCCCCGAAGAACTTCCACCACAAACCTTCAAAGACGAAGAACGCACCAAGAACACGTGAAGAACACAAAGAACACGAAGAACAAAGAATTTCTAACAAGCTCATAGCCAAAGATTCATTGTAATTCCATTTCAAAGGTCTTCGATCCATTTCTCAGCCAAATTAAAGGATATTTTGTGTTCAAGACAAAATCACATTACTACAAATCCAATCAACAAGTCTTTTAAGGAGATCGAATCAGAGGATCACTCTTTTGTAATTTCAGAGAATTGTACCACACAATCATCAATACAAATTCGCATTTGTGAAACTATTTTACTTATTTGACTCATTTTGAACGAGAAATTTAGTCGTCCACAAGTATTATTTAGAGATCACTTCAACTAGTGCGTACTGCTGCATAACAAGTCTCACGACCATTATTTAGAGATCAATATTGGCGAATTCCATGTTGAAACATGTCAATATTTGATGTGACTAAGGTTATCATGTGTCATTTAAAATTAAATTAGTTTAGCTAGTGGTGAAGCCAAAATTTCAGTTCAGGGAGGAAAATTAAAAAACAATATTAACAATAAAATTAATTAAAAAAATGTTAATAGATATTAATAAATTAATTAATTAATAAGCAATTTTACACAAATATAAATGTAAAATTTAATTCATATTTTCATACTTAGTTTAATTTTCCCTTCACCTTGAAGATTTGTAAAATCTACTTTGATCCAAGTTCATTTAGAATTCGATCCAGACTCATTATTATGTTTGGGTTTCTTCGTAATCTCAATTAATTATAAGTATATATTTTATATCATTAAAGTAAAAAACAAAAATAATCAATTCCTAATTAATTAATCTAAATATATAATCTTTAAACATGTAATTTGATTTCTTAAAATAAATTAAGGAAAAAAAATCAAATGTAAAAGTGTTAAGCTAGAATATATCAATATATCTGTAAAATTGCATTAGTGTCTCAATGCATTGAGTGCTTTTAAAAGATTGCGAAGAATTCAACCATTTTTTCTCTACCAATACAAATTTACATTTGTGAATCAATTTTAGTTGTACCAAAAAATTATAAACATAAAATTTCAAGTAATGCTAGCTGATTCATAATAATTAATAAGTATATATTACAACGTGTAATATTTATATTAAATTATCATGATTACAGTGTATAAGAGACATCTATAGTGTATGATATAACAATAATAATAATAACAAATAATTTAAGGTTAGGTCACCGACCTAATTAAAATGACGGCGATGTGAATAAAGGTGAGAATGGATGATAGAAAGAGAAAGAGCAGCGGTCTCATAAATAGCGTGTGCACCGCTCTGCCGAAATTTGGAATATAAAATATAAAGTTTTACTTTTACCTACATACGATTACGAGAGATGGCCATACAAGGTTGCACGCCACACATTTTTCACATTGTCTTTTTCTATTTTAAATGAATTTGGATCTTAAAATATAAATAAAAACCAAAAAGAAAGAGATTTTGGGGGTGTTATTTTTTCAATTTTCATGTGCAATATGGCCTACATTGCCTGAAAGTGTCCAGGGGAGGAAGCACACTAATAGTGGCATCGTAAATGTGCATTACAAAGAGTTGGTTGTGATGCACTATGCTTGATTGGATATCAGATGATGCCAAAATAATTATGAATTCATGAATAATGTCGGAATCTTTTCCTTTAACACTTTCTTTAGGCCACTCATTTATTTTTGAAAGAGAGGTCCAATATTAAATTTTTTAGTACTTCTCTTTTTTCTTTTTCTTTTTTTGTTAAAAAAAATGGGAGCATTTATAGTTGTATTAAACCCCCGGGCAGGGCACCAGGTAGACATTTAACCACTTGTGTGAGGGGGCCAACCTTCACCTAGGATGCCCACCAACAAGAGCCCGCTGGCAACGAGACTCGAACTTGGGCTGGTTAGGCAGAACGAACGATCCTTACCAGCTGAGCCAAGCCCTCGTTGGCAATTTTTTTAGTACTTCATCATAAACAAATTTAATCCTTATGACTTCATTTAATTTAACTGGTAAAATTTTTATCATTATCGATAAATAAAAAATTTGAGATTTCAATCTGTCTACACAAAAAATCAATTAATATCTTAATTTGATGATAAAAAACAACCATCATAGATAAGATATTATAGGTTAATAGAACGTATTTATATAAAAATAAAAAATAAAAGCAATTCCTAACCCCTAAGAAGTACTAAAGTCCTTATTATTGATCCAACAATGCGAGAATAGCTCTCAAAATTATATGTTGAGTTGTTGATTCCGAATGATAGGGATTAGCTAGTTACATTCCGTTGTATTGGTGGAACACCTAGCCAAGTAGACTTTGTTGTTGCATTTGACTCACGTTAACGAAGTTTACCACAATCAAAATCATTATGACTATAACATTTTTTAAGTTTGCAAACTTTGTTTTTAATGTTCGTTCATTTGGAATCCTTTTGGAAGAATTATATAGATGTCTTCTTGTAACTTGATACTCAGAAAAATTTAATAACTTGATATTCAGAAAAATTTGTTTTGAATTTTGATATCTTGCTCATGCAACAAGAAGTCTAATATCATAGGGCCGTATCTTAGGTTAGGCCACATGTTTAAGGGGAAAATGGGCTTTTGTTCTTTACTTTTAAAATATCCAGCACAGTGTCCCTGTTTTCAAACTAATAAGAATCATGTCCCTCTTTTAGAACTCGATTTTTAAAAAATCGAGTTTCTATGTAACTCGATTTTATGATTATTGAGTTTTAGGTAAGTATTTGCCACTCTAAACTAGCAGACATGGCTTCTCCGGCTAGGGCTTCTCTAGTTAGGATTTGGGAAAATTTGTTTGGATTTGGGGCTTTAATTTCAATTTGGAGATTTCACAGCGACACTCAACACACGGCTCACACACGTTGGAGGAAGAAGGGCGACGCGGCTGAATGAAAGGGAGGAGGAGTGCGTGGGGCGATTCAGGGGTTTCACTCAAACTCAGTTTACCTATTATTGGGTCACTACTTGTTTTTTTTCTATCCAGAACTCACTAATACTAATAGAGAGTAATGATAATATATATATAGTTATCCATTGTTTTGAGCATTATCAATTTCATTATGATATCCCCCATTCCCCATATTTTGTTTTACATCTATTTTATGATAACTCTTCCATTTTCGTTCATCTACTTCTTCGTTTGTTACTATTTCATCATCTTCTACTATCTCTACCGTTGGTAGACAAGATTTTATCCTATCTATTTATCATTCTGTGTTATCTATTTATGTTAACCAGTTATCTCCCAGTTATCTGCTTTTTCAGTTTCTGTGTTTAGCCCCAAAGTTTGTTGCAGATGCATTCTGTTGAGACACGTAAGACCAGATCAGTGCAGTTATTCAACCAAGTAAGTCCCAGTGTCCTGAGCGAATAGCCGTTTAGCCGGAGTGAGGTGTTGAGGCAAAAGTTAGGACTGTGGCAATGAGAGGTTGTTGTTTGCACGAGAAGGCAATCGTCTTTGAAGAGCACTTTGTTACAGATCTAAGGTTAGATCCAGTAAATTGAGGATAAAGGTGATTAGGTTTTAATTGTTTAATCTAGGCTTTTAATCCAGAACAATGAATAGGTTGTTTAGAAGCGACTCTTCTACCAGCTCTAGATCATCCCTTCCGGAGATTCCACAAGAAACTGGAATTCTCAATTCCGAGTCTTATGAGTTATCAGATGTAGATCTAAAATTAGGAGATTGGAACATCCCTAAAATACCCACCCACCAAATCTATAAGTCTTCATGGAGTCTTAAAAAGGCATTTAAGACAGATTACCATGTCAAGACCATAGAACAAGTCTATGGTATTAACAAGGAATATGAAACATGTTACTTGTTAGCACCATCCACCCTGTTAGCACACAAGAAGGAAGGACACAACTATTTGCACATAGGTTTAGTCCAGGTTGAAGTTAAGCCTTTGATAAGAGAAAGGTTGAATTGTTCAATCCTTATGGCCTTTAGAGACACTCGTCACATCAGGTTTGATGACAGTCTTCTAGGAACCATTCAAACTAGTCTTAGTTGTGAACCAGTTCATTTTGACTGCTTTCCTAACTTCACAGTCAGTCTTCATAACCCGCATATCATGAAAGCTCTCACCCTTAATATCAAGACTTAAGGAACCCTCATGGTGTAGGGAACTCACCAAATAGCCTTGATATACAGAGTGTATTATAAGTGCATCAGGACAAACCTAAATGTCCAAGCACTCGACAAGAGAAAGATGGGAGAAACCACTCTCATCCAAACCACTGACCCTAGATCCAAAGTTCAAGTACCCAGAACCTTGAAGTGGTCAGAAGTTACTTTTCCCCAGAATTGGACTCTTGAGAACGAAAATTATCCTCTCCAGATCCAAAACCCAAACCAAAATCTAAATTTAGACTTTGTCCAGCAGTTAGCCGACGGAACGGTAAGACTAAGATTTGATCAGTCTAGGTTTAGATCATCATTGGACTACCACCAACCCAGTTTGCAGCCCCCTATCTTTCTTAGGGATAGACCTACATCCCAATGTAGTTCATATAGACCTCCACTTCCACCTAGGCGAAACCTAGATCTAGAACTCCAAGGAGTCAAGACCAAATCCCAGGTTAGCACCCCTTGCTACACAGCAAAACAAGACTCAGTTGTCGATCAAGATGACGACAATAGTCAGAAAACACCCTCTCCCTCTAAGTCTGACTTTGAGCAACCTGAGCCTGAGCCACCAGTTGAGCCCTATATAGATCACCAGCTCATGGTCATAAGGAAAGACTTCACCCCTAACCTAGTAGCCCTAAGAAAGGAATTTGATTTGGAGGAAAACATAGTCAAAAGAGAAGCCTATAGAGCCAACCACACCAAGGAGCAAAAGGTTGAGGTGTTAGAAAAATGGCAAGAATTCATGAAAGAGATATCCAACAATGTCCCTTTCTTTGAATATTTTGAGAACCATTTTGAGTGGCACAAAAGGTCTTGTGTCATCACCAGAACCAACTGGACCAAGGAAGACAACAAGGAATTTGTCAGATCCAGTCATCCACCCTTGGAAAACATAACTTTCAAATACCGAGGGCAGGATCTAGTTGCCTCTCCCTTCAAGTTTCCTACCAGTGATGAGAAACCAGTCAAGAAGGTAATAGAGCAGAACAACTACACCAACCAGTGTCTAGTTGTCATCGGAAAACAGCATGATAGGATAGAAGAACGGATTGAAAACAAGGTTATCCTCCAGCCAGGAAACCCTAGCAAACCAATCCAAGCCATAGAGAAGCCTTTAGTCAAGCTACCCACAACTAGGCAAACCAGCCTCAAGTCTAAGGATAAAACAGCCTTAGAAATAGTCACCCAGAAGCTTGAGGAACTTGTGAAGAAGGAACCAATCACCCCTTCACCTAGCAAAAGTCCCCAGCTTAAGGTTCTAGACATCCACACAGCCTCTAGTAGTTCTAGCAGAACCTCCTCAGACAGCGACAAGGAGATAGAACAGTTAAAAAACCAATTTTGAGGTTTACAGGTAAATAGGCTTTACCATTCCAAAGTAAGCCCAACCAGTCTAACCAAGAATTGGTATCCCAAACCTACACCCCCTGACCTCCAGTTTGAGGAAAGGAATGTTAGCAACCAATTTTCTATATCCTCTGGTAAACTCTATGAGTGGAACATAGATGGCTTATCAGAACAAGAAATCCTAAACGAAATCCAGCATATGTCTATGGTAGCCAATAACTACCTGAATGAGAATAGGTATCATTTAGAAGTCATAGAACTCATGGTTTAAGATTCATAGGGAAACTTCTGCAATGGTGGAACAACTGCCTAACAAAAGAATCCAAAGAAGACATCAAACATGCTGTCCAAAAAGATGAGGAAGGAACCCCCATCTTTGATGAACACATAGGTAGAGGAATCCCAGATGGAGTCAATACCCTGATCTATAAGATCATGAAACACTTCATTGGGAAACCTAGCAACATCACATCTAGGATTTACGACCAGCTGAGTAACCTTAGCTGTAGAACCCTTGGCAACTGTAGGTGGTATGAAGATGTCTTTACCACTAGAGTCATGCATAGAAGTGATTGTAACTCTCCATTTTGGAAGGAGAAGTTTATCAATGGCTTGCCCAGACTTTTTGGCGAGAAAGTCAAAGAAACCCTTTGTAACCCCTTAGGTGTCATAGATTATGATAACCTAACCTGTGGAGATATTTCTAGCACAATCGGAAGTGAAGGAATAAAGATGTGCAGGGATATGAAAATCCAAAGTCAGGCTAGTAAGAGCAAAGCCAAGTACGAAGTAGGAAACTTCTATACACAGTATGGTTTACCTCCCATAACTCCATCCAAAAGAAGATCCAGAGAGAAAGATTCCTCTAAGAAATTCCATAGGAAAAGAACAGCCTCCAAGTATTATAGAAAACAGAAGTACGGTCAATTCAAGGATGATGATTTCTATAAGAAAGGAAAGAAGTCTAAACCAGTTGGTAAATATGGAGAGTCCATACCCAAAGCGGCAAGACAATGTTTCAATTGTAGAAAGAAAGGTCATTTCAGAAAAGAGTGTAGAAATAAGGCCAAATCCCTTATCAACACCCTAGTAAGTGACCAGACCAGCAAAGAAGAGATCTTTAAACTCTTAGAACTTGACCACTCAAACAGTGAGTCTTCCAGTAGTTCTAGTGACCAAGAGATCCACCAGTTATACCAGTCATCTTCCTCTAGAGCCTCTTCAAGTTCTTTTAGCAGCCCAGATATTGGTATAGCATGCAAAGATAGTTGTTGTAGGAACAAGACTATCAATGTTCTTCGCACCCAAGAAGAACTCCTCATAGATCTCATAGAACAGATCGAGGATCCTGTCATTAAAGCTCAATATCTTAGCAAGTTCCAAAAATCCTTAGTTAAGGAAACCAAGGAACCCGAACCTAGGATACCTGAACCCAAAGTAAACCTAGAAAAAATCTACAATAGGTTTACCAACACCAGGAAGGAAGTTACAGTCAACGACCTTCAACATGAAATCAAGGAAACCAAATCTGAGGTTAGAACCCTTAGGCAAGAACTAACCATTCTTAAGGTTGATCACAATTTTCTTGATCAAAGATTAAAGTATTTAGAAAACACTTCTCATCAAGGTAATGAGGAAGGTCCCTCATTTCAGAACCCTTCAGATGAAGAAGATGAGTTAGTTAACCCTACAACTGAGATGGTCTTAAAACAACCTAACTAGAAGTTCTTAGAAACCATCAACAAGATTAACTTCAGGAAATGGCATTCCAAAGTCAGGATTGTCATTAGCAAAGATTTTGAATTTGAGGTCATAGCCTTAATAGACTCAGGCGCTGATCTTAACTGCATTCAAGAAGGAATCATTCCCTCTAAGTATTTCAAAAAGACCAGGGAAAGATTAACATCTGCAAGTGGAGGAAAGATGCAAATTGAATTCAAAATCCCAAAAGCCCATGTGTGTCAGGACAACACATGCTTCAAAACCACATTCATCCTTGTTAAGAATATGACAGATAGGGTCATCTTAGGAAACCCATTCATGTGTCTGTTGTATCCTTTCATCACGGATAGTGAAGGAATCACTACCCATCCTTTTGGCCAACCAGTCAAGTTTAAGTTTCTTAAGAGCCCGGAACCTAGAGATATTAGCAGTCTCCAGGATCTATCCATTTCCAAGACCCTTAACCTAATCCAGGCCAAAACTCATCACCTTAAGTACCTTCAGGATGATTTGAGATACAAGAAAGTTGAGGAACAACTGACTTGTAAAAACATCCAAACAGAGATCAGAAAGTTTGAGGAAAAACTTAAGCAGGAAGTCTGCTCTGATTTACCTACAGCTTTTTGGCATAGAAAGAGACATGAGGTAGTTTTCTCATATGTCAAAGATTTCCAAGAGAAAGATATCCCTACCAAAGCTCGACCCATCCAAATGAACCAGGAACTCATGGATTTCTGTAAAGCCAAGATAGAGGATCTTTTTAGCAAAGGAATCATCAGAAAATCTAGATCCCCTTGGTCTTGCTCAGCCTTTTATGTCCAAAAAAACGCTGAGATAGAAAGAGGTGTTCCTAAATTAGTCATCAACTACAAGCCCCTTAACAAAGTCTTGGAATGGATACGGTACCCAATTCTGAACAAAAAAGACTTAGTCAATAGGCTTAGTAGAGTAGTGGTTTTCAGTAAGTTTGATATGAAGAGTGGTTTTTGGCAGATACAAATCAGAGAGTCTGATAGGTACAAGACAGCCTTTACCACACCTTTTGGACATTACGAATGGAATGTAATGCCCTTTGGTCTTAAGAATGCACCTTCTAAATTCCAGAACATCATGAATGAAATTTTCTATTTCTTCTCCGGTCATACTATTGTATACATCGATGATGTACTCATTTTTTTCGAATCCCTTGAACAGCATTGGAAACACCTAAGAGTATTCCTCCATACAGTCAAGCTCAATGGTCTTGTTGTTTCAGCCCCCAAAATTAAACTGTTCCAAACTAGTGTGCGATTCTTAGGTTTTGACATTCACCATGGTGTCATCAAACCAATAGACAAAGTCATCCAATTTGCTGATAAGTTTCCTAATCAAATCCTAGATAAAACCTAGCTCCAGAGATTTCTAGGATCTCTCAATTATATTTCGGATTTCTATCAAAATCTCAGGCAGAAATGCAAACCCCTTTTTGATAGACTTCAAACCAACCCCACTCCTTGGACTCCAGTTCATACTTCAGTCATCTAAGAAATTAAAAAATACGTCAAGACACTCCCTTGTTTAGGAATTCCTTCAGTCAATTCCTTCAAGATTGTCCAGACTGATGCCTCTAACATAGGTTATGGTGGCATTCTCCTCCAATGAGTCAGTCCTAATTCCCCAGAACAGATAGTCTGTTTCCATTCAGGAATTTGGACTCCTACTCAGATTAATTATAGTACTATTAAAAAAGAGATTTTATCTATAGTACTATGTATTTCAAAATTTCAAAGTGATCTTTTAAATCAAAAGTTTTTAATAGGAATTGATTGTAAATCTGCAAAACATGTTTTAGAAAAAGATGTTCAAAACATTGCATCAAAGCAGATTTTTGCACGATGGCAAGCTATTCTTTCAGTTTTTGACTTTGACATTGAATTCATAGAAGGAACTCAAAACTTTCCTCACTCGTGAATTTTTGCAGAACCTAAGCCAAGATGTCCGGGAAAAAACCCGTACAACCCCAACCACCAAAACTGCCTAAACAGCAAAACACTAACAGTACCAGTCAGGCAAAGAACCCTGGCCAATTGGTCCCCGTTTCCCCAGTAGCCATAGCCAATCGATTTGTGGTTTCTACCATTTCGAAACCAAACTTTGAAAGGCCAAACCCAAGTCAACCGAGTTACAGTTCTGCCTTAGTAACCCCAACACCCAAAGCAGTCACTCCATATGTAGTAGATGATCACTTTGGCCCAATTCAGCCCCAAAAATCATCTCAATTTCCCAGAAAGAAGAATAAGTCTCCTTATGTTAAGAAACCTTTCCTCCAGCATCTCTTTTATATCGAACCCCATTTAGTTCATATAAAAGAACCCTTGGCCCTAGCATTGGAAGTTTTGCCCCCAGAATGGCATTATATTCCAAAGCACCCAGAGAAAAACATTAAATTCTATAGGAGCATCCTAATCCAAGAAAAGTCTGCTCGTGTAAAAGATATCAAATGTAGACAAGACCCTCAGTAATCCTCTACCACAAGTTTATCATCACAGGTTTTGTCAGCAGCAAAGATTGGGGACGACACCCCTCGTTGCTTCCAAACATTGGAAAATACAAGCCTCCAGTACAACTATTATGATTACATGGATGCCTTTGAGAAAATCTTACTCTTCCAAAACAAGAATTTTGATCATTCATGGTTCATAATGTTTGACAAGAAATTCTCCAACCAAATACCTTCTTGGTTCCTTAAGTGGTGGGAAATGTTTGGATTAGTACCCCAGATTTTCCCAGAACCCCTCCAGGATGCTCTCAGGTACTTCAGTTCAAGATTCTAGGCTTCGAGTCATGGTTCTCAGTTTCCAGCAATTCTGCATATGACAGTCATGTACAGGATCCATTGGATTAGCATGTGGAACTATGCAATCAATCACAATCTGTTAAACAGAGAATTCTCTGTTAAATGGTGGGATAGTTTTAGGTTTGATCAAGTCATCAGCCTAATTCATAAAGACTTCCCTCCTCCAGTTCAGGGAGCTATTGCATAGAAAACAAGATCTCAGTCCAGCCTAGACTCCGTCCAAGTCGCCGGGAAAACTAGCAAGGAATTAAAAGATCTTGCAATGCAGTTGCTCCTCCAATCAGAAAAGTTAGATTCAGAAGAAAAGGTTTCTCCTACCTCTTCTGAAGCTTCAGTTAACCACAGTCCAATTGACCCCTTCCAGGATTCCCAGGACCCTTATAAAGGCTACAATTTGGACAGTCCATAATCTCTTCTGGATGGCACCAGTCACTATTCAGAACAGCATTTCAGACAGGTACTATTCATCTACAGCACCAGTCACTGTTGATGAACATTCCCAGCACTCAGTAGCCGTATAAAGACAAAAGAAAGGCTACTATTCATGAATAGTACCCAGCACCAATTTCCAGAATCACTGTTTGCTTTCGGTAGAAAAGGTTTTCACCCCCAGTAAAAGCAATTCACCTTCCGGAAATTCAGCAATCTTCAAAGGATCCAAGGCTCCCTCCAGTCTATATAAGGAAGCTCAATCTCCATTCTAAAGTAGGTCCAGTTTAGGCTAAGATAGCAAACTACCTCTTTCTCTTTACAACCCTTAGTCTTGTAATCAGATGGCAAACACTTGTAATACCCCAGTTGGTCTTTACATTTTTAATCAGATGGCCTCAGTCGGCCTTTTCAGTTGTATAACCCCAGTCGGTCTCTTAGTTCACCTGTAACTTACCCCCCTTTTGGAATCAGAGTCGGATGCTCGTGGCCGGAACTCTCACTTCCCATACAAGGATAAAGGAGGGCTCTCCGCCAGCCAAGCGCCGTTGTGCGCTATCTCTGATAGGTACCCGGTTATGTTCCCTCGCTGCGGCAGCTAGTGTCCTGAAAAGGGTAAATCCAGGACATAATGGGTTAGTCCTGAGTGTAAGAAAGACCCTTAATTTGGTAAGAACGGCCTCCAAGTATTATAGAAAATAGAAGTATGGTCACTTTAAGGATAATGATTTCTATAGGAAAGAAGTCTAGACCCGTTGGTAAATATGGAGAGTCCATACCCAAAGCGGCAAGACAATGTTTCAATTGTGGATAAAAGGACTATTATGGGCACTAATTATGCTAGACTGAGTCTTAAGACTCAGACCCAGCTAAGAAGTGCTATTGCCAACTTGCCTACTGAAATACAAACCAGTATTTTAGGAAGCAAGGCAATGTTTGAATCTTTTGACCAATGGTTCGAACATTTCAAAATATTGGTCACTACCACCATCCCAGATCCTGCCAACTTAGATGACACAGACGACATCTTTGTTCAGGCTACTTGGGAAAAACACTTTGGGAGCAATCTCAGAGTATATGAAAAGAAGCATCTGTTTCCTAGTCTTCTAATCAATTACGGAGACGGAACAGATGACACAGATAGGGATCCTAGTTGGCTTTCACAAATGTTTGAGTTGGCAACTAAGATGGTCTTAGAACAACCTAACCAAAAGTTCTTAGAAACCATCAGCAGGATTAACTTCCAGAAATGGCATTCCAAAGTCAGGATTGTCATCAGCAAAGATTTTGAATTTGAGGTCATAGCCTTAATAGACTCAGGCGCTGAACTTAACTGCATTCAAGAAGGAATCATTCTCTCTAAGTATTTCAAAAAGACCAGGGAAAGATTAGCATCCGCAAGTGGTGGAAAGATGTAGATTGAATTCAAAATCCCAAAAGTCCATGTGTGTCAAGACAACACATGCTTCAAAACCACATTCGTCCTTGTTAAAAATATGACAAATAGGGTCATCTTAGGAAACCCATTCATTCATCACGGATAGTGAAGGAATCACTACCCATCCTTTTGGCCAGCCAATCAAGTTTAAGTTTCTTAGGAGCCCGGAACCAAGAGAAATTAGCAGTCTCCAGGATCTATCCATCTCCAAGACCCTTAACCTAATCCAAGCCAAAACTCATCACCTTAAGTACCTTCTGGATGATTTGAGATACAAGAAAGTTAAGGAACAACTGACTTGTAAAAACATCCAAATAGAGATCATGTCGGGACTATTCATCAACAGTGACTGGTGCTGTAGATGAATAGTACCTGTCTGAAATGCTGTTCTGAATAGTGACTGGTGCCATCCAGAAGAGATTATGGACTGTCCAAATTGTAGCCTTCATAAGGGTCCTGGGAATCCTGGAAGGGGTCAATTGGACTACGGTTAACTGAAGCTTCAGAAAAGGTAGGAGAAACCTTTTCTTCTGATTCTAACTTTTCTGATTGGAGGAGCAACTGCATTGCAACTGCTGGACAAAATCTAAATCTGGATTTTGGTTTGGGTTTTGGATTTGGAGAGGATAATTTTCGCTCTCAAGAGTCCAATTCTGGGGAAAAGTAACTTCTGACCACTTCAAGGTTTTGGGTACTTGAACTTTGGATCTAGGGTTAGTGGTTTGGATGAGAGTGGTTTCTCCCATCTCTCTCTTGTCAAGTGCTTGGACATTTAGGTTTGTCCTGATGCACTTATAATACACTCTGTATATCAAGGCTATTTGGTGAGTTCCCTGCACCATGAGGGTTCCCTGGGTCTTGATATTAAGGGTGAGAGCTTTCATGATATGCGGGTCATGAAGACTGACTGTGAAGTTAGGGAAGCAGTCAAAATGAATTGGTCCACAACTAAGACTAGTTTGAATGGTTCCTAGAAGACTATCATCAAACCTGATGTGACGAGTGTCTCTAAGGGCCATAAGGATTGAACAATTCAACCCTTCTCTTATCAAAGGCTTAACTTCAACCTGGACTAAACCTATGTGCAAATAGTTGTGTCCTCCCTTCTTGTGTGCTAACAGGGTGGATAGTGCTAACAAGTAACATGTTTCATATTCCTTGTTAATACCATAGACTTGTTCTATGGTCTTGACATGGTAATCTGTCTTAAATGCCTTTTTAAGACTCCATGAAGACTTATAGATTTGGTGGGTGGGTATTTTAGGGATGTTCCAATCTCATAATTTTAGATCTACATCTAATAACTCATAAGACTCGGAATTGAGAATTCCAGTTTCTTATGGAATCTTCGGAAGGGATGATCTAGAGCTGGTAGAAGAGTCGCTTCTAAACAACCTATTCATTGTTCTGGATTAAAAGCCTAGATTAAACAATTAAAACCTAATCACCTTTATCCTCAATTTACTGGATCTAACCTTAGATCTGTAACAAAGTGCTCTTCAAAGACGATTGCCTTCTCGTGCAAACAATAACCTCTCACTGCCATAGTCCTAACTTTTGCCTCAATGCCTCACTCCGGCTAAACGGCTATTCGCTCAGGACACCGGGACTTACTAGGTTGAATAACTGCACTGATCTGGTCTTACGTGTCTCAACAGAACGCATCTGCAACAAACTTTGGGGCTAAACACAGAAACAGAACGCATCTGCAACAAACTTTGCCTCAACGCCTCACTCCGGCTAAACGGCTATTCGCTCAGGACACCGAGACTTACTAGGTTGAATAACTGCACTGATCTGATCTTACGTGTCCCAACAGAACGCATCTGCAACAAACTTTGGGGCTAAACATAGAAATTGAAAAAGCAGATAACTGGGAGATAACTGGTTAACATAAACAGATAACACAGAATGATAAACAGATAGGATAAAAGCTTGCCTACCAACGGTAGAGATAGTAGAAGATGATGAAATAGTAACAAACGAAGAAGTAGATGAACGGGAATGGAAGAGTTATCATAAAATTGATGTAAAACAAAATATGGGGAATGGGGGATTTCATAATGAAATTGATAATGCTTAAAATAATGGATAACTATGGCGGTATAACCTGCCAACTTATGATTAAACAATAATGTAACTTACAACTTACGATCGGCCAACTTGGCTCTGATACCAAATTAAGGGTCTTCCTTACACTCAGGACTAACCCGTTATGTCCTGGATTTACCCTTTTTAGGACACCAGCCGCCGCAACGGGGGAACATAACCTGGTACCTATCAGAGACAATGCACAATGGCGCCTGGCCGGCGGAAAGCCCTCCTTTATCCCTATATGGGAAGTGAGAGTTCCAGCCACGGGCATCCGGCTCTGATAATATATATATATATATATATATATATTATCATTACTCTCTATTAGTATTATATATATTCTCTATGGAACTCAATTTTACTAAAATCGAGTTCCAGCTGGATTTTTTTAATTGGGAAAAGCCACGTCTGCTCATCCAATGTGTCAAAAACTTACCTAAAACTCGAAAATAATAAAATCGAGTTACATAGAGAACTTGATAATCATAAAATCGAGTTCCAAAACAGGGACACGAAGCTAAATAGTTTCAAAACATAAACAATTTGCTGAATATTTTAAAAAATAAGGGCAAAAGCCCATTTTCCACCATGTTTCAATTCATGCTTTCTTGCTTTCAATTGATTAATTGCATGCCCACATTTTAAATGTAGATTAGTCATTCTCAAAAAAAAAAAAAAATGCGGCTTTGTCCTAATTAGCATCACTATGATAAATTAATATTTGAATCCCCAAAATCCAATCTGGAACTCAGTGCAAGGCTAAACGCAATGTAGCCTTCGGCTATGCACTTTTAACACGCACACACAATACCAACAGTCCTCTACGCTTGGATCATATCAATGATCTCAATTCATAGGGATGGCAGTGGCACCAACAAGTTAAGAAAAGAGGACAATATACTACAAATTAAACCTTTAATAATTAAAATATCCAAAATGGCTTTCTTAACAACACAAACTGCATGCTTTTCATGTTGGACAAATCTATAGTGCTAGACCATTGCGTTTTGTTAAATTAGCATACTTGGTCCTTGATTTTCATTCTTAACGTGTAGCACACTAGAAGGCTTTTCACATCACTTGGGACTCCGATTGCAGCGAAAGCCTTATCACTCTAATAATGTCTGTGAGAGAAACAAGCCCGACAAGTAAGCCCTGTTGATCCACAACCCAAACTCGGTGGACATGTTTAGTGACTGCTTTGTCAATCACTTCGGTGAGGGATGATTCGGGTAGACAAGTCACGAGTTGCCTTGGTGAATCCGAAGATGCATATAGGGGGCCTTTCGAGACATACTCGGTAAAGTCTAGTGCACTCAAAGGCAACCATGATTGCAGTGTGGCAAGGAGGCTACCTCTCAAATCTGTGGCGGAAAATGTACCTATTAGCTTCCTACCTCTGCCCTGCAGTTTGTAGTCTCAATTGTGAGTTTATTTGGGAATAGGTCAATGAAATAGGGGTAATGTATATAGCATAAGGAAAACTGGAATATGTATGAAGTGACTATTGCAAACACCAATTAATTAACGATGGAAACTCTATGTAGTCTCAAACGTGAGTTTACTTATGAATTGGTCAATGAAACAGGATATATATAGCACAGCAAAACTGGAATATTTATTAATTGACTATTGCAATCACAATTAATTATCTATAAAAACTCAAATCCACCTATAATAAGGAAATTTATTAGATACTCCGGGAGTATACTCCCTCCCTCTCATATGGGGGTAGGCTCTATAGTGAGTGGGACCCACTATTATATGAGAGAAAGGGAATATACTCTCAAAGTACCCAATAATAACCCCTACGATAGTATATCATGAGAATCCCGTTTCCAAGAATATATGTAAAAGTGAGGGAAATCAGGATAAACCCATTTCCATCCTCGAATCTAGGAATATATATATATATATTTGAAAAAAGGGATATGAAAAAAAATTCATTTAAACAGGTCTCTTTGGTCCTCAAAAAAAATAAAATAAAATAAAATTCTCTTTGGTTCATCGTGGCGCTCAAATTTCACCATAATGGGCTAAACCTATTAAGTACAGTTGACAACATGGTCAAAACCTACATTTGATGTTAAGCAAAAATTTAATATAGCAAATGGGTCTACCCAAAGGTCTTAGTAATGAAGTTGTGTGTTCATATACAGTTCCAAAACAGAGTTGATATCTATTATCTCTGTTAAGCGAAATCGTATCATTTATGAGTAGGACAAAAAATAAATCCATTTAAACAGCAGTGTTAGGAGGCTTACATTTATAAGCTGCTTGTGATCTTCTTCATGGGCATTTGAGGCTGTAACTATAGGAACTGCATTAAGCATTGTAGCCCTCATGCACTTGACGGCTTCAATTACTTTTGTGCGATCAGTGATGGCATAAACATTCTCAGTAACTGCTCCTAATTCACTAAGTGGGCGTGATATGATGCCTTCTATATCAGACTCATGCTCCTTCAAGAACCTTAACAAGTCCATTTGTGTAAGCATTCGATAGCTCGATGCAGACTCTACAAGTTCCACTCCTGATATATTCTCCATGTGGCTGTCTAGTGGTACCAAAGCCCGGTGGATTCCTTTGCTAAACACTTCCATACAATCTAACATGCTGCATCTCATATTAACAGCAATTGTTTAATTCACAGTTACTACAGAGCTGATTAAAACAAATATACTACTACATACCTAAAGGAATCTTTATTTTCAATGCAATCAAATATGATAAACTTAGTTTAGAAAACTATTACAAAAAGTCATGTGGCATTTTCACTAGGCATAGCCAATTTGACTCCTACTACCCAAGCAATCTGAATTGATATGCCACAATCTGAGGCCTACCACCTTATCATATCTTTGTGAAAGGTTTAATCTCTTAGATCCCTGCTGATCTAAATAGAAGGCATTCATTCAACTACATTTTCTATTCTATAGGACAAACATCAAAAGAAGCTTCACCAGTTTTACAAAGAAATTCCTATATGTAGTAACACGCACCCACCCAACCCGCCTCCCTCTCCACACACACACACACACACAAAATTGAAAACGTCTCCAAAGTATGGGTGGATGTGGGTTATGTTCAAGGAATTTGGGATTAGAAAATAAAGGAAGACACAAAAGTCAGTGTCTTACAACTTCAAACATTAAGAATTAAAATGTAATTAGTATGTCATTTATTCATATATCTCGGTCTCCTTCCTTGAATTTGCTTTTACTCTCTTCGACTAATACCATGCTATGATTGCGTTGGCAACTCAGCGGACCATACATTATTATTCCTTCTCTGATTTGGTCCAAAATTTCTTCCCAATTTCTTAAGAGGGTTCACATTAAAAGACAATACAACAGCACAGCCCTATTATAATTCCATAAAAGGGCAACCCCAATGATTGTATGTACCTCATTTTGTTCAACTGCATATATAAGAGGCACCTGCACCACCTTATTGCACAGGGGTAGTAACCTTATCAAGCATACCTACACTGTTGGCTGTTGCCTGACACCTTAATACTAATAAATAAAACCAATGAAGCCCCTTGGCTTGTGATGATTTACTTTTTATTATTATTATTTTTCTAATGTGTAGCCCCTTCCAAATCAGTTTACATGTAAGCGTTTATACATGATAGAACAGCCAGAAAACATTTATGTAGGCCATCGAATATTTCATGAAGAGGGAATTACAGGCCATCCCCAATGGTTATTTAGGATTGAGATTTACTTCAATTGAGTTTTAAGCATACTCATAAAGAGTAAATTATGATGTATGGATACAATCGCTCTATTTGGTAAAGAGCATTAGTCACCGCAATTCACACAATCATACTACTTTTTTACTGACCAAGTGACTTGCTCAAAGTGAATTTCTAATAATATATGTTTGTAAGATGTCAAATTAGAATGCATTTGGATTTACTTATTCCCAACTCCCTTATGGTAAAAGCTTACTTGCTGCAAGATGGCAAAATTACCATTGCACCCCAAAAGTGAAAATTTAAAAATCAGCAATAAGTAAAGAAAAAAAAGCTAATCCAAACACATACTTTAAGTGTCACACCAGTGTTACCATAATTGTTATGATGCCTCCCATATCGTATGTGTGCACTAGAACTACTGGTCCATTCTTTATTTTTTTTTTTTTTTTTTTGGTTAAAATTCTTTATTCAATATATAAAGACACCTTATGACATCCTTTTTTCCAAAAAATATATTAAATGTGCCAATACCATTTTAGTCCCTACATTTTGTGATCACTTGAAAGTTGGGCCATTTTATTTTTAAATTGCAATTAATTTGGTCTCTGTCATCAAATCATAGTTCAGTTTTTCTTGCACTTTTTTTACAACCAAATAGACAAATACAAATCATGATTTAGTAATATCCAATAGGCACATGTATCAAGTCAGCAAATGAAACAAATCCAAATTTAGACTTAAAATTATTGTAAATTGAAAATAAGAGGGACCAAACTGATTGCAAGATAAAAATAAGACCACCAATTTGAACTCTACCAAATGGTAGGAACTAAATGGTATTTTCTTGAATATTAAATTATTTGCTTTCCAAGGGAGTGTACTCTAGGAGGACTATATATAGCCTGCTATTTGCAACAATATATAACACTGTTATATTCTATCCCACAATTCTAGAATCTTCTGGATAAAGAAATTAAAAGTTCCTCAAGTATATGTACAATTGGATCATAAACAACTATAAATCTATAATAGAAAACATTTCTAACATAAGTATAATATATGATGCAACATTAACTGACCTAGTATTAGGGTTTAGAGTCCATAGACTAAGACCCTCAAGGCAGTGCCCAATGATAGAAGAAACTGGGACCGCCATCTTCTGATCAAGATCAAACACATCTCCACCGTCCATTTGATCATCTCCAGCAATATGTGCCAGGATATCAAGCATGGTAACCATACCAATATAGTGCTTCCGTACAGCCCCAGTCTGCTTATTATCAGACTCCATGATCATAGACCCACCAGCTCCAATCCAGTGCCCAGGTGGCGCCGCCACTGGCACCGCCACCACGCGGTTGGCCACTAGCGCGTTCATCGTGTGGGCCATAGACACCGTGTACGGCACCTCCACTAGTCTCCTCTTCTCCACCATCAGATCCCTCACATGTTTGTCTCTCAGCCGTTGATTTTCAGCGCTGCTGCTGCTGTTGAGCTCCCTAGTTTGCTGCATATTATGCTGATGCTACTTCTACTGTAAAAATGGTTAGGGATGAGATTGAAAGTGTCTTCTTTATGAAAAAGACTGTTTCAGATGTGCATGTATGTACGTGTCAATAAATTTTTTTTTTTTTTTTCTCTTTTTTGGAGAATACTAAATATTTTTTGACGTAGTTTATGGCATCCCAGACAAGTGTTTATTTAAATATAAAGTATAAAAATGTTTATTTACAGTTTTAAAATAACATAGCTCTACCAAGACATTTAAATTTCAGATTTAAAAATAATCATAAATCAATAAAAATCCCATCTATATCAAATTTAAATTTCAACTTTATGTGTTTTAAAATTCTACCTAAAATATAATTTTATGATTTAAATAATAAATAATATTGTTTTTGAACAAAATCTAATTGCATATTAAATATATAAAGAATAATAATTAAATGAGAGGATGCTAAGAGAATTAGCACTGGAGGTGTAAAACTCCTTAAATTGCTATGAACAGTAAGTTTGTATATATATGAACTACTGTAGCATGGTTGTAAAATAAAAATATTTTATTTTATTTAGTTTGTTTTAGAGGAAGAGATACAGAATGAGTGGAAAAGAGAGCAAAAAGTTGGGGAGGAAGAGAGAGAAATGAATAGAGTTGAAAAATAAGAATTAGGATATTGGGTGAGATGTAAAATGAGATGGTAAAATAGATAAAGTGACTTTTTTTTTTTTTTTGAGAAACAGATAAAGTGACTTTTGAGTGTGTAAAATAGGTAATTTCTTTAGATACCTTGATGTGAATGCTCTAAAATGTTCACCCATTTAGTGTTTGCGATGGGAACTAGGGATGCATCTTCTTGGATATATATATGGCAAAACTTAAATACAGTTTTTTAGGTTTTCCTCTTAAAATTCAATCATGTGGTTACTTAACTAAAAATACATTTCCATCCCATGAGGAAAAAAAAACCACATGACAGAATTTTAAGAGGAGAACTTAAGAACAGCACTTAAGATACTGTTGTGTGGGTCAAAAACTAACGGCCCAACTCGAAGGAGATACTCTAGTGCTATATCGTGGCACAGTATAATTAATTTATGGAGGTAGGTTATCAAGATCAACCTTTCAAACTTAATTGAGTATGTCAAATGATTGAAAAAGGGGTGTGCAGTCTATGGAAGACTTCCAAAGGAAAGAAAGAAGGGAAAAACAGGAAAATATAGGTATAACTACTTCCTTGGGATGGTCCGAGGAGTCTCTAATAGTTTGATTACACTTCTTATTTGGTTACAAAGTTTTTTATTACACTTGATCTCTTCTTTCTTTGGATTTCTCATCCCCTCTTTTGGAGGAGTCTATTTTCCTTATATAGCTACCTAAAATGCATCTCAGCCCTCTACTTGGACAGTCACCATTTCTCATTCGGATGCTTATCCCATCAAGGTCTTGCTAGAGGTGGTGGAATGTGCTACTAGCTGTGAAGACACTATTCAAGGGGTCATTCTGTCATTAATGCGGCCAGCTGAGTTGGTGTAGTACATTGAATGCAGAGGTGATGGGTACTTTATCTAGAAACTTCCCCTCTTCTTTACTTGAATGTCTCCACTTCTTTCCTCAGTCACAGTCTCCTGGCCCAAGTGGCTTATCAATAGTCTTCCGAGGTGTGTTCGCTCTTTGGGCTCCTCGGGCGAGCTGTTTCCTCGATTTCCACATCGGGGCTCTTATCAATGTGCTGGACCGAGGCTGGTGAGAAGCCATACCCATTTTCTCCTCTAGTCAAGCCTACCTAGTAATATTCCTCATCCGAGCCTCAACCTCCCACATTAGCCCTCCAAAGCTCTACTCTCTTTACCATTCGAGGGAGTGGGGCTTTGGTAAGAGGCAAGAGGGTTGGCACGTTCTAGATGTGTTCTCACGTAGGAATGTCTTTTCACCTATCCCATACAAGTTCCTGATGCTTCGGTATTGTTAAGGTCATATTTTATGTAATTTGTTAATCCTTTGACAAAATGCACTTTACTTGTGATTGGGTAGATCTAATATGGGTTTAATACATCAAGAAATATGTTGTTCAAGCATATCAAGTGTTCGTATTAAAAGACATGAAAATTGGTCCAAGAAACAAGTGAAGAAAAGTTGTTCATTAAGTCTCGACAGATAACTCGATAGATGCCTGCTATCGAGACTTAATGTGAAGCTTAATAGATGGCTTGACAGCAACTCGATTTATCGAGAATTACGATTTTCAGTTTTCCAGATCTGAAATTCAGCCCAAGCTTATGTATTTGTTTAGGGTTTCTTTTCTCACAATCCTAAACATATATAAGGCTTATTTTAAGAGCCGTCACATACGGATACAAAGACCTAGAGATTTATTTTCTCTGTGAGAAACTACTGCGTTTGTACGCCATAGAGTTTTGTAACCAAATGCTTCCTAATCTTCATTGTTGATGAAGTGAAAAACTTTGCAGCCAACAGCATCATTCAAAGTTGCTGGAGTTAGTTACGTACTGAGATCCGTGCAAAGGGTTAGTCACAAATTGAAAATTTGTGCATCAAGAGAAAGACTGAACTTCATTTCCAATTTTCCATCCCTTTAAGCAAAAAGCAGAAGAGCTTGCACAAAGAAAATGTTGTGTAGTTTCAGAATCAAGGGAATGCAAAAATACAATGTTGACCATAATTAGCGCTTTAAAAAAGTTCAAACTCCAAATAGTACAGTGATTGCTTTCATTTAACGCCATTTTTCTCAGCAAACCATTTCAAATTGGAAAGCCTAGCAGTGGCAACATAAAAACTCAAAGGTTGGATCAAATTACACATCCCAAGATTGAGATCCGATACAATATCACTTTCAATAAATGAGATTAAAAGTTTTAAATAAATAAATCACTTTTTAATCTAAATCCGTGAATTGAATCTAAATTTTAAGTAAACTACCTATTTGGTTTCTATCCTTTACACTATATTTCAATTTAGTCCTTAAACTTTCATTTGTGTCAATTTGGTCCCTATTCAGTTAGGTTTTTTTTTTTTTTTTTTTTTTTTTTTTTATAAATCTTGTTAACTTTTCCTTCTCGCGTCAAATGGTAATTGCACTGCACTGTATTCAAACATCCCCACATCCCAAGTGTTAAAAGACGAGAAAGAAAACATAAACATTTCCACATACCACAAATTTGATTGAATCAGTCATGCCTTGAACATTTGCAACATTGATGATTGCATCCTCAATTTGAAGAGTGCAGCCCAGAACGTATATGATGCGCTGCATTTACAATTTAAAGCAAATAGGTAATGAGGATGCTTAATCAATTACATCCGATAATGAAATAAATAAATGAAGTGGAGAACAAATCCATCTTGCAAAGGATTGTTCATGATCAAGCAGATACCTTCCACTACATGAAAAAAATTTGTAGAATTAAGATAGATTACATATCTATTTTTAATACATTTGAGAGGAAATATCTCTCCATCAACCCTAATAAGTAATGACTGCTCTCCTATATCTCTTCTATTATGTTAACACTAGTGTACCACCTCTTTAATGTGTATGGAAGAATTGCCCATCTTAAATCACCTGCCTAATGTTATAGCTGTGCATTAAACAGACTTAAGAAACCTAAACATTTGCTGTTTCCCATGGAATAAAAAGGGACTCATTGAGATGAGGTATGCATAAATCAGTGGTAAAAGCCTGGCATAATCATTCCAAACCAGCAGCAAGGTTGAAGCTAGGCCCAGCACCATTTTCAAGAGGCAGTATCACACCCCAGTTTCCCTTTGATTCTGGAGGCTCAATAACATATACTCCACCATTAGTTAGTCCAAGTGCAAACTGATTAGGTTGAGACGGATGAGCCGCAATGACAATGGGATAAATCCTTGAGCTGTCCAACAATAGCTTCATTAAAAAGGCAAACATGGAGTTTATAAATGTACATTAATTATCAGTACTTGTAAAACTATATATTGCTAATCAGAACCTGAGATTAGAAGGAAAATATGCATCAGGACTAATCCGAGACCTCGGTTGGAGCGTTGTGGCAGTAAGAACCCACACGCTTCCATCTTCAACACTTACATATATTGACTGGCTATCACATGAATATGTAGCATCTGTAACTGAACCGCATGATTCTTGGGGAACCCACTGTCACAGATAAAGTTTCTTAATAAACATAGTCATACAAAGCTATTCTCAACATGAAAAATTACCAATACTGCAAAAAATAACCTGCTTTCCCTGCATAAAAAGCAGGCGGATTTGAGAATGCATACGTTGAATAAAAACCAGGCAGTTTTGAGCATGCATCCATCTATATTCAATGCAGTTGAGAGAAAGGCTCCATTTTTTTCAGAATAAAATATTTACTGAATAATGTTTTCAGTTTTTCCCAATATTTAGTACAATGGAGATTGCTAGTCAATGGAAAACATTTACATGGCCAAGAAAATTACACTTCAAAGCATAAACCATTTTCCAGACTAAGCCTGGTGCCTAATCCCCACCCTCCTCAATCCCACCTCCCCCAACTCCTTTGTAGCACCATAGAAACCATCTTCCTCTCCTCCCCTTCCCACTCCCCCCCATGCCACAACCACCACCTCCCTTCTCCCACTGGCTAGCTGCACTGCCACCACCTTGCTCCCTCCTCCATGTGCCCACCACCAACCTCCCTCCCCACTCCCCTATGCCACCACCACCACCACCACCACCCTCCCCCCACCTCCACACTACCATCACCACCTTTCCCCTATTCCTCTACACTACCACCACCAGCTCCCATGTCCCAGCCCCACCCCCTCACTCCTACCAACCCCTATTACCACAACCAACACTGACTACCAACTTGTGGTTTTTGTTGGTTTTATAATAAAAAATTTTCAATGCAACCAAATGCTAAATTTTCCAGATTTCAAACCAAACAACCAAAAAAATCATTGCCCTTGAAAAATATTTCTACTTAACATTTACACATTTACCCTATGAAAATGTTTTATGTTGAAAACAACAGATGACTTGTCTCACAAAAACAAGCAATATTCACACTAATGATGACTCGACAATCAAACAATACTATCAAGAACTCAGAAAAAAATTAGAATACAAAACCCATTAATACTTTATATATTTAGGGTGCATTTGTATAAGTTTTTGTGAAACGGTGTTTTGGGATTAAAATGAGCATTTGTAAAAAAGCTATAAAGCTATAAAGATACTTATAAAAAGTAAAATTAAAAAAAGCTATAAAGATTTTGGGTTTTAAAAATGCTCTTTTAAACTCCCAAATCACCTAACCAAACAAACTCTTATAAGTTTTGGTAAACACAAATAAACAAACTCTTATAAGTTTTGGTAAACACAAAAAAGTAACACTGTGGCACTGCCTCATTTGCTCTCTCTCCTACACTTTTGAGGACTGCAGGAAATGAGCTAGGAGTCCATTCCCTAACTGCTGGTAGAGTAGAGAATTTAAAAGGACAATTATGCAATGCCTCACAGACCTGCTTAAGGTACTCCAACTTTGGTGCCTTATATATGGCTATTTGAGTTTCATGAACAGCCAGCACATGTATCTGGTCTTGGTGAAACTGAACACGGGTCTGTGCATGAGGAGATGATACACGCCCAGGGGGAATCTGCAAGAATTTACTAGCCTGCTTCTCCCACTCATCCATGCTCCATACACACAGCTGGAAATCAGTTCCAAAAAAAAAATTAATAAAAAAATAATATTCCATAATTCTTCATGTCTGTCACCCATGCACATAAAATAAAGAAACAACTCAATAAGAAGAATATTTCTCATTTCTTGCATCTGCAATTGCACCTAAACAGAGTAAAGAGAAATTGCGTGTACATCTTAATGAGCATCAAGTTACTCATGGACCTCAAATGGACCCATAGATGAAGCACAAAAACTGCAGTCACAATAATACAAAAAAGAGACTCAAAACTGTGTTGGAAAACTGTTCTGTAGATGCCACTGTTAGCAATATTGCAGTCTACAGAGCAGTCTGTAGAACACACTTGTAAAAATATGTTATCCAAAACACACATGCTTTAGGTCTAAGAGAGAACTTCCACTGAGCTGGACATCTTTTTCCTCTAGATTCAAATGTGTCGACTGAACATATGTAATAGATACCAAGAAAAAATTAATGTTCCTGAAATATTCTCCAAAAAATTAAAAGCTTCAACTAGTTCTTAGTTTCAGTGAACTACAGCCTTATTTATTAGACAGATTAGCACTTTTTGACAATTGACCTCCTCCATTGAAACAAATTCCCAGACTGGACTTCTGTCCCCAATATCACAACATAATTTCTAGACTCAACCTGTTACCTTTGACCCCTTTCTTCTTATATACATCCAGGGACCAATATAGTCAAAGGCTAAGGCAACCTTAAGGCACCAAGGCCTCGTATTGCCCAAGGCATGAGGCATTAGCCTAAGTGCAGCAAGGTGCCAAATTCTACATGTAATTATTATACATTTAGAACTTAAAAATTGGTTCCTCAACTATTAATTATGTCAATTTGGTCCCTCAACTATAAATTGTGTCAGCTTAGTCCCTCTCAAAATAAGTCAATCTCATTCTTGGATCTCCTCTCCATTCAAATGTTAATGAAATTATCTTATTTGACAAATAGAACATATGTCAAAAGCTTATTATGTAAAGTGTAAAAATTACAAAATCATGTCATTTTCAACAATTAATTCCATTCATATTTAAATGGATTGGAGACCCAAGGATAACATTTACTTAGTTGGGACAAAATTAACACAATTAATAGTTGACAAACCAATTGAACTTTGCCCAATAGTTAGAAGACCAAATTAGTAATTTAAGAAAATAAATACATACCTATGGCCAACAGTGTGATCCAGAAGCCCTAGCGGTGAAGAAGACAAGGCAATTTTTTCAATTGCTTTGGTTATGTTTTACCTTTTCATTTCTTTTTTCCTTTTTTTCCTGCTTGAATTTGATGTTTGTGGTGGCTTAGCTCAACCCAACTTATTTGAAATTAAAAGTACAGAAATGTCCCCTTTCTCTTTCAAAATTACAAAATTATCCTTTTTTTTTTTTTTTGTTGATTTTCATTGAGGCATTGTCTCATGCACCCTAATATTTGAATTGGGCCACTATAAGTTAATAATAATACATTAGGAGGAATCATTCTACTAAAAAAGGTTGTAACTAGGGCACAAGATTCTCACTTCTGTGGAATCTACGAAAGGTGGTTGGTAGACAACCTACCCCCAAATTTAGAGAGGTTGATTATAAAATGTGAACCCACACCATATCACTTGGGCAGAGAGCACTTGCCATCGCACCAAGGTTTTACTTCTGGGTATCATTCTACTAAATGTGAAAATTTCAAATTAAAAAGGCAACAAAGAATATAGGATTTTTCCTTAAAACAGGTGGCCATTGTTCTGTTAGGCCCTAATGGTCTGTTTGGTAATAGAGATTTTCTAGGGTGGATTGAAAAGAAAGGAAAGAAAAGGGAAAGAGGGGTACACGCTCGTGCGCACACACTCAAAGAGAGAGGGAGAGAAAAAGTCTTATATGTTATATCTCCATTCCTTCTCATTGTGTGAAGAATATACCTGAGCATCAGCTCCTGATGATACAAGAATATTTAGAACGTTAGAAAAGGCAAGGCCAGTTACTCTCTTCTGGTGACCTATGAGCTTGCTTTTGATCTATCCAAAACCACATAAAAATTTTAATTGTCACTATATAGAATTCAAATGCACATTTTCATGTTAGTTTGCAATATAGATCATGGTTCAGGTTACTACCTCATCAAATCTGACATTGTAAATATCAATAGAAGAATCATCAATGCCTATGGCAACAATGTTGTTGTCTTGTGGGTAGAAAGCAACAAATGTTGCTGCAGGTGGTGGAGGCATGAATGTTGTCATCCTCTACACAAGAAATGCATAGATTCATAATATTGGTACGTGTGCTTATCATAAACTCCCCAGGAAATTAGACCCCTGGAAAGATATTAGATAACATTGCCATTACCTCAAATGTCATCATATTATAAAGGGAACTTTTTCCACCAGATGCTGATATAAGATAAGAATCATTCTTTGAAAGAGCAAAGCAAGGAATAGCATCTTCAAGATCCATATCGTTTGTCATCAATACTCCATTGGAAGGTTGCCACAATTGTGGTGGCACACTAGGAGTTGCCTACAATCAGCAAAGCATTTGTGAATTGCTAAGTGTATTACAAATAACAACATATTTCCCTCAACAACAAGGGCATCCATACCTTCCCCTCATTTGCCTGCCATTTCCAAAGTTTGTGCACAGCATTGAATCCTAATGCCAAAATGGCACCTCCTGAATTTGTATATGTCAACCTACTAATCTGAAATGGAGAAAGAACTATTAGAGTTAGGATTTAAAAAATAAAATATAATACAGTTAACTTGAGCACTTCTTACTTTCATCTCATTTTTTCATTGTAGAAGTAGAATATATGATGTAGGACAAATGGGAGACTTTGTTTACGTGTGCTTGTGGTGGCTTAAACTTTAGGATTTCTGGATCTAGGATTTGGAACCTTTTAGTAGAAAGGTTAGGGTTAAAGAATGAATATGGTTTTAGAATAAATGAGAAAAAACTTTGATTTGGGTTGAAAAAAAGGCAAAGAGAAATGGAAATCAAATTTAACCACATTCTGTGAATAGTGCATGTGAACAATGCACATGAATGGTGTGAGCGAACAGTAACTGTGTGAACAATGAACAATAGTGTGGGTGAACAATACTGCAAGAAAGAGAGAAGAAATGGAGGAAAAAGAATAATAAGGCCAGCATGCCTCAATACTCAAAACTCCCAAGATTTATTTATCAACTTCTACTTGTTTGAGTACAATGACTCTAAATCTTAAGTTCTAGTAGAACGACAATTTCAACTTTGACTAGTACACTAAACCTAATTGAATTTAACCAAAACCCACACATAAAGACCTCTAAACTAAATAAGACTGACTTACTAATAAAAGAAAACCCAAGGCCCACAACCATGGCTCATACCCGTCAATTGCAGAATCACTAAGTTAGTCTAGAATCACCAATAAAATATAAAAATTTTGTCAACTACCATGTACACTTATTGCTGGGCTTTGCCTTAACCGTAGACTTCCAAAGAAAATATTGGTTCTCCAACCACGCTATGGATGCACCAACAACGTGTTTTCAAAAACATTGATGTAAACCATTCTTTCATTGCAATTCTTTAGGCTATTAATACACTTGCCAACCTACTATTTTGAAAATAATAATGAAATGAACATTCCATAATATTGAAAACAGATATAGAAGTATATAATCTAATAATTGCTATTTACTATGTACTTTTTTTTCTTTTTTTTTTTGATAGGATATTTACTATGTACTTTAAACATCAGTTTGGCCAGTTAGAGCCTAAAAAGGACCCAACATGCTTATAATCAAAAACTATTTTTAAAATACTCCATTAAAAAGAAATATTTATTGAGTCCTTCCCGGGACACAACAAAAATACACAAATTTCATAACATTTCCAAAATAGCCAACCACCTCACACAGGAGTAATTAAAAAAGAAATTTAATTGCAGATTGTGTGGATCCATGTGTTAAGTGATAGGCTAATTTTGGAATGTCGCGAAATCGTTGTGAATTTTTGTTGTCCCTAGATTATTGATAATTATTTAAATTTTAGGTAAAAATTGAATAACAAGTATGAAATGGGTTACCATGAAAGAGAGCCTAACAAGAATCAAAGCTGAAAGTTTTTGGAAATTAATTTCAGAATATATGAGCCTAATTAGAACAAATAATTATATTCCTTCACTTCAGATATACGCTCATTTCCAATGTTGCACAGACACGAAAAATGGCCAAGTACCTGTGTCAGACATCGGTACTGATAAGACACGGCTGCAAAAGCACCCAATGCATACCAGAGAAGAAAAAAAAATGATTCCTGGTACATCCCAGACACATATAATAATATATAATAACCATCAGTGTACAACTTAGTATCAAACCCAAGTACACCAGATGCTACAGTGCTTGAGATCGTGGATGGAGTGAAACAGGCACCACCCAATACAGCATAAATTGTCGTTAGACTTGCTCTTTCAACAACACCAAACATATACATAGAATCATTGTGGATTCATCTGATAGTACCAAACAATCTTAGGCAGACAGGATCATCAAAAGCATGACAATTTAAAATCATAACATCTTCCATTAATCCAACACTTTCAATCCGGCTTAGTTTTATATCTCACATAGAAGTAGGAGCTGATAAATAAAGAAAGCTAATGTGGATGCATTCAAGATGTAAAGCAGGGACTAGAGCCAAAACCACCCAGCAGCATAGTGTTCAAAGCATAAAAGTAAATAAAGTAACATAATATGTGTTGTATAGGATGATGAGAAAACTAACAAGGCTGCAGGGGCATTTGATCTATAATAAATAGCACTAGTAAACCTTGTGATCTGATAACTTACAATGTAATTTCTCTCAGTGGCCATACATGTAACTGTCTACAAAAAGAGTGCAGCAAAGGTTGCATTTGTTCATGGATGGCACTAGTGCCCCAGCACCACAGAATTGCCATGAAATTATCATCAAAAGAATGGATTCATGGATATGTCATATTAAATAACTTAGTCTATGGCTTGACAAGCAGAACGCGAGTTTGAGGCAGCAACACTATTGCATGGAACTACACGACAAGAGTTAGATATGCCCAGCACTTATATTGCCCAGATGTGATCTGCCCATGCTCCCTACAATACTATTACTAATCCAGCCATGCTGATAATTTATCAAATCATCATAGACGAGAACAACTACCCATGGGCAATCCAAAGTGAATCTAACAACATGGACTTGAACTTGCAGCATTAGGCAGTCATGTAAGCATCAATTTTTTTTCCCCAAAAATGGGTCAAGAGTCAAGACCCCCTCACGTTCTTAGTATATAGTCATCAAAGATCATGGCATCAATAACTTAAGTTGAATATTTTTTTTTCCATTATGAATTGTAGCAGCAAATATAAAAATATGTTGGCACAACTCTAACTAGGGAAAAAATACCACACAAAAACAAGAAGAAAAAGAAAAGTGGCCCAACTACCTAGAAAACCAAAGTTTAGTTGTATGCAGAATGATGGGAGACAAACATACTGGGATACTTCATATTAACTTCAGTGGAGCTTTTTTTTTTCTTGTTTGGGGGGCAGGGAGCAGATAATTACCCTTACAGGCTTCAGGCAGTCAGGAAGCCGAAGGGAACGAAGCTGAGATGGTTTATTGAATTCAGTCAGCATCCAAGTGTTAGATTTCTCCAGTTCATCAGTATGATTTGGTTTCATATCTGGCAAACGTCGGCTATCTCCATTCTAATAAGTATCAAGAATTAAAAATTGGACCCCAAAAAGAATTTCAGTAAGGTTCAATGATGATTTAATCATATGCTCAGAAAAAATATATATATTATAAATTGTGGGACAATTTAATACTCGTTAAAAAGACTTTAAAACTCCTATGCAAAGAAGCATCCCAACTATTGACATGACATAGGCATCGAGTTCACCTGTCCAGCCATCACTGTCATCAGTGCACTTTTATCTGCAACCGCAATGCTTGTTCCAGCAGTTGAACTGGAAGAACCAAAGGTGCGAATTATTGCTCCCTGCAAAATAAACAGTGCATTTAACAAGCATGTACACATTTGAAGTTGCTATAAGAATTAAAAGAAAGGAGTACCTGCACAACAGTTGCAGAAGCCTTTCTGTCAAAGCAAAAGCCATACCCATCAGCATTTGCAAGTATTTTGATTCCATTCATTCAGCCACAACAACAAAAAAATAGTTCTTTGATTCCATTCTCCTTGTTCATATAGCTAGTATTATCCCCTGTTAAATGAAATGAACAAATGAAATGCAAGGACAAGCCTAAAAGTCAGAGTAACATGCACAAAGAACCTTTGAACAAAGGATCTTTTTTCTTCTTTTTAACAGAACTTGAGACAAAGCATGGCTCCATTAGGAATGACTGAAATTGATTCTTCTATTAAAATGGGGCTTATATTAGGAAATGCCTTTTTTTTTTTTTTTTGACAAGTAAGAATGATATATATACGAAAGGCTACTCTATGCATAAAAAACATGGAGCAAACCCAGAAAATACAAGAAGAAGAAAACAGAGAAAAAACATAAAAGAAAACCAAACAACAGATTAATTACAAAAGAGAAAGGGAGCAAAGAAAAGAAGGGAGGGAATCACTAGACGTGAGTCCCCAAGCCCGAGACCAATCAAAAAGAGTTCCACTAAAAGAAGCAAGCATTTGATCACTAGAGCTATCCAAATCCTCAAAAGTCCTCCGATTCCGTTCCTTCCAAATACACCATAGGATGCACGACGGGACTAAGTTCCAAATCTGAGACGAATGCTTCCCCAGCCAATTCCACCAGCCAAAAAGCAAGTTTGGTATCGATCTAGGTATAACCCAAGACAAGCCAAAAGTTATAAAGACAAAGCTCCATAACCGATAAGCTATCTCACAATGAAGAAGTAAGTGGTCTACCGTCTCTCTACAATGACGGCACATAATACACCAATCCACAAAGTCCAATCTCCTCAATCTCAAGTTATCTCCCATTAGGATCTTATTCCAAGCTACACACCAAACAAAAAAAGAAACTCGCCTAGGGGCCTTTGCTCTCCAAATAGCTTTCCAAGGGAAGACAATTGAGGGAGAATCCCTTAATTTGTTGTAATACGACTGGATGTCAAAAGCCCCATTAGGCTTCAATTTCCATCTCATCCGGTCTCCAACATCCATAGGAGGAGTATTGGCTCCCAATATACAAAGAAAATGCAGCCCTTCATCCATCTCCCAATCATTAAAATCTCTAATAAAACGTACATCCCAAATTCTTCTCTCCTCCGCCCCCTGCCTTGGCAAAGAAGCTTCAACAGAAACCTCCTTATCAATGGCAATACCATACAACCTTGGAAATGCCAATTGAAAAGGTTGATCCCCATACCACCCATTCTGCCAAAACTTCACTCTATTCCCCAACCCAACAATAAACTGACAATTTTTGCTGAAATCCTCCAATCCCATGCAAATACCTCTCCACAAATCACACCCATGAACTCCCCTACCCAGCTTTAAGGTCCATCCCCCCCAACAACCTTAGAGCCTGGGGAATGCTCCATTCATTGTGGAGGGCATATATTCTCAGCCGATACTCACGAGAAGGATGGGGAGAGTCCATGGGTGAGTCCGACGTGTTCTGAGATGCCGTCACAGGTGGCCAGAGGTCCTATGAGGACACCGACGGTACAGGTTCAGGCCGAGATTGGTGGTTCGAGCTTCTCGGTGCCTCCGATGAGTCCTGTTTTGCCGTTACAGGAGGAGTGGCGTACCGGGATTCAGGTGGTTTCGTCGGTAGGGGCGACGCAGGCTGATGCAGATGGAGTTTTGCCTACCCATCAGTGTTGTGCTTTGCCGGTAGGAGTGTTGGGGTGTACCAAGTCTCCTCCGATGATGGTCTTTAGGCTTACCTCTGACCGGAACAGTATTTTGGGCTCCAATTTGTTGTCAGGTGGGTTGATTTCTGAAGGTAAGAGGACGGTGACTCTCGAATTAGTGCCGCGATTGTTTGGACCTTCTTTTCCCGATCTCTTTCTGGAGTTGGTGCGAGCTGGATCACTGGGTTTAGGGGTATTGGGTCAGGAGGTTAATTCCTCCTATAGTAAGGAACTCTTATGCCTTCCTAGGGAGGTCATGCCTGTGGAGGAAGCAGCTGATTTTTCTATGGGTTTTAGTGAAACAGATTTGTCAGTTGGCTTTCCTTTGCAAATCATTGCTCCGAGTGCGTCGACAAATTTGGCAGAGTTGGAGGAGGTCAATGAGGTATTAAGTATTGAGACTAAGTTAGATATTTCTGGGTGGGTGAAACACAGAATTCCTGGTTTCAGTAAATTGGTTGGGTTGTCAATGACTCGACATGAGAAGTTGTGCATTGCTCTCTTACAGAGGCTTGAATCAGTGATGGAGGCAGCCAATGTATTACACAGGAAAGCAACGGGTAGCAAAAAAGTGGCTAAGTCCAAAAACAAGGGTCGTAGAGAGCTGCAAAACTTGATTTCTTTGCAAAACTTGATCTCTTCGGTGAATTATGACAGGAGATAGAGGGTGGTCTTGTGCTGGTGTTTGTAGTTGGGGATATTTTAGTGTTTATGAAGATAAAAATTTCATTGCATTAATTCCTAAAAAGAATGATGCCTCTAATATTAGAGATTTCCGACCTATTAGCTTGGTGGGGAGTATGTATAAAATCTTGGCTAAGGTCTTGGCAAATCATTTGAGAGTGGTTTTAGATCAGTTGATCTCTGAGAATCAGAATAGCTTCGTGGGTGGGAGACAAATCCTTGACTCGATTCTTATTGCGAATGAGTGTGTGGATAGCCGAGGGAAGGGAAGAGTAGAGTTCCTGGAGTCATTTGTAAGCTTGATATGGAGAAAGCCTACGATCATGTGAATTGGGAGGCTTTGCTGTATTTGTTGAATAGGATGGGCTTTGGAGTGAAGTGGTGTAAGTGGATCCATACTTGCATATCCACAATTCAGTTCTCTGTTTTGATTAATGGGTCTCCAGCTAATTTCCTTGGTAGTTCAAGGGGTTTAAGACAAGGAGATCCGCCCTATGTAGGTCGTTGACATTTGAATTTTAGTAGTAAATTAGTTAAGTAGCCTGTGATCATACAATTTTCATAATCTTCTTGTTGTTTGATCAAATGCAGTAAATAACTTATAGCAGAAATACATTTAGGATTATAGTGTACAACCTTTAGTGTTGTCATATGGTGAATGTGTGTAAAACTCCTAAACAATCTTAAGATTTGGAGTATCATACACACCTAATAGTAATATAGAAAAGTTGGATCCTTTTCATGTGGATACATGCACACACTAGGGGCATGCAAACCCTTTTTTTTCGGGTACATTGAGTATATTGTCTACTGTAATGCTTTGCTTTATTATTTCAATCACCCTAACTCCAGGAACTCTACATATTTTGCTGAATTTACTACACTAAACTGACTCTTGTGTTTACATACAACCTTTGTTAGGAATATGGGATACAAATCCAAATTTTGGCCTGCATATGACTATTTATCACACTCATTCCATAAATAAACTCAAACACTCAAGAAGCACATTTGACAGGAAAATTCACACCTCTAACAATTAACTGAGTCCTCTGTTCTTGGTTCAGAAGCAATCTGCTATTCTGCTCAGCTCAGATCTTTGTCCCACATATTATTATTTATTCTTTTTTTATTTTTGATAAGTAATAAGATTTTCCTGAAAACAAAAGTGCGAAGCCGAAGTACACGGGAAGTATACAATAGCAACAAAACAACTAAGACCTAAATTACAAGTATCCATGAACTCTAAACAAGAAGAACAGACATCCCCAGTATACCTTGACCAATCAAACAAAGATCTAAGAACGAAGAGTTTCACATGAAGGATGCTTCAATCAAACAATCCAACATTGTGTTCCCTCCAAATAGACCACATCAAACATAGTGGGATAGCATTCCACACATCATAACTTTGATTGCTTTTGAAGCTGCCTCTGCAAAAAGGTGGGAGGTCTTTCACTGAGTAAAACATGACCCAGGAGACACCAAATAAACAGAAAACCATAGACCACAAATCCCTAGCAATGGCACAATGAAGATTATTTATGTTCTACCTATCCACTCTGCAAGTACAACACTAACTAACAATGGTGATCATACACTTATGAAGATGATTTATGCTATCACTCATATATGCAAGGCCAATCAGCTTATCTAATTTGATCTCATATTGCCATTCACAATTTACTATTTGTATGATGGTTCTCATTCACATCCTTGTTAAAAAGTTACCACCTCAATTTACTAAATAATGATAGGAATGGATGTGAGGAATGAGTGATGGGACACAAACTGGATGAAGACCAAGTTGATGAAAAGGATGCAGAACTATAGAGTTGAAGCTGTGGTGATAACGAAGTGAGAATTCATAGGATTGGCAATCTGAATTGTCCATGCAAGAGTCCGTCTATGCTTTTCCATCAATAAAGAGCTTCCACAGTCCACAGTAACATTTATTGAAGAAACCACTAGTGTAATCTAATCCAAGGAGACTGACTTCATATATAATTCTCAATTCCTCCATTTCTTCTTCATTCAAATTTTCTTTGAACTCCAATAATTTCTCAATTATGTTGCCATTGATTATAGAAACAGGATTGGAGTTTGGGATGACATAGGTGACAGGCTTGAGCCTAAAAAAAGCCTCTGATGACAGGAAAAAAAAAAAAAGGAGAGAAAGCACTTGAGGGAGAACAGAAGAAGTGAAGGGAAGATTGTTTAAGCCATTCTAGGAATTTGTGTAGGAGAGCCATTTCTTAAAAATTAAACAATCCCATAACCAAGGAACTGACACTTTTGAAAAATATGAAAGTTGGTTAGTCAAAGATGGTCCCATTGGAAGATGACAACATTTGACGAGCCTTTAAATTCTAAAATAGTACACTTAAACAATTTTATATATTTCAAATTCAAACAAGGTTAACATCAACAATTTTATTGCAATGTATGACGAATGTAAATATATCATATATCAAATTCACTAATAAATTGTTTCAGAGGTCTATGATAAATCTACATGCATTTGATGGAAGCATAGGAGATTATATAATCTTAAAGAGGTTCCTAAAGGTTTTTCTTTTCTTTTATTAGTAGAATGTGGTTTCATAAAGTTTCAGATGCAGGCCACTAATAAAAGCAAAATTCACTATGGGGAAGGTTCTTAGTATATTACGGAAGCATTGTAACACAATTGAGAATTTCCAAATTTCAACTTACTAAAATGAAAAAGTAAGCTGATCACTGTAACTCACATGTAGCTTCTGAAGTAGAAATCCAGTCATTCAACTGACTTCACCTGCAAATGGAATATAATTCAATAATATGTGGTACTTGTCAAAGTTTGAATGACACCGGTTGTGGTGCATGGAACAAAACTAATTGCAACATATCCCATATAGTAGGGAAGGAAAAATTATTTTCTTTTCTTTTTCTGCTTTCTGTTTTTGAACATTCATCTGTCTTAAGAAAATATTACTATGTTGAAAGTAATGATACACAATCTATTTTATGCACCTCACAAAGTTCAATTAGATACATTATTCATTCATTTTTCTTTGTAGGTAAATCTACAACTTAGATAAAGGCAGAGTGTTGAACCACAAGCTAAACCTCAACCCTTACTTAAGGGGGGGGAGATTCCATTTGGTCCAAAGACAATTGGCAAGCATGTTCTTCATAATTAAGTAGATTAAGATACAAAGCATGCATCAGGGGTGCCCCCGTGGTATCAACAAGGCTCAAAAATGTCATTTCTGATTCGAAACTACAATAATGTTACAAGCCACCAAGGCCAATTGTTTTGCTCAAATTAAATTTTTCTTTTTTCATTTTTACATTATGTCAAAATATGGCTGCATAGACTACTGTAATATCAAAAAAAAAATTGATGCTTTCATGCTCTGGGTATTGCTCCTGCTGTCACTCTCATCGTAGAGTCTGGTAAGCTACATTGAAAGTGTGAAAAACAATGAAAATGTACCTAGAAAATTGAACAGCAAAAGGTGACGAAGGACACCAAGTCTAAGTTACCTTAAACACAAATCATCATGAAACACAGAAAAAAGTTTAACATACAGAGCAATGGGATTAGGCTGAAATATGATTTATTAGATTGGTTGAATAGAAGTTAAAAATGTGATTAGGCAGACATAAGTTAGAATCTTCATATCTATAGCCAGACTTTGTTTCAATACTAGATTACATATTACAACAAAAAACTCTTCAAAAAAAAAAAAAAAAAAACTAAATAGTGAAGAAAAAGAAGGAAACCTTTTTAGATCACCATAATTCACAAAACCCATGAAGAATTTGGAGTATGTGAAAATATACACATGGGAAAATTGCAAAAAGGACTATAAAAACTAAGATTTGGCAAAAATGAAGGTAGTTACCTGAGTGTTGGATAAAACCCACTCAACAAGTTTGTGAGTCCAGCTTCTCCTGCATTAAGATACAAAAAAATTGAGACAAAATTTAGAGATGCAAATAGTTAAAACCAATTGTACTCAAGTAACTAGTAACAGAAACTGAAGCGTGTTACAAGAACATGACAACTAAAATAAATAAATAAAAAAGGTTTTATTAAAAGATGGGTATAGTATAGAAGAGTTCACCTTTGGCATCAGATCATCAGATTCTCAGTACAGTCTCCATTCAGCCTTTTTCTTCTCGCTCGTTCGGAAATGCCAATGTTTTACTTCCTCTCTTTCTCTCTCGTTTTGTTTTTCCCTTCTTTTCTTTTTTCTTATTTCATTTTAATTGGATACTAGGATACAAGGAAAAGGTATTTATTGTATTTTGTTTTCATTTCTGAAAATGTGTATTCATTTTCTCAAAAAAAAAAAATTATAAACCTGATTTTGGGATAAATAACACAGGAGTTGAGAATAAAAAAAAACACGGAAATAACCCCGTTCGGCGAGGAAATTTTGGATTTAGCATTATTTTAGCAATTATTTCGTTAATCGGCATGTTTTTGAAATATTTTAGCAAAATAGTATCTCGAGAGTTTAGTGAAAAAAAAATCGAGTTTTAGAGTCTATTTGGATACCGCTTATTTTACTGAAACTGAAAACTTATTGCTAAAGACAAAAGTAAAAGCTAGTTGAAAGAGTAAAGCGGGACCTATGAATAGTATCAAAAAGTGCAGTGAGGCCCAAAAATAGTAGTAAAAATAAACTGAATAATAAAATAATTTTAATTTTTTATTGGTATCCAAACACACACTTAAAGACTCAAATTCCAAGCTAACATAGAAAAATAATGGCGAAACATTATTGGTCCCTAAAGTTTATCCTGCGAGCGCAATTGGTCTCTCAAGTTTTAAGTGAGTACAATTAGTTCCTTAAGTTTCAAAACTGAGCATTATTAGTCATTTTTTAACTACCGTTAATATTATTTCCTATTTGGCTAACAGCACAATGACCTAGCAACTTTTTACTTCAAAGTGTTTTACAAACTATTAAAGTCTATATATATTGTAATAGCCACGTTCGAAAATTTGCCAGGTTAGCAACTTTAGCATGTGAGTCATTAAATCCATTTCATTAGAAATCTTTAATCCTTTTTTATTTAGGGTGAGTTTGGTTCAGCTTTTTAAAGTTGGGCTTTTTGAAAAAGTTGAGTTTTCAAAAGTGCATAATAAAAAAGTGATTTTTCAAAAAGCTGAGTGTTTGATAAAAGCTGTTAAAAAGTGCTTTTTGAAAAAACTGAGTGTTTGGCTAGCACTTATAAAAGTTGCAGTTTGAGGGATAAATTACCAAAAAGGACAATGTATATATAAAGGAGTTTATTTCATACTTAAATCAACTACTTGTGATAAATTGATACTGATTTTAATTTGAACATACTATTACAATTATTTTTTTCTCTTTCTAAAAAAATTATTTGTTTCTCACCAATATTAGCTAATAATAACCTACCACTTAAAATTTATTGTGAAAGTATTGTGAAAATATTGTGATAAAAATTGATACTAATTTTAATTTGAACGTACTATTAAAATTTTTCTTTTCTCTTTCAAAAAGATTTTTTTTTCTCACAAATATTAGCTAATAATAACCTACCACTTAAGATTTATTGTGAAAGTATTGTGAAAATATTATAATAAAAATTGATACTGATTTTAATTTGAACGTACTATTAAAATTATTTTTTTCTCTTTCTAAAAAAATTATTTTTTCTCACCAATATTAGCTAATAATAACCTACCACTTAAAATTTATTGTGAAAATATTGTGATAACATTTCCTTCCTTTTTCCTTTTTTTTTCCCCCTCTTTTTTTCTCCTCCACTCACTTACCGCATTTCCATTTTTTTTCTTTTTTTTTTCCCTCTTTTTTTCTCCTCCACACACGTACTTAGTGCCCGTTTGTTTCAACTTTTTGGGCCTAAAAAGTCACGTTTTCAAAACAGCCAGCCCAAAAGTCTATTTGGTGAGTATAAAACGCAACTTTTTGGAAAAAGTTGCGTTTTATAATTGTGAAGAGAACACGCAAGTCGATTATGGAGCACCTGAGATCCATTTTGCCAAAAGTCTGTGGGCGTTTTGATATATCCGTAGGGGTGATAAAGCAATTACCAAATTACCCTTCATCAGTTCTCAGTTCTCACGCCTCTCATCTCTTCTCTCTGCTCTGCCCTCACCGTGCTACTACAAACACAACACCACCCAACTATCATCGGTCTACCACCACAATCAACAAAATCAATAAAACTCATTTCAAACCCAACTCAAAATCAACCCAAAACAAAATCAACTCATAAACAAACCCAAAATCCACAGAAAATCAACTCAAAATTAAACCATTAACTGAAAACCCATAACCCTAACCCAAAATCAAAATCAAATACAAACTCAATGGTGGCAGAGACTTAAGGGATCTGAGAATTAAGGAGAGAGATAAGGGATTTCCTTATGTTTCAATCATCTTCATCTTCTTCATCTTCATCTTCATCATTTTCTCTCTTCCTTGTAGCTTTCGAACTGTCTAAAAAAAAAAAAAAAAAAGCTCTGCGGCAACTGGAGGAAGTGGAAGGGAAAAAGGGGAAAGAAGGAACAAAAAAAGAAAAGTGGAATGTTGAAAGAAGGAAAAAAAAAAAGAAAAAGCAAAAAGAAAAAATAAAGAGGAAGAAGAAGAGCTCAGGGGAAAGAAGGAAAAAAAAAAGAAAAACAAAAACAAAAAAATAAAGAGGAAGAAGAAGAGCTCAGGGGAAAGAAGGAAAAAAAAAAGAAAAAGAAAAAAGAAAAAAGAAAGAGGAAGAAGAAGAGCCCAGTGGAACGTTCTAGAGCTTGGAGGAATAAGTGGTATGGAAAAAGAGAGGAAAGAAGGAAAAAAGCAAAAGAGTTATCCCTCCTCCAACCAACATTCGTGGGGATCACCGACTGCCTTTTATTACACAGATCTAAGTTTGGGTGCAAGATTGCCTTTTATTGCACAGATCTATGTTGGGTTTCCTGCATGGCTGCACCTAATCATAAACTATTCCCATCAACAAGAAAGGATTTATGGTTAACGAATTTGAATGAGAGAGAGAGAGAGAGTTAGTTTTATAAGACTTTGTTTGCTTAAAGGTGGATCTCTTCAACTCAATACTCATGATTTTTGTTGGCTTTGAGGTGCTCCGGTGATTCGATTGGAGAATTGAAAGCGGCGAAGGAGAAAGGGGCTGAAGCAAATCAATTTTTTTTCCTTTATGTGGCGTTTGGTACAGGAGAATCCACATTACTCCTAGCATCCAGATTCCTAGGAATGTGACATTTCTAGGAATCACATTCCTAGGAATGTAGCTATTCCTATATTTGGTTTCATTGGGAATCTCTTAAGATTTTTAGGAATGTGAGATGATAATGTTTGGTTTATTCCCAGGAATCTTAACTGAATTATTTATTTTTCCCATTCTATCCTTAGATTTGAATGTGAACTACCAAGTCCTTTAAAAAAATCTTCATCTAAATAAATAATGAAAAACAAAATATAAACTATTAATTAGCAACACATTCATTAAAACTAAAACTGTAGTCTAACATTTCAACAAAAATAACTATTTAAATTCTCAAATGCTTTATTCTTAATAATAATGGAGGGTCCTCTTCAAACTTTTTTTTCCACATGTAAAATCTAAATAGAACTTTGTTAAAAAATATATTAACAGAGTTGTCTATCCTGTTTATGTTGCTTTGGCGGGAAAAGATAAAGATAAGAGAAAATATATTGATGATTTGTTTTATATTTTATCTTAATTACTTAAATAATAAGGAAAAATGGTTAAAATTGTCAATTTATAAAAAATACAATTTCCTTTAAGCTTGGGAATCTGGATACCCACCTGTTTTAAAAGGAACCATGTTCCTACTGAGAGGGGTTTAAGGGGGGAATCCAGATTCTCTTGGCATCTGATTCCCTGGCGTAATTTGCAACCAAACATGGGAATCTTTAAACATTCTTGGAAATCCTAAAACATTACCCCGTACCAAACGCCACATTATAATAAATAATAGTCAATTAAAAGATTATGCAGCAACCTTATAATTAAATAGTTGACTTGGCATTTGACACTTAAATTGTCACATCAATATGTAAATGTCACATCACCATTCCGTTAGCCATATAAATAAAGACTAAAAATGCTAAATTTTGAAACTTGAGGGACTAATAGTATCCACTTGAAACTTAAAAAACTAATTGCGCTCACGATGTAAATTTTAGGGACTAATAGTGTAGTTTCACAAAAAATAATCCATGTGAAACTCAAATATCTAAGACTCAAGTTCCATAAAAATAAAAAATAAAAAAATAAAAAAATAAATGAAAGAAGAAGAAGACCCATCATAACCCACAGGAGGAACTCGAGTCTTTAGTTCCATGTGGACCCATCATATCACAACTTGGAACTTGAGGCTTAGAAACTCGAGTTTAGTGAACAAACTCAAGTTTCAAAACCTCAAGATGCTAGTTTGTAAAATAATTTTGCAAACCAACTAATGAAATAGTTGCTAAAATAATGTTAAATCCAAAATTTCCTCCCCATTTGGCACTTAATTTTTATTTTTGGATAAAAAAACTACTTCTTTCATTCTTTGGCTACTTTGCGAACTTTATTGTTATGTTTGAATTGTTGTATTTTTATACTTTGAGAATATTTTGTAACGTTAGAAGTTGTTTTATTTATTTATTTATTTATGTTTTATGGAATATAAATCAATAAATGATATATTTTAAATCAAATTTTAATAAATTATGCAGCAATTGTTTTCTTTTTATTGTCATGTAACTCATTATGCAGCAATTGTTGCATACAAGTATGCAGCAAAACATTTCTCTTGTATATTATATATATAAAAACGAGGATTCCCCTCTTTGATCTTAACTTTTTTTCAAGTTCATAAATACCCTCACCAGTAAACAATGATTCTTACAAATGTTTTAGGTTAAGGTTAATAATGTCACACTATTCTCCAAAATATTTCGTTTATTGAACTGGACTTTTATGTGATTTAAAAAATACTCTTATTAATAAACAGTGACTTCAAAACACACGTTTTTTTACAACACCTACAGCTACTAGTTTTGAATTCAAAATGAGAACTCCTAAAATTTAGATTTTTTTTTCTTTCATGTTCATCTTTTTTTCATCCAAATAAAACATCTCCAATTATAATAAAAAATTAAAAAAAAAAAACACCTGTGACTTTTTTTTCCCTTCATGTTGATCTTTTTTTTTTCTCTAAAATTTAGCCATTTGTTTTTCATTTTTCATCCGAATAAAACACTTCCATTTTTTGATATATATATTTAAAAAAAAAAAAAAAAAAAAAACCTCTTAGCCAATAGCCACATACAATTACTATTCATTTAAAAAAAAAAAAATTACTTATCCTTATCCCAATCTTTTCTCCATATCACTTTTATTATTATTGCAAGGCCCCATCACACCACTTTCAAATAGAGGTTCAAAAAGGAAATTACGGTTAGAGCCTATCTCTAAAGCTTATCATTTATATTTGTTTAGAAAAAGAAAAATATATATATATATATATATATATATCACATTCATCTTTTTGAATTTTTAAAAAATCTCACATCATAAGAAGTCCTCTACCCACGCACAACAATCTTGAATTAGTATAATTAAAAAAGTTTTTTTCTCTAAAAAAAATAGAAGAGTTATATACACATACACACTTGGTTGGGCGTGTACTCACTAAGTCAATGCAGAGGCAAAGAATCTACTCCAAGCAGGAGTGGGGCGGATGTAGAGAATAGGAAATTCGCTTCATACTTGTTGGGTGTATACGTGTGAGTAAAGTCTCACATTGAATAATGATAAAGAAGAATAAGTTTTTTTTTTTTTAGAGATAATTACAACATGCTGCTAACCCTGGAGCTCGAACCCTTTCCCTCCTAGACCCCCAAACACTTTGTATATGGGGAGGTGCCAATTTAGCTACAAGGCCTTTGCCAAGAAGAATAAGTTGTTAATATAACATAGTTGAGTTCATACTCATTATGCTTAGGTCTTTTGGGTTAAATGTGTCTTTGTATATATTATATTAACTATTTGAAGGAAAAAAAAAAAAACTATTCAAAAAGTCTCTCTAGAGAGTTTTTTATAGTACCTATTATTTTATTTATTTATTATGCAAATCCAAATGTCAAATATCATGATCAATTTTTTTTGTTTTTTTTTTTTGAGAGAGAAATATCATGATCAATTGATTATGAATGAATGTAAAGTCCTACAAAAAAAAATTGAATGAAAGTAAACGCATAGTCATAGGCAGCACTATTTATGGAGTAGAAAGTAACTGCATTTCATGTGACTAAATGACTAATTGTGATTGGCATAGGAAATTAGGAATCAATCACATTGAAACTAACACGTTTCTTTTACTACTTTTCTATGATCATCAGATTAAATTAGAAAATGGATTGGCGTTCTTCTGTTTCCCATTAAACATTATTTTTTTTTTTTTTAAATTAACAAGAAGTCTTCTCTGATTGGAGCGTAGATGTCACATCGAACAAGCGCGCGTGACCACCATTTCCACGTCAGAAGCTAGCGTGCCATTAGTGAACGTAACTCGTATATTCCCTTAACACCCTACACTTCCGTATATTTCCAAAAAAACCCTCAAAATTTTTTACATTCTCACCACAAGCACAAGGACCTCCCTCATCAACCCCAAATACTAAACCCAAAGAAAAGGAAAAATTATTTTTTTAACCCTATAGTTTAAGAGTGTAACATATACTATCATATGGTTTCCAATTTTTTTTTTAATTAATATAATGTTAGAACTCATTTCTCTCTCTCTTATGTGTGTTTGTTTCTAAAAAAAAAAGTTACAAATTAAATCATAAGGTTTTAAAAAGTAATAAATTAAACCTATAGTTTGAAAAGTAAAAAAATTAAATACTAAAGTTTTAAAAGGTAACAAATTAACCTCATTCTAGTTAAGTCAAATTACATCGTGTTACTTCAGAGTTTAACATTTTTTAATTTTGAGAAAAATGTTTAGATTTAGAGTTTAACATTGGTTGAAAGTTGTCAAAAGCCTTATAATTCAACTAATACTTTTTAGTGAGTTGCAATTAGCTCAACGAGTAAAGTCTTTTGTTATCGAATAAGAGAGATAATATTCAATCATTACAAACACCAAAAACTTATTAGTGTCTTATCTTGATGATAAAGTGCAATTATCATAGAACAAACATTATAGATTGAAATTCAATTATACATCTCAAAAAAAAAAAAAAAAAAAAAAAACTTTTAACATTTTCAACAAAAATGTTTAAGGTTGAAATTCCACCTCTCCAAACTATCAAATTATCAGAAAAATGGGCTAAAGGTGTAATTTGCTATATTTTGAAACTTTAAGGTTTAAATTATTGGCTAAAATATTATTTTGATCCCTAAATTTTACCAAAAGTTTATTTTTTGTGCTTAAATTATTGAAAATTTTTGTTTTTCACTTCTAAACTATTGAAAATGTTTCACTTTATACCCTTAAACTTAAAAAAAATTATATATTTTTTATCCCTAAATTATTGAAAAATTATTATTTTGTTTGTCTCTATTTTTGTCTTTTAAGGTATTGAAAAAAAAAAAAAAAAATTGTTTACAAAGTTTAAGAATGAAAAAATAACTATTTAAAGTTTAGAGATTAAAAATAATTTTTTAATAATGAACCAAAATACTAATATTTTATTTTTACCTTAATTTATTTGACATGCCGTATATTATTGAAATATACTAGAATCACAATAAGTGACACAATTTTAATTTTTGCCTCAATTTGCCAATGTAGCAGGTTATAGATCTATCATTTTTTGTTGTGGAACTAGCAATTTTTCTAGATTATTATGTAGATTACTATGGGATTTAAGATGTAATTTATTTAAAAGAAATTAATAATAAAAAGAGAAAAAGAAAAACCGAGCTTAGGGCAAAACTAACCACCTCATAGATTGAGATTGACATAATTTAATCATAATCATCACACAAAAACACAATTGAGAGAATGCGTGTAGAAGTGTGATGGTGAATCAACCCACTGTACAAGCTGTTGTTGTTGGTCTTACTCTTGGCTCAACCGAAACCCAATTCAAGCATGACCGACGATACCACCTTCTCTCCCTCCGACCACGCCTTGTCCCCATGCCCTAATCTCGACATCACCGTAAGTACCTTCTTCTCTCTCTCTCTGAGGCTTTGAATTTGACCTGAATTGCTAGTCCAATGAATGAGTGAAATTCTTTTTTTTACATACATACATGCATGTATTTCTATGTATATTATATCTATACAGATGTCTATATGTATATGAAATGTTAGTGAGAGGATGTGCATGTGATGTGATTAAAGATTGAAAGCTATATGATGGGTTTTTTTTTTTTTTTGGATACAACCAAATTTAAATTTGTCTCTAAAATGTTTTTAATTTTAAAAATCATTTAGAATGATAGTGTATATTTGTTGATAATTTGTGAATAACAACATTAAATTCTTGGTTCCAAAAATTAAGGTAATATGTGAATGTGAATGTGAATGTGAATGGTTTTGAATGACCCGAAAAACGATAACGAAACAAAAAGAATTTGTTAATCACCTGGGGATTCAGCTTAGGTTGTTGGAAGTTGTTGTGGGTTTGGCATAAGTTTTAGGTTCGGTTCTTCGCTGTTGATGTGCAGGGTTGAAGAAGAAAGGGATCTGAAATGCACAGAGGCTTCTAAAGAAAAAAAAAAAGATACATTCATGTCGGTTCTAAAGCACAATGGAATGTTGTATGGTGTAGGTAACATGGTCTAGCTCCTTTAGTCGGCAACGTGTTATCTGCGAGAGAAGTTGTTTGTGTACGGAGTATTCCATATAGAAAAGATTTAGTTATTATTATCCTGGTTACTGCTTGTGCTTGAAAGATTCTCTAGATTAACCATGAGGAGATATTAAGGCAACTTGGTGCTAACCTTATGGTACAGTTTGCGCACTTGTATTAAATAGTAGTTAATTTTGATGGATAGAATGTCTAAAACATTATTGCAGTGGATAAGTGTTGTAGATTGGAGTAACCCACATGCCCTATAGCAGCATAAATAAGTAAATACCATTATTAACGGGTTAATGAAGGAGAGATCAAGATTGTTGGTTGCTCTTGCGTCCGGGTACTACAGTACTAGTTTAAGATTACGAGAGTTGCTGCAATAACTTAACTGATAGGCCTGATAGAATCCTTGAAGTGACTCTTGCCATTGAAGAACTCCTTCATGTCATAACTGGTAGAATTTGGCTCAATTTGAGTTGTTAAAGTTGACAATTTTATATAAGTAAAATGACAAAATAGTTTCATTTTGCATGATGAATAGGTATTATGGGGGACGAAAAAAGAAGAAGAATTTTTCATAATTTCTGACCCTGATATTGGATGATTTAGCGAGTGAAGACTGTCCTGTTTGAATTCAGATGGCTTGTGATGAACCCAACTTATCCTCATTATCCCTAGTATTCTAATTTTAGCAAGATATTTGTTTGAATATCTCCATTAAGGCCTAACTTATTCCAGATCAGTTATACAAATTGGAAACATATTGCAACCTTTCTAAAAGGATAGAAATGAATACAATTTTTTTATTTTTTTATTTTTTTTATTGGTAAGTTACACACGCACCCAATGAGTCTTGAACCCATGACCTCACCTTCCATTCCATTACTATGGGGGGAAAATTCTAAGTGAATCGAAATATGATATTGAAAGAGACCTTTTTTTTTAGAGTCAATATTTGAAGGAAACTTCATTTGCTTGTAATTGTTCATGGTACTTTATGTTCATCATGAGTATTTTTTTCAATCTTTAATAGAATATTATTTATCAAAACCTATATTGAAGGAGGCCCTTAACCACCAAAGGATGTTAATAAATAAGTTGGGAATGAATATACTGATCAATAGATTAGTAGAAAGATGATAAATGGAATAGCAGTGTGCAGAAACAAAACCAGATAAATCTATATTAATACCGAAGAAAGGCTGACGGACTGGGAATGTACTGATGATTGATAGAATGGTAGACAAAATTATTTATGGAGTTGATTTGCATTTTTTTTAAATACAACATATAAGGACCAAAAACTTTAAACATATGTGTAAGTGTGTGGAGGAAAAAAAAGGTGGAAATTTTGTGGAGACCATCCCTAAGCTTGGTAGCTTCACAACACCCCCCCCCCCCCCTCTCTCCCCTTCTCAATTTCCTCTGTTTTTACAGTAGTTGTTAGCCTGTGAAACATCATTGGAATTTATGGTTTGTTTCTTATACCAGATAGAAGAAGGTTCTCAAAATAGCGACCAACTGCTTGAGCATGATGGTGACCTTGAGAATGACCATGAAACTGAGCAATTATTTGAGATTGATGGTGATGACCATGAAGGCAATGACCTTGAGAATGAATGTGAGCAACTGTTTGAGATTGAAGGCAATGACCTTGAAACTGACAGGGATGATACAACCATAGTTGATTTTCAAAATGGAATATCTGAAAGAAAGGACTATCCCCCACCAGTTGTGGGGATGGAGTTTGAATCATATGATGATGCTTACAATTATTATAATTGCTATGCCAGGGAACTTGGATTTGCCATCAGGGTGAAGTCTTCTTGGACAAAACGCAACAGCAAAGAGAAGCGTGGTGCAGTGCTGTGTTGCAATTGTGAGGGTTTTAAAATGATTAAAGAAGCAAACAGTCGCAGGAAAGAAACTAGAACAGGTTGTCTTGCAATGATTAGGTTGAGGTTAGTGGAATCTAACAGGTGGAGAGTTGATGAAGTCAAGCTTGAACACAACCATTCATTTGATCCTGAAAGAGCGCAAAACTCCAAGTCACACAAGAAGATGGTGATTGGGGATAAAAGAAAGTTAGAACCAACTGTTGATGTGGAAGTACGAACAATCAAGTTGTATCGAACACCTGTAGTAGATGCAATGGGATATGGAAGCCCAAACTCTAATGAAGGAGAAGCTAACAACCATTTTGATCGTTCTAGGCGCTTGAAGCTTAAAAATGGAGATGCACAATTCATTTATGATTACTTCTGTCGGGTTCAGTTAACAGATCCAAATTTTTTCTATGTGATGGATCTCAATGATGAAGGGCATTTGAGGAATGTGTTTTGGATTGATTCTAGGTCTAGGGCTGCATATGGTTATTTTGGTGATGTGGTAGCGTTGGACACAACATGCTTGTCAAACAATTATGATATTCCAGTCTTGGCATTTGTTGGTGTGAATCACCATGGGCAGTCTGTTCTGCTGGGTTGTGGTTTGCTTGCAGATGAAACGCTAGAAACATACATTTGGTTGTTTAGGGCATGGCTTACATGTATGTCTGGTCGGCCTCCTCAAACTATCTTAACAAACCAGTGCAGGGCCATGCAAACTGCAATTGCAGAGGTGTTTCCCAGAGCTCACCATCGATTTTGGTTGCCACTTGTAATGCAAAGCATGCTTGACAGTTTGAGTGAGTATCAAGAATATGATGCATTTCAGACAGTATTGAGGAGGACGGTATATGACTCTATAAAAGTAGAAGAATTTGAAATGGCTTGGGAAGATATGATCCAGCGTTTTGGAGCAAGGGAACATGAGTGGCTTCGAATCCTGTATGAAGATCGAGAACGTTGGGTTCCAGTATACTCGAAAGATGCATCATTTGCTGGAATGTCCAACTCTGAAATGGTTGGTACAGTGAGTGCTTTTTTCGACGGTTATATGTATCAACAAACTTCTTTGAAAGAATTCTTTCACATGTATGAGATAGTTCTACAAAAGAAGCATCAGAAAGAAGCTCTTGATGATCTTGAGTCAAGAGATTCAAGCGACATTTTGAAAACAAGTTGCTATTATGAGTTGCAGCTCTCTAAATTGTATACAAAAGAAATATTCCAGAAGTTCCAGGATGAGGTGGTGATGATGTCTTCTTGTTTTAACATAACACAAGCTCATACAAATGGACCTGTTGTAACATACATGGTGAAAGAACGTGATGGAGAGGAGATTCTGAGGGATGTCAGGAATTTTGAAGTTATGTATGATAAAGCAACAGCAGAAGTTCGCTGCATTTGCAGTTGCTTTAACTTCAAAGGCTATCTTTGCCGACATGCATTATGTGTCCTTACTTATAATGGTTTGGAGGAGATTCCGTTTCAGTATATTTTGTCAAGATGGAGGAAGGATTTTAAGCGTTTGTATGTACCAGACCTTGGCTCCAATAATGTTGATATTACAAACCCGGTACAGTGGTTTGATCATTTGTACAGACGAGCCATGCAAGTTGTTGAGGAAGGGATGATATCACAAGATCATTATATGGTAGCTTGGCAAGCGTTTAAAGAGTCTTTGAATAAGGTCCGTCTTGTAGCAGAGAAGCACATGTAAAGTAGATAACACTAATAATAGAAATAACAATGTGGATAACTCTTTGCGTCAATTTTTTTCTCTTTCATGGGGCAAAGTCTTCAATTTTATTCATGTAGCTGCCTTGGTATCTTTATATATATATTGAAAATGCACAACAGCAAGCTTGATTACTAAAGATATTATATAACAATACAAATATACAATTACTAGCATCCTTTTTTTATAACATTACAGACCTAATCAGGTAAGGATAGCAAATTAACAAAACCATTCTACCCCCCACATTGGATATATGGGGAGAGGACCTTTTTTGAAAATTATATTATTTAATACTTGTGGATTCCGCTTAATAGATTTTGGCTTAGAGAAAGGATGATAAGCAAGATTCAAACCTTCATTTTAATTCCATATTTTACACACGGATGCCTATGTTAACAAAAGCTCTACAACTGTGTAAGCCTTCAATAATAATGGCTCGGTTAATGAAGATCTTTGAGTCTGATTTGAACTTTAAACCTTAGTTTGTACATGTTTTGTTTTTCATTTCAGATCATACTTTGAAGAGGGGTTACCCAATTGTGTGAGAACATGACATGGCTTAATTTTATAACATAAAACTTCAACTGGAGGAAAATCAAGGAAACCAAGAAAAGGATTGAGCAAAAAATCCAAGCCCAAATCATAAGGAAAATGGACTCCGAATATAAAGCTTTCCATTGAAATTGATTAAGTCGATTGATAAACATTTTTTATAACTTGTCAAAGAGATAAGTTGTGATTAGTTTAACACCACTTTAACATGAGAGTCTAGGATCTTAAAAAATTGACTAAAGAAGGGTATGATGTGCACTCTTTGTGTGGTTGTTGTCTGAAGTGTGGAGAGAGGGAGAGAGTAGGGAAAAAAAAGAAACAAAATAAGAAAAATGAAAATACTAATTAAAATTTGGAACATGGATGGGTATATAAAAGACAGCTTAATAGTATGACTCAAATATATATATATATATATATTTTTTTTGAGAATCAGCCCCGTGAGGCAATTTTATTGGATAGCTAAAAGATCAGTTACAAAAACCTTATAACTATCAGGAAGAACAGACTCCATCCAAAAGTATATGGGAAAAGAAAGTCTAGCTCTCTTGACTAAAGCATTACCTTGCCTAAGTGTATAAGAAAAAGAAAAACTCTATAAAGAGCTAACTGAAGACATAATGTCTTTAACAATGTGACCAAAAGACGATTGGGGCAGATTATTACTTCGAAGAGCATTGATGGAAATTGCAGAATCTCCCTCAAAGATAGAGCTGTGCAGATCCAATTCCTTGATAAAAAGGACTGCTCTTCTAGTAGCAAGAGTCTCCACCAAAATCACAGAATGGCAAGGGAATAATCTCCGATAAAGCTGCCAAAACTTCTCCTTGAGAATTGCGTACCACTACTCCGATACCCACTGCATTCAAATCTTCAAATATGGCCCCATCAAAGTTAGTTTTTAGCTCACCCGGGTCAGGTGGCTTCCAAACAATTTTGCTGGGGTGAGGTTTTGTCTGAGTTTTTTGCCGTAGTTTTTGGAAACAACTGAGTTGCTGGCGAACCAAACAAGAAACCTTATCCAAAGGTTCGATTCTATCTCCCAATCTGCTTTTATTCCGCCTAGTCCATAAGGACCAGCAGGTCATAGCAAATAATTCAGCACCTCTTGGATTAACCAAGACTAACCCAAAGAGCACAACAAATGATTCCAATGGATGAGTTCCACCATTCAGTCCACTGAAGTCCCTGTTCCAAACTGACTTTATAGAATCACAGCCCCAAACTGCATGAAGATTTGTTTCTGGTTCACGTTGACAGCTGCTACAAGTTGGAGAAGAAACCACTTTTCTCTTAAACAAATTTGCCAAGGTAGGCAGTGAGTTGATACAAACTCTCCACACAAAAGATTTCACCTTACTGGGAACATTCAGCCTCTAAACACCAGCCCAGAATTTCTTTGACGCCTCAAAGTTTGATGCCGAAGGTAAATTACTATGCTCCGAGTCACAAAGCAGACGATAGTCCGATTTTACTGAATATGATCCACTCATAGCTTTCGGCCACTTCAGGATGTCTTCCTGGGGAGTCATACAAAGAGGGATAGCTTTAATTCGTAGTGCCTCAAAAGGTAGAAATAATTGATCAATTAAGTTAACATTCCACCACCTTGTCTCTTCATCCACCAATATATCTACAGTAGCATCAATAGGTAGCAGATTTGGTGGTGACACCACCATCCCATGCTCTTCACTAGGTAACCAATTGTTATGGTAAATTCGAATTGAGCTCCCATTCCCTACCCTCCACTTTGCTCCCATAGCTATAACCTTGCGAGCTTTTAGGATACTTCTCCAAGCGGAGGAACCTGAATTTACCTTGGCCTCAAGGCTCAAACACATTACCTAAAGGAAAATATTTTGCCTTAAAAACCTTATAAAAAAGGGAATCTATATCATGTACTAGTCTCCAAACTTGTTTTGCTAACATTGCCTCATTGAATTTTCCCAATTCTCTAAAACCCATGCTCCCTTTTGATTTTGGAAGACAACATTTCCCATTTAGTCCAGTAAATCTTCTACCTCCCCTTTGTCCCCACCAGAATTTTTGGATCATGGCCTCAATATCATTGCATAGACCGACAGGTAATTTAAAACAACTCATGGAAAAAATTGGAATAGCTTGCACCACAGCTTTTAACAAAACTTCCCTTCCAGCTTGAGATAAAAGTTTTTCTTTCCATCCTTGTAATTTCCCCTAGATCCTCTCCTTTATGTAGTTTAAACTTTCCCTTTTATTTTTTCCCAACACAACAGGCAAACCAAGGTACTTCTCATATTCTTTGATTTCAGAGACTCCCAACAACTCCTTGATATACTCTTTAGTAGCTGCATCTACGGATTTACCAAAAAATAGATTTGTTTTTACTTTGTTAATCTGCTGACTAGATGCTTTTTCATAGAGGATCAAAATATTCTGGATTGCTTGGATATCACCCAATCTAGCTCGACAAAAGAGTAAAGTATCATCTACAAAAAATAAATGGGAAATTCATGGACCATGTTTGCATAAGGAGAAGCCCTTGAGATTTCCCAAATTTACCTCATGTTGGATAAGACCATTAAGGCCTTCAGAGCATAGTAGGAAGAGATAAGGTGACAAAGGGTCACCTTGACAAATCCTCCTCGTAGGCTGAATATGACCCCTAGGTTCACCATTTATCAATAATGAATAAGTGACCGTCTTGATACATACCATAATCAGACCAATCTAGCGCTCATGGAAACTCATCTTTACCATCAGTTGCTCAAGAAAAATCCATTCCACCCTATCATATGTCTTACTTATGTCCAGCTTCATAGTCATGAACCCTTCTCTCCCAGTCTTTTTTCTTCATCATGTGGTGCAAGGTCTCCAAAGCTACCAGGATATTATCTAAAATAGCTTTATCGGATTGAAAAACACTTTGGGACTTTGAAATCACACTTGGCAAAAGACTTTTCAGCCTATTAGCTAGCACTTTTGAAATCAATTTATAAAGAATATTACATAAGGCAATGGGGTAAAATTCTATGACTCTCTCTGTACTTTTTACTTTTGGAATAAGAGTAACAAAAGTATGGTTAGTGCTAGCTGGAATATTACCTGTATTTAAACAAGAAAGCACAGCTTGTGACACATCCATACCAATGTTGTTCCAATAATGTTGATAGAACAAAGGTGGCATACCATCCGGCCCTGGAGCCTTCAAGGGAGACATTTGTTTGAGAGCAAGATCAACTTCACTTTTAGTAAATTCCACAAGAAGTTGCTAGTTCATTTCTTCAGTGACTACCTGAGGAATAGTCTCCAACACCTTAGGTACATGATTTGGGTTGGAGGAAGTGAACAATTCTTCATAGTAATCAATTAACAGCTTAGTCACTTGGTCATCCCCTTCACACCACAAACCCGAGGAGTTTCTTAATCCTTTCACCAAATTTCTTTTGTACCTCTGCGAGACCCTACTATGAAAATACCAAGTGTTCTAATCTCCATCTTTCAATCAAGAAGTTTTTGATCTTTGCTGCCATAATTGTTCTTCTTGACTTAAAAGATCTCTCAACTCCAATTTTAAATGATGAACTTGATCCACACAGCCTGACAGCCACCCCTAGTAGCTGCATCCTCGACTTCCTTTAGAAGTGTTTTTTTTTTTTTTTTCAACCAGATTTTGAGTGATGTTTCCAAAAGAAAATTTACTCCACACCCGAAGTTTGGATTGACAATCTTCTAAGTTTTTCTCAACCATGATCATAGGCGAGAAAGAGTGAAGATTACTTTGCCAGACATTCTTGATTGTAGAGTGGCAACCTTCATCCTTCAACCAGACTTGCTTAAATCTCCAAGGCTTTTGTTTGCGAATAGGGATGCCAGCTGGGTGAATAATCACAGGTTTATGGTCAGTCGAACCACATTCTAGATGAAGAACTTTTGTGGCTGGGAAAAGGGATAACCATTCAAAATTTGCCACTGCTCTGTCTAGTCTTTTCCACACAGTGCCTCCACCCCAAATTTTTTTGCACCAGGAAACTTATTTCCTACATAACCCAAGTCAGCAAAACCACTCTCATCCAAAGTATCTTTGAATTATTGCATCTGATTTGTTGGCCGATGTCTCTCACCACGCTTCTCATGAGACTTAAGAATCTCATTGAAATCCCCCCCACAGGCAGGGAGAATTTTTGGTTTAAATTTTTTAGAATGCTCCAAGATTCATGGTGTTTATGAGTTTCCAGTGCACCATAAAAACTCGTAAAACACCACTCCTCTTCCTTGCCCTTATTTATAATTGCATCGATATGATTGAGAGAGGAAATGTTCACTGTCAGATCAAAATCATGCTTCCAAATAAGAGCCAAGCCACCTCCAAGAGTAACCTTAGACACAATATGAAACTATCCAGAGTCTTTTCGTTTCAAAATTTCACTTAGCCTTGTTTCATCCAACTATGTCTCGGCTATAAACACAGCTATAGAATCTTGTGCCCGTATCAAATCACCGAGCTCTTGAACCATCTGTAGATTCCCAAGCCCACGATAGTTCCAAATTAAAATACTCATAACTTCTGGCAGGGCCGACCATTAGCCTCTCTGCCAATATCAAGATGTTTTCAGCACCACTTGGAGAAACCATACGACGTTTGCCAAGTAACTTTGAGTGATCATCAAATGTCAGAATGGGACACTTTGAAAGAATGCTTTCACCCATATTTGAGTCCATAGGTGAAGCCTCACGAGCCAAACTCTTCCACGTACCAATGTTTGGAAGTGCAAAAGGTGTACAGTTAGGCTTCGGGACTTTCTCTTGAGTTTGTGAGGAGAACGGAATTTGTGAGTGGGGAGGTTGGAAGTCACTTGGTGTAGTAAACTCTGGGATAAATGGGTCATCATTGGTAATTATGGAGTGAGTAACGACATGTTTTTCAACCCCCGTCTGTGAGATATTTATCTCCCCAATTTCAGCAACGTTTTTATCAAAATGGCTAATATCCTGATCAATTTCAGTTAACTTCTCTGAGAATAACTCCTCATGGTTACCCGAGAACAGAGGATTTACTCGAGGGGTTGGCAGGGCTTGACCGTTTGAATCCAATACGTTACTCTCATTAAATTTTTTTCCTGAAATTTCGCAGCAATCAATACTAATGTTGTCAAAACGACCTAATTTTGAATAGAAAAAATGACAAAATTTAGTTACAAAATTAGTTGTAGGCTAAAGCTTTCTCAATAAAATAAACATTACGTCTCTCTCAAAAAAAAAAAAAAAATATATTACTACATATTTTGAAAATCTAATCACTGAATTGCATGTTCTTTACACTCTTAATGCACATATCAAATTTTGTATCAATCGGATATTATTTACTATATGATCTATAAGCTTATATTTTATGCATAATTTTAAATTACAAAAACTTGCAATTTAAACAATTTATTGATGATATAGCTATTAATCTTTAATTTTCTAGAAATTTTGCAAGTATGGAGAATATAAAAATAAGATGTTATCCAAAAGTGGATTTGTCAAAATTCACATTCAATAAAAAGATATTGAGTAAGGTTGTAGCCTAAAGTTACAACCAATTTTATAACTAAATTTTGTTCTAGAAAAATAATGTTACTTTAAGCTAACGTGGCATTAATGGATACATTAGCACCTAACATGGACACTCCCAACCAATGGACTCACTCACATATTGGATAGATAGCTTGATATTCTAGTCTAAACTCCAAATTTCTAAACGTTGACAAAATTAAAAAGATCCAAACCTAAATTTAAGTTATATCATATGCCTAAATTCTTATAGTTCAATTTTTATTTAAAAAAAAAAAAAGAACATATCAAATTTCAAATCCTTATTCCCTAATGTAACAAAATTATCAAAATAAATATATAAATCATTCTAAAAAAAAAATTATCAAAATAAATACTAAATTTTAGTCAAATATTTTTTTCTCTCTTTGGGGTAAAAACGGAAAAAGGAAAACACTGAGGCTTTCACGCCGTAAAATCCAAAAACTAAAAAAACAGAATCAAAGAGAAAGAGAGAGAGAGTCTTCTGTTAGCCTCTTTATCAGAGTCCGACCGGTGACTCCGCAAATTCTCGGGTCGGCGGAGCTTCCTATTCGGATCCAAAATCTCACAATACCACGTTCTCTCATAAATGTAAGCACTCCTAACAATCACACATACTTTTTGCCCTAATTTTGTTTTTATTTTCTCTCTCACTTTGTTTTAGGATTTGATTTTGGAATCAAAAACTTACTTTCTCTTCGTGTATTTTGATCGGTTCTGTGTATGAATTTGTGTTTTTTGGGTTGTTGTTTGGTTCCCGAGAAAACGGAGGAAATGAAAAAAGAAAACCAATGATGAAAAATTCGAGTCTTTCGGCGTTTAAACTTTTGATATTGTGATTTTCGTTTGGTTTCTTTCGTTTGCTTGCGAATTCTCGGCTGCCAAACGGAGGGGTTTAGTGTAATAGGAATGAGCTTGGGATAGTTTGAACCTAACACTTGTATGTGATCGTTTAATTTTCATATCACTAATGCTTATTTCAATTTAGAATCGACTTCTAATGCAAAATTACTCTAGCTTTCATTTTGTTTATACATGTGTGTGTATGTATATAAATTGAAATAAGTTTGTGTGTATGTATGTAAATTAATTTATCTTTTTTTTTTGGGTTTATGAGTAGTTTTGATTTGATATAAACTATGCATCAGTATATTTTTCTCAATTAATGTCTGTCTGAGTTTAAATTTTTCCAAGATTTATGATCTTATAAATAGAAAAAATGAGCACTGAACCTCAAGGGGTGTGGTGCATTGGTCAGGCGTACTCTGGGACGAGCCGTGAAACCCGGACGTCTTGGGTTCGAGCAGCCATGCGTGCATTCACTCTCTTGGGGCCATCGTACTGGGGGAATTTAATTGCCCCTTGAATTACCTGAGGTGCACTTGCGGGAAGCTCCTTGCCGAGGGCCTGTGCACCCCTAGGATTGGTCGGGGCTTTGCTTTGGACACCCGGTGCCAATAAAAAGAAAAAAGAAAAAATGAGCACTAAGATGAATGAAATGAGGGCATTGTGTAGAAAGTTGTATGAAACGAGGTATATTGAGATCAAAACAAGCTTAACATATTGTTATCTTTACAGTTGACTTTAATGTTTAGCCTATGTGTGTTAGTGTGTGCCTGTGTTTCTCTTATTTGTTCAATGGATACTAAATACTAATATTAAGAACAGAGTTAATATACTGCATAACCAATATAAGTCATATTGAAAATGGGAAGTAAATATCTGTAAGGAAAGAAAATGTATTCCTACTTTGCTATGAGATCTGTGCCTGGTTAGTCTCTCTGTATGTATGCATTAACTTCAATTATGGGTTGAATACAGCAGGAGCCTTCAATCATCAATTTAGGACCAATATGGGTGCAAAAAGGTGTCTGCATATTTCGAGAATTAGTAGAAAGTAACTTAGCTATGAAGCACAATATCACATGATACTGATACACGTACACCAATACATAAATTTTTTCAAAAAAGCTACTGTAAGGCACATAGGAGTACATTAATAAATAAAAAAATGTCTATGTACAATTTTATAAACTTTTTGAAATGTATTTCAAATTTGTAACTAAGTACCTTGAAAGGTTAGGCGTTGTTTCTTGTCAAATAAGTTACAAAGTTTTAGCACTCACATTTTCACATACTTGTATTACATTTCCCCCTTTCACATATTTGCATTCTAAGTACATCTTCCTTGCATGTCAATCCCATATTCAAATGCGGAAAAGATGTCAAGAAATTATTTCTTTTATTCATACGTGTGACTAGCTGTGTTCACCTGTATCCAATGCATTTCCAGCCATGACCAACCCATACACTAAGCTTTTTCCAGTACTGTCCCCTAATCAAGAAAATTTTATTTATGTTTCAAATTTTTGGCACGTATTGCATGTCCAATATTTGTTGGGTGGATACCAGTGTCTCCCAACAAACACAGCGGCACATGCCACCTCTAGAGAAGGATCAGTGCTTTCATAGCTTCTAAGTTAACTTTGCTCACATTAGTAGCTAATGGAATCCCATCACGCAGGGCCAATATATAAGCCTCTATAGTAGACTATGGACCCAAGATCTGCATTACACATAACCCCTTTTACTTCTATGCCCATTTCATACCTAGTCAAACCTCCAACTACCCAAGATCTGCATTACACATAACGCCTTTTACTTCTATGCCCATTTCATACCTAGTCAAACCTCCAACTCCTGCTGGCTTAGGGTTCCCCATAACAAAACCATTAGTTTTGAGTTTAGACCAGCCAAGAGCCTTGTAGTTCAAGTGGTCGGCACCTCCTGATGTTTTCAAAGGAGACATCTTGGATTCAAACCCCCCCTCCCCCAACTATTGAATGATCAAAATAATCTTTTTTGAGTTTAGACCACTTTGAAGATGGTGGCTGCCCTAAGGATGATTGACACTGTACTTGTCCTATTTCAGATTCACCTTACATACTCATTGCAAGGTGATAAATTATTGATTTTCCTGAAAGCTTAATTTGTTAGGAAATTGTGAATTAATTATTTAATCATTATTCTAACACTCACCCTCACATGTGGGCCCAGACTCCCCCTTAATAAGTGGGACATAACATGTGAGATTTTTAACTTTTTTAAATGGGAGGTAAAGTGAAGACATGGTTCAAACTCAAGACCACCTACTCTGATACAATAATAAATTACCGATTATCCAAACACTTAAGTTGTTTGGAAATTGTTAATTTAATCATTTAACCATTATTCTAACACAAGGAAATTATATATATAAATGTATTTCAAGTATGTCTCTTTTATTTGCTTTGAAATTTTAACCATCTTCCCAATTTAACATATCCCGAACAGCCATTTTAAGAGCTTATGAACTCTACTTCCTAGTCACCATTGTAGCCACTAGGTCTAACTTGATTTTGCTACAGTAATTAGGCTAGTGCCTTTAGTAGGTGGATCCTGTTGATGAGAAGATGAGGAGAGACATTTGAAATGGGTTGGTCATGTGCAGAGTAGAACTATTAATGCATTGAGTTGACTAAAGTCTCAAGAGAATGAAAAAGGGTAGAGGAAGACATCAAATGATGTTAGTAGAAGTATTAAAAAAGGATATGACAATTAAGAAGATCACAGAGAGTATGATTTTAGTTTCAATAGAATGATGGAAAAGAATACATGTAGTTGACCTTGATTAGTCTGTTGAGGATACATAGCATATCCCAAAATTTTCAGATTAAGGCTTTGTTTTGTTTTGTTGTAGATTGTCCAAGTGTGCACACATACAGCCCCTGTGTTTTTTGTATATATGTGTGTGTGTGTGCGCGCGCTTGCGTTTGTAATACAACAAACTATGAATTTGGTCCTGCACTATATGTCAAAGGTTAATTTTGTCCTTAAACTATTAATTGCATTACTTTAGTTCTTAAAATTTTGAAAACAGTACAATGTTACCCTTGCATAGTTTGTGCGATTTAGACAGGTAACTTTGATGGCAAGTGGGGGCAAGGGTAATATTGAGCTGTTTTATTTGCTAGTGTTTTCAATTATTTTTGTGTCTTCTACGTTTTTTTGAATAATTTATTATTGCACATAAGAGCACATTGCCTAATACCAAGTTGTATGGGGCCCAACTACTAACGCATGTATGGCTTGATTAACCTTAAAAAATGAAGGCATTAGGCTGAGGATTATAGTCTTGACATTGATTTTGTGGGGTTAAGAGCCTTATATATAAAACTGGTAAGGTTCTTTACACCTTACAGAATACGTATGTCATGATTCACCTTTAATTTATAATGGTCTATCATCTCTGTTCTATGCTTAGATTGCTTTTCTGATAATCTAATTGACCTTTGGGGGTTCGATTTTGTATTCCAGATGGAAGAAGCCTCCCTTAGCAGTGAGCAGGTGCCCGATAGTGAGTGCAATGAGATTCAAAAAGAAGAAGATGGTGTAATGACAGAATTAGATTATCAAAATGGTCTCTCTGAAGGAAGGAAGGAGTTTGTTGCACCTGCTGTTGGAATGGAGTTTGAGTCATATGATGATGCTTACAATTACTATAATTGCTATGCTAAGGAAGCGGGGTTTCGTGTTAGAGTGAAGAATTCATGGTTCAAGCGTAATAGCAGAGAGAAGTATGGTGCAGTACTTTGTTGCAGCAGCCAGGGTTTTAAAAGAGTTAAAGATGTAAATCGTTTAAGAAAGGAAACAAGAACCGGTTGCCCTGCAATGATAAGAATGAGGTTAGTTGACTCCAAAAGGTGGAGGATACTTGAAGTTACACTTGAACACAACCATTTATTAGGTACCAAGGTCTACAAATCAATTAAGAAGATGGGCAGTGGAACTAAAAGGAAATCAGAGTCAAATTCCGATGCAGAAGTACAAACGGTCAAGTTGTACAGAGCACTTGTGATAGATGCAGGAGGCAATGGGGGCTCAAATTCAAATGCAAGAGAAGTCGGGAATTTCACTGATCATCCCAATCAGCTGAGCCTAAAAAAGGGTGACACACAAGCCATTTATAACTATCTCTGCCGTATGCAATTGGCTAATTCGAACTTCTTTTACTTGATGGATCTCAACAACGAAGGGCGTTTGAGGAATGTGTTTTGGGTTGATGCTAGATCTAGGGCTGCATGTTGTTACTTTAGTGATGTTATTTATTTTGACAACACATATTTGTCAAACAAATATGAGATCCCTCTTGTGGCACTTGTTGGAATAAATCACCATGGCCAATCAGTATTGCTTGGGTGTGGCCTGCTTGCAGGTGAGACAACAGAATCTTATATTTGGTTGTTCAAAGCTTGGCTTACGTGCATGTCAGGACGCCCTCCACAAACTATTATTACTGATAGGTGTAAGGCTTTGCAGAGTGCAATTGCAGAGATGTTTCCAAAATCTCTCCATCGTTTTGGTTTGTCACACATTATGAAAAGAGTTCCAGAAAAATTGGGAGGGTTACGCAACTATGATGCAATCAGGAAAGCAATGATTAAAGCAGTTTATGAAGCTTTGAAGGTGATCGAATTTGAAACTGCATGGGTATTTATGGTCCAGCGATTTGGAGTTGGTGATCATGAGTGGCTTCGATCTTTGTATGAAGATCGAGTTAGGTGGGCACCGGTTTATCTGAAAGACACATTTTTTGCTGGAATGTCTGCTGCACGTCCAGGTGACATACTGAATCCTTTTTTTGATAGATATGTGCATAAACAAACTCCTTTGAAAGAATTTCTTGATAAGTATGAATTGGCTCTACATAAGAAGCACAAGGAAGAAGTCCTTGCAGATATTGAGTCAAGAAGCTCAAGCCCCTTACTGAAAACAAGATGTTCTTTTGAGTTGCAGCTCTCCAAAGTGTACACAAGAGAAATATTTAAGAAGTTCCAATATGAAGTGGAAGAGATGTATTCTTGTTTTAGCACAACACAGTTGCACATTGATGGGCCAATCGTAATATTCTTGGTCAAGGAGCGTGTTTTGGGTGAGGGAAATAGGAGGGAGATTAGGGATTATGAAGTTCTATACAACAGAACAGCAGGCGAGGTTCGTTGTATTTGCAGTTGCTTTAACTTCTATGGGTACCTATGCCGGCACGCATTGTGTGTGCTTAATTTTAATGGGGTGGAGGAGGTCCCTCCTAAATATATTCTGTCACGATGGAAAAAGGATTACAAGCGCTTGTACATTCCTGATGTTGGCTCTGGTAGTGTAGATGCTACTGATCGTGTGCAGTGGTTTAATCAATTATACCGAAGTGCCTTGCAAGTTGTTGAGGAGGGGGTGATTTCTCTAGACCATTACAATGTGGCATTGCTAGCTTTTGAGGAATCACTGAATAGGGTTCATGATGTAGATGGCAGGCAGGCATTGCCAGCTTTTGAGGAGTCATTGAATAGGGTTCATGATGTAGAAAGCAGACAGGAATAACTTTCTTTTTTGTGATGATGGTCAAAGATCCCTTCTTCAACTACCATGGTAATCTTATTTTTATTCCCTCCCTTTTTCTCGAGGGCTGCTTCCATCCGTTCTTCATGCAGAATGTCCATAACATATATAATATAGATAGGTGCAGTGGGTCAGCTTGCATGTTGCCTATTCTTACATCTTAATTTACATAGTTTTCTCTCCCTTTCTTTTTTGACATTTCAAATTATGTCAGCTGTGTTACTCTTCTAGGCAGATAACATTAAGAATATATCATGTTTCTGGGTTAATGTAGGCTTATCCTTTTCCAGACTTTTTTCTGGGGTTTGATGTATATACTGACAACTTTTTGTTTCTGTTAATATAATTCTAATTTTTAACATATACATTGGATGAAGCTTGTGATTTACATGAGAAAAATAAGCATTCCTTTTCCAGACTTGTTTCTGGGGTTTGATGTATATACTGACAACTTTTTGTTTCTGTTAATATCATTCTAATTTTTGACATATACATTGGATGCAGCTTGTGATTTACATGAGAAAAATAAGCATACATTTTAGTCCTCCAAAATGTTAAACAATATGTCTGCACAGGTCCATGTTTGATTGTAAATGCATCATTATCAATCCTCTTCAAATATGTAGGCTAAAATGCATTGTTCATGTCATAGACATTTTTAGACAAGCAGATTGTTCCATAGTGCACGTCTGCATCGTTAAAGCATTTTTATGTACATTCCATCCCTTAATTCTCCACAGAGAACTTTGAGGCCCTGGACTTTCTGGCTAATTTCTGAATGTGTTGTGTTTTCAGCCAGGTAAGAGCAATGATTGTTTGAAATCACTGCTAAGCATTCTTGAATTTGACTATTTTAGGATTTAGGATACTTGTTTTTTGCTGAATCAGGTTAGGGGTACTTTTTTTTCTTTAATAGAAAGCAATGTTTGATTGGAACACAAGCTACAGAAAGCACCCTTCAACCCTCAAGACCTGACACGGTCTTGGGGGAAAAGGCACTCTAGTTCAAGTACGAAACACCCTTAAAATTTCTTTTTCAAAGCTCATTTACATAACACATGAGCAGCCTCATTGGGGGATCTATTGACCCAACCAAAGGACACGTTCTCAACCTGATTACGCAAGGATCTGATATCCTCAAGGACAAACTGCATATTCATGAAGGCCTAGCAAAATCCTTGATCAAAGCTATGACAACTACTTTTTTCAGCTCTAACTTTGATACTAGTTGCAAGCTCCATAGCATTGCCAGTGCCTCAGCACCCCCTGGACAGCAGCAAGAATGTTTTTTTTCCCAACAACTACTATCCCTACAGCATAGCTTTCTACAGCAGTATCACAGTTCATGGGTTGGTCTTTGACTCTTTTCCGTTGCTGAATCAAGGTCTTTCTTGCCTTGGGTTGTGCACTTCTAGCTTGTATATGACTTAGGCTGTTGATTTTAAATGAAATCTCCAATTACTGAATCTTGCCTCTTGCTGAAACAGATCTATTTGCATACACTTTGTGCAAATCACATTTTTCTTTATTTTAACATCATTTTTTTTTTTTTTTTAATTTAGATTAAAAAAAACCATCATTTGTAAAGTAATTTTCTGCTTATTAGCTTCAACCTAGTTGGATTCTTTTACTGCCTAGTTTATGGCTAGTAAGTTCCGTAAAAGAATCTCTTTTGTGATTGGGACTGTCTTGTGCGTAGCTGGTTAGCTTTTTCGGAAATTCATAGTCCAGATTCACGACATTACACCAATTAAATATGATGATGCAAAAATCTTCAGTGGGCTAGTCGTCCAAACACGAAGTTATGGAAGACTTGCAAGAAAGAAATTCTTTATTGGAGGGCATCAGTGTGGCACCGACCAAAGTTTCTTTGATGCTTAAGTCAAACTTTCACTTAACTTATGAGAAAATATTATGGAAGTAGAAAGAGTAGGTTTTTTTTTTATTACTTGTACCTTTGCAAATTGGGGCCATGCCCATATATAGGCAACCTGAGTAACCATTGCCTCCATAAATGTCTTATTCCATAATTGGAATGTAGTTAGCACTCTGGTTGTAACGTCCATGTGGTTGTCAGGATAGTAGGATACATGATTATTGGGAATGGGTCATGAAATAATTGGCATATTAAATGTATTCCAAAGGTTATGCTTTCCTTTTCTAATCTAGTAACTGTTGCCTCCATAAATGTCTTATTACATAATTGAAATGTAGTTAGCACACGGGTTGTAATGTCCATATGGTAGTCAAGATTGTAGGATATACGACTATTGGAAATGGGTAATGAAAAAATTGGCATATTAAATGTATCCCAAAGGTTACGTTTTCCTTTTCTACTATCAGCAAATAGGGATCAAGGTGCCCTTATATAGGCAACTTGAGTAACCATTGCCTCTATAAATGTCCCATTTCATAATTGAAACGTAGTTAGCACATTGGGTTGTAGTGGCTTCACAGTCATTAGGATTAATGACCATTGGGAACAGTTATGAAATAATTGGCATATTAAATGTATCCCGAAGGTTACAGTTTCCTTTTCTAATCCAGCTATCTATAAATAGGATCACGATGCCCTTATATAGGCAACCTGAGTAATTGTTGTCTTTATAAATGTCCCATTTCATAATTGAAATGTAGTTAGCACATTAGTTGTAACGGCTTCGTGGTCGTTAGGATACTTGACCATTGGGAATGGTTATGAAATAATTGGCATATTAAATGTATTCCGATGGTTATGCTTTCCTTTTCTTGTCCATTCTAGCGTATGAGCTTGGGTGTTGGTGTTTATGATGGAGGAATGTGATTAATTGTGCATCAAAATATATATAATATACCATGTTATAAACTATACTCCATACATTTTTTTTCTTAATCTTTACATTATCATTATGAGAGAGAGTATGTGTGTGTACTAACTAGCTCAAAGGGTCAAATCTCTCCTTGATGAACATAAAAGTTGAGTCACACGTATGACCATTAAAAAAAAAAAAAGGACTCCGCCAAAAACAAAAATTCATATTGCTAAAATTTCATGAAAATATAAAATTTGTAGGTCTCACTGTTGGGATTAAAATCTTACAACCTTTGACCAAACTGATGTTAACGTGATTGAAATTTTGAGTAGAACAAGGCTAATATTTGGGCCAGAAAATCTCATTAGGTTTCTAAAGTACATAACAAAAGATTGTATCTTGCAATCTTTATTTTTTATATCTTCTTAAGATTAACTCCAAATCATTTATATAAAAATTTACCAACTAAATTATCTAAAACTCGGACAGGATATCAATTGATAGTTTATAAAAGATTCAATTAATGAAGACTTTAAGAACATAAGTTAAGATGATTTTAACTTAACATTTTATTTAATGATTTATTAATTTCTTATTTTCTACTATAAACAAAATCAAATTCTACCTAAAATGTCAAGGGCATGTTTGATACATTAAATGAAAATTACGACAACAATGATAATCTTTAGGCTAAAATGTAAATTGCACCTTTTAAGTTTGGCTAAAATTCATTTCAGTCATCTAATTTTATTTTTGTTCAATTGAGTCATCTAAGTTTTAAATTTATTCAATTCAGGCATTTTGTCCAATTTTGTTAAAAAATTTCCAATAAAAAATTATTATTTTCGCATGAAAAAATATATAAAATTAATAAAAATATTTTATAGATTTTTTATGTGAGATTTTTTTAATAAAATATTTTTTTGTTAGTTAATTGTATATTTAATGACAAATTTTTTAACAAAATTGGACAAAATGCCTAAATTGAATAAATTTGAAATTAAAAAAACTCAATTGAAAGAAAGTAAAGTTAGAGGACTGAAATTTAGAAGTTGCAATTTGCATTTTAGGCTAATTTTTGTTACTAGGAACAAAATGTGTTGTAATGGAATAACTAAATATATTCATAAGTTTGGTTGTGAATTGTAACATTAGAATAAAATTTAAAATTTATTTTAGGAAATATCTTCTTCATGTACAATTATATTTCCTAAAAAATTTTATTTTTTTTAAAGTTGAGAGAGAGACAAGTTATTTTTTTATGATTTTTTATTTTCAAAATCATTATGTGCATATGAAAAGTTTGTTTATTCGGAAATATATTATTTTTAGTAACTATTACACCTATAAGGAATAACATTACAAACTTTTTAGAGATGAATAATTATTTCTCATTTTAAATAATAGTTTATTATAAGGATTGTTTATTCCCTGCAATAAAAATATAATCAAACTACAAAATAGCTAAAGCATTGAAATAACTATTATTAAAGTGTTTATTATAGTCTACCAAACATGTTCCAAGTTTTAGAGCACTTGCATCGGTCAATATAAAATGATATAAATACAAAATTTGGCCAACTAACCCAAAAAATCACCAACATCAGTTTGTCTAAAATTATGCATATCTTGTCCATAGCTACGATACTTGTGTTTACATGGTTACTATTCATGTGTAAGAACATATTTTATTCATTTTTCAAATTACTTTTTCAGTTTACGCATGTGTGTTTTAAAAAAGTAGTTATGTCAATGAAAAATAATTTTTTTTAAAAATTGAAATAGCTTTTAAAATAGATAATCTGATGCAAGTGTTTTTTAAAAGTGTTTGTATAAAATAGAAAAAAAAAAGTTCTTATGCAAAAATAAATATAAATTTTTGAATCAATTGATGTGGATGCTTTAACAACATCTTGAATGCCAACTACCAACCAATAAATCATTGATAAATATGAATATATTCTTCTAAAAAATTGTAAATAAAAATTTTAGTACCCCCACAGGTACTTTGGTGGTAGATTCATTGGTTTGGACTGTCTAAGATGTGTGAAAGTGGAATATTTCTCTGTTTGTTTCGGCGATTATGTTTTCTAGAAAATGAATCATTTTTTAAAAAGTTTTTTCGATAAAATTATCTCATTCTCTTATATTTGGTAGCAACCTTGAGTTAAAATAATAATTTCTTCACTTCCCTTATTTAGCTTGCTGTAAAATAGAATTATTTTACAAAAAATTTTAATGGGAAACTGTGGGGTCAAAGAATTTGGCCACCCCAGCCCACTTTATACTAAGCCCAAGGCCCACGCCGAGGAAGAAGAAATGCCCGAGGATGAACGAAGAAAACCCGAATTGCCAAGAAGCATCGCTGAGGACAATCCTGTCCTCGGCGAACCGAAATCATAGAAGGGAAGAGCGGCACACCATCAAATGCAGCCTCGTAGAGCATCCCAATAAAAAAGACAGGTACAGTGGGTCAGCCATGGGGGCCTAGTGGAGGGGCAATTTAAAGAGAGACTGTCACCTCCACATTAAATGCCCACAACTAACGTTCTGGCCGCATTAATAAGGAAATGACCCTTGAACAGTGCTGCTTTGGTTGCTGCAGCTCACAGAAGGTTTGAGACGGCGGTTGATGGGACAAGTACTCAAGAAGTGACCTGCCTGATCAATAAATGGAGGGTCAGGATCAACTGAAAGGGGGTATATAATGTAAGAAATCCTCCAGAAAGGGGGAGGGGAGGTTTTGAAGCAGAAAACACTGTAGCAACTGGTATCATCTTTGTAACCTTTGTAACCAAGCGCTGAGGAAATAACAAGAACAAATAGCTCCCCGAACAAGTGCCGAGGATAGAATTTCATACTTAAAGCCCATTTTCTTGTTATTTAGTTTACCCATAACCATGTCTATTCGTTGTTATCCTCACTAAAGCCTAGTTCTTAAACCCATTCTCTACAAATTTATTGTATTGGGCTACTTGGGCCTGAGTCCACTCATCCAATAGCGGAAGTGCTCAAACCCAGTCCCTACAATTGGCGCCGTCTGTGGGAAGAACTTTTGTCTTAGGAAGGGTAACAATCAAGCATGGTAGGATCAGGCCCTCATCAAGCAGGTCCCCACCAGCCTGAACCTGCTGGATCCCAACGACTGGGTAACTTTCCCGACCCTGAGCGTGACCGGAATGAAGAGAATGTAAGGTTTTGAGAGGGAAGTGTGCACACCACTCAAACCAGCATCAGCCACTCTTGTGTGAAAAGTCACGTGCTCTAGAGACAGAATAACAACCGGCCTATGCAACAAGATGAAGTCAGGAGCCATGTATCCTAGAGACAGATTGATAATCAGGCCATGCAACGAGAGATAGACGATTTGAAGAGAAAGCTGCACCATGCACAACGAAGGCGGTCTCATTCTAGCCCTGACATGCCCCCCAGTGATGAAGGCGATGACAACTATAGATAAAGATCACGAACCCCTCCAAGCGAGACCTTCTCTCACGAAGAAAAGCAGTACCGTAGGCATAAATGTAAGAGCCCACCTCCCAGGGCTTGGGAAACGATGCTATGAGCAGGGCACTAGATCAACTTTCCAAATCACCCTTCATAAGCCACATAGAGGGGGCTACACTCCCCCGACGATTCTAGCAGCCAACCTTCACCATTTATAACGGCAACACAGACCCCGTGGAGCATGTGAGCCAGTTTAACCAAAGGATGGTTGTCCATTCTAAAAACGAGGCGCTGATGTGCAAGGTTTTCCAATCTAGCTTGGGACCAGTGGCGATGAGGTGGTTCAATGGCTTAAAGACGAATTCCATAGACTCGTATAGGCAGCTAACCTAAGCCTTTGGCTCTCGTTTCATTACAAACAGTAGAGCTCCTCGGCCCTTGAGTGCGTTATTGTTGCTATCCATGGATAATGGAGAAACTTTGAAGGCCTACTCGGACAGATATTGGGAGATGTATAATGAAATGGACGGCAATTGTGATGATGTCGCCCTCAGCACCTTCAAAAATAGTCTCCCAGCCGAGCATGGCTTGAGGAAGTCTCTGACTGGCAAGCCTGCCACCAGTGTGCGCCAACTGATGGATCAGATCGATAAGTATAAACGAGTAGAGGAAGACCAACTGCAGGGTAAGGGAAAAGAGAAGGTTATCCCTCAAGAGATAAGGGATTTCAGGTCGGATCGATATAACAGCAGCCGCCCGAGGAGAGATTTCGTAGGGCAATCCGGAGCAACCAGCACACAGATTGTCAATACTGTATTCCGAGAACCAGTACATCGGGTGTTGGAGAAAATCAAGAACGAGCCATACTTTAAGTGGCCGAATAAGATGGCGAGAGAGTCCACGAGGCGCAATTAGAACTTTTATTGCCAGTACCACCAGGACCGCGGACATACCACGGAGAACTGTAGGAACCTCTAGAACTATCTGGACCAGTTGGTCCGAGAAGGAAAGCTGAAGCACCTTCTACATCATTCCAGTGGTCATCTAGGCTAGACCCATCAGGAACCCCAAAGAGATACTGCCCTAAGGCCACCCTTAGGGACGATCAATATAATCTTGGCTGCGCCAGGAAAGACAGGCACGCGCCCTTCAAGAGTGTTATCTGTGGCCCAGCTGCCTGCCGAGGAGTCCTAGCCAGAGTCGAAGAGGTCTAGAATGAATTCTCACCCAATCTTGAGTTTTTCAGAAGAAGACAAGGTCGGAACCACCCAGCCCCATGACGATGCGCTGTTGATCACTTTCAGAATCGGGGACTACGATGTGAAAAGAGTGATGGTGGATGGTGGCAGTGCTGCTGAGATTATGTACCCCGACCTCTACAAGGGGCTGAATTTAAGACCGGAAGATTTGATGCCTTATAGCTCTCCTTTGATGAGCTTTGACGGGAAACTTGTTATTCCAAAGGGCATGGTTAGGCTACCCATCCAGACCGGCCCAGAGAGAGTAGAGGTGAACTTTATCGTGGTGGACACCTACTCTCCATATATAGCCATCGTCGGTAGGCCCTGACTCTATACCTTGGGGGCTGTTGCCTCCTCCTTGCATCAGAAAGTGAAATTCCCGTCAGAAGGCCAGGTTCTCGAAATCCGTGGTTGCCAATCCACGGCAAGGCGGTGTGTGGTGGCTGCCATTTCACATCGGCTTAATGCGGAATCCTCGGCCTCTGCTGAAAAGGACTTATAGCAATCAAAGGCCCCGATGTCGCCTCCTGATACAGCCGCCGAGGAGGCAAGATGAGAAGATCAAGAGAGAGTGGTCATTGGTGGTGACCCAGATAAATTCTTTCAGGTAGGGGCTCAACTGCCTCCTCAGGAGAAGGGGGAGTTGATTGAGCTTTTCAAAAGCAATATTGACGTATTTGCATGGGATGCCTACGATGCTCCGGGGATTGATCCAGCCTTCATCTGTCACCATCTCAATATTAACCCATCCATTACTCCCAAGAAGCAGCCACCCCGGCGCCTCTCAAGAGAGCATGCTGATGCGATTAGGGGCAAAGTGGATAAGCTTAAGTGTGCAGGGGCTGTCAAAGAGGTTTTTTACCCCGAATGGTTGGCCAACACCGTGGTAATTAAGAAGAAAAGTGGAAAATGGCGGGTTTGTGTAGACTTCACGGACCTAAATAGAGCATGCCCAAAAGACCCGTTCCCCATGCCTCGGATAGACCAGCTGGTGGATGCAACAGCGGGCCATCCTCAGATGAGCTTCTTAGAGGCCTTTCAAGGCTATCATCAAATACCACTAGCCCTGGAGGATCAGGAGAAGACAGCCTTCGTGACACCTACTGGGAACTACCACTACAAAGTAATGTCGTTTGGTCTGAAGAACGCAGGGTCCACTTATCAAAGGATGATGACGAGGATGTTCGAGCCGCAGTTGGGTAAGAGCATTGAAATCTATGTTGATGATATGGTGGTAAAGAGTAAAGTGGTGTCCGAGCATTTAGGAGACCTTGGCGATACCTTTAATGTCTTAAGGAAGCACAAGCTGCGCTTAAATGCTTCCAAATGCTCATTTGGCGTGGGATCAGGTAAGTTTTTAGGCTACATGATTACTCATAGGGGAATTGAGGTTAATCCTGACCAGATCAAGGCTATTAACGATCTAAAACCACCGCAAAATGCCAAGGAGGTCCAAAAACTTACTGGAATGATTGCAACCCTGAATCGATTCATTTCCAGGTTGGCGGATAGATGTAGACCATTCTATCTCCTGATCAACAAGTGGAAAGGATTTGAATGGTCCGAGGACTGTATTGTGGCCTTCCAGCAACTCAAGGAATACCTATCCCGGCCACCTATCATGTCCAGTCCTGAGGTCGATGAAGTCCTATATGCATATATTGCTATGGCCCCTCATGCTGTGAGCTTAGTGCTAATACGGGATGACAATGGCCTTCAAAGCCAGTCTACTACGTGAGCAAGTCGCTACATGAAGCTGAGGTCAGATACTTACCCTTGGAGAAAGCCATACTAGCTGTGGTCCATGCTACGCGAAAGCTTCCCCATTATTTCCAAGCCCACACAGTGGTTGTTCTGACCCAATTGCCCTTGAAGTCCGTACTTCGGATTGCTGATTACACTGGAAGGATTGCCATATAGAACACAATTCTGGGAGCTTTTGACATCAAGTACATGCCTCGGACCTCCATAAAGGGCCAAGTCCTAGGTAACTTAGTGGCCGAATTTGCTGAACCACTAGTCGAAAAAGTAGCAGAGGAGTGAAGCATGGATGGAAAATCGGTTGGGGTAGTCTCTAAGCCAGGACCCCCATGTTGGAAGGTGTACGTTGATGGCGTAGCAAATCAAAGGGGGTCTGGAGTGGGGCTAGTCCTAGTGTCTCCTGAAAAGACTATCATAGAGAAATCCCTAAGACTTGGGTTCTCGGCCACAAATAACGAAGCCGAGTATGAGGCCTTGTTACAAGGAATGGCCATGGTGCAGAAAATGGGAGGAAAAGCAGTAGAGATGTTCTTGGACTCTAGATTGGTAGTGGGCCAGGTAAAGGGAGAGTTGGAAGCCAGAGAGGCGAGGATGCAAGCGTACTTAAGCCAGGTCAAACGCTTGCAATCAAACTTCGATCATTTCAGCTTGTCACACGTCCCCAGAAGTGGAAACACCCATGCAGATTCATTGGCCACGCTTGCTACCTCCTCGGCAAAGGGTCTGCCTCGAACCATTCTTGTCGAGCATCTGGATAGAGCAAGCGAGTGGCAAAAGGCATGGTCCATATCCATGAAGTTAGAGTGGGTCCTAGCTGGATGGACCTTATAGTGAGGTTCCTCAAAGATGATACCCTGCCCGAAGAAAAGTCAAAGGCTGAAAAAATACGAAGAAACGCTTCTCGGTTCTGGTTGTCCAAGGACCACAAACTATATAAGCGCTCCTATTCTAGGCCATATTTACTGTGTATTCACCCTGAAGCATCAGAATTACTGCTTGAAGAGCTGCACGAGGGGATCTGTGGGAGTCACACAGGGGGAAGATCTCTGTCGCACCGAGCCCTTACCCAGGGATATTGGTGGCCGAGGATGCAGAAGGAAGCCCTTGAATATGTTAAGAAATGTGACCAGTGCCAAAGGTTTGCTCTAAATATTCATCAACCAGGAGTGGTCCTCAACCCTTTGTCCAGTCTATGGCCGTTCGCCCAATGGGGCCTGGATATTGTAGGCCCTTTCCCCAAGGCAGCAGGGAATAAGAGATACCTATTGGTCGGCACAGATTACTTCACCAAATGGGTCGAAGCTGAGCCATTGGCCAACATCAGAGATGTGAATGCTAAAAGATTCATCTGGAGAAACATTGTTACACGATTCGGGGTCCCTCGAACCCTCATTTCAGATAATGGACTCTAATTTGACAGCAAAGCCTTCAGAAGATATTGTTGCGAACTGGGGATCACAAACAGGTACTCAATTCCAGCTTACCCTCAGGGAAATGGGCAGGTCGAGGCTGTCAACAAAGTCATAGTCAATGGGCTTAGGAAAAGACTGGATGATGCCAAGGGAAGATGGGTAGAGGAGCTGCCACACGTCTTATGGACTTACCGGACCACACCACGACGGTCAACAGGGGAGACACCCTTTGCCATGACTTATGGGGTCGAGGCTGTTATCCCTCTAGAAGTAAACTTCCCAACGCTGAGGACGAGCTCCTTCGTTCCAAGCAGTAATGATGGACTGCTGGGGAAGAGCCTAGATCTGATCGATGAACGAAGAGAAAAGGCAGTGATCCAGTTGGCCTATTACCACCAGAAGCTCAAGCAGGGACATGATGCCAATGTGAAGCTGAGACCATTAGCACCAGGGGACTTAGTGTTGAGGAAAGTCGTGGGTGCTACCAAGAACCCATCTTGGGGAAAGCTGGGACCCAATTAGGAAGGACCATACCGAATTACTTCAGTAGCAGGAATAGGTGCATATTACTTAGAAGACTTAGATGAAAAAGTTGTACCTCGTCCATGGAATGTAAATAACCTGAAAATGTATTATTATTAACAAAAGCATTTCTCTAATTCAAATTTTTAGTCCATTGTGATTATATGTCTTGTATTTTGGCAACCGTCTAAGTACAAGACAGAACCAAGGTCTTACATGGTCCTCGGAATCAAATCTATGGGGAAACTAGTTACTTCCAGAAGAACCTAAGTGTTAGACAGAACCAAGGTCTTGCATGGTCCTCGGACTTAAACCTATGGGGAAACTAACTACTTCAATGAAAATTTAAGTACTAGACAGAACCAAGGTCTTGCATGGTTCTCGGACTCAAACATATGGGGAAACTAACTACTTCAATGAAAATCTAAGTACTAGACAGAACCAAGGTCTTGCATGGTCCTCGGACTCAAACTTATGGGGAAACTAGTTACTTCCAGAAGAACCTAAGTGTTAGACAGAACCAAGGTTTTGCATGATCCTCGGACTCAAACCTATGGGGAAACTAACTACTTCAATGAAAATCTAAGTACTAGACAGAACCAAGGTCTTGCATGGTCCTCGGACTCAAACCTATGGGGAAACTAGTCACTTCCAGAAGAACCTAAGTACTAGACAGAACCAAGGTCTTTCATGGTCCTCAGATTCAAACCTATGGGGAAACTAGTTACTTTCAGAAGAACCTAAGTGTTAGACAGAACCAAGGTCTTGCATAGTTTTCGGATTCAAACCTATGGGGAAACTAACTACTTCAATGAAAATCTAAGTACTAGACAGAACCAAGGTCTTGCATAGTCCTCGGACTCAAACCTATGGGGAGACTAGTTACTTCCAGAAGAACCTAAGTGTTAGACAGAACTAAGGTCTTGCATGGTTCTCGGACTCAAACCTACGGGGAAACTAGCTACTTTCAACAAAGGCTTGAGCGTTAAACAGATTCCAGGAGTTGTGTGACTCCTCGGACCATAACCTTTGAGGAAATTAATGGGCTTGAGCACTTATCTGAGTTACAAATACAGCCAAAGGGGAGTCTGGCACCTAGGAACACTTGCCCTGTCCTCATTCGATAAAGATGTAAACAAACACAAGCCCATAAGCATCACTTAAGGCACTTTGAGGTACATTGAACATAACTCCCCTATATAGTCAATAACTAACTGTTTCCTTGAGGTCAGTAAATTTTTGGAACATACCTATGAGTGCCTTTGTACATTGAACTGTGGCATTTGGTCTTAAGATTTAAAGGTTTATCTTTATAAGTGCTGCACGCTTAGCATTTTTTACCCATTGTAATAACAAATTCATGAGGTATAAGATTCATATTATAAGGTTATTGCCTTTCATAGTCCATTCAGCAAAAACAAGTTGTAGTAATAGGGTGGCTCAATTGTTAATCAAAGTCTAAGTAGAAATTATCATTATGGACTTTACATTTTTGGCGGCTGTTTCAAAAATGGAAAACAAGTCACACTGTTGAGATTGTTTAACTGATAATCAAAGCACAAGTTATATAAATAATAGAACCCCTCATAGCAACAATTAACACATGAAAAGGGAAATGGCATACATTCAGTCCAAGTGTTCCATTACAACGGTTCAAATATCTAAAAAAAAAGGGAGAAGAGAAAGAAACATGAGGCTAAAGCACAACAGAGGCAGCCTATTTTTTCAACTTGATCTTCATTCCCCCCTTGGGAGGTTGGTCTGAAGCGGTCTCAGGGTCCTCGGGGCTTTCACCTAGGGGAATAGCCTGCAGAGGCACCACAAGGAGAGCTGTCTCCTCGGCATGAGGGGCCTGGGCATCAGCTGAGGGCTTTGCAGCATCCTAGGGTGCTTCCTGGTTAGGTCCTTTATCTGTTTCGGTTACCCTAGAGGGCTCAGCCTCCTTGGCAGGCTCATCAAGAAGAGTTAAAGCAAGAGTAGCATTAGGATGACCTACCTTAACCACCTCGAGAGAAGTACCAGCAGCTAGGAGGGCCTGGCTCTCGGATGGTAGGAGGGTAGTATACATTCTTTACCTTCTAAAGGTCAGATGAAGCCTCAACTCCAGCTTGTTTAAGGGCTTCATTCTAAACCTGGGAACAGTAGAGCCTGCACACCCTAGGTACTTGAGCTTTGAGAGTGGCCTAGGTCTCATCCATTCCCAAGGCGTAAGCATCCTCTTCGGCTTTCTCCTTGGAGCTCTCGGCCTTTGTCCTGGCAAACTCTGCCTCCACCTTAGCCCTCAAGGCTTCATCCCTGGCCCACTCCGTGGCGTTCTCGGCCCCCTCCGTTTCGGCCAGCTTCTTCTTTAGATCAGTGATTTGCTCCTTGGCAATCTTCAGCTGATCCTCAGCTTCGAGTAGGCGCCTCGTCTGGTCCTCGGCCTGTTTTTGAGCGCCAGCTAGGCCTGACTCGGCGCTATCTCTGGCCCTTGTCATCTCCTTTAGAGCCTCCTTCGCTTTCAAGAGATCGGCCTCGGAGTTTTTAAGGGTCCGCGTAGCGTCCAGGCGCTTGTCACGCTCGAGCTCCAAGGCCTTGCCCTGGTCATTGGCTTCTTCTTCCAATCTGTAAATGGCCTGGACAGCCTGCCAATTAAAACAAACACCCAGTAAGTTGAAATCCAAGGAACAAAAATTAACGGAATCACAAGTGTTAGAAGTCTTACCATGCCCAAATACCTCTTGGTGCTGAGGAAGACCTCCTGTCTCCTCAAATTTCCCAACTCGACCATATCAGCGGGAAGTAGTAGGGACCTCTCCAACGCATCGGCCACATAAGTGCCTTCACCCCTTGGAAGTCCCTAAGGGATGCGTTGTCCATCAAGGGCTCCCCGTGAAGCATTGGAGCAGGAAGCCAGGCCTGGGCCTCAGACTGGGTGGCTACTCCTTTTTCCTGGCTTTGGTGCCCAATTTTTAATTGTTTTGAAGCTCATAAGGCTTCATTTTCCTCCTGAGAGGAGTGAGACTTCCCCCCATCTATGGGATCTTTGCCTTTAAGAACCCTTTTCCTTTTCGGATTGGCGGGCTCGGGCCGAGGAGGCAGAGTCGACTGGGGAGGGGGAGGAGGAAGTTTGGACTATGGAGATGATGGTTGTAATTGGGAGGAAGAGGACCTGGTCTGAGTAGGTTGAGACTTGGGAGGAGGAGGAGGAAGCTTGGACTGTGGCCTCCCCGGCGCATCCTTCCTCGGCTGGCCCTTAATCAGGTCAAGCAAGTCAGTTAAGGGTTTCTTCTTAAAACCCATTTCGGCTTGAGAAGAAGTCCCTACTGGTAGGAGATCCGCTTCAGTCAAACTGGGGTCGCCCAAGTCACCAGAGGGATCCTCGGATAGGTCAACTTGGTCGAATACACCAAAATCGTCCTCGGACTGACCCAACTCAGCGACCTATTCTTCGCTTTCTACTCTTCCTCCCTCGGCCTCTACAGCTTGATGGAACGAAGAAGGGCCTGCCAACGGAGCGCCTTCTGGGACAGGGGATCCTTCGAGAAGTAAGAACCTGTGTTCTGCTATGGTGATTCTGTGAAGCCGAGGATCTTTGGCTCTGATCACGTACTTCGGAGCCGAGAATGATTTCTGGATGGGATCGTACTCGAGGATCTTGTGAGCGGTTCTGACTTGGTTGTCAGCTTCGTTCACAAAAACCTCCGCTCTAAGGATGGTTGCCAAATCTTCCCGGTTAACCAAGTGAGAGTGTCGTTCAAAGGCGTGTGGATCTACCAAAAAGAAAGTATAATCATATTAGCAGCCAAACAGTGCAAACTATGACAACACAAAATATCAACCCTCTCCTACTCTGAATACCCCACCTGGTGCCCCCTCCTCTGTCGGACAGGGAAGGCCGTCGTGCCACCTCCCTGACACGATGAGAAAGTCCTTATTCAACCCCTTGTTGGACTCAGGGAGGCACTGAATAAGCCGAACCTTGTCATCCCTCGTTTTCATATAATAAGATTTACCCTTTAGGTGTTGGAGGTTGTAGTACCAGTTTACATTGTGATGGGTCAACCTCAATCCCATTTTCTCGTTCAAAGCATCCACATAACCCAGGATCCTAAACATGTTGACGGCGCACTGGGTGGGAGCTAATCGGAAATGCTTAAGGTAATCCCTCATCATCGGCCCCATAGGGATTCTCATACCACCTTCAATGAAGGCGATTATGGGAATCACTACTTCACCATCTTGCTTCCTAAAATACCACTCCCCTTCTTCACAGTATCTCAAGCCTACGTTACAAGGTATCCTATAACCGGCGATGAATTTCTCCATCGCCTCTTCAGACTCAACCAACTTTTTTAATTTACCCATCCCTAGAAACGTCTAAAAGGCTTAGGGAAGGACGAAAGAAAGAGAGGAATAAGGGGAAAGGAAATTTAGAAGAGAGAAAGCACGAGTTAGGGAGATAAGAAGACATACAGAAATGAGGAAAAGCTCCTCGGACAGACCTTTTATGCTAAAAAGAAACGCGAGTCTGACTGGAGATTTGACTGAACTCAAGATATGTGCGCAAGAACTTTTGAATGTGAAAGTAAAGAGACAAATCGGTTCAAATGGACATTTATACCTTCGATTAAAAATAACCGTGCGGGTTTTCCCGCCCATAAAGTTAAAGAAATTCCCACTGTTTGATTACCATCACACCGTTGAACGTGGGGAGCACAGAGTCGCCAGAATTTAATGAGGACGCGCTCCGTATATCGAAGCGCCAGGAACGTGCCTTGGATAAGTGAAAAGGCTCTAGCACTGATGGAGGACAAAACTTGACATGCCACGATAAAGGCTCGAGGACATCAAAATCCTCTTTTCCGTCCGAGGAGCTGGACAGCAGGATTTTGAGGGGTTATTGTGGGATCAAAGAATTTGGCCACCCCGGCCCACTTTATACTAAGCCCAAGGCCCACGCCGAGGAATAAGAAATGCCCGAGGACGAATGAAGAAAACTCGAATTGCCAAGAAGCATCGCCGAGGACAATCCTGTTCTCGGCGAACCGAAATCATAGAAGGGAAGAGTGGCACACCATCAAAGGCAGCCTCGTAGAGCATCCCAATAAAAAAGATAGGTATAGTGGGTTATCCATGGGGGCTTGGTGGAGGGTCAATTCAAGAAAAGACTGTCACCTCCACATTAAATGCCCACAACTAACGTTCTGGCCGCATTAATAAGGAAATGATCCTTGAACAGTGCTGCTTTGGTTGCTGCAGCTCACAGAAGGTTTGGGACGACGGCTGATGGGACAAGTACTTAAGAAGTGACCTGCCTGATCAACAAATGGAGGGTCAGGATCAATTGAAAGGGGGTATATAATGTAAGAAATCCTCCAGAAAGGGGGGGGGGGAGGTTTTGAAGCAGAAAACACTATAGCAACTGGTATCATCTTTGTAACCTTTGTAACCAAGCACTGAGGAAATAATAAGAACAAATAGCTCCCCGAACAAGTGCCGAGGATAGAATTTCATACTTAAAGCCCACTTTCTTGTTATTTAGTTTACCTATAACCATGTCTATTCGTTGTTATCCTCACTAAAGCCTAGTTCTTAAACCCATTCTCTACAAATTTATTGTATTGGGCTAGTTGGGCTTGAGTCCACTCATCCAATAGCGGAAGTGCTCAAACCCAGTCCCTACAGAAACAATTTCTAAAAATAAGCCATATTTTTTCTGTTGTCTAAAAATAATTTTCCTTTGACTCATTTTTTCTAATGCTACCAAACAATAGAAAACACATAAATCTATCATTACTCAAAGTTTTCTATAAATACTCTACAAGTATAAATGTTTATAAAGAGTGAGAGTAATGGCCAAGGTTCAAGTGGAGCTTCACACTTATAAACTTAAGGCGTAAATGCACTTTTAGTCCCTACATTTTGGTTTTTTTTTTTTTTTTTTCATTTTGGTCCCTACATTTTAATTTTACCACTTTTAGTCCCTAAACCAATTAACGCATGTTATTTTTGTCCTTTCCGTCAGTCAAGCGACGGAAATAGCTGAGGTGGCTGCCGGAAGAATTAAAATAATATAAAAAAATGCCACATCAGTATCTAATTTAAAAAAAAAAAAAAATTTATCAATTTTAACTAAATAAAAAAAGAAAAAACAGAATTAAAAACAATAAGAACACAAAAACAAAACTAGAACCAAACACAAACTCAAATTTAAAAACACAAAAAACACAAAAACAAACAAAAAAGAAGGAATTCAAAATCTCAAAATGGCAGAATTCCTCTTCTCTTCATCCATGGTTTTTCCTTTATGGCCTCCACAACACCTCCTCCAAGAACCACCAATCTTTCGCCTTCGACCCCATCTCCAACCTCTGGTTCCGCCTCCCTTCCAACACTTCCTTCTCCAACAATGAAAGCTCGAAAATGTGTTAAAAACACAAGAGCTTGTTTAGACCCCCAATTAAAAATTACGGCTAGATTGCTTTTATTCTAACTTATCTAAGTGCGGAAACAAGAGTAAATGAAACACAATCAACCGATACTACTCTAGTGCATAAACATGAACAACAAACAATAAAATTAAAGCAGAAGAGTAAGGGAAGAGAGATGCAAACACAGATAACATGCCGATGTGTTATCGAAGAGGAAACCGAAGAACTCGACGAAAAACCTCTCCGCCGCCCTTCAAGCGGTAAATTGATCCACTAGACAATAAGTTGGGATACACGAATAGCAAGAGACCCTCCAAGCCTAATCTACCCAATATACCTAAGCCCTCCAGACTCCTACTCCAACAAGGCTTCTCGGAACCGTGTCTTGTCTAGCTTTCCGAATCTCGCAATATGCCCGATTGCATCTGTCAATGATCCACTAGAGAATGTAGTTGGGATACACGAATAGCAGAAGACCCTCCAAGCCTAATCCACCCAGTGCACCTAAGCCCTCCAAGCTTCTTGCTCCAACAAGGTTACGCCGAACCTTTGTCTTCTTTAGCTTATCGGATCCCGCTATAGCCCATAGCATCAACCAAGCCTTACCGGCTTCTTTTGGCAATTCCCAAAAGCCTCCCAAGCTCTAAAACACTCTCTACACTCTGAAAAGGTATGAGTTGTGTTTGAGTACAAATCTCCTCTCAAGGTATGACAATGGGAGAGGGATGGAGAAGAGGCTACAAGGATTTCTCATTAAGGATGAGTAGCTCTCTCTCAAAAAGATGGGTGTGTGTGTTGTAGAAAACCTATCTAGGGTTTTTCTCTCTGAATGACCTCCTCACATTTGTGGGTAATGAGGGTATATATAGTATGGGTGAAGGGTATGAAAGTCTCACTTAAAAATCCTCCAGGCCGAATGTTTCGCGACTGTCTCGCTGGGATGCCTTACCCGCAAGACACTCGCGAAAACGACAGTCTGGCACGACTCTTCAACTTCCAGTCATGTGCTTCTCACATGCCTTTTCGCGGGAACCCTTCTCGCGAACTTCTCGCGAGCTAGTCACGAAATGCACTGATCTTCAGATAAGCTTGAATCTTCACCAACTTGATACTAAACCCAATACAATAAAATCCCACAAAATACAAGGAAATAAATTAAAACAATTACAACACTTTTTTGTCATGGAATAAAGCCAACATAAAACATAGTTGTAAATCACAACTTTATAATTTCCCCTTTTGGCTATTCCGTGACAAAACACCCTATAATAGACTCTAGACTTAAACGTGAGTTTGGGAACAATGACAAAACTCACTCACACCTAAATCTAGAAGCTGTGTAGCACTTGGAACATATATACCTGTAGCCTGAAACACTTGCACAAAACACATTAGACCCTTAAGGTAAATCAAGTGATAAAAATGACAAGTATAATGTAACAAGTAAATTGTGATCAAGTAAATATGATGTGAAACATGCGAGCAACTTGATCATACACCAAAACAGTCATATGAGAATGACTACAATGATCATATAGTAAAGCAAATGATCATCCGAACATGCAACCAATAAAGCACAATAGCATAAAGAAGTATGCATGTCCAACACACAACCAATGCAAAATACATGAAGTATATGCATCTAGGAACAAGATCCTACTAGGGCACAAGTGCATGATGCAATGAGAGCAGCAAAGCATAGATGATACTAAACATAACTCAAAGCACCATAAAGCAACAAGAAAACAAGCATAAAGTAAAACAAGGTTTTCTCATAAAAGAATGTCTTCTCCCTCTTGGTATATGCATCTCCCTTATGACTTTCTCCCCCTACGAATGTGCACGAGGTAGAATTACTCCCCCTAAGAGTATGCACATGAGTCATATAGAAATGACGATACAAACCGGTATACTTTCCGGTATACATTCCCCCTTTTTGTCACGAATAGACAAATCAATCAAGAGGAAGGAGGGAAAGAAAAGAAGATATGAGCAAGGGGTATGATGCATGAGGAGTGCAAGATGAATGAGACAAACAAAAAAAACATCTTTAAACATGCTACAAAGCATAAAGTATACATTACATGCTAAGGATGATGGAACATGATGTAAACCTAGGCATGACATAGACACAAGAACATGTTATATGTGCTAAAAGAGTCTCAAAAGACTTAACTAGCATGAGTGAGTACAAAACATGTCAAGTGTTAGAGTGTGTGTAGCAAATCTAGTGTGCATGTGAGATGCATGAGCAATGCATGAGCAAGGCACTCAAGGGGAAAGGTGTATAAAACACACCACCAATGATCAAAACATGATAAACATGAATAATTATGGTGATCCCCAAAGTTTGGTACTCATCGAAGTCCAAAACAACAACAAAATCCCATTTGGGCATTTTATCAAACACATAGAGTACACACACTATACATGTATGTTAAACAATGCATGAACATATGAAAATCATGCCTAAATACATGTTATTTTTGCCACAAGGGGCCAACATCCAAAGCAAATCATCATTTAAAACAAAGCCCAATCAAAAAGATTAACAAAAATTAAGTTTTCCAACTCCCATTTGAGAAAATCCCAACTATGAACATAAAACCCCCCAAAAACATAATCTAAGGATAAAAATCAATCAAAAGAGTTAAAGATTACCTTAGAGATATTAATGGAATGAAAAACACTTGAATTTAGTTGGATTTTGATGTAGAAACATTAAAACAGGGGTTTGGGAGAAGATGGGAGACGTTTAGACCAAATGTCCCACGAAATGCCCTTTAAAAGCTGATCTGGAAATTTTCATGGGAAGTTTCGCTGGTTATATACCCGTGAAATTTCGCTGGTATCTCGCTGGTAATATTTACTCGTGAAACAGTCGCGAAACTCTCTGTCCAAAGCTGAAAAACTTGAGATTTGGACCATTTAACTCCCAGTTGAGCTTACACATGAAATGGGTCACGAAAACACCCAAAAAACATGTTTTTTCACACAACAACAACTTGAAAAACTTTGAAAAACATGGGTGATACAAATCACTTCCAAAAACAAACAAAAGGAACAAAAATCTTTTTGGTTTGATCCACATATGATTGAGCACACACACATCACATTTGATCATGTACAATCACACAAATAAAATAAGCATTCATTGAACAATAGACTTGTGTGTTGTGTGTGAGTATCAAATGTGGAATAGTCTTTAGTTTAGAGTGAAACTTCAATGATCAATTCAATCAAGTCATACACAGCTAGTACTAAGTCAAGTGGACAATCTCAATTATAGAAATGAGCATATATGACCTCCCACATGAACAATGATTACAAATCTTAGAAGCTTTTCATTTAGCTTCTGCACAAATCATAACATTTGATCATTTTGAACAATACATCTCATTTTGAGATCGGTGCTTGAAATTTTTGATATTTCAATATTGAGAATAAGCCTTTAGCTTTTTGAGCACCATACAATTCAGTACAAAAGTCGCTTTCCCTTTTTCCTAGTCAAATACTAGTATGTGCAACAGACTTTTGTAGCTCATAATCTCTTTTTCATTTTGAGATTTACATTTGGTGAACTCTAATGCAAAAACATAAAATAAAGTGGGAAGAGATGTAGACACAAGTCTATGCAAGTATCAAGACCATCAAGACTATTGACCAATCATTCATGACAAGCTTGAAGATCTATTTACAACAATCACACATAGATTTCAAGATTTCTCCCACAAATATTTATGTGTATACCGAACAAGCTAGGCTCGTAAATGCACTACGTCATTAGTATGAAGGTACTAGGCCAAACTCACATGTGAAATGTGCTCAAACATATACGATCAAACTTTTTTGAATTTTTCACTTTTTATGTGGTTTTGGATTATTACACACACAAAACAAAGACATAAAAGTAAGATAAAAAACAAAAACAAAACAATGCATATAAAGAGATGCATGATGCACAAATGCATGACAATAAAGCATCTAATGCATGAAGGGTCCTACAAAGATCGAAAGAATTAGATCAAGGACCAAAAGAGCATAAGCTCAACCATAGGAACCCTTTCTCATCCAAACGGAACGATTGTTTGGAATGAGTGTCTCATGAAAAGTCAGACAAAGGTTGGAAGAATGAGAATCGGAGATGCACATAGACAAAGAGTTATGAACATTAAACACTTTTTTTAACAACATGCTATTTTCACTCAAATCCAGGTTACCCTTTTTAGCACAACTTTCATGAAGCTTAAGTTTCTCTTTTCTTTTGATTCTTTTAAGAGCATGAAACTTAGAGGATTGAGGTCTTAAATGACCAAAAGCACCACAATGGTGACATACAATGTGTTTAGGTCTACTAAGCTTTTTGGGAAGGGATCTAACAACATGTTTTTGTTCTCTCTTCAACTTATGACATTGAGGTCTTATATGAATGGTGACAAGTTGGAACAAACTTAGATCTATCCAAAGCCTTAGGTTGAGACCTAAACAAAGGTTTTGACTTAATAGCCTTTCTCTCCACCTTTTGATTTCTTTTATGTGGAGGAATGTACACCGATTTGTCCTTTGAGGTAGAACACACAATAGGCACAAGATCGGGTACCACAACATGATTGCAACAAATATTTTCAACCTTTTTAGCAATAGGTTCAGCAATCAAACACTTGGCATGCATCTTAAGAGATTCATTTTCACATTTTAGCTCATCAACAAGTTTGTTAGACAAAACAAGTTTAGCATCCAAGTCCATATTCAAACATTCAAACTCTTTTAGCTTTTCAAGAGAATTTTCAGCAAGTTTTTTATATTTTTCAACCAATTTGTTGGATTCATTGAGCTTAGCAATCAAATCATCCTTTTCACAAAACAACTTGCTCAAATTCTTTTGAAACTTCTTAGCCTTTTTCTTGAAGAGTTTGTCATTTGGAATATCAACAACACCCAATGATTCAAGTAACATGTTATCACAATCATGAGGATAAATACTCATAGAGGCATTTTCACAAACATGTGGCATGCTACAATCATCAACAACCAAGGAAGCATACAAATCACTATCCATGGCAAAACAACACAAGGGGTTAAGGATCACACTTAGGTATTTAAACCACAATAAGTGTACCTGCTTTGATACCAATTGAAAGCTCGAAAATGTGTTAAAAACACAAGAGCTTGTTTAGACCCCCAATTAAAAATTACGGCTAGATTGATTTTATTCTAACTTATCTAAGTGCGGAAATAAGAGTAAATGAAATGCAATCAATCGATACTACTCTAGTGCATAAACATGAACAACAAACAATAAAAGTAAAGCAGAAGAGTAAGGGAAGAGAGATGCAAACACAGATAACACGCCGATGTGTTATCGAAGAGAAAACCGAAGAACTCGGCGAAAAACCTCTCCGCCGCCTTTTAAGCGGTAAATTGATCCACTAGACAATAAGTTGGGATATACAAATAGCAAGAGACCCTCCAAGTCTAATCTACCCAATGTACCTAAGCCCTCCAGACTCCTACTCTAACAAGGCTTCTCGGAACCGTGTCTTGTCTAGCTTTCCGGATCCCGCAATATGCCCGATTGCATCCGTCAATGATCCACTAGAGAATGTAGTTGGGATACACGAATAGCAGAAGACCCTCCAAGCCTAATCCACCCAGTGCACCTAAGCCCTTCAAGCTTCTTGCTCCAACGAGGCTACGCCGAACCTTTGTCTTCTCTAGCTTACCGGATCCCGCTATAGCCCATAGCATCAACCAAGCCTCACCGACTTCTTTTGGCAATTCCCAAAAGTTTCCCAAGCTCCAAAACACTCTCTACACTCTGAAAAGGAGTGGGTTGTGTTTGGGTACAAATCTCCTTTCAAGGTATGATAATGGGAGAGGAATGGAGAAGAGGCTACAAAGATTTCTCACTAAGGATGAGTAGCTCTCTCTCAAAAAGATGGGTGTGTGTGTTGTAGAAAACCTATCTAGGGTTTTTCTCTCTGAATGACCTTCTCACATTTGTGGGTAATGAGGGTATATATAGTATGGGTGAAGGGTATGAAAGTCTCACTTAAAAATCCTCCAAGCCGAATGTTTTGCGACTGTCTTGTGGGAAGGCCTTACCCGTGAGACACTCGCGAAAACGACAGCCTGGCACGACTCTTCAGCTTCCAGTCATGTGTTTCTCATATGACTTTTCGCGGGAACCCTTCTCGCGAACTTCTCGTGAACTAGTCGCGAAATGCACTAATCTTCAGATAAGCTTGAGTCTTCACCAACTTGATACTAAACCCAATACAATAAAATCCCACAAAATATAAGGAAATAAATTAAAGCAATTACAACACTTTTTGTCATGGAATAAAGCCAACATAAAACATAGTTGTAAATCACAACTTTACAAACAACAACACTACTTCCGCCGCTGGCTTCCTCTTCACCACCACACCCACCTTCTCTTTCTCCCCAGTCCTCTCTCGCCACATTTCCACCACTTCCCCTTTACACTACTCTTGCCTCAACCCTCTCCTCGAAGTCTTCTATTCTAGTCACAACCATAACCACAACCACAACTGACCCAGTTTCATTGTTGTCGGTGGTGTCAGATTCATCGGCAACCTCGTCGACATCAAGGACCGTTTAGCCATCGAGATGTACAACCCCGATCTCGATTCTTGGGACATTTGTCCTCCCTTACTCCTCTCTCCGCTGCCGTACATGTCGCTTCGTCCTTAACCCCTTCGCCATCGTCGACTTCGCCGCCAAGATCTGGATCTGCCCTTTTTGCTTCCAGCCTAACCACTTCCCTCCTAACTACGCCTCCATCTCCGACGACAACCTCCCCGCCAAGCTCTTCCCTCATTACACCACCATCGAGTACTCCCAAGACAACTAAATCAACCAGTCACTGCTGCAATCGCCGCTTGTTTTCTTGTTCGTGATCGATTCCTGTCTCATTGAGGAAGAGATGGGGTTTCTGAAGTCTCCGATCTACAAGCTAAGAGCATCTTGAATGCGCTTGATCCACAAAAATGAGATGTGGAGGTTAAAGGGCAAAACAGAGGGATTGAGCTGGGTTTGTGGTTGAGCAATTGATTATAATATTACAATATTCTGGGTTTGTGTTTGGTTATAGGTTGGTTCTGGGTTTGTGGTTGAGCTGGGTTTGTGTTGTGCAATCAAGTTTTATTACAATATTCTTTTATGATTTTTCTGTGGTTGAGCTGGGTTTGTGGTTGGTTCTGGGTTTGTGTTTGAGCTGGGTTTGTGGTTGAGCTGGGTTTGTGTTGAGCAATCAAGTTTTATTACAATATTCTTTTATGATTTTTCTATGTTTGATTTTTGGGTTTGTGCTCGTGTGTTCTACCATTTTGGGATTTTGAATTCCTTCTTTTTTGTTTGTTTTTGTGTTCTTTGTGTTTTTAAATTTGAGTTTGTGTTTGGTTCTGGGTTTGTTTTTGTGTTCTTTGTATTCTTATTGTTTTTAATTCTGTTTTTTTCTTTTTTTATTTAGTTAAAATTGATAAATTTTTTTTTTTTAAAATTAGATGCTGATGTGGCTTTTTTTATAATATTTTAATTTCTCCGGCAGCCACTTTAGCTATTTCCGTCGGTTGACTGACGGAAAGGACGAAAATAACACACGTTAATTGGTTTAGGAATTAAAAGTGATAAAATTAAAATGTAGGGACCAAAATAGAAAAAAGTCAAAATATAGAGACTAAAAGTGTATTTACGCCTAAACTTAAATTAGGTTAAATAAGATCACAGTTTCTGAAAGCCACTCAGTCAGGGGCATTTCTGATATTACCCCAAAAATCACAGTTTTTTTTTTCAGTTGGTAAAGACTAGAGAGTAAAGAGCGAACTGTGAGAGCAGAGCACTGTGTAACCCACGCGCCCCTCTTGCGCTTCCACCAACTCTACTCTCCGGCGATATCTCCGATCAGGTAACTCCCGGAAACCAAACATTTCCCAACTCGAATTCTATTTTTCAAATTTTCTTACTCTCCGTTTGTTTCCCGAGAAAAGTGTCCAATCTTTTTATACTTTGTCTAAAAATAATTGTTTGGCTGTCTAAGTTTTGACAGCTCAGCTCTACTAATCCGAATTGTTGTTATTTTTTTTTGTTTATTATTAGAAATCAATTTTGTTTGGCTTCGGAGAAACTGTAAAAGGGTCTTTGTTGTTTTGGTATTATAAGCAGTGTAAGACATTTCATTAATAATCCAAATTTAGAATAAGAAAAAAAAAAAAAAAAACTGAATTCATTGATTCGTGTGTGTGTGTGTGTGTAATTTGGAAGGATTTGCTATGTACAACCTAATGCTAGTAAATGAAATGAGTTTAGTTCTAATTTTGTGTCTTCAAAATGAGCAGTTAAATGAAATTCGGGCGGGCTGGTATCATAAAACGCAAGTTTTTGGCACAATTGGAAAGAGTTGTTATATGCAACAAACCTTTAGGTAGCTGAGTGTTAATGTGATCACTGTCTTTAGCAAATAGTGATTGCAGAGAGTAAACCATAGAGAAATTGATAGGTGCAGCTCCAAGGGCGGAGCTAGGATTTTTTGTTTGGGAGGGCCAAATTTTGGTATTAATATATTAGTTTCGAGTCAAGATAAACCATCGTATACATGCGTAAACGTACATACACAAATATAAACATTAATATTTTAATTTTTGATACTAGAGTAGGTCATAATTTATAAATATATTGTATATAAAATTAACAACTTTCAAATATGTATATTCGCAATATAATATTTTAGGGGAACTTATCATCTTTTAAACTCAAATGTGTATACAAAAATGAGTATACAAAAGCTGTCTAGTTTGATATTAAGCATGTACAAAAAACGAATTAGAGAAAACAAAAACTACCTTGTCTCTATAACTACTAGACCAATTGACAAATTTTATTAGTTTTTATGAGCATTATTGGACTAAATCAAACATTTGGGGGGGCCAACTTCTATTTTTGTAGCTAAATATTTTAAGTTTTAATACTTATACATAATATAAATTAATTTTTTAAAATTTTGGGGGGGCCAAGCTATGCTATCGCTCCGCCCCTGTGCAGCTTGATCTTTCTTTTGGATAGGATATGAGAGAAGGTTTCTGCTTGAAAAGAAAATGGGGTCTGGTTTTAAATGGAGGAGTTGGAATAGAAAGCTACTTTATTTTTTTGTTAGCAATAGTGTAGGTTGTAAGATTAAAGATGAAGCTGAAGTTTGTTTAGGACATGAGTTCACAGGAATTTTCCCAAGGAAATTTATCTCTCATTCTTTCTCGTCTTTTCTTTTCCATGACTGGTATAATTGTGTATGCTACTTGCAGCAAACTCGTAGACCACCTAAAAAGGAATATTTTATTATTTGAACCATATATTGACATAAGAAGTCCAATGGGAGCAATATTTGAAACAGCAATCCATAAAAAAACTCCAATATTGAGATTGGTTATGTTAAAAAAAAAAAAAAAAAAAAAAAAAATCCTTCCTAATTCACTAATTCGGGAGAAGATACTGAACTGTATTTGTATATGCTACAAAAATATGGGTCTTATCAGGGATTATTTCTATTTTTGTGTGTGTGAGTGCGCATGCGTGTTTGTCACCTCTGATCTTGCATACATAGCCTATGAGGTTTAATTCGTTAGTTTGTGATGGACCATCCAAGATTTGGATGTGCCAAGCTGAAAATCCAACCTAAGAAGAGTGTTATCAAGAATATTAATCTAGGTGAAATATATTAGCTATCTTTTGAATCTTTTAGTGAGTATAATTGCTTGGCCTCTGGCATTGGGTATGTCTTTAGGTGCAATCCAATAGTCATGAAGCTTTTCTGGATGCATTCTAGAGAAGAATAGTAAATGGTTTAAAGCTTAGAAGGGGATTTATATTGTCATTGGTGGAAGTATTAATTTCATGAGATCAATCCAGTGCAGCATCCATATTCATAATCTGCCCATGTTCAAGGTTCTGGTCAAAGCTTCTGATTCTGTTAAGAAGCTTTTGATGGATTTCTTTGAAGGATTAGATACTAGTTTGGACTATACATTTTTACAAATTGTAATCTGGCATTGAGTGATGTGGAGAGAAAGTTGACAATTAAAATGGAGGAACTATTAATATTTTATTTTTTAAACATGAGACAATTTGTGATTGATAAGATAGTTTATTTGATTAGTGTGGTGAGAATAATTTCCTGACGACATTCATGTGGTGAAATACTGAAATTTGATATTATCTGTCAGTGCATATATAGGTGATTTTTTTTAGATACTGCCATGCACTGAGTGACAGTTGCATGACCTTAGAGTAGCTATCTAGTTAATATTAAAAAGCTATAGTAGGACCATAATTTTTCTTCTAAAGTGTCCTTTAATCTACTAGATTTCATCCATTGAGAACTTGAAATAAATGTAGAGTCCTTTAAAAGATGTTGATTGGGTAACAAGTTCCTTATGATTCTCTCTTCTTTTTCTTATTTTCTGTCAATGTTTATACATTCTCTTGTTACCATTGTTGTTTCTATTATTAATTCTGTTTATGGTTCCTCGGTTCTTTTTCCCTTCTAGATGGATGAAGTTTCTCTTAACAGTGAGCCAGTTGGTGATGATGACGCTGATGGATTTGAGATTGAAGGAGATTGTGCAATGACGGAATATGTTGGTCAAGCTGGAATAATTCAAGGAGAGAATCCCCTTCCTCCTGCTGTTGGGATGGAGTTTGAGTCTTACGAGGATGTATATTACTTTTACAATTGCTATGCCAAGGATCAAGGATTTGGGGTTAGAGTAAGCAATACATGGTATCGGAAGAGTAAGGAAAGATACAGAGGAAAACTTAGCTGCAGTAGTGCAGGTTTTAAAAAGAAAAGTGAAGCAAACCGCCCGAGGCCAGAAACAAGAACTGGTTGTCCAGCAATGATAAAGTTCAGATTGATGGACTCCAAAAGGTGGAGAATTATTGAAGTGGAGGTTGAGCACAACCACTTGATCAGCCCAAAAAGTGGAAAATTTTATAAATCTCATAAGCACCTGGGTGTTGGAACCAAAAGAGCATTGCAGTTAGAAAGTGCTGAAGAAGCACAAAAAATTAGGCTTTTTCGGACAGTGGTTATTGATGCTGAGGATAATGAAAGTCTGGATGTTGATGAAGGAGTATTTGGGAATAATGTTGACTTCTGCAATCAATTGAAGCTCAAAGTAGGAGATGCTCAAGCAGTACTTAGTTTCTTCACCCACATGCAATTAATTAATCCGAACTTCTTTTATGTGGTGGATCTCAATGAGAAAGGATGTTTGCGGAATTTGTTCTGGACAGATGCAAGAGCCAGGGTTGCATATGGCTATTTTGGTGATGTAGTTGCAATTGACACTACCTGCTTGACAAATAAATATGAGGTTCCCCTGGTTTCTTTTGTTGGAATGAATCACCATGGACAATCTGTGCTGTTGGGTTGTGGTTTACTTGTGGGTGAGACCATTGAATCGTATACGTGGTTGTTCAGGGCATGGCTTACATGTATGTTAGGACGCCCCCCACAAGCTATTATTACTGACCAGTGTTCAACCTTACAAACGGCTGTTGCTGATGTTTTCCCAAGAGCTTCTCATTGCCTGTGCTTATCACATATCATGCAGAAAATTCCAGAAAAACTAGAAGGATTGTATGAATATGAAGCAATTATAGCAGCATTGAATAGAGCAGTTTATCATTCACTGAGGTCCGAGGAATTTGAAGCAGCCTGGGAAGATATGATGCAGCGTCATGGACTGAGGGATCAGAAATGGCTTCAAGTATTATATGAAGATCGGAAACGGTGGGTTCCAGTTTATTTGAAGGACACATTTTTGGCTGGAATGTTTCCAATCCAACCAAGTGATGTTGTATCTTCATTCTTTGAAGGATATCTTGACAAACAGACTCCTTTGAAAGAGTTTTTAGATAAGTATGATCAGGCTCTGCAGACAAAGCATCACCTTGAAGACTTAGCGGATATGAATTCAAGAAATTCAACTTATATGCTAAAATCAGGAAGTTATTTTGAGTTGCAGCTCTCAAAATTGTACACAAATGATGTATTAGAGATGTTCAAAAGGGAGGTGGAGGGGATGTACTCTTGTTTTAGCACTAGACAATTAAATGCTGATGGGCCAATCTTTACATACATTGTCAAGGATCAAGTTGAAGTAGAGAGAAACAGGAGGGAGGCAAGGGATTATGAGGTCTTCTATAATGCAACTGAAATGGAGGTCCTTTGTATTTGTGGTTTATTCAACTTTAAAGGTTATTTATGCAGGCATGCACTTTCTGTCCTTAACCAAAATGGCATGGAGGAGATCCCACCTCAATACATTCTATCACGGTGGAGAAAGGATATTCCGCGCAATTATGTTCTTGATCACAGCTCCAATGGTATTGATGCTAATAATCCAGTTCATAGGTTTGATCATCTGTACAAATGTGTAGTGCAGGTTGTGGAGGAAGGGAGGAAGTCACAAGACCGTTACAAGTTTGCATTACAAGCATTGGATCAGATATTAAGCAAGCTTCGTCTTGTGGACAAGCAGTCGATGTAGTTTATAAGATCAAAGTTCCCGATTTATGTAACTTGAAGTTTGTACATATTTTTTATGTAACTTGATCTCTTTTGCTTTTAACTTCATTAATCACAGGAGGAAACATGTACAAAATGTTCAAAAATCCATCAGACAATGAGGCAAACTTCCCTTTTCCGTGTCAAATTTGGGGACTCAGTAGTCAACTCACAAAATTTGATCTACAATTTTTGTGTATATCGTGGTATTCCTTACCATTTGAAAGAGTTTAGTGATAACCCGCCAAGAAATGACAAAGAATTATTCAATCTTCGCCATTCTTCTTTCCGTACTAGCATTAAGCATTGTTTTGGGGATTTGAAGAAATGTTTCCGTGTGTTAGATGCAGAACCTTTCTGGTCATTCCCAACACAAGTGGATGTAGTCTTAGCTTGTTGCATAATTCACAATCATATAATAGGAGTTGACCCTTTAGACTCAATTATGAGCAATGGGCTTTGTGGTAGTCCACTTGCAAATGAAAGAACAAGTAGAAGAGTCCAACAATCACAAAGGGAAGTCCAAGAAGAAAATAGAGAATGAGTTCAAAAAGGGGATGATATTTGTCATAAAATGTGGGAGGATTATAATGCTATGGAGTGATTTCATACTCTTTATATTAGTTGGTTGTGTAATGGATTTTTTTGGTTTCATATTTTCAAGACTTTTATGTTATAATTATTTTTGTTTGTCATGGACACCCCTAATTCATATTTTGTATTGAATATTATTTATATTCTTCTTTGATTTTGTCTCATTTTTCTTGTCAATATCATTGTAATAGAATTGCAATGGGACATAAAAAGGATACTCAGAAGGTTAAGGACACCAAGACCAACTTCAGATGGTCACAACCAATGCAAAATTTATTACTTGAGATACTTGCAGATGAGGTTCTTCATGGAAATAAGCAATCCAACACATTTAAACATGCATCATATGCTAAAGTAGCTGAAGCAATTACTAAGAAATTTATGATTGAATGTACTCCAAAGCATGTGGAACATCGCTTTAAAACACTCAAAACCAATTGGAATATAATTGCATTACTTCGTAATAAGAAAAGCGGGTTTGGATGGATGATAAGAAAGTGTAACAAATAGGTCATTGGCGTGGTGCTAGCCGATGAACCACCGATGGTAAAGAGAGAGAGAGAGAGAGAGAGAGAGAGAGAGAGAGAGAGAGAGAATGGAAAATTCTAGTTGATGGGAGTATTATTCTGATGATGCTTTACCTTTGGTTGGATGTGCCTTATATAAGCTTTTGTTCTCCTAGCTGTTGGAAGCCCATTAATGGTGGTTTAATTCCCTGTTTGGGTAGCGCCTCTGATAGTTAATGCTGAGATATGGAGACCTCTGAGCTGTTATTCTCTTTACTTCGTCCAATCGTAACAGCTCAGTAATTAAAGGCTTCATTTATGGTTCCTTCCTCGTCCATGGTCATGTCTGGACGAGTAGGATTTCCTGACTCATCAGTATACCCTACTTTTTCAAAGGTCGAAACTCTAACTCTCAAAGGAGTGTTCTTTTAAGGTTCATATATCTAAACATGTTTAAGAGATATCTAGATCTCTAAACTTCCTATGAAAAAAAAAAAAAGAATAAAATAAAGGTCAACTTAAGGGCATCCTTCTTGATCTCTAAAAATAGTACATAAAAAAAAAACGGGTTGACCTGTGATTCGACCCATTTTTTTGCGGGTCAACCTAACCTAATCCGTGACCCAAATTATTATTTTTTTAAGTATAAATATAATATAATTAAGACAATATTGGTTTAATTGTTTGTTGTGAGATTTAAGGAAATAATTGAAACTTTTACATTATTGCATGCAAATGAATTGAAAGATGAATGGTTGAGGCATTCTGAAATGAGTAAAGATTTTTAGAAATCAAATAACAAAATACATGCCAAGATAATCTAGTTGCAATAGAATTAATAAACATATATTTAAAGTTACAGACATGTATGAGGAAAATTCATAAGTGTGAAAAGAGTAAAGCCAAAGTATCAATGAAATCAGCATAAATAATGAATGCTTAGGCTTACTTTTTAACAATTTATGTCCAAAATAAACGGCTTTTCAAAATAAATTATGATATTTCCTAGAGTGTGTGTTGCTACATGATATTCATAAAAGAAACCATGTATAAATAAATAAACAATCAAACTTTAATGCATATTCTTAAATAGAAATAGAGTGTTAACTACAATTGATAATAGATTATAAAATTAGTTTTCAAGATTGTAAATTTCTTATATGTTTTTATTCTTTGTCAAATTAGTTATCCAATAAGGAATTTGTAATTAGTTATCCTTTTGTGCTTTTTTTTTTTTTTTTTGAGAATCTTTTGTGCTATTTTGTTTTGGTTAGTAATGTTTGGATTTGCATAATTTTAAAATAATTGAACAAGTATTAATTTGTTTAGCTGAGCTATTTCTTGATATGAGTGATGAATTCAAAGTAATGCATTTTATATCAAGTAATTTGGTTCGTGGCTTTCCAAATGGTAAATACATGTTGTTTTCTTTATAAAAAAAAAAGTTTCACGTTTAAAATAAGGGTCAACTTGACCTGACCCAACACGCAATCTGATTGACCTCACCCATTTTTAACTCGCTTAAAATGACCAATTTCTAACCTGAACTAGTTTTTGACCCACAACCCAATTGACCAGACCCACCCATTTGCCACGTCTAAGCACACCTATAGTGTGCTAAAATTTTCAAATGTTTGAAAAATCAGCAATGAGTACAATAGATTTTCCAATATAGAAAAATTCAAATCAGACCATTAGAGCATTCGCATCAATTCGTGCAAATTTTTTTTGTGTATTTTACATACTCACTTTTCAAAATACCTTACATCAAATTATCTCTTTTATACTACATTTCATTAAAAAATATATATATTTTTTATTTTTAAATTTTTTTTATCTTTCTTCATATGCAATAATCATTATTCACTCTCTTCTTTCATCCTCAAAATGCGTGAAAAAGAATAAATAACTAAATACAAAATGAATAGTGTTAGTATAAATATACATAATTATTGTAGTAAACTTGTAAATTTACATAATTATACACAGACTGATGTAGGTCATTTTTAGGCAAAATTGTATAAATTCTACACATTATTTCTATTATACAATGACCGATGTGAATGCTTTTACTTATAAACTTTAACCCTTGGGGGTATGCAACTACTTTTTAATGGGAGCACTCTAAGGGTACGTTTGGATTGAAGGGGAAAGGAGGGGGAGTGGAGGGGAGTAGAGTAGAGTTGACTGAAAATAGGCTAATTTTGAGCAAAATTTACTTCACTCTACTCTACTCTACTCCCCTCCCTCTCCCTTAATCCAAACGGTAACGTTGCCACGTTGCAGTTCTTGTCAACCACATAATTTATGATTGTCTTCGTAAGGGAGATATCATATTTTCAGAAATGGACCACCTTCACAAATCAAAAAATGTTTTACATTATTTTTTGAATTCTTGGAGACCACAACTTAGTCTATCAGCACACTTGAATTTGCTTCGGCATGTGACGCGTTGTTTTCTTGGTTTCGACTCTTTCGAGGACATAATTAGATGCCCAAAAATAAATGGTCCAGCCCATTAAATTGCTACAGCATCTAAAAAGGAATTTGCTCCATTTCTCTTCTGTTTCTTTTTGGACTGATTTTCGCTCTTTTAGGTTCTAAAGATTTAGATTTAAATATTTAGAATCATATTTGCATTGTGTCGGCAAACCGAGAACAAAACATGTCTAGACTAGGTTTTTGGCAATGCTTAAAGTGGTTGTTTCAAGATTTAAGTCTAGTTGATTGCAGAAAAGGAAGTATGGTTCTGCCTTACTCGACCGATCAAGAATTAGGCTTGACCAATCGAAAATCGCAGGTCCAGTTTTTTCTGCAGAATTTTTAAACAGGCCCAAGCCCGCGAAAATGTTTAGGGTTTCATCTAAACTTCTCCACATATAAAAGGGAAACCCTAGCCACGTTTTGAAGAGTTCTAAGAAGACTTGTGTGTTACTCTTTGTGAGATCTGAGAGGTATTGTACCTTCTAACTACACAAGAATCTATCGGAGCCAAAACTACAATCAAGTGTTGGTAGAACATAGTTTCTGCATCAAGATCATTACTGACGGTGATTTGAAACCTTTGAGTGGGATCTCAAAGTCATAAGCAAGGCGGCTTGTGTTGGTGTAAATCCAAGAAGAGAAGGAGTCTGTGGATTCGGAGCTTGCACGTAGTCATGTCAGTAAGTTACTACTGGAGGTAGCAATAGATTTAGGGTTAAATCTGATTGTAAGAACTTCAATTCTTTTATAGTGGATTTAGTTTACCTTGAGGATAGTTAGGTCAAATTCTCCCCAGGTTTTTACCTTGAAATAGTTTGTTTCATCGGTTTTCTTAGGTAATCATATCATGGTGTTATTTACTTTTCCACATCTTTGCATGATATGATTTATTTGTGCTTAACCTAGATCTGAATAATTAATCTAAGTAATCACTTGGTTAATATATTAGGTTAAACAATCTGGTTTAATGGGTCTAAACGAACAAACACGCTCATTTCAACTGGGCTTTCATCTCCTTCTATTGATGAGTGTGAGCATTCACAATGGTGTAGGCATGTAGCTAAGGCCCTGTTTGGATGGTGAGTGAGTGATATCCCATCATTCATCACTCATATCTCATAACTCTAAACTCATCACCCAATAACTCATAATTGTAACTTAAAAATACCCAAGAGCCAAGGCTAGTTCCGTTTGGCTCAAAATCTCAGTGGAATTTTCACTTTCAAAACTCAAAATTTGGCACTTCAGATGGGACCCATGTGCTGACACATTCACTGACACGAAGTTAGGCTAGCCGCACAAGACTCTCCTTTCTTTTATTTTATTTTTTGGAAGAAATACTATTTTCATCCTTACATTTTCACCCAATTTCCACTTTGGTCCCTACTTTTTATTTTTACCGATTTTAGTCCCCAAAATCAAAACCGTTCCATTTTGGTCCCTACTGTCATCTCACTAATGGAAAATAGCCTACATGGCAAACGAAATACACAGCTCAGCATTTTAAATATTTAAAAAAGCCACATCATTAATTTTCCTTTTCTTTAATTATTTTAAAATAAAATAAGATTTTAGTTATATTTAATTATTTAAATAATAATTGTTCTTCATGTTCTTCCCCCAAGAACATGGTTGCCTAGAAAATTAAAAATTAAAAATTTTCTTCTCTTTTCTTGCATTTTCTTAGCATCCAAACAGGCAAAAACACATACAAAACCATGATCAAACTTAGATATTCTAACACAATCAACTAACAAAACCCAAAACACTTAATCAAAAAAAAAAAAAAAAAAAAAACCCAAAACACGGTCAGATAAAAAACACAATACCAAAAATACCAAAACCCAAAGCCAATCCTCATCAATAAAATACACCAAAAAAAAAAATCATGAGCTGGTCAGATCAAACCACGGTGACCATGCATTAGGCTTTACTACCGATTTGGGATTAGAGAGAGAGAGAGAAGATGAGATTTCGGTTAAGGTGGGTTTCGGCCATGGGTTTTCAGCCATGGATTTAGAGAAGATGAACACAAAATTTAAAACCCAGAAAATTTGAACCTTAGAGTTGAAACCCAGAATTAGAATTCATGCCAACATTCTTGACAAACCTAAATAAAATTGATAAATTAAACATGAACATAAACATTTGAACAAGAACACAAACCTAAAAAATTCAATTCAAACCCAAATTCAAAAAATTAAATTCAAACCCAGATTGGCCGAAACACAAAACTCAAAACCATATTTCAAACCCTCACACCACTAAAGCATCAAACACAAAAATCAAACCCAGATTTTCGGCCCCCAAACACTAAATCCAAATCCAGATTTTTGGCCCCCAAACACAAAACACAAAACCCAAATTTTCTTATTTTTTGAAAAACCAATCACAAACCTCAGATCTAAACCTTAGAGTCAAAACCAAACCACCTGCAACCTCAGATTCAAAACTATTAAATCCAAACGAAATCAACCTCAAAACTGACACTAAAACCACCTCCTCTCTTAGCCGCTGCTGCTTCCTTCTTGCTTGTGTTTGCCTATGGTGTGGGTTTGAGAGGACGAGGTAGAGAAGGTGAATAACTTTCGGCCATGGTTGGGATCGGCTCAATGAGAGTGAGAGAGGAAAAGAGGATGGTTGGGATCGGGCTATGTGAGAGAGGAAAAGAGAGACTGAGAGAGGATGAGATTGTGTGGGTTTAATGAAAAGGAGAGGATGAAAAGGAGACTGAAAAGGAAAATGTTATTCTTGTATTCAAATCTGGGTTGGTATTTTTGTTATTCTTGTTCAAGATACACAGATCTCAATTTATGTGATTTTTGGTTTTTAATTATGTTTTTAATTTTTTTATTTAGCTAAAATTGATAAATTAATTTTTTAAATTTAGATGCTGATGTGGCATTTTTTAATGCCAAATAACTTTGTTTATTATTATTTTAATGGTCACGTCAACTTTTACTGTGCCAACAATGCACTCTGTTTGCTACGTAGGCTATTTTCCGTTAGTGAGATGACGGTAGGGACTAAAATGGAGCGGTTTTTGATTTTGGGGACTAAACACGGTAAAAATAAAAAGTAAGGACCAAAATGGGAATGGGGTGAAAATATAGGGACGAAAATAGTATTTCCGCCTTATTTTTTCTTTTCATTTTTCCTCTCATCTTTCTTCACTCTCCTTCTCCTCTTTTTCTTTTTCTTTTTTTCTCTTATCCATCTTCACTCTCCTTTTATTTTATTTATTTTTTTTTTTTTTGTTTCTTTTTTCCTCACTTCTCACTGGCCATATAACTATAAATTTCCCCCCTCTCCTTCGCCCCTCTCCTCTCTAAGGATTCACCGAATCAGGCAAATCAAGGGGTGCAACGGCTAAGCTCGGGACGACGCATTCCACTGAAGAATCTACACATCAGTATCTTTCTCCATCTTTATCACTTTCGCTCTCTCTCTTCGTTTCTCATTGTGGCTATATATCCCTCTCTCTAATTTTTGATTTAGGAAATTCGTGGGTATATGGACTGTGTTGTGTTATTCAATATTGGGTTCCTGTTTATGGGTTTGATGCTTTTATTTTCCCCTTTGGTTCCTTGATTCTCCAATTTGATGGGTTCCAATTTTTTGCTTAGCGCTGTTCGTAGATGGGATGGGGAGAGAGAGCAGACTGGTATGGGGAGAAGAGAGCAGATGGGTATGGAGAAAGAGGAGAGCTATTTTGGTGGAGAAGAGAAAGAAAGAAAACAAACATAAAGAAGAGTTTATTCTAGTATGGAGATGAGGAGAGAGCAGCTGGCACGAATTTGACTACACACAGACAGTGGGTCCCATGGCTTTAGTGTATTTACAATATTGCCATCAAAACTCATGTCTCATCGTGTGAAAACACCATTTTTTTTTTTCATTCTCACTAACTCAATTTGGTGAGAAACTCAATTTGGTGAGATAGGAGTGATGAAAACAGAAAATGAAAACTCATCCAAACAAGGGTTGCATGCGTGAGACCTATAGATTTTGAGCGATGAGTGATTGAAAATACTAAATTCAAACACCCCCTAATTTTTTTAACTTTTAGCGTCTCAACAATTTATTTTATAATACCTCAAATATTAATGGTTCTTTTTTTTTTTTGGCACTTCATTTAAATATTCTTTCTATTAATTTTTTTTAAAAAATTCTTACTCTCTCCTCATTTTCTATTTTCTTCTCCGTCTTTTTTTTTTTCTTCTCACCCATACTCACTGCCACCATCTCTTTCTCTTCTCTGCCACCAACCACCACCACCACCAGTTATAAAGAAAAGTATAAACAAGAACCCACAACCCACTGCCAGCCACCACCACCACGACCAGAAAAAAAAAAAAACCCAAAAAACCTCAACCACAAATAAGAACCTAGTAACCCGCAACCCACTACCCCCCACCACCACCACCACCAGGAAAAAAAAAAAAAAACCCACAAAACTCATGACAACCACACCCACAACTGGCCACAAAAGCCACCACCAAAAAAAAAAAAAAAAAAAAAAAAAACAACACAAACAAAACTACAGTCGCAATCACAGCCACCACCACACCCACAACTGGCCACAAACCCATCACCACAACAAAAGAGAGAGCCAAGAGGAAAAATAAGATTTCTGTTTGAGGAGAAGAAGAAAATAGGAGAAAAGGAGAGAAAAAAAAAAGATAAAAGAAAGAGAGAGAAGCAACTGGGATTTAAGTCTGAGGAGAAGAAAAGAGGAGAAAAAAACAAAAGAGGAAAAAAGATAAAAGAAAGAGAGAGAAGCGGCTGGGAAAGAAGAGAAAGAATGGGAATAAAATATGTATATATATATATATATATATATATATATATTTATAACTTTGTAGCTACAATCAACTGCCAAAGATGGTAGTTTATTGTAGCTTAAATGTCAAAATTTTTAACATTAGCATCACCACTGCAACATTTTTTTTAGTGTTTTGGTGCTAAAATAGCAATTTAGCTTTTTGGCACCACCATTGTGAGTGCTTTGACACAACAAAAAATTACAATATTCTTAGTTCTTTTAAAAGAATTTTTTTAATTTATATTATACTATTAATGTAAGATTTACATTGCCGTCAAATAATAGTGTACAATATTATACACTTTTATGCAAATATGTATAATACTGTATACATTTTGCAAATGTGTAAAATGTTGTACACTTTATGCAAATATGTATAATATTATACACTTTTATGCAAAATGTATAATACTGTACAATATAAATCTTACATTAATAGTACAATTTAAACATATAATTGTCTATTTTTTCAATACATTTAGAAATATTATGAACTTTTTTTTTTGGGTGTGTTTTTGGCATGACTCGTTTATGGAGTAATAGGAGAATTCTAGAGATAACTCAAGTCTCAAAAGTTGATATGATGAACACTTCATCTTGAAATATAATGAACATACATTTAAGATAACAATCCACAAAAAATAGGAATGGAACCGGGATTTTGATTGAGGGGGGCAAAATATGAATAAATTTTTTTTAATGAAAAAATGCAAATTACCGTCCATTTGGCACTAACAAACTATCAACGCGCCAATATGCAATTAGAAAAATGCTAAAACTACTAGAAAATTTTTAACAAAATTTTTACAAATTGATGTGGTAATTAATGTAATTAGTGTCATTTCAACAAAATAATAAATTAGTATTTATATTAATTTTTGTAATTGATGACACATCAATTAAGACTTATACAGTAAAATTTGTATTATACCTAATATCACTCATTCAATTAGGAGAATGAATGAGAGGTGAGAGAGGGTTGAGGGCTCTCGACTAAGAGAGAATTGTTTAAAAACAAAGGGAGTCAATTTCGTACAATGACCGTTTCGGTTTGGTTGAGGGAATAATATGTTTGGGTATCAATCAAATACCATTTCGGGTTTATTTATAACAATGGTTTGTTATAAACTTTTTTTTTTGAACTATTATATAATTTTTAAGACTTTTAAGAGTTTTTAAAAATGATATATCTTATCAATAAAAAATAAAAAAATGATATAAACAATAATGACAATTATTATATCATAATAACATGTTCCTTTGTAAACGTTTATGCCTAGATATATATATATTGAAAAAAGAAAAAAAAAATGCAAGAAGGTAGAGGTTAAAATCTTAGCACGTGTATTGATGGTGGGGGTATCAAAGCTGTAAAAGACAACGTGTGAAGGGTTATAAAAATTACTTTCATCATTTATTACTCTCACGTGAGATAAACGGATAAAACAAGAAATGGAAATTAAGAGGACAAAACCAGATATATTGAACAAAAAAAGAAAAGGACAAAGAAGAAGACGAAGCAGACTGAGAAAGAAGAAGAAGCCGGCCAAATATTTGTATAAGAGGCAGCTAGGTAAGGGGTAGTCTGATGAATTTTTGTATACTAAAGTTTTTTTTTTTCAAACCCTGGGGGGGAGGGGGAGGGGGGGTGTCATGGCCGCCTCAACCCCCAAGGTAGTTCTGTCACTGTTGAGAAATGAAGAGTCAATCTTCTAGACATATAATTATTTTCCTATACCTTATCATCAAATGGCTACTATTGCAATATTGCATGGGTCCATGCTTAAAACGGCACAGGATCAATGAGCATTGAAGTTACGAAATCTTTGATCGAGCATAATTCTAGCATGTGTATAGCCATCTTTGTCCTTGTATACGACTGATAAGGGTAAAATTGTGAATGTGAATACTCATGAATATAGTATCATGAAGCGACGTTCAAAATAGACCCGTCGGCCTCACTTGTCATAAATGGCAGTCAAACAGCTTTAGGACGTCTATAGCTTTAGGGAGACGGGGTTAACTTGTCATAAATGGAAAGCTGACGACCCCGACGAGGGAGTAGGCGAAGCTGACGACCCCGACGATGTAGTAGGCGAAGCTGACGACCCCGACGAGGGAGTAGGCAAAGCTGACGATCCCGACGAGGGAGTAAGTGAAGTTGACGAACCTAACGAGGGAGTAGGCGAACCTGACGACCCCGACGAGGGAGTAAGCGAAGCTGACGACCCCGACGAGAGAGTAGGCAAAGCTGACGACCCCGACGAGGGAGTAAGCAAAGCTGACGACCCCGACGAGGGAGTAAGCAAAGCTGACGACCCCGACGAGGGAGTAAGCAAAGCTGACGACCTCGACGAGGGATTAAGCGAAGCTGACGACCCCAATGATGTAGTAGGCGAAGCTGACGACCCCGACGAGGGAGTAGGCGAAGCTGACGACCCCGACGAGGGAGTAGGCGAAGCTGACGACCTCGATGAGAGAGTAGGCGAAGCTGACGACCCTGACGAGGTAGTAGGCGAAACTGATGACCCTGACGTGGCCTTACTTGGTCTCCACGTTTGCATATATAAAGAAATATCTTGCGCCCCACGCTTGGTGTTAATAAAAAAGACTCCTACAAGGAAAGGATTCCGAAAAATACGCTCATGAGGATTCCTATAAGGAAAAGAACTTTACACCAAGGAAGAGAGGTCAACCCTTTACTACTATAAAAAGCCTCAATACCCTCACAAATCAAGGTACGCATAATTGACCTCGCTCTAGCACTTTAGAGTTGTGAGAAGTTCTAACTTGATCTTCGGAGGGTATTTGGCCGGCACCACACCGGTGCTCTCTGCAAGGTCTTCTCTTTTTGTTGTGCAGGTGTTGTTTCGAGTGTGTGAGAACTGTGTGGCTCACTGGTGATTTTTTTCGACATCATCAGTTGGCGCCGTCTGTGGGAAGAGAAGATTAGCCATACTATCGCTTCCCAGACATAGAGTTGCATGGTACTTACTCGCTCGATGGCGACCACCAACAACGTTCAAAGAGACGAACCACGACCCACTGCCCTGGAGAGGCAAGTCCAAACCCTCACAACCGCAGTGGAACGCCTCACCAAACAAAATCATGATCTGGAAGAACAGCTGCGTCAAAGGAACGCTGGACATAACACTCAGGAAGAGGATTAAGAAGGCATAAGTGCAGACAAAATATACCAAGAGGGGCCAGAAGGTAGCAATGCCCCTAGCAGACCAGAACGACCAGACGTGAGTCGTTTATCTACCGTAGACATGGCCCCACCCCACATTGTCGCGGAGATGCAGATGATAAGGGAACGGATGGACCTGATGATGAACGCCCTCAGAGGACGAGTATCAAGTGACCTCGACGACTTGATCCACCGAACCGATTCACCCTTCACCACATCTGTCAATTCCTTCCCCCTACCGCTGAAGTTTCGTATGCCGCAGGTGGAAAACTACGATGGAAACAAAGACCCTCTAGATCATTTGGAGTCCTTCAAGACCCTGATGCACCTTCAGGGGGTACTCGACGAGATCATGTGCAGAGCTTTCCCCACCACACTGAAGGGTCCCGTAAGGATATGGTTTAGCAGGCTGACGCCTAACTCCATCTGTACTTTCAAGGAGCTAAGCGCCTAGTTTGCTTCACACTTTATCGGGGGACGCAGGTATAAGAAGTCTACAGCATGCTTGATAAGCATCAAGCAGCAGGAAGATGAGACGCTAAGGTCTTACATAGCACGCTTTAACAAAGAGGCGCTTTTAATCGATGAAGCTGACGACAAGATACTTGTAGCCGCTTTCACAAATGGGCTGCGGAAGGGTAAGTTCCTATTTTCACTATACAAGAACGACCCGAAGACTATGTCGAACGTGCTTTACAGGGCAACCAAGTACATGAATGCTGAAGACACGCTTCTGACTCGAGAAAAGAGAGAAAGGCAGGAGGATACACGACAGGACAGAGGGCGGAAGATGGCAAGGACTAGAGACGCTGGACGGACAGAAGCTACTCCACCCGTGGAACACTAAGCACCTACGGAAGTACTACCAGTAAAAATGATGGCATGAAGAGCAGCACCCCTTTATTTCTAGTTTACCTTAGTGAATTTTAGCTATACTCCTCAGTTTTTCTATTTACTTTAGTTTTTGCTACAATAACTCTTTTAAAGCCCAAAGGGCAGGTCTTCGTTTTCTTTTTAAGAACTATTTTCTCTACGAATGCATGGTTTATTATAATAAGAGGAGTTTATTCAAACATGGCCAAAGTCGCCTACGGGTGAACGGTCACTACGCTAAGTTACCTACGGGTAGAAGCATGGCCAAAGTCGCCTACGGGTGGACGGTCACTACGCTAAGTTACCTACGGGTAGACGCATGGCCAAAGTCATCTACGGGTGAACGGTCACTACGCTAAGTCACCTACGGGTAGACGCGTGGCCAAAGTCGCCTACGGGTGAACGGTCACTACGTTAAGTCACCTACGGGTAGACGCATGAAAAAAGTTGACCTATGGGTGGATGATCACCATACTAAGTCGCCTACAAGTAGACGACTCACAAGGTGACGAGGTACCAACACTTAGTCACCTCAACAAGTCCACAAAGTGGAGGAATCCAAGTCTACAAAGTAGACGACCCTAATATGCAGTCCATCAAGTAGATGACCTCATCTCAAGAGGATGGAATGTTATCAAGTCCATAAAATGGACAAGCTTATTAAGTCCACAAGATGGACAATTTCATCCCAGGAGGATGAAAAAATTATGAAGTCCATAAAATGGACACAAAGTGGACAACCATGTGTTATTAAGTCCACAAGCTGGACGACCTTATTAAGTCCACAAGGTGGACGACCCTATTAAATCCACAAAGTGGACGACATTGATAAGACCAAAGTGGACGACCTCATCCTAAGAGAATGAAAAATTATTAAGTCCACAAAGTGGACGAGTTTATCATTAAGTCTACAGATTGGACGAGTCAGTTAGTAATACCCACGAAATGGACGATTGCGCCAAGTCCCCAAAGCAGACGAGCCCATAAAGCTGACGAGTTCTTCCACCAGAGGATATGACTAATATTATAAGACGACGGTTTTAACATAAAAGATAACAAGATGAACAAGTCTACTGAAGAGACAAGCTGGAATTGTCCAAATGAAAAGGACTTAGACTCCATAAACCTGTCAGTTTAAGCTGACGAGATCATGGAGTGGGGAGCAACTGATAAGGGTAAAATTGTGAATGTGAATACTCATGAATATAGTATCATGAAGCGATGTTCAAAATAGACCCGTCGGCCTCACTTGTCATAAATGGCAGTCAAACAGCTTTAGGACGTCTATAGCTTTAGGGAGACGGGGTTAACTTGTCATAAATGGAAAGCTGACGACCCCGACGAGGGAGTAAGCGAAGCTGATGACCCCGACGAGGGAGTAGGCGAAGCTGACGACCCCGACGATGTAGTAGGCAAAGCTGACGACCCCGACGAGGGAGTAGGCAAAGCTGACGACCCCGACGAGGGAGTAAGTGAAGTTGACGACCCTAACGAGGGAGTAGGCGAACCTGATGACCCCGATGAGGGAGTAAGCGAAGCTGATGACCCCGACGAGGGAGTAAGCAAAGCTGACGACCTCGACGAGGGATTAAGCGAAGCTAACGACCCCAATGATGTAGTAGGCGAAGCTGACGACCCCGACGAGGGAGTAGGCGAAGCTGACGACCCCGACGAAGAAGTAGGCGAAGATGACGACCCCGACGAGAGAGTAGGCGAAGCTGACGACCCTGACAAGGTAGTAGGCAAAACTGACGACCCTGACGTGGCCTTACTTGGTCTCCACGTTTGCATATATAAAGAAATATCTTGCGCCTCACGCTTGGTGTTAATCAAAAAGACTCCTACAAGGAAAGGATTCCGAAAAATACGCTCATGAGGATTCCTATAAGGAAAAGAACTCTACACCAAGGAAGAGAGGTCAACCCTTTACTACTATAAAAAGCCTCAATACCCTCACAAATCAAGGTACGCATAATTGACCTCGCTCTAGCACTTTAGAGTTGTGAGAAGTTCTAACTTGATCTTCGGAGGGTATTTGGCCGGCACCACACCGGTGCTCTCTGCAAGGTCTTCTCTTTTTGTTGTGCAGGTATTGTTTCGAGTGTGCGAGAACCATGTGGCTCACTGGTGATTTTTTTCGGCATCATCAACGACATCAATCACATGTGCAAGATTGAGAATTCGCGTTAGAATTGGCGCGGGGACAATTGTTGGGTAAAGGCACTCTTTGTTGATGTCCTTCCATGCATCTTTAACTTGTTCTTGAAACTCATTGATTGCTTCTTCTTCTGTACCACCATGTTGTGCCATGTAACATCCCACAGCCGGCGCAACGTGACCTCTCTTTTGCTCAAACTACAAAAGTATTCAATCGTTACGTTAGAATGACAAACATTGAAGTAATCGGATTAGACTTTCAATTACAGCTATTATTGTACATAAATAACATATAACACCTTATGTGAGGCTTAGCAATTTTCGTAATACTTTGTAATACAACAATTTTTGTAATCAATAATACTTAGTAATACAAACTAAATCTTTAAAACTAATAAAGCATGGTAGAGCGGGGCTAAAAAGCTTAAACTCATCCTCATCCCACTCTGGAGTGCGGGAAATTTTTTTTACATTCCTACCCTACTATCTTTGTGGGGTGGGAAAACTCGCACGCGACAGAATGGGATGGAGAGGTCAAGGTGTGGCAGGAAAAAATTGTCATCTCTACTTGAAAGGAATGTTTGACTGTTGGTTAACATGATGTCCCAATACAGAAGTTAAACATTCCTTTCAAAATCAGCACTAGAGCCTAACACTAATTTTTAATATTCAAACTATTTGGCGAGGGAAATTTTCGTTGCCAAGACATTTGGCATCGTTAGGACTTTTATTGCCATATCTCTTAGACGAAAAAATCAAGGATCTAGTGACGAAAATTTTTGTCACCGTAAACCTTGTTTGTGGGCAATTGTTAATCCACACTTCCTCCTCTATGATAAAGTGTTGATTGGCAGTTTGACTTTTTGGCTCTAATTTTGAATTTTGAGGATTTTTTCACTTGATTTTCTAATTATTTTGAGAATAGTTACAAGTTTTAAGTCACTTTTTAAACCTTTTAGTAATTGAATATATTTTTTATAAGAAAATTATTATTATTATTATTTTGATAATCACATTCTCCCCTCCTTTGAGGTTTGGGAGAATGACATTCCACCTTAAACTTAAAGAGAAAAAACACATTTATCCCTTGAGGTTTGAAGAAATTAACACACACTCCCCCCCCCCCCCCCCCTCAATTTTGTTTATATTAATAAAGAAATATTAAATTTTTATAAAAATCTCTTTACAAAAGTTTAACCATGGTTAGTAAAAAAAACTGATCAATTTAGAATAAAAATGCAAAATTTATCAAACACTAAAACATTTTCAATGGCAAATCTCTCCATAACCCGTTGAAAAAAGAAAAAAAGAAGAAGCAAAATTCACACTTAATACTTTAAAATACACTTTAATTAAAATTTTAAAATAATGAATTTTAATTATTAAATAACATAATTTTGGAAATCTACCCTTAAGCAAAGAGCAAGTTAGTACATAACATTTTAAATATTAATTGAACAAAGTTTGGTCAATTGGATGTCAATGGGGGAAAGTGTTTTTTCCCTTCAAGTTTGGTGCGGAGTGTCATTTCCCCAAACCTTAAGGGAGGGGAGTGTAATTATCCTTTTTTTTTTTAAAGATAGTTTCAACTTATAGCGTCTGCTTCTGATAATAACTCTTTAATATCGAATCAAGTCATCAATCGATTTTTGGTATAGGCGGGGATTGAATACCAATCGGTTTTTAGTAATTGGATTTAATTATAGGATATTTAGGATAATTAAATTCAAATTAATCATCTCTCTTACAATATGGCTGATAAAAATTCAAAAATCATAATTATCTCTTAGAATTTATCCAATACTTTTGATCACATTGCTGTCCTAAAATTTAAACGAATGAGATTTTATGATGGAATTAATTTTAATTAATCCAAAAATGGTCCAATCAAAAGAAATTTATCATAATAGAATGGTTTAGGTTTTAATTTGCAAGAATGTATATTAAACATTAAGTCATAATGTGGTTGATCGTTTGATTGGTTGTTTCAATAGTTGCACCCATTAGATCATTTTGATCATTGTGAAGTCTGATATACTTTGGAATTGATTTTATACTCATTTTAAAATAATGTTTTACTATTTCATGATGTAGAATTACATTTTCGTCGCAACACCCATTGCCATATGGCGGATACATTAGAGGGAAAAACTTAGATACATTACCTTAGATACTATTCTTTAGGTTCCCCTCTTAAATTTTAGATCAATAAACGTACATTAAAAGGCTCCGTCTCTTTCTGTTTCTGCTCTTTCTCTTTTCCCTGGCATGCGAGAAACTTGGCTTCTTCTGTTCAGATCTCTCCAAATACCAAATATGAGAAGGCTTTGCAAGTTAGGTTTTTTCAAATAATATTTCTTTGGTTTTTTTTTTTTCCTTTGCTTCTTCTTCAAAATCCTCTCCCCTCTCTAAAATTTTGTTATCTCTAATTGTTGTTCCTTTCTATTTCTTTTTCCTTAGATCTTTGTCTTTCGGTTTTACCATTGAAGGTGAGAGTGCTCTCAACCTCTTTCGATTTAATTGGATTCTTCTATGTGATTTTTCTGAATTTGGGAATTTTTATTTGATTTTCTTGGTCTCAAGCTTTGTTTAGCTGTGAATCAAATAACATTAAAAAAAAATTGTTGAAGGGCTGTACTTTTTGATGGAGCTAAATTTCTTCTGAGATTTAGGGGGAGAAATCAGATAGATTTGAATAGATCGGGTTTTGTCATTGGCAAGGGAAAGAAAAAAAAAAAAAAAAAAAAACAGAAGGAGATAAGCTTTAACGTCCATTTGGTGAGTTGTTTATTTAGATAGATGTCTAAAATTTAAGAGAGGAACCTAAAGAACAGTACCTTAGATACTATATCTAAGTTTTGCTCTATATTAAATTACCACAAAGATGAAAACATAACTTCTTAAAATATATTACATAAATTAGTTGACCAAAAATGATAACCCCACTAAATTCGCTTCTTTTGATATTAAGATTAGTGTATGTAAACTTTTTTATTTTTATTAATTTTTTAATTTTGTTAATACGATAGATGCAATTAGAGGGAGATTCAAATCTTAGACTTCTTTGAAATATGTACGGAGAAATGAAACATTTAATCATTCACAGCATAATTTGTCTACCTCATTTATTGAATGTTATTCCTTATTAAGAGGGACAACGTGGTTTACATTATAATAAAACCACCTCAATACCAAATAAAAATCTTCTCTCTCACTTCTATTTTATGTTGCATCCACGACAGTATTTCATGTGTGCTATTTTATTCAATTTAAATTAAAAAAAAAGACTTATGACATACTATAATTGGTAGAGCATAAAGTAAGACACTCCAAGTGGAACTGAGGAATTTCATTCCTCAACCCTCATATTGATACTGGATCTATTAGCACTGATGCGACATTATCTTTCATCTCTTTTCCAACATGGGTGTAGCCATCACCCTCCTTGTATAGGACATCTATTACTCGTGCAAGATTAAGAACAGGCATAAGGAGAGGCATGGGAACGTCAGTAGGCCTCATTAACTCCTCATTAATGTCTTTCCATGCATTAGAGACTTGCTTGTCGAATTCTTCATTGACCACTTGTTCAGTAACACCATATTGCTTCATGTAGCATTCAACTGCCGAGGCAACATGCCCTCGCTCTTGTTCAAACTACATACACAGTTTTCCAAAAGGTAAACATAAATTTGTCAATGTGAAACATGTATTTGTCACACTAGCTTATGACCCTTAGAGAGATTGGAAGGATTGTAAGATTTTTTTGGTTGTGTACCTTGTGTGATCTCATGTCATCCATCAGCCTACCAATTACTGATGAAGCAGTAATAATCTTGGGACTTCTAAAGCTCCAATCAAATGCCTCTTTTGTAACAATGTCACCCATGCCAAGGAAAGACGCGGTTGTAAGCATAGAGTAACCAGCGGTTCTTAGAGCAAGATTCATATACTCCTCCATTGTTGGTATGTAATTTTGGTGGAACCATTTGGCTTCATCAAAGTAGGCTCGGACCAAAAGTTTCATCTAAAATAACATACATTAAACAACATTCATGAAAAAATTCATACATAGGAAGCATTAAAAAATTGGAGGGAATGAAGTTGAGTTGGTTGACTCGTACTGCGTCTTTTGTGTAGCTAACACGGTATGATCTTCCTTGCTTGGACAGCTCTTCCTCAACTGCTTCAAAAACATCAAGGAGTGCACGATAGCAAATTTTCATGTAATCTGGAAGTTGGTCTATGCTGCTAATATCCCACCTAAAAATATCATGTATCAAGTTCCAATTGAAGTTAGATTGACGTTATATATATCACGGTCTAAACATATACTAGTTAATTCTATTGATAAACCTCTCAATTGCTTCAGTGAAGGGCTCAAGTTCTTCAAGTGTTCCATATGCATCATATGTATCATCTATAATGGATATCATTGCAAAAACTTTGGTCAGTATTTTTCTAGCAAGTGAGTATTGGGGCTCAAAGTAGACAGCCACTATCCAAAAGTAACCCTCGACAACTCTGTCTCTTGCAAAAGGTAGCTTCTTCGCAAAATCTAAATCTTTCCACCACCTACAATTCGAATAGGTTAATTAATATTGATTGGTTGTAAATAACCAAAAAAATATATGTACTTATGTCATTTTGGTGAATAGTTTTAGAACTAAGTACCTAGTAATATAGCTAAGTTCCTCTTTGTACAATGACTGCACCATGTCAAAATCTAATTTTGCAAGCATGAGAAAATCTTTGTTATGTGAAGCATCCTGTTCATAGACAGAAATGTATTGCCGAGCCTCTAGCCGTGGTATGCCCTTGTGCAAGGGCTGCTTTAGGGCATGAGTTACTTGTTCTGCCAATGGATTGCATATTGCAGATACTGTGGATTTGAGGTGAGTGGTGGTGAACTCAAGGGCTTCATCAAGGATTCCTTCTCCATGCACCCTCAAATGTGTAGCTTCATAAAAGGCTAGCATGTCTTTAACATTATTGGCTAGGCTTTCCTTGAATTGACCATCTTTGTCTTTGAACTTGTTAAAAGCATCTGTTTAAAAACCGAAAGTACGACACTAAAGAATCAAAACATGCATTATAGTGTATAAGGACGGTATTACATGTATAAAGCATCTCTTTGCTAATGTTAGGCACATTTGCAAAAAAAAAAAAAAAAAAAAAAAAAAAATCCCACTTAGGGCTCACCACATGAAACATTAAATCCTTGTTGACGTAGTAGTCGAAAACAAAGGGCAACATTGTAGATATCATCATCTTCAACATTATTACTGTCATTATAGGTAGCATATATATGTTCTAGAGCTTCTTCGATTTCTCTTTCAAAGTGGTAAGCCACGCCTAGGTGCTGGAGTGCATCAATTAAGCCCAACTGTTGTGAAAGATGACTAGCAGAGGCTAAGAGCTCCTTTCTTACCTTTTCTTTCAGCTCTTCGACTTCACGTACTTTACGGGCATGGATCTCCTGCTCCAACAAATTATGTAAGTTAATAATCATATTCTATGGATCATGGACACGGACCTTGACACTGAGGGTGTGTTTGTTGAGAGGTGAAATAGGATGGATGAAAAATTTTGGAGAGAAAATAGGAGAGAAAATGGATTTGTGTGTTGTTTGGTTGGGAGGGGGAAAAGAAAATTTTTATATGGGGTCCATGCATTATCCACCCGGACCCACACAAAACTTGAAAAATGTTGATTGCTAAAAGACAAAAACACCCTACATGTTCAAGCAATTACTTCTTCATTAAATTGTAACACAAATTAAAGTCATACAAGAGCAAATCATGCAATAGTGTAGTTTCTTAATTAATTTAAGATTTTATAAAATTATTTTAGTCTACCTCACAAATAGGTAGGTTTTCGTGCATAACACGAGTTAGCGACTAATTTAATAATAATAATAAAAAATCTTTCTACAAAATGAAAACACACACGCAGAAGTGTCTCTAGTGTATCTAATACGTGTTGGACATGAACACGCTGAGGAAAATGATAATATTTACCTTGTCCTTGGAAGCGCAAATGAGAAAAAAAAAAAAAAAAATTATCTTTACAAATTTTATTACATAATTTTTACAAACTAGCGAGACAAATAATCATATATATTACCTTGCCCTCGGAAGTGTAATTGATGAAACGGTCTCCCCAAATGCTCGGATGAAAATTTGCTGTTCGGCGAATAACATCTGGTTTGCCATTTTGGGGTGTGGCCCCTGAGACTTGCATAGACATATTTTTCCTAGTTCAACAACAACTCTAAGTTTTGAATGGTATGGGATTTGTTATTTATGAAATTCTTGTCTCTTGAGCACTGGTATATATAAGCACTGGAAGGAGGATATTTTTAATATGCAGTGAATAAGGATCTAATTAGAAGCCAATTGCCCCAGGAGGGGTGGCCCAGCGGTGTGGGATCCCGCGTGCATGCTCATGGTCCCATGTTCGAGTCGTGGCGGGTACCATGTGGGGGGGGGGGATTTATGGCATGCATTGCGCCCCACACTCTGGCTCTCTCGGGGTGCTAAGGTGAGGTCTGTGGTGTCCCGGTCACAGTAGCTATGGCTCAATCCAACATTCCCTAGCGGGGGGGTGCTCCTATTAGGTCATGCCCTGGGGGGTAAGTCACATATGGTCGCTCTCGCCCCCCTTTCATTCAGCAAAAAAAAAAAAAAAAAATTAGAAGCCAATTCAATAATGACGTGTACAATTTTCCACCCTGAATATACATCCAATGTAGTCTTAGGTATGCACTCGCACGTGTAAGAATAAATGCTACTATATACCGAAATATGGCTATGCTATCTTTTTCTTTTACTTAAAAAAAAAAACCTAATCGCTAACCGACATCCCACGGAATAATTAAATAAAAATTAAAAAATATTTATTTTCCTATATGTAACAACATTTTTTTTTGATAGGGCTATATGTAACAACTTGAAAATGAATGAAAGTAAAAAATTTTGTTTAAAAAGAAAACATATTTCCCCTGACATTACTACTAACATAAAACTTTAATTTTATTACAAAAGAAAAACCCAAAAAGGGCAAATACAAAAAAATTCATATTTATTTCTTTTTTCTAATTTTTTATTACATATAAGGGATCGGCATGCTCAACCTTATTTATAGAACCAAAAAAAAAAAAAAAAAAAGAGTAAACATTTATTCTATTAGTGGAGTATTTTCTTTTACCCATAAAAAAAAAAAAAAAAATCAATAAGCAAACTTGTTCCAAATTCAACCACATAGATAACAACTACTCACAGAGCTCTCGCTATGTTGTTGAGCTTCTCAAAATCAGTAATGAAAATAGACACAACCTTAATCACAAAATCTGAAGTGTTCTTATCTTACAGTTTCTGAATTGTTCAAACTGGTTATCCAAATATCTCTTTTTGTCACCAACAAAACTCATCACCAGAATTCCTCTACCAATCCACATGAAAACATAGGGCAATACAAATACCGTTTGTTTTAATGGAAAATAGGCTAATTTTTTGTTTACTTTTTAAGCCTCTATAGATTTTGATCAAAAAGTCTTTCAAACATGGAAAACTCATAGCTTGAATTAAAATTACATTGTTTTATATCAAATTATCAATGATGATGTTAGGAAAATTAATCTAAGAGTTCAATTGAAATCTTTTTAAAAAATTGGTAGGATTTAAATGCTACTAGATACCGAACCATGGCTATGGCTATGGCTATGCTATCAGCAACCCCGACCATACATCCAATAAGCAACCCCGAATATCTTTTTCTTGATCTAAGTGTAATACCCATACTTGTTGGAAGATCGAACACAGGCCCCACCAGGGAAACAAAATCTATCGACACAAAAATCCCATCATTGGCAATTGAGTGAGCACGTGCACGTCTATAATGTTTGGGAACGTCTATATATACAAAATATTTATAAAAAAAATTGATATCCGTTAATGTGGTAAATTGTTAATGATAAGTAAAAAAAATGATATTAGTAGTATGTTTATATGAGAATCAATACAAGCTTGTTACGTCAATTGGTATCAACAATATTGTCAATTTTTTTTTTTTTTTGTGTACATAACATTGCTCATAACTTTTTATTATTATTTTTTATTATTTTTTTTATTCTAGTAAAGGCTCATAATGTATTCAAATCTTTGAAAAATCAGGGATTGCATGTCCAATATTTGAAAATTCATAGGTGACTAAGGTCAACAAATCTAATAAATGAAAACATTATTGCATGCGATTTTTACAACTATGATAAAAGTGATGGGTGATATTAATCCAAAATGTGTGTGGCTGTGGAGTCATGTTGCATGGGAGATTGACCTATTCTCACATTTTGGATTAATATCACCCATCACTTTTATCATAGTTGTAAAAATCGCATGCAATAATGTTTTCATATATTAGATTTGTTGACCTTAGTAACCTATCTAGAGAATAGGTCAATCTCCCATGCAACATGACTCCACAGCCACACACATTTTGGATTAATATCACCCATCACTTTTATCATAGTTGTAAAAATCGCATGCAATAATGTTTTCATTTATTAGATTTGTTCACCTTAGTCACCTATGAATTTTCAAATATTGGACATGTAATCCCTGATTTTTCAAAGATTTGAATACATTATGAGCCTTCACTAAAAAAAAAAAAAAAAAAAAAAAATTAAAGAAAAATTTATGAGCAATGTTATGTACACAAAAAAAATTTGACAATATTGTTGATACCAATTGACGTAACAAGCTTGTACTAAAAAATATCATGAAACTTTATTTATAAGCAGTAAAATATAAAAATAACTATAAAATTTATGTTCATAGTATAGTCTTGAATATTTTATAAGTATATGTGTTAAAAAAAATATTTATAAAAACTGCACTTGGTATTTATTTAACTAGTACAAATCATTCCATTCATAACTTAAATTTTGGCTTTGAAAATTTGATAATACCCTAAAGAGTAATGCTACAAACACAAACTATTTTATAACATTTTTACAAACTGCTGATGTGGCAAATTCTTACTAGTTCTAATAAGGGTCCATCACTAACATCACATTTTTATTTGCAATAACTATTTGGAAAATACTAAAACCACATCAGCAGTTTATAAAAATGTTGTAAAATAGTTTGTGTCTGTAGCATTACTCATACCCTAAATCCCTAGTAGATAAACACAATATAATGATCAGATTAACCTTTTGTGAGTAAAATCTCACTTACTATTTAAATGAATAGTTTAAATTGAATCATTATATTGTATTCCGGTATCCTTAATTATCACAATATAAATGCATATGACTTTATTTTTGGAACACAATTTTTCTTTTTTTAAAGAGATAGATTTACTTATATATTTTTAAATACGCATGTTTTAAATGCTCCTAAAATTAATCGTTTATACATGAAAAAAATTCAATATTGAAAGGAAAATAAATGAGACAACAATAAATTAAAGAGCACTTATACTTCTTTAGAAAAAAAAAAAAAAAAAAAAAAAAATGGAAGGCGGGCCTTTACCTAAAATTTGTTCAAAATTTTGAATTATTTAAATTAAAATAGAAGGGGGGGCTTTTTTGGAAAAGTAGAAAATTGAAAATCTTTGGCCGAATCTTATTTCAGACAAAAAGAAAAAAATTAAAACATAAACCTTTCTTTTATGGATTTTTATCTAACTTAGTTTTAAGAAAAACTAGTTGTTATCCCGTGCGATGCATGGTGAAGCTTTATATACATATATAATATACTTAGAAGCCGTAAATGTCATTATGTATTTAATAATTCTATGTATATGCTAAGCACATTACAATTGAACTTTGAAAATATTGAAGGACAAAATTCAAAATGATCCATTAAAAAAATCAACATTAGAATGTTTGAAATAACAGAGTTTTACATTAATAGATATACTTAATTTTCAACACATTTTGCTCCAAAAAATTTAGTGAGCAAAATCATTAATAAGGTGAAAATCACTAATAATGATGATATACCTAAAAGAATAATTAAAAGTATAGTAAATTGAAAATTACACCCCTAAAGTTTGGGAGTATTTAAATTTTATATTCTGAAATTTCAAAATTTGGATTTTACCTCCTTAAGTTTGGGAGTGTTTGGATTTTACACCATGACATTTCAAAATTTGTATTTTACTCCCTAAAGTTTGTGAGCATTTGGACTTTACACCCTAACATTTTAGAATTTGTATTTTACTCCCTCAAGTTTGGGAGTATTTGGATTTAACACGCTAAAGTTTCAAAATTTGAGGGTGTAAAATCTAAACACTCCCAAACTTTAGGGAGTAAAATCTAAACACCCCTAAAATTTAGGAAGTAAAATCCAAATTCTGAAATGTTATGGTGTAAAATCCAAACACTCCCAAATTTTAGGAGTGTAATTTGCAATTTACCCTTAAAAGTATGCAGGAAAACGATAACCTGATATACATCTCTAAGAACTTCAAAGTTTTTTATTTTTATTTTTATTTTTTTTTATTTTTTTTATCACACTTAAAAACTACCAAACTTTCAATATATGGGAAAAGAACAATGTTTCAATAAAGCTAAAAGTTTTAATATCATACATAATAAAAATTAATTATTATTAGTTCATTTATATATTAAATACTAGTCGCTAACCCGTGCGATGCACCGGAAAGTTTTTAGTAACTATAAGATTTTAGCAAATCAAACGCCTTAAAATTTGAAAATCTTAAGGAACTTACATTAGCACTTATCAATTTGTTTACAAAGCCAATGCTAAATAGATCTACAAATTGCATTCTCATATCCTGTCATTTGCAAGGTGAAAGGACTCTTTTGATTACAGTTTGCATCCTTCTATCCTTCAAAAGCTTTAAGAAGTGCCATGTGGTCACTGCATAAGAATGTGTATAAGGTTATACAAAATTTTGTCATTATAATCAACATCTTAAAGCTAATATCCAATCCAAAAATGTGTAACCAATGTTACATATTATAACAAAAACCCAAAGAGACAATAAACAATTATTATTTTAATACTGCATCAATTCGAGGGGATCCTAAAGTAGGAAGCAATTTGATCTAAAAAATTATGAGTTGAATTAATGGGAGCCCACAACTTTGATCTAAAAGTTATTTCAGAACAATAGAAACTAAAAGACAGAAGAAAAACAGAAGCTTTCTTCTCCATTTTCTGACAGAATTAGGCCCATGTAAAGGTTCCTTTGCCTTCTTCAGCTTGGAATAGTTTGGTAATCTACCATTAAGGCCAGAGAGCTTACAATTTAGAGACATCCTAACCAAAAGCCACCTATGTATCTTCACAAAGAGGCTTGAAAGCTTGAGAAAAACCCCAGCTTCAGCAGCTTCAACTCCTAAATCTTCTCCCTCAGTCCCTCTTCACCAGTAAAAGATAAACATAATAAAAATTTTCTGTTTTCAATTAAGTCTTTTTGGGCCCCATACCAGCTCCCACTCCAAAATTTTCAAATTCACAAATAATAATAAAAATTTCCAACCAAATTCAAAATTATAAAATCTACAGGGCATTCAATAATCAAATAGAAAATAACAAACTAAATCTGAGTTTCCAGCTAGTTATACAACTTCTTAATTGGATGCTTACATAAAAATTCAGCCAAAATACTTTGTATTTCAAACAATTGGATGATTTCTCATGTAGTTCAGAAGATGGTTTTTGTCTTCAAGGATTGTGTGCTTAATTACTTATAAAGAGAAATAGAAAAGAGAAATGAACTTGCCTTTAAAAGTCTTGACAGTCAAACATGTAGCTATTATGATAAAAGGGCCTGGACTTTCAGTAAAGAAGTTATCCTCAATTTGATTTACAACTAATCCCCAAAGTGTAAGCTTTATTTCATTTCCTCTGTTCAAATTTTCCAATGTTACAGTGTAAGTTCATATAATATAAGTGCATGTATTGGCTTATCAAAAAAATAAAAAATAAAAAGCGCATGTATTGAAAATAATTTTTTTTTTAAGACATACTCTATAGTCATGACATTTATGTTTCTCATTGAGACATTTGATCCTTTGATCGTTTTGATTGGGTTGACACTTTACTCCCTCTCTCATTTCTGCAAGACAAAATTGACATAATCTAATTGGTCTGGATGGTTTAATAGGAAAAAAGAAGAAGTTATTATCACATTTGCCATCAATGATCTTCATATTAGGTGCAGAATTAGAACATGTCATAATCCCTAGTATTGTTTTATACAACAATATCTAAAAATTCAAACAAAATCCTGCTATATCATAGCCAAAAAGTACCCATAACCATAAGCCTAGAACGAAACCAAAAAAAAAATAATGGTACTGAGATTTGAGCAATATGGAGATTGAAGCATAATATATAGAGATTCAAAGAGAATGGGTACTATATTGATGTAGAAAGAGTACGGAGGTTAGGTTTTTGGTTAAATTTGACTTAAAAATATATGTGTATATATATATATATATTTTGTAGCAATCATCATTGTGGGAGCAAGATTTCTAAATATGTGTATATATATATATATATATATATATATATATATATATAACTTGCTCATGCGAGTTCTAGCTTTAAAACATTCAAGTTAAGTTTGTAAAAATCAAACTCCAGAAGATACAACAATGCAATTGTTTATAGGTAAAGCACACATATCATCAGCATGATCATTAAAACAGAGTAAAATTGAACCAACCTTCATGACTCTTTTACAATTTTATTTAGATTGTGTATCTCAACAGCATACCAATTCAATTATTAATTACTTAAACAGAACACTACAATATTTAGAAATTAGATGTACATAGACAAATAGTTAACCCTATACTAAAAAAAATTCAGAAATTTAGTACAGAGGTATTCATTGAAATATGCTGTTTTAAATCTGTTGCAGGGAAGGAACAACACAAATGTACAAAGAATTATAAATTGAACAGCCGTGAATTGGTTTGGTGCACATAAAATATATATATTAAAAAAAAGAATAAATATTATCGCAAAAACCATTTATAAGATAATGGTTATAGAGTCCTAATTAAATTTGTTTATAGTTACAGATTTCTAAACAAATTTGACAAATTTGATTAAAAAAGACATGAACTTGTACAGAAGAGGTTCTGCGTTTGGTGAGTAATGTCGAAAGGAGAGGTTCTGCCTTGCGTGTTTTGGTTTCAAAGTGTTTTGGTTTTAGAATTATATCGGGAAAGAGTATTTGGCTTGGGAAAGGAAAGTATATATATTTAATAAAAAGAAATATATCAGATTTAAAAATTAAAAAAAAATGCTGACGTAAAAAATTGTGAAGAAATCTAAAGTTTCGGTTTTATATATATATATATATATATATATTGATTATTGCTGATTTATTATATATTACAAACATTTATTTTTATGATTAGTATGTCATGTAACGTGCTTGAAATCTGTCAAAATCACAATTTTGGGTTACCAAATAAAAATTTCAAACAAATTGCGGTGTTGGCACTAATTTGGGTGGAGGGCATGGTGACGATCATTTGAAAAAATTGCAATCGGAAGTATTCAAAATTGAGGCTTTGGTTGTTTATGGTGAGAGTTAGAGATTTAGGGGTGGGGTTTACATTGAAACCACAGATTGCAAATGGGTTTGTAGCCATGAGCTTTGTAATTTAGTTTGGCATGAAAAAAAAAAAAAAAAAAAACCAACTGAGAGAGATATATGTGCGTGAGGAAGAGAAAGATATCGGGTTCTTTAAAAAAAAAAAAAAAAATTAAATTAAATAAACAAATATATTAGTGATGTGGATATTTGTGTACTGCACCCATCTGAAGGGCCACTCTCATTCACTGCCCCCGTGGTTAGGGTCCCTGAAAAGTTAATAATCCTCGATCAATTCTCAACATCCACCTCTACATTCTACAACACCCCAACCCTTGTAGCAACCAAAACATGACCTGAACCATGGCCCACATAGTGCTCCCATGGACGGGGTCACTAAAAGTATCTCATGGCAAAGGATTTTATGAGGGGTGTATATAGACAATATCATTTTAATTCGAGTAATGCTAGAGAGGTAAACTTTTTTACAATTTTTTTTTTACAAAATCTTTTATAAGCTGCTAATTTAGTAAGTGACAATTTGTAAATGAAAAAAACGATATTAGTGGTGGTCTTAGATAAAAACGTATAATTCTTAGGTACTTTCAGAGCATAGAGAATGATGCTCTCTCCTCTCATATTCATGGTAAGGTTTATTTATTAAATTCATGGTGGGATTCACCATAAATGTGAGAGCAGGAAGCACAATTTCTCCGTATTCTAAGAATACCTAAGAATTTTTCTATAAAAACTAGTAAGAAGTTGGCTACATCAAAAGTTTCTAAAAAGGTTGTAAAATTACTCTTTTAATTCCACAAGGATAGCAACTCAAAAGTTATAAGATAGTGATATGAATATAAAAGGTAACGAATATCAATAACAATACCTATTTTTTTATAGGATGTATAACAATACCTAATAAGGAAAACGTTTAAAAGAAATTATTATTCTATGCTGCTCCAAAGACTTTACCAAGACCCGTTAAATTTAATTCTAAGGTCCTAAAGTTCTATTTATTTATTTATTTTTTGAGTGAAAAGATAATAGCCAAACCACCATCTCAAAGTAATCCTTCACAACTGCAACATAATTATACACAATTCATGTACAATACTTAAAACATTAGAGAAATTAAAAAGATGTAAAATTATCTCCATTTGGAGAGTAAATGTGGCCCACATATATTTTATTTTAATTATTTAATTAGTTATTTTATTCAGATTTATTTTTATCTATATATATATATTAATAGGTAAAGCTGAGAGAAAATTCAATTAGATTTCAAAATTGAAATTCAATTAGAGTCTAATTTTGCGCTACGTGTCCCATCTAATCTAAGTTTTTAAATTTTTGTGTCAAATGAGTTAATTTAGTGTAAAAATTGGATTTCAATTAAAGTTTAATTTTGCACCATGTGTCTGATCTAATCTAAATTTTTTAATTTTTGTGTCAAATGAGTTAATTTAGTGTAGAAAATAAGGAGTCCAATATAAATAAACCATAAATTTTTTTTTAATGATTTTATATTTATGAACTTTTTTTTGTATAAATAAAAAGAATTCAAGTTTATAAGTCATTTGTAATATACCATGACTTCTATATCTATCTATATATATTAATAGTTAAAATTCAGAGAAAATTCAATTAGATTTTAATTAAATTCTCAATTTTGTACCATGTGTCCTATTTAATTTTTAATTTTGTCTCAAGTAAAATATTGAGTGTAAAAATTGAAGAGTCCAAATTTAATTAGATTATAAATTGGATTTTAATTGGAGTCCAATTTTCCGTCACGTGTTCATTTAAGTTTTTAATTTTTGTGGCAAGTGAATTATTGGGTACAAAAACTGAAGAGTTTAAAACCAATTAAATTCTAAATCATATATATATATATATATAATGAGAAATCATTACATATTTTAGAAATGTGTGGTTTAAAAAAAGTGTAATCTAATACCATGTATAATTTGAACTTATTCTAAAAAAAATATAATTTGAACCGTATAATTATAATTGTTTTTAATTGTATCCGTGCATATGCACGGGACTGCACACTAGTTTATTTAATGATAAGAGTGATAGATAAAAACTCATCCTATTAGGGGTCCTTTTTTTAATAGACATTTATAACTTTGTTGGGTAAAATAGATGTTTTTTGGTGAACAAACATATACTCCTTGATGGAAAAAATATAAATAGATAAACAAAGTTAAATTAAAGGGGTCCCTAATCTAGCCTTAAAAAAAACAAAAACAAAAACGAAAACAAAAACATGCATTCTCCATCAAAAGGGTTTCTAAGGAAAACGTCATATATTATAAGAATCTCTTCTTATTCTTTTTTTTTTATTTTTTATAGAAACAAACACACACACACTTCTTATTCTTTGTTCTACACTGGTTTTTTTTTTTTTTTTTTTTAAATCATTTGAACAACAATGGCTAAAGGTATGCTTTATTTTCTTAATCTGCTTTAGAATTTTTGCCCCCCCCCCCCCCCCCCCCAAAAAAAAAAAAAAAAAAATTCGAATTTGGTTCTCAGATGGCCATGGAGGCTCGGTCTTACATAGCCCCCAATCTTGCTAAATTCAAGACACCTATTTCGTTTTATAACAAACCCAATCAATGCTATTCATAGATAGAAAAATAACAAGTGATATTGCTAGTAGATTTACAGTTATTTACCATTATTCAGTTCTCTATATATGTATTCGCCATTTGAAAGTAAATAGTAGTCGCCTATAATTTACATGCAGTTCTCATAGTATTAGTAAACATTGGGGTAGGTCTACACATCTCTCCTTTTTACGAGGTCTACATATCTTCAATTATCTGTTATATTACAATTTTTTTTTTTTGGAGAATCTGTAATATATTACATTAGATGTCAAAAGTCTACTTACAACATACTGTAGTTGGATTTCGTAGCAAAATAAATTGTTCAGTTTAAAATAATTTTACATACGAATTTGTTTATAACAAATTGTGCCTAACAAACATAGAAACTGAATCACATTTGGGCCCAAAAGAGCCCTGACCCCCTGACTTGTATAACTGGATCAAAGGAAAATAAAACTTGATCCCCTCCGTCCAAAATCAGCCCAAACGGATCTACATTCTGCACAAAGCATAAATTGCACTGACTGGTTGAGCAGCGTTGATGTTTTGAAATTTGAAGGACACATAGAGAGTGACTGTTACTGTAGGACTAAATGAAATTTAGAAAGAAGAAGAAGAAGAAGATGAAAGTGGAACAAAGAAAGAGATCATAAACTGGAGATGAAGAGAGGGAATCAATAGCAGCATTTTATTTTTTAAGGGTGCACATGATTCGATCAAATTCAATGAAAATTTCACCAATTTAGTTGTACTTATCCAAGTGCTCTATCCTGATTTTCTTAAACGTTTAGAAAATGAAAGCTCGGATTTGTGCTAAAACACAACAACTTCTTTAGACCCCAAAATTTAAATTACGACTAGATTGCTTTTACTTTTACTTAATTAAAGTGCGGAACAAGAGTAAATGTGCGCAATGAACCGATACTACTCTAGTGCATAAACATGAACAACAAACAATAAAAGTAAAGCACAAGAGTAAGGGAAGAGAAATGCAATTACAAGATAACACCAAGACGTGTTATCGAAGATGAAACCGAAGAACTAGGCAAAAAACCTCTTCGTGACCCTCCAAGTCTAAATCGATCCACTAGAGAATAAAGTTGGAGTATACGAATAACAAAAGACCCTCCAAGCCTAGTCTACCCAATGTACTTGAGCCCTCCAATCTCCTGCTACCAACGGACTTCTTGGAGTCATGTCTTCTCTAGCTTTCCGGATCTCGCAATACACGCGATTGCATCTGCCAAGCCTCATCGGCTTCTTTTGGCAAATCCCCAAGGCTTCCCAAGCTCCAAAACACTCTTTACACTCTGAAAAGGTGTGGGTTATGTTTGGTTACAAATCTCCTCTCAAGGTATGACAATGGGAGAGGGAAGGAGAAGATGTTACAATGATTTCTTACTAAGGATGAGTAGCTCTCTCTTTAAAAGATGGATGTGTGTGTTGTAGAAAACCTATCTAGGATTTTTCTCTCTAAATGGCCTCTCATACATTTGTGGATAATGAGGGTATATATAGTATGAGTGAAGGGTAAGAAAGTTACACTTAAAATCCTCTAGGCAGAGAGTTTCGCGGGTATCTCGCAGGTTGGCCCTTCTTGCGAGACACTTGCGAAACTGACAGCCTGGCACGACTCTTCAGCTTCCAGCATGTGCTTCTCACGTGGCTCTTTCGCAGGTAGGCTTCTCGTGAAATCCACTTGTTCATCCAATACATGCTCGATTCTTCACCAACTTAATATTAAACCCAATACAATAAAATCCCACAAAATACAAGGAACAAAATTCAAGCAATTACAACACTTTTTGTCGTGGAATAAAGCCAACAAGAAACATAGTTGTAAATCACAACTTTACAATTTCCTCCTTTGGTTATTTCGTGACAAAACACCCTATAACAGACTTTAGACTTAAATGTGAGTTTGGGAACAATGGCAAAACTCACTCACACCTAAATCTAAAACCTGTGATGAACTTGAACATGTATACCTGTAACCTAAAACATTTGCACAAAACATATTAGATCCTTAAGGTAAATCAAGTGATAAAAGGACAAGTATAATGTAACAAGTCTGCTACAAAACTTGAAAGGAAGAAATCCACCATAGTCTCAGAATGGTAACAAAATTTGGTGGGCATAACAAAATTATCTTTCTCTTAGTGGGAACTAATGAAGTTGAAATACATGAACTATGGCTGATACAAATATAAAATTTCCATAATGAAACACAGCAATACCTAAGTTTCCCGAGGACGATACCAGCTTCATTGGATCGCTCGTAACCAATATCTTCAGGAGCTATTATTTCATATGTGCCTTTGTGCTTAAGCATTCCATCCTACAAACAAAAGGCATTATTTGTAATTAAAGTTTCAATTACAACAACGCCCCCCCCCAAAAAATAAAAAAGAGGAAAAATAAATTATGAATGACATTTGTTTATAATGCAAACCTGATATATATATACACACACACACACATCAGATTATAATATATAAGTTCATAACCCTAGTCCATTCCTATTTTGGGCAGAACAAAACTATTAATTCTTTGATACCAATAAAGTAATAGGGATCTTGAACTAAGGAAAAGATTCTAGATGCTAAAAAAGGCCGGTATAGCTTTTGTCAATGTTATACCCCGTAACTTTTTCTCGTTTGTTGGATGTGCTTTTGTCAAATCCACCGTTGGATTACATTGTCTCCTTATATCTTTCAGCTTGCAAAATATCAAAATGATCATCATAGATCAATAACTATCTCATCTAAAATATATATATTAGATTAAATTTTAATTTTTTGTCATTAAAATCATACACAAAACATGAGTTTATGGATTGGATAGAAAATTAGATCCAACAATAACAACAAAGCCTTAGTCCCAAAAATTTTGGGTTGGCTATGAATCCTCAACAAATTAGCTAGCGTCAATTGGATGGTAAATAAGATCCAATTGACACAATATTTTGCATGCTTGTTAATCATAAACAGAACATTTAATCCAACAATTGAATTTTCAACATAAATCCAATAAAAAGTTATTATAGCTTATTGTTAAATTTTTTAATAAATTACTCTTACTTATCAACAAAAAAAAAAGTAATTATAGGGTGGAGCACTGACAAAGAGTTACATCAAGATTAATTTAATATAACCCATTTATTTTATATATATATATATAGACACACACACACTTGACTGAGAAAGAGTTTGACCAGGCTAACCAATTTGATAACCTGTCTTGTAGGGTTGGCAATAAAAATTCAGAAGCCTCTAAAAAACCTAATATGAGTTTACTAACTTCACATACAGCCGTAGCCAGTATGCAGTTGTAAAATTAATTTACCTAGTTACTGGTCTCCATACAGGTAGCAGAGTTTCAAATCCCTTAATTATCCAACTAAATCCATCTGTATGACTACTAACCCCCCAAAAGCTAGTCCTCCTATAACTATATCAACCTCTAACGCCCCTCCTTTTAAAAATTAAAAAAAAAAAAAACACAGAGAGCCATAAAGAGGCCTCCTCATAAATTCTATTTCAGTTGTTCAATATAAAAAGTAAAGTGCTTCAGATTTCTGAATCAATTTTTTTTTTTCCAATCATGTGCAAACCTTGATAGATAATAGATTGCTTTTCTAGCCACTTCCTTCCAACTCTTCAAAATGAGCTATAACAGATAGGGTGCAGTCACAGAGATAATAAGTGATAAGTACCTGATGGATACCACTTTCATGAGCAAAAGCATTACGACCAACAGTAGCTGTGTGGCTGCACATGCAACCCAGTGTACTCCTCAACCTAAACAATTATGCCTTGAGTATCAAAAGTGCATTCAACCAACAATGAAAAAATAGGTGTAATTTGTACAGTGAAGAAATTACCATCTTGCTTGTCATATAAATGTGCCGTGTATTAATTCCTGTATAAAGACCTCCCAAGACATCCCCATCATGGCATTTTAAGATCATTACAACCTGCATATTTCAAAAGTATGTTAGAGCACTTTAAACAACAAAAGGGTAATCAATGGCAAAGAGAACAATGAAACAATATAGAAGAATATGAAGAAATTAGCTATGAAAAAATCTTTCATGAAGCCACAACCTTATAATTGAACCCTTTCTTAAATAAAAATAAAAAATAAAAAAAATAAAAGGTGGGGGATGGGGAGTTCCACTTCAGTTATAGCTCATTGGCTTAAACTATTATTTTAAAAGGATGAAAGATGCCAAAAACAAGACCTGGTTAGAAACCATAACAAGTCTGCATAATCTTATACAGCTTAGTTTCGTTTGCTAATAAAGAATGCAAGATGGCATACAGGGAGACAGAAAACATATCAAGGTCCATTCTACACTAAGATCAGAAAAGTTATCAAATTTTGTGTTTGGACTGTTGGAATGTTGGGAGGTCAGTTTCAATGCCATAGAGGAGCCAAGGAGTGGCGAGTGCGTCATGTATGTGGTTTGAAAGAACGAGACAGGTCTTTGATGGCATCAAATGTCCTGCCTATGTCGTCAATGAGCTCATTTTGCGGACATTGTTTGATTGGATGTATGCTCTAGGCGGCACCCCCTCAATGTCTTTGGTTAATTTTATTGATTCTCTTTCCTTTTGAGTTCTATTCTTTGAATTGGGCTAGTCTATATCCTTTGTCTTTCCTTTTCCTTTTCTAATAAAAATAAAAAAATAAAGAGAGAAGGCCTTCTATCATCATGAAGCCAAATCTTGTCTCCTTGATTATACTCTTCATGATAATCTTCATAAATTAGTGGAGAATCCCAATCTATGGCACAAACTCCTTCAAAAGTTTCATCCTTTAATTCAAGTGCACACATTAACTGATCCTCCCATATATGGTTCTCCCTCTCGGCTCCACTATTAAAGCAACTATTATATGGAATGGCGTGCTTGAGAAAATGGAGAGACGCTTGGCTAGTTGGAAAAGAATGTATGGGGCTTCTCTTTAAAGGATAACTTCCCAGAATTGTATAGCATTGCTTGTAACAAGGATGCTTCAGTGGCATAATTGTTGTCTCCCTCAAGGGATAGTTATCACTAGAATGTCAGTTTTGTTCGTCCAGCACAAGATTGGGAGTTGGAATTGATTGCAACCTTCTTAGATTTGATATATTCTGGTTTGATGAGAAGTAATGCAGCGAATCAGCTCTATTTGAAACCTTCTTCCAAGCAGATTTTTTATGTTTGATCCTATTATAGGGTCCTACATTCTAATACCCAACTCTCTTTTCCTTGGAATACCATATGGAAGCCAAAAGTACCAATAAAGGTTAGTTTCTTCCTTTGGTCAGCTGCTTTGGGGAGGATTTTAACTGTGGATAATTTGAGGATTTTAACTGGGGTTGTGGATCTTTTAGCTAGCTGGCCTAGTAAGTTCAACAAGCATAGATCTGCAGCAATTTGGGCCATGATCCCTCATTGTCTCGTGGGTTATCTGGCAGGAACGGAATGCTTGTACATTTGAATGAAATGAGAGATCAATCTATAACTTGAAGCTACTTTTCCTCCAAACTTTATTTGAGTGTACAAATGCCTCAGGGCCTTATACTTTTGTTTCTTTAGCTAATTTGCTTGATTGTTGTAATTTTCATGTTTTGTAGTTTGTTTTTTGCTGATCCTTAGCACACTGCCTGTGTGCTTTGTGTTACTCTCTCTTTTCTTCAATGAAGTTTTATTTATTTATTTTAAATGTTCTATGGTTCCAACATCATGAAAGGAGCTTTCATTTTTTATCATCGTTCTCATCCTTGAGACTAACTTCTGGTCTGTGCAGTCACCTTTTGGAATCTCTGTACTGGTTCCCACCGGTTCTCGTTGCTAAAGAACTTGTACAACTCACGACAAATTTTCAATCATATGCCTTATCTCATCCATCTTCGTCTGTTGGTCTTGATTTTGTCTACCCCCAAGGCCTCTACCATGACCAACCATAGCTAAAAAGTTGCAACCTTAGACTCTAATCTAAATTATGTGGCTTAGATCTAGAATATTTCGCTCTGATACCACTTGATGATGGTAAGGAGAACCTAGATCTAGCGTAGGAGAAGGCTTCAAAGAGAAATTCCAACAACAAACAAGATTAAGGCAAAGAAAAAGATAATAAGATTGAAGTTGGAACAATCAAATATCAATTTCTAGGCTCAGAGAGCTCAACAAATATTCAAATCACAGATAAGAAGAGGTTTCCTACAATGACTCAAAAGAGGCTATTTATGATAGCCTTTAGTAACCCTAGTATCCTAACCCTTTATCTTACATATAACAAGTTAATCCTGACAAACCAACTACATTAAAAGTCATATGACCTTTTAAAATACTAATGACATAATGATAAATAAAACATAAATTAGAGAAATAAAAAACAATGAACTAATGGGCCTTCTATTCTTTTTCGTTGATCTTAAAATCTCCTGCATCAAATTTCTAACTGACAACAGCATCCAAAATGCTTGTATACTTTAATTAGTGAAAATTTTTTGAAGAACAAGGGGGAGAGAGAGAGAGACTTATAAACATGGACATACAGAAATCAGGATCAGAAACAAGATGCATTTGATTTTGAATTACTTTTTGATGACATTGATCTAAGTGAATATGGATGCCCGGAAGCCTTGTAAGTCCCTATAATATCTTCAGACATGTGTGAGTAGCATATGTTCTATGGCACACCATAATAATATTGGAGGCATCTGAAGGATAGTAATTACTTAAGGCCGCAATGGGAGACGCTAATGCTCATATGCAAGGCCTTTTTAATGGGAATGAAAGTGACCTCATTTAATGACCAATTATAATTTGGTGTTAGGTTAGCATACGACAAGAATCATGTTCTCATAAATTATTTGTAATAGCATTCACACATAGGAAGCATAGAAACAAATTCAGGATATGGAAAGAGATTATACATATGTGGCAAGAGGACACACCAATAAATAAATACAATGTTTCATATGCATGTCAATTTTTTGTTAAATTTTTTGATATTCTATAGTTCTTTGGAATAATAATTTTATCATTCAAGAACCCCTAATTTAAAAGTTAGTCAAAATTTAGCTAATGAACTCTAACTCAAATGACACCTCCTTCCTTTGTAAGAGCAAGGTTGAGGGTGAGGTCATGGCTTCAACGCCCACCATTTGCAAGTGTAACTTACCAATAAAAACAAAGTATCTTGAACCCATTTTATATATTCAGTTACAGATATAATATTAATCTCTAGTTAAATATGCACAATTCTAAAATATCATATATTTAGCTAGGAGTATTAGATAAGTTTATGTGTCTCCCTGTTACAAGTATCCATGCCACATAGAATTAGATATTCATTTTCTGCAGAACCTCACATGATTCAGTACTCACCTCCTCTAGTGAAGCATTCCCAGCTCTTTCACCAATGCCATTGATTGTCACTTCCAGCTGCCTCGCACCAGCACATGCCCCCTGAACAGATGAAACAAAAAATGAGCGCAATTTTTTTTTCCCGATAAATAAACAAAGCAAAAGAAAAGATGGACATACCGATACAGTGTTAGCAGTAGAAAGCCCAAGATCATTTTGGCAGTGAGTTGAAATAATAACATTTTCGATTCCAGGGGTATTGGCCTTTATATCAGAAATCAATTTCCCAAATTCAGTTGGCACAGTAATGCCCACAGTGTCAGGTATGTTTAGAGTTGTCGCACCAGCCTTTATAACTTCACCCAATATTTCATAAAGGAACATAAAACAATCGTATGGAAATGACTACAATGATCACATAGCAAAGCAAATGATCATTCGAACATGCAACCAATAAAGCACAAAAGCATAAGGATGTATGCATGTTCAACACATAAGCATGATGCGATGAGAGCAACAAAAACATAGATACTAAACATAACTCAAAGTACCATAAAGCAACGAGAAAACAAGCATAAGGTAAAACAAGACAAAACAAGGTTTTCTCATAAAAAATGTCTTCTCCCCCTTGGTATATGCATCTCCTCTACGGCTTTCTCCCCCTACGAATGTGCACGAGATAGAATTTCTCCCCTAAGAATGTGCACGAGTCATATAGAAATGACGATACACTCCGGTATGAACAAGGATAAGATGCATGAGAGGTGCAAGATGAATGAGGAAATGAAGCTCAAACAAATGATAAGACATCTTAAAAATAACATGCTACAAAGCATAAAGTAAATATGACATGCTAAGGTTGATGGAACAAAGTATAGACCAAGGCATGACATAGACACAAGAACATGTTATATGTGCTAAAAGGTCTAAAAAGACTTAACTAGTATTAGTGAATGCAAACCATGTCAAGTGTTAGAGTGTGTGCAGCAAAGGTGCATCTAGTGTGCATGTGAGGTGCATGACCAATGCATAAGCAAGTGCTCATGGGGCAAAGTGTGTAAAACACACAACCAATGATCAATACATGATAAACATGCATAATAATGGTAATCCCCAAAAATTGGTACTCATCGGAGTCCAAAACAACGAAAAAATGTCATTTGGGCATTTTATCAAACACTTAGAGTGTACACACTACACATGTATGTTAAACAATGCATGAACATATGAAAAACTTGCCTAAATACATGTTATTTTTGCCACAAGGGGCCAACATCCAAAGCAAATCATCATTTAAAACAAAACCCAATAAAAAAGATTGACAAAAATTAAGTTTTCCAACCCCATTTGAGAAAATCCCAACTATGAACCTAAAACCCCTAAAAACATAATCTAATGATAAAAATAAATGAAAAGAGTTAAAGATTACCTTAGAAATGTTAATAGAATGAAAAACAGTTGAATTTAGTTGGGTTTTGATGTAGAAACATAAAAGTAGGGGTTTGGGAGAAGATGAGAGAAGTTTAAAACAAATGTCCCACGAAAATGCCCTTTAAAAAGCTGATCTGAAAATTTTCGTTGGAAGCTGGGAATTTTTGCGGGTAAGCCTTACTCGCGAAGTACTCACGAAACTCTCTATCCAAAGTTGAAAAACTTGAGAATTGGACCATTTAAACTCGCGACTGAGCTTACTCATGAAATAAGTCACGAAAACACCCAGAAAACATGTTTTTCACACAAAAACAACTTGAAAAACTTTGAAAAATATGGGTGATACAAATCACTTCCAAAAGCAAACAAAAAGAACAAAAATCTTTTTGATTTAATCCACATATGGTTGAGCACACACACATCACATTTGAACATGTACAAACACACAAATGAAATAGGCATTAATTGAACATTAAACTTGTGTGTTGTGTGTGTGAATCAATTATGAACTAGTCCATAGTCTAGTATGAAGCTTCAATGATCAATTCAATCAAGTCATACACAATTAGTACGAAGTCAAGTGACTTATCTCACTTGTAGAAATGAACATATATGACCCCTCACTAATGTGATTACAGTTGATTGAAAGTTTTTTATTTGGCTTCCATTTTTCATACTTTTGATCAAATACAACTCAAATTTTTAAGAAGCGATGCCATAAAACATTTTGATACAACTTTGACAAACATAAGCCTTTGGCTTTGGCATTATACATTTCAATACAAATTTGCTCCACCTTTTCCTAGTCAAACTAGTTTTCGAAGTAAGGCTTTTTCAGCTCTTCAAACTAGTTTTCGAAGTAAGGCTTTTTCAGCTCTTTCTCTTTTAGAGATTGACATTGAAGAGCTTTTTTGAAAAAAATGTGAGGAGATATATAGGCACAATTCTACACATGTATCAAGATCAAGTAAGACTATTGACCAATCATTCATGACAAGCTTGAAGATCTATTTACAACAATCAAACGTAGATTTCTAGATGTCGCTCACACTTAGAAAAATGTGCATACATAACAAGCTATGCTCGTATATGCACTACACTATTAGTACGGAGGTACTAGGCCAAACTCACATTTGAAATGTGCTCAAACATATACGATCAAACTTTTTGAATTTTTCACTTTTTATTTGTTTTTGGATTTTTACACACACAAAAACAAAAGCATAAAAGTAAGATCAAATGCAAAAAAAAAAAAAAAAAAAAAAAAATCATATAAAGAGATGAAAGATGCACAAATGCATGACAGTGAAGCATTTAATGCATAAAAGAGCATAAGCTCAACCATAGGAACCCTTTCTCATTTAAACGGAATGATTGTTTGGAATGAGTGTCTCATGAGAAGTGAGACGAAGGTTGGAAGAATGAGAACCGAAAATGCACATAGACAAGGAGGTAAGAACATCAAAAACTTTCTTCAACAACTTACCATTTTCCCCTAAATCCAGTTTTGCTTTCATAGCACAACTTCCAAAAAGCTCAAGTTTCTCTTTTCTTTTGATTCTTTTAAGAGCTTGAAACTTAGAGTAATGAGGTCTTAGATGACCAAAGGCACCACAATGGTGACAAACAATGGGTTTAGGTCCACTAGGCTTTTTAGGGAGAGATCTAGCAACTTGAGCAACTTATTAAAGGTATCCCTGTGGTGCAACTTACTAGGATACCTGATTCCTTTGTGTGGCCTCACAACAACAGCATTTGCTAGATTAGTTCGGCCTCAAAATATTTATACCAACAAGCCAAGGTCCCTACAAATAAATAATTGTGGAATTAGATCTGGAAGCTCCACTATCCCAAAAAAATCCAAATTTTCATTTGGAAAGCTATGCGCAATTGGGTTCCCACAAGGCAGTATCTATCCTTTTCTCGCCCAAATGTGAATGATAGATGTCCAAGATGCAACTCTCCTAAAACCACGATTCATATATTAAGAGATTTCCCTTGGGCCAAGGACGTCTGGGGTCATTCCCCGGGCATCTTGCCATTATCATTTTTTCAAACTCCCTTACAATCCTGGCTTCAAACCAATTCCATTTCGGATAGAGTTATCTAGCACTAGCAACTTCCTTGGAATATATACTTTCCATTCCTATGTTGGCATTTATGGTTAGCTAGAAATGAGCGTATTTTTAAAAACCAATCTAGCTCCCAGCATAGAATTGTCCACATGGATGGTTGTGCTTTAGATAACCCAGGTAGGGCTGAGGCAGGGGACCTGCTACGAGATAGCTCAGGTTTATGGATATCAGGATTTTCTTTAAGTATGGGTATTACTACCAACAATATGGTCGAATGGGGAGCAGTTCGTCAGGGTCTCATGCTGGCGTGGGATTTGGGTTTCAAATTTATCCAACTAGAGATTGATTTTGTGATAGTGCTATCCTGGTTAACTGCTACAACAGATAATTTCCCTACTGATGTATTTCCTTTAATCTGTGATTGCAGGAGTCTTATGGAGCGGGCATGGGAGGTCCAGGTGTGCCATGTCTACTGTGAAGCCAATGAATGCGCGAATGCTTTAGCGAAACAGGGAAACCACCATCAGCAACTTTTGAACATCTACGACACCACCCTGTCCCAATTTTGTATATCACTGTTTTGTAAGGGATATGGCAGGCCTAGGGATTAGCAAAATATGTCCCTTGAGGCTGGATATAGCTGTGACTGTATAAACTCTGTTATAATTAAATAAGACTTTCCCTTTTCTACCAAAAAAAAAAAATCTTGATTGACTGGCGGAAGACAAAATACCAGCACATGATGGAGCCCTCAGCTACTTTCTTGTTGTTAACCTTGTGAAATCTATACTTCAGCATCTACATTCTCAAATAGAGACATTTCTTCTATGTTAATCGTAGTACGTATTTTGAAACTCAGTTCTCATTTGATTTTTTATAGCAAAAAATTAAAATAAATAAATAAAAGGAAGAAAAGGAAAATCTGAGGAAAAATAAAGATTACATTACACTTTTGTCCTTTAAATTTTGGGATAGTTTTCATTTTAGTTCCTGAAATTTAACATGTTTGGATGGAAAAATCATCTTATAATAGAATTAAGCCAAAAGCCTAATAGCTAGTGGCGTAGCCAAGAATTTTCGCTTGGGGGAACCAAACTATGGTCTTCATAGATCGGTCAAGATATTAAAATTTTAAAACATCATGATTCTTGAACCAAAACTTTCAGGAGGAAAAGTGTAATTATTAGCTAAAGATTAATCTTGTTGTGTGGATGATCGTGACATTTTTTCCCCTTTCATTTTGGCTAAATCCGGTTGAGAGAGAGAAGGAGAAGATGACAAAGAGGCCATGGGTCTTGGCTAAGTCCGGTTGAGAGAGAGAAGGAGAGAATTGGTGAAGAAAGAGAGAAAAAAAATAGTGAGAGAGAGAGAGAACGTAGTTTTTAATTAAAAAATGGGAAGGAATAATAGAATATTAATATTTATGTATAGCTTTAAGCTATAGTGAACTTCCATAGATGGTAGTTTACTGTAGCTCAATTGCTAAAATATTTAGCAATAGCATTATCATTGTAGCTCTATTTTTGTTATGTGGGTTGTTAAAAAGAGTAATTCGGCAATTTGGCTTCAGCACTGTGAATGTTTTAAGTGCATCAAATATGAATGGTATAAAATCAACAACTACTTCTTAATTTATTGACTACAGTGCACATTACCCATGCAAGTTATTATACGTGGTAATTTTGGGCATTTTAAAGGGTTTTGTTTTTTTGTCATTTTGGATATTTTGGGGGTATTTTTGTCAATTTTGGAAGGAAGTTTTGGATATTTCAGGGGCATTTTTGTACTTTGGGAGGTCAAGAGGGTGTTTAGGTTAGTTTGGTAGTTCCAGGGATGTTTGGGTCATTTTTGGTCAAATGGGCATATTACTAGATTAATTGGGTTGGGTGAGTAATGGATATTTAATTTATATTTAAACAGGTAATAAATTAATAAATGGGTAACTATGTACCTGACCCATTTATGATACAACTCAAAACCCACCCAACCAACCCATTTGCCACCCCTAGACATGGATAAAAAAATCTCTCTCTCACAAGCTCTTGTACTTTGTGAAGCTCTTATACTGAGTCATGGACTTAGTTTTGCTTCTTTGATTTTAGACTTTTCATGGTTCATTTCTTATTGGTTCACTAACTTAGTAATCGGCTTCTAAAAAAAAAAAATTAATATTCAGAGCCTTCTTGGCAAACCCCTGGGTTAGTCATGGAGGAATTGAGTAGTTTTGTCTTTGGTGTTTGCTATGTTTGCAAGAAATCATCACTATTTGGTCCCCCTTGAAGTCCTTATTGCAGTTCCATCTCTTTGAAATTTCATCCTCCTACAATAGGTTTCGATAAAAATACCATTTATAATAGAATCAAGTCACGAGCCTTGTAACTCAATTGTCTATCTGGCACAAATTTGAAGCCTTATTCTTTATGAAGTATAATTTTTTTTTTTTTTTTTTTGTTTTAAAATTTAATTTGTGGATAGAATTTTCAAAATATTGAAAAACAAGCAAATTTTTTTTTTTGGTGGTAAAGTTTAGATATAATTCCTTAGTAAATTACATTACAAATATAATATTTTCACAATAGTTAAACTGGTAAGTTTTTACTAGTAACATAATGCAGCAGGCAATAGAGGAAGCTCTATTTATAAGAAAGTCTTTAAAGCTCCCAGAAATTTTATTTTACACAAATACATTGTGCTTATTAATACGCATCAAGCTGTAATCTTTCTGCCAATCTATTCGAGGGCAAGATGAGCATCAACATCTTTGCTCTGACCAACACAGAATTGAAGCATTGAGCTTGCGTCAGGGTCATCGGCATTCAGTTTCTCATATTCCATAGTCCAGTGGACCAAGCTCCCCTCACCCTTTGGAATGGCTTGAATAGTGAATTTGAAACTCTTATACATCTCCTTGAGTATTCCTCCAATCACCTTGTAAATGACTAAATGGTTTTTGTCATCAAGGGTTTCGAATACCTCCTTAGACATTACAGCTTTCCCATCTAAAAAAGTCAACAAAAACACAATCAATTGTACAAACATTTGGACTTTTGTGGTTTGTTTTTCTTGGTGATACTTCACCTTTCCCATCTACCTCCTTATATATTATTGTTAACCCCATCCCTACTTAGCTTATATAATTTAGACTTTTGTTGTTTGTTTTTGTAAAGACCTGATTTGGATCCTAAGCCCAAAAAGGTGTATGGACTTAGGCCCAAGAAGCCCAAAACAATAAATTTATAGAGAATGGGTCGAAGAACTGGGCTTGAGCGAATTAAGCAATCAACAAGGTGGGTCTTGATATCAAGAGAATGAAAATTAACAAGCTTAGACTTGAGAAAACCGTCCTCGTCCAAGTTCGAGGAGACTAATTCTCTTCTATTGATCCTTAGGTTAGATTACAAACTTGGTTCTAGAGTGCTACAGTGTTTTTCCTTCCCTTTTCGATCTCCCTCTCATGCAGGGTTCCTTACATTATATAGCTCACTTTGGACCATCCTGATCCTACACTTGTTAATCATTTAAGCCCTTACTTGAGTGCCCGTCCCATCAGACACCCTCTCTAGCTTTCTGTGAGTTGTGGTAGCCAAGACAACACTGTTCAGGGGTCTTCTCAATATAAATGCGGCCAGAAAAATAGCTACAGTGCATTTAATGCGGTGGTAGCAGTTAGATATTTCTGAGTTCTCACCATCCTTATGCGTTTATGATGCACATCCTTGTGACTGAGTTTCTTGGAAGGTCACCTCGATTGTTGGAATACATATTTGAGCCATATTTATCATATCCGAGGATATGTTCCTCCTCGGACCACCTTCCCATTTGTATCTTGCTCATTAAGTCCCGGGTCTGAGCCATTCATTATCTTTCGTTCGTCCTCGGACTGCTCACGCTCTTGGCCAAACCCCAAGGCCCAATATATGACTTGGGCCCTTAACCCTACAGTTTTCTTTGTGATATTTTATATAAAATTTATTCTATTTTTTTATACTCCCTACTACATAAACAATAATAATTGGATTTCAAATCCTTCTTTTTTTAATGATTTATTATCTATCATAAAACTTTATTTATAAGCAGTAAAATATAATGGTATAAAAAAAGCGTAAAATATAAAATTAATTATAAAATATTACTCGGCAGTAAAGGAGTAAATGTAAAAATGAGTTAGACAGTAGAAGCCATTAGCCATTGACACCTCACCTAACTTGCATGAAGAAAAATAATTAATTTGAACTTCTAGCTAGAGTTTCTCTTGTACTCTGAATATTTAAAACTAGCTTAATACATCTATAAATAGATATCCTATGCAATGAAAATGTGGTCTAACAAAATAGATTGCAATGAAATAAAATAGCAACATAGCAACACTTTGATAAACATATGTGCATGCACCTATGTAAATTCTGTGGCATCTGACAAACATCTTTGGCATTTGACATTTCTAGCAAGGAAAAAAGAATTACACATGGTTCAGCAAGATAGTGACCAAGGAAGAAAGGGAAGGCAAGTTTTGAAAACCGACCTTGTAGGAGTGCAAAAATTGCTAGTGATTATTAGACACTTTGACACCTTTTTGTGTTTGCAAGTGGAGTGCAAACTTGTTTTGGAACTCTCTTTTTTTTTTTTTTTTTGTGTGTGTAATGTTGGTAACTCTTATTTAAGTCAATTTGCTATAGTGATTTTTCTCAAATTTATTGGCTATAGGATATGCTTGTCCAAAGTCACTATATTGACCCAAAGTATTGGTGAGAGGTGTGATTAAAAAATCTAAAAGAATCATCAAACTTTAACAATATTAATTGGAAAGGTGTCAGAAGAGACTAAAACATTCGCTTAAGCAACATGTTTTATAATATGCTCTTTTCATTTTTTATTTTATGTGAATGCTCTTTTTACTAACCATAGTTAAACTTTGGTAAAGATAATCTTTTAAAAAGTTAAAATATTCTATTACAAATATTAACAGAAATGGAGAAGTGTTATTTTTTTCAAATCTCAAGAGAGGGGAGTATTTTTTTTTCCCTTCAAGTTTGTGAGTGATTGTTCTATCCTTTATCTCAAAAAAAAAAAAAAAAAAAAAAAATTGTAGGTGAGTATCATTTCCCCGAACCTCAAAGGAGGGGGTGTAATTTGCTCCAAAAAAAATTTAAAACGTAAAACCTTCCTTTTATGGATTTTTGTCCGATTTAGTTTTAAAGAAAACTATGAAAAAACATCAGCTCACCCAACAACACAATACAATTCCATTTTTTTCCCACCAAGTTATCAGCACAATCATCAACAAATCTAAGACATACACAGTTGATCGGGCTATAAGCATTTGTAAGGGCAAGTATTGTATAAAATGTGAAAATATTTCAAGAATCCATAAGACATGATCAACAACAAATCTTGATTGACTTACCGAAGAGAAAATACCAGCACATGACAGAGCCCTCTTGTCCCCATTCTCCTTCAACCAAATCAACACTCTGTATAAAGTTAGGGCTAAGTTTCGGTATTTCAGCTATTCTCTTGCTATTGGTTTCGTGAAACCTATTTGCTGAAGCCTTAATCTCTATTTCAGCCTCTACTTTCCCAAATAGAGACATCTTTTCTATGTTAGTTGTGTAGGCAACTTAGCTCATTTATTTGGCTTGGACGGAAAGAACATTTTATAACATGTTAATGATGTTGACACTAAAAAAATATTTTATAAAAAAAAGTTTCCTAGGTTCATGCAATTACACGGCAAGTCGGCAACTGTGGACTAAACAATAAGATAAGTTCAAAAATATGGTTATCCACAAAAAATTGATTAGCCTATATTTTAAAAAAAATAAATAAAAGCCACGTGAGTGGTCTGCTGCCTAGTACCTATGAAAAGGAGAAGATAGTGTTAGGTTCTAAATGTTTAGAACAATTGGCAAATCGTGAACACAAACTTGTCTAAATATAGATCTTAGAGTCTATAGGTTTTATTAGACAATGCTCAAGGTGATTCAAGTTAAGATTCAAGAACATACAAGCTGCAGGAAGAAGACTTCATATTCTGCCTGGTTCAATCGATCGAAGAACAGGCTCGATCAATCGAAAATCGTATCTGCAAAATTTTAAGTCGGCCCAAACAGCAGCTTAAGCCCATTAAGGATTAGGGTTTCAAATCTACTTCTCCCACTATATAAAAGAAACCCTAAGCCACATTTTTGAGACTGAAGAGAGAGAGATTAGAGTGCCTCTTGTGCCTCTTTTGGTTTTAGGGTTTTGTACCCAAACCTCTCTAAAGTCTTGGTTCCTTGGGAGTTGTATTGTTGCTCATATTGCTGTTTTGTGTAAATCTCTTGTGAGATCTAGAGGAGCTTTCCTTTACACAAAGCTTAGGGTTTTCAAGGAGGAGATGTTATCTACACCTTGATGATTAACTCAATTGTTGCCATTGAAGCCTAAAGAAAAACAAGTGTGGGTGCTTGTATCTGGTGGTGAATCCAAGAAAGAAGGAGTCCGTGGTCTCGGAGTTTGCATGTGGTCGTGTCAGTAAGTTCTACTGGTGGGTAGCAATAAGAAGTCAAACGGGGAGTTTGTAAGTCTTATTGTATGAACTTCGATTCTTTCAAGATAGTGGATTCAGGTTTACCTTGAGGATAGCTAGGTTAAATCCTCCCCAGGTTTTTACCGGTTTGGTTTCCTAGGTGATCATATCATTGTCTTATTTATATTTCCTCTGCTTTGCATGATATGATTGGTTGATTGTGATAACCTAGACTTGGAATTTGGACTAAGTAACAACTTGGCTAATTAACTAGGTTAATCCAATTGTGTTTTAAGGGATCTAAAAACTATCAAGTGGTATCAGAGCAGGTAGCTCTTTTGTTTTAGATCTTTTGATCTAAGAGCTGATCCTTGACCCCTGTTGTCATGGATAATTTGAAGTGTCTTTCTGATCATGTTTCTGCTCATGCTTCTGTTGATTTTATTGATGCCTGTGAAACTCTTCGTAAGGAATTATTGAAATCTATGAAAATTGCTAAGAAATTAAAGGAAGAGTTAAAATTGGCTAATCTTGAAAAAGAGAAATTGTTTGTTAGATTAGATGAATATAATAAAAAGAATGAATTTTTGAGAAATCAAATTTCCTCTAAAGATGAGAAGATGAAAAGCTTGGAACAAGAGTTAGTTGAATCTAAAGCTAAAATTGAAAATTTTAGTACCAAGCCTGCTGTTGATAACAGAAGTGTTTCTGTTTCTCTTAAGCCTAAAACTGAGAAAGTTTATATCCCTCCTTTTAAGAGGAATAATAAAGAAAAGACTTATTTTGCTAGGTTAGACAAAGGTAAAAGTTTTGATGTAGACGCTGAAGTTTCTAAACCTAAGTCTAAACCTATTGTTAGAGAGCATAATAAATCTGTTTTTGTGCCTACCTGTCACCTTTGTGGTGTTGTTGGTCATATTAGACCAAATTGTTCTTTATTGAGGCAAAAACCAAAATCTGAGACTAGATTTGTTGTTAGGAATACTGATGTTCCTAAATTTGTTCCTGTTTGCCACTTTTGTGGTGTTTGTGGTCACATTCATCCTAATTGTCATAAATTGAAATTTAGAAATTCTGTATTTCAATCTAGGATATGTGATGATATTTCTCCTGCCATAAGTCCATACAAATTGTTTCATATTATTTTGAAAAATTTAAGCTTGTTGGCTTGTGAAAGGAATTTGCAGGATTTCAGTCTTTCTCAGAAGATTGGTGTAATTCCTCAAATACACTCTGCTTCACATGAATTTTCACCTACAAATCCGAAGACTCGTGCTATATGGGTGAGAAAAGATTCTCTAAGGTGAGTGTTGCTGACTTGTCCCTGATTTAATTCTTTCAATTATTTGTGGACATGTTTTGTTTCTGTTTTTGGTTGTTTTATTTTTCTTGAGTATTACATGAATTATGATATCTCTCTCTTGATTTAGAACATGCTTGACATTGTGGAGAAACTTGAATAGAATGTGTTATATATGTGCTAAGCTATTTTTGATTTTGTATGAGTATGTACTAGTTTGTACATGTACTCATGGGTTAATTAAGAAATTGATATTTCTTGTTTGTGTACCCTCTATAGCTTAGTTAAGCACTGTCATGCATTGCATTTGCATTGTTCATTTAGCATAATGTGTGCTTTTTGTTTTTGTCATAAATTTTTTATAAAACCAAAAAGATTTTTGTGTTTTGTATTTCACATCTTGGATTTATAATCAAGAATTGGCCATATTATCTTTACATAACAAGTTTATGTACCTTGTTTAGCTTTGATGAGCTTACTTATTGCACTTTACTAGTTAAAGCTTTGTAGTGCATGTTGTGTGGGAAAGATGTTTATGGTTTTGATCACTTTGTCTTGATCTTGAAGTCACATGTCTTTGACTGTCGGACTTGAACCTTTTGAGAAAGACATAAATAACCATCTCACCACTGTTTACTAGCCAATCATGAACACCTTAGTGCATATCGTAAGATTTTGTGCTCGAGAAAGTGTAGCACATGCACAAAAAGAACATAAGGTGTAGCCTCGGTTTAATTGCTTAATGCTTAAAATTGGTGTGTACTATTAGGCTTGATGCCAAATCACATAATTAAAATTGGTGTATACATTATCCTGGCTTTTTAATAAGTTTCTGAATAAATTAAAATTGGTGTGTATATTATGAGGTAAAATTCAAGAAACTTACATGATTGCAAGCTTATATTCAAGGAGATGTGGAAGTTATATGATGTAACTCTTTAGGTGATAGTCTCTTTTAAATTCTATGTGATGAATTTTGTAGACTTTGTGATTGATTGCTATTCACATATCACCTCACATGTATCTCAAGCTTTTGCTAGTTGCACACACTACACAAGTTACTCTTTGCTAAACTTGGTACATTATATTGTGTGTGATTTTGTTGTGGCCATCCAAGATTAAAAATTCCTTGATTTTAATGAAAAATATGTTTAAAGTTTGTGATTTGAGGACAAATTGATTGAAAATCTTGTTTTTGGAAGATCTGAGTTGAATTCAAGTGTTTTTGAAAAACTTTTCGTCTCATACTCATGCATTTTTTTTATAAAACAATGTGCTTTGAGGAGTTTCTGCATTAAAATGCTCTGTTTTTCAAAAATCTGATTTTTCTAGACTTTCGATCGATCGAACCTGTTTTTCGATCAATCGAAATTGCGATTAAAATTTTTGGTTTGAGTCTGCCTGACTCGATTGATGTTCGATCGATTCTCGATCGATCGCAATTGAAAAATTTTCAGTTTCTATGTTTTTGACCAATTTTTTTTTTCATGCATCATTTGTGTTTAGGATTCACATGCATTGCATTGTTTTTGTATCCATCTTGCAGTTTTGCAGTCATATCTCTCATTGTTTTCGCACATAACATGCATACACTTTGCTACATTGGGTACTCAACTTGATCAAAAAATTGATTGATTAATTTTTGAGCTATGTACTTTCTAGTATATGCCTTTTTTATGTGTGAACTGTGGAAAATATTTTTCTTAAGAGATATGATGGATAATCAATGTGCAAATATTTTCTCTACTCATGCAACTGTTTATGGGTCACATAGTGCCATGTTTGCATTTTATTGAAAGAGAAAATATTTTTTTCTTCATGTGTATCCTCAACTTAGTTTTTTTAAAAAACTTGGTTTGTGTCTTTTTATTTATCCCCACCCCCTTTATTTTTCCCCAAAACTGTTTTTCCCAAAACTTGTTTTGTTTTTCCTATTTTTATAAGGGGAAATTTTTTTTTAACCTTTGTGGTTCTTAGGGGGAGTTGTTGCTCTTCATAGGAGGAGTTGTCTCTATTTTTTTCTTACTCTATTACGTATGTTTTCTGTCTATCTTCTGATTAGGTAGTCTTTGTCAATACGTGACAAAACGGGGGAGACATAGATGACCTGTTTGTTTTGATTAGGGGGAGAATATAAAAACTTTTTGATGTATCTAACTTAGGGGGAGAGTTAGTTTGCATATTTGTTAATTTACTGTTTTTTTTTCACACATGCTTTGATGCGTTTTGTTTAGTGTTTTAGGAAATATACAAGTTGATTCAATTGAGCTGCTGTCTACACTTGCAACTGATGGATAGTAGTTAGGTTGAATTTGTTGTAATGGGCATTTTATTGTATTGGGTTGTTCTTGTATTTGAGCATTTCATTTTGTATGAAAGTTTTGTCATGAATTGCCAAAGGGGGAGTGTGTTAGGTTCTAAATGTTTAGAACAATTGGCAAATTGTGAACACAAACTTGTCTAGATATAGATCTTAGAGTCTATAGGTTTTATTAGACAATGCTCAAGGTGATTCAAGTCAAGATTCAAGAACATACAAGCTGCAGGAAGAAGACTTCATATTCTGCCTGGTTCGATCGATCAAAGAACAGGCTCGATCAATCGAAAATCGTATCTGCAAAATTTTAAGTCGGCCCAAACAGCAGCTTAAGCCCATTAAGGATTAGTGTTTCAGATCTACTTCTCCCACTATATAAAGGAAACCCTAAGCCACATTTTTGAGACTGAAGAGAGAGAGATTAGAGTGCCTCTTGTGCCTCTTTTGGTTTTAGGGTTTTGTACCCAAATCTCTCTAAAGTCTTGGTTGCTTGAGAGTTGTATTGTTGCTCATATTGCTGTTTTGTGTAAATCTTTTGTGAGATCTAGATGAGCTTTTCTTTACACAAAGCTTAGGGTTTTCAAGGAGGAGATGTTATCTACACCTTGATGATCAACTCAATTGCTGCCATTGAAGCCTAAAGAAAAGCAAGTGTGGGTGCTTGTATTTGGTGGTGAATCTAAGAAAGAAGGAGTCCGTGGTCTCGGAGCTTGCACGTGGTCGTGTCAGTAAGTTCTACTGGTGGGTAGCAATAAGAAGTCAAACGGGGAGTTTGTAAGTCTTATTGTATGAACTTCGATTCTTTCAAGATAGTGGATTCAGGTTTACCTTGAGGATAGTTAGGTTAAATCCTCCCCAGGTTTTTACCGGTTTGGTTTCCTGGGTGATCATATCATTGTCTTATTTATATTTCCTCTGCTTTGCATAATATGATTGTTTGATTGTGATAACCTAGACTTGGAATTTGGACTAAGTAACAACTTGGCTAATTAACTAGGTTAATCCAATTGTGTTTTAAGTGGTCTAAAAACTATCAGATAGAAACAAAGATTTGGTGAGGTGTCAAAGTTGAATTGTACTAGATTTGGTGAGGTGTCAAAGACTTTGTATACCTCAGCTTCTAGAAACTCAAGACTTTGTATACCTTAGCTACTTGCTTGTTGTTAACCTTGTGAAACATATATGCAAAAGCCTTAATCTATACTTCAGCATCTACATTCTCAAATAGAGACATCTCTTCTATGTTAATCGTAGTACGTATTTTGAAACTCAGTTCTCATTTCATTTTTTTATAGCCAAAAAAAAAAAATAATAATAATAAATAAATAAAAAGGAAGAAATGTAAAATCTGAGGAAAAATAAAGATTATATTACACTTTTGTCCTTTAAATTTTGAGATAGTTTTCATTTTAGTTCTTGAAATTTAACATGTTTGGATGGGAAAATCATTTTATAACATAATTAAGCCAAAAGCCTAATAGCTAGTGGCGGAGCCAAAAATTTTCGCTTGGGGGAACCAAACTATGGTTTTCATAGATCGGTCAATATAAATATAAATATATATATATATATATATATATATATATATATATATCACAGAACTAGATTGTTAGGGTACATTTTTTTTACACCTAGTTTTATTTAAATACCATCTATTTATTTTCAAACACTACTAACAAGTTATTGGGCTTTCCCAAATACTTTTTGCCCTATTATTATGTTAACCACAAATATTTCATATCTTATTATCTAAATTGGGTCATGATATAAAGTATCACAAAAAGCCCAAAAAACTCATATTTTATCCAACTTTGTAATCTTTATTTAGCTAAACCTAAAACCGGCCCTACGAGTCAAATGCTTACATTCCATTCTATTTAAAGTCCAAGAATACTTATACTTGGCAATATTTGAAAAGCCCATGATTCAAGTCCATGGCAAAACAATTTTATCAATGAAATTCAAATCCATGATCAAAGCCCATGGTTCAAACCTATGGCAATTTCAACAAAATTCAAATCCCACAAGCAAAACCCATGATTCAATCTCATGGCAAATTATTTATTAAAAAGCCCAATTCTCATTGGCAATATCAAAAGCCCATTTCTTATTGGCAATATCAAAAGCCCAGCCCAGTTCTCGCTAGCAATATCAAAAGTCCAGTTCTCACTAGTAATATCAAAAGCCCAATTCTCATTTGCTGGCAATATCAAAAGCTCAATTTTCATTGGCAACATTAAAAGCCCAGTTCTCGCTGGCAATATCAAAAGCCCAGTTCTCACTGGCAATATCAAAAGTCCAATTCTCATTGGCAACATCACAAACCCAGTTCTCACTAGCAATATAAAAAAACCCAATTTTCATTGGCAATATCAAAATCCCAGTTCTCACTGACAGTATCAAAAGCCCAATTCACATTGGCAATATTAAAAGCTCAAACTAACTACTTAGCACTATTTTATCAAAAGCTCAAGGTTATTAATACTTAGCAAAATACTATATCATAAGTATTTCACTTAAAAGTCCAATGATGGACAGTGTTTTAATTTCTTAAACATTACTAAGATCAAGGTTGTCAAAATCGAGATCTTACATAGGATCGTTAAAGGTAGGTGGGATCGTAAATCGTAAGATTGGATCGTGAATTGTAAGATCCTACTTATTTTCAGATTTAAATCAAAAAACACATCGATAATGACTTTGTATGTTGAATAATCACGTAAATTATAAATTTATCCATAAAAAACTAAGATTTGCATCATATGATGTAATTTGCATGTCATACATCACTAAGTTTATACTAATGAAACAAATATATTTAAGTTTTGATCCAATGTATCTAAAAAGTTCAATAAATGTTTAATTAGCAACCAAATGCCAAAATATTTATCAAAAAATATGGAAATTATTTTCCAAGTTCTAATTTCCAAGTTCGAAATCTAAAATAAGTTAACAAATGGAAACTAGCTAACTATAATATGAAATCCAAAAGCAAGATGAATATTAAGGTGAAGTGGACATTTAATTATTCTCATTTTAAGGTTCTTATAACCACTGTCCTAAATTCCTAATTATCATCATCCATTTCATTATCTATGCAGACATTATATATTTGTATATTAGAGCTGGAAAAGACATCAAGATACAATTTCACACTCAACTATTCAAGTTATACTACTTAGCAACAATTAAAGAGCATGCTCTTCTTGATGCCTGTGAAACTCTCCGTAAGGAATTATCTAAATCTTTGAAAATTGCTAGGAAATTCAGGAAGAGTTAAAATTGGCTAATCTTGAAAAAGAGGAATTGATTTTGAGATTGGTTGAATCCTATAAAAAAGAATGAATTTTTAGGAAACCAATTTTCCTCTCAAGATGAAAAGATGAAAATTTTGTAAGAAAAGTTAGCTGAGTCTGAAGCTAAACTTGAAAATTTGTCTAATACCAAACTTGCTGTTGATAATAGATCTATTTCTGTTTCTGTTCCTCTTAAGCCTAAAGCTAACAAAGTTTATATTCCTCCTTTTAAAAGGAATCATAAAGAAAAGATTTATTTTGCTAGGTTATACAAAGGTGAAAGTTCTGATGTAGACACTGAAATTTCTAAACTTATGTCTAAACCTATAGGTAAATTGCAGAAGAAATCTATTTTTGTATCTACCTGTCATCTTTGTGGTGTTGTTGGTCATATTAGACCAAAATGTTCTTTGTTGAGGAAAAAACCAAAACTTGAGACTAGATCTGCTTTTAGGAATACTAATGTTTCTAAATTTGTTCTTGTCTGTCACTTTTGTGGTGTGCGTGGTCACATTTATCCTAATTGTCATAAATTGAAATTTAAGCACTCTGTGTTTCAGTCTAAAATATGTGATGATATATCTCCTGCTACAAGTCCTGATAAATTGTTTCACATGCTTTTGAAAAATTTTAGCTTGTTGGCTTGTGAAAGGAAATTGCAGGATTTTAGTCTCTCTTAGAAGAATTGTGTAATCCCTCAAATACACTCTGTTTCTCATGGTTTTTCACTTGCAAAGCGAAAGACGCATGCTATATGGATGAGAAAAGATTTGCTAAGGTGAGTGTTTTTCATTCGTCCTTGATTTAATTCTTTCAATTATTTGTGGACATGCTTACTTTTTGTTTTTGGTTGTTTTATTTTCTTAGATAGTTTGATTATTCAAAAATCCAAAAACATTGAAAATTTTTAAAAAGAAAAAAATATTTTATTTTGTGTTTTGTTTTATTTTTCTTGAGGATTACCTAAATTATAATATCTCTCTCTTGACTTAGAACATGCTTAATATTGTGGAGAAACATAGAAAGTGTGTATTGCATAACTGAGGGCATGAGCTTTATCTAATTTTGTGTGAGTATGTACTAGTTGTGTTTTTTTATTTATTTATTTTAATCATATTTTAAAAACACGAAAAGATTTTTATTTTTTTGTATTGCACACCACTAAGTGTGTAATTAAGGTTGGCTAATGAAATTTGCATTCATAATTTAGCTTTGATAAGCTTTGTATTTGCACTTTACTAGTTTGTGCTAGTTTTTGCTTAATTGTGTGATTTGTTTTCTAGGAGATGTGAGAGTTATATAATGTAACTCTTAAGGTGATAGTCACTTTCAAACCAATGTGATTTGTTAGGGTCATATTTTATATGTAATTGGCTAATCCTTTAACAAAACGCACTTTACTTGTAATTGAGTATATCTAAGTTGAGTTTAATACATCAAGAAATACGTTGTTCAAACATATCGTGTTAGTATTAAAGACATGAAGATTGATCCAAGAAATAAGTGAAGAAAAGCTGTTTTACTAAAGCTCGACAGATAGCTTGATAGATAGCTACTATCAAGACTAAATGAGAAGCTCAACACAAAGTCGACACAAGCCCGATCTATCGAGAATTGCGATTTCAGAATTCCAGATTTGAAAATTCGGCCTGAGCTGATGTATAGGGTTTCTTTTCTCACAACGCCAAACATATATAAGACTTATTTTAAGAGCCATCATACAGGGATATAGAGACCAAGAATTTATTTTTATTTGTGAGAAGCTATTGCATTTGTACGTCATAGGGTTTTGTAACCAAGTGCTTTCTGATCTTCATTGTTGATGAAGTGAAGAACTTTACAGCCAACAACAATCATTCAAGTTGCTGGAGTTAGTCACGTACTAGGATCCGTGCAAAGGAGTCACAAATTGGAAATTTGTGCATCAAAAGAAAGAAGGCTACTACAAGATTAAGTCCAATTGGGTATTAGAGCAAAGGTTTAACTGTAGGTTAGTATTTTGAGATAGATCAAGATAGTGGTAAGATTTCTCATACTTGTAACTGCTTGATTATTGATTAGTGAATTCTTGGGAGTGGTGACCTTAAATTCACCCGGTGGGGTTTTTGCCTTGTGAAAGGTTTTTCCCATTTGTCAACAAATTACTGTGTCTATTTAATTTCCGCTGCATTTATTTTATTTGGTGATTTGTTGGTGCCTCCAGGATTTTCATGTAATTTGACTTAATTAATCAACTTGGGTAATTGAATTAATTAACCGGGTTCAAGCTATCTTAACCCAACATGATTGATGATGTAGAAAATTTGTTTGATTACTATCTACATATCACCTTATCTGTACTTTGCACACTTACTAGTTGCACACACTACACGCAAATATTTGCTAAATCAAGTACATGAGAATGTGTGTATTGTCTAATTCGGCCATTTTTAATTGCATATAATTTGATGTGTAAATGCAATTTTTTTTATTGAGAAATTAAAACATTTTTTTTTTCAAGTTTTAGAACTTCAAATTTTGTGATTTTAACTTCTCGATTGGTTTTGATATTTGCATCTGAGAGGCATCATGTTTTTAAAAATTTTCTGGATCATGTGCAAATGCATTGAGTCTAAAAAAACTGCTCTTAAAGTTGTTTTTCTGCATAAAATTTTCAGATTTTAAAGTTTTAAAATTTACATTGTTTGACCAATCGAAAATCTCCCTCGACTAATCGAAACTGTGAACTTTTGTGTTCAAAACTATTTGCTTATCTCGATCGATGCTTGATTGATGTTCAACCGATCAAAACTAAGAATTTCAAATTTTTTTTTTTTGGTTCTTGACCATTCAATCTTTTCATGCATCATTTGTGATAGGATTCACATGCATTGCACATATAGATAGAACATGCAATCCATTGTTTTCTTTACCTATCTTGCATTTTTGCAATCATATCTATCATAGATTGTTTTCACATACAACACACATACACTTCTAAATTAGGTACTCAATTTGATTTAAAAATTGATTGATTAATTTTTGAGTTCTGTATATTTTAGTATATGCTATTTTTCTTGGTGTGTGAATTGTTAAAAATTGGGAATATATTTATGAGAGGTATGATGGATAATAAATGTGCAAATATTTTCTCTATTCTTAAGGTTGATTTGAGTTCAAGAAACCTTGACACATAAAAACACATTGCATATTGAATTTTTATATCATTGAGATCTATATTGTATAGTCTTAACTAATTGTGCCTAAAATGTTTAAATGTATCTGTTTATGGGTCACATAGTGATGTCGCGGAAGCCTGAAGAAAGTACACACGATACTCTCTTGATTGAACAGAAACTAAACTATTAACTTCTAGTAGTAAACCTCGAATCCACAAGGGTTTTCCCTGAATCCACAAGGAGGAAAACTGAAATCCACTAGAGAAAGAATTTTGACAAAATTCTGTGTTTATTGATAACAGTCTAAAAACTGAATTGCCTTTGGAGGCTACAATGCGTTTAAATAGTAAAAACAAAAGTTAGGGCAACTAGAAACCCTAAGGCGGCTATGAAAGCATATAAAACCCTAATTTGACTAAACAACATTAAAAGCACCTAAAAAGAAGGAAATAAATAACCTGAACCTAATTTTTTTTTAAAAAATTACATAAAAATACTAAAAGAGGGTTTCAGATCTAATTCTCCTAGGGTCCTATGAGATCATTTGTGATAGGTTTCAGCTCGTTAAGCCCATTAAGTGATTAGGGTTTCAGATCTAATTCTCCTAGTATTTAAAGGAAACCCTAAGACACATTTTAGATGGGTTTTTAGAGAGAGAAGAGTGCATCTTGTGCCTCCAATTGTAGATCTAGGGTTTTTGTACCCAAAGCTCTCTAAAATCTTCTACCAGTATTATTCTTTGAAGATGCTCAAGATCCAGTGCTATAGAATTTGCCGCTGCAAGATCAATTATTACTGATGATCTAAAACTTTGAGAGGGATCTCAAAGTCACAAAACGTAGGTGTTTGTGCGTAACAAATTCAGATAGAAGAGTTCGTGGATTTGGAGCTGTGTGTGGTCACATGAGTAATTACTACAAGAGGTAGCTTTAGATTTAAGGAAATGTCTATTGTAAAACTTCCATTCTATTTAGTGAATTTGTTGCCTTGTGGATTGTTTAGATTAAATCATTCTCAGATTTTTTACCTTGAAACTGGATTGTTTCATTGGTTTTTCTAGTCATCATATCGCTTGTCTTCTTTATTATTCGCTATCTGTCATATGATTGTTTGTGTTTAACCTAGATCTGAATAATAAACCTAAGTAACAACTTGGTCAATTAATTAGGTTAAATAATTTAAGTGCACAGGGGTCTAAACAAACTAACAGTATTGTTGAGAAACAAATGAAATTATAAAAAATATAATTGAGAAAATAATACATTATCTTTATAATTATTGGACTCGTTAGTCAATTCTTTTATTTTATTTAGAGCATTGTTTGAGAACTTGAATTTTTTTGTGGGGCCAAATCCTAATTTTTAATGAATCCTTTTAAATTTTTCACTAATATATATACTAGGAAAACATATTTTCAATTTTTGGAAGGGCCATGTGTAGACACTGCATTTTGTACCCCTTATGACTCAAGCTCTCGTTCCTTAATGATGCTAAAATTCTAAGACCCAAGGTTGTTTTAGGGCCCACTCAAATGTTAAATTGACTTGAAAAATGTTAAAATGAAAAATATAACTTTTAATGAGCAAATAAATTTATTTTTGGAAAAGTAAAGCCGAGGAAGCCCTCGGCCTGCACACACACAGGAATCATCTTGTGCGCATAGCTATGATGCATGCGCATGCAGGCCTGAGCTTGTGCGCGCATGTAGGGTTCCAGAAACTATAAAAGACAAGTTTTCTGCATTAAAGACTGAGGTTTGGAACGAATCCCACATCGTTTGGGAGCCGTTCCAAATCCCTATTTTTATAATATAAATAGTCATACATAGTACATTTTCAAATCACACAGAAATCCTAAGAGAAAACACTAAGATTCACTAGAAATAGTGAATCGAATAGGGAGTTTTTCACAAAACATCCTCCAGTCAATTTTCTTTTGATTGGGGCATTTTCTGGCCTTGATCTTTGAGTTTAAGATTACTAATCACTTTTTATTGATTGTGAATAGATTTGACTAAGGGAAACGGTAAAAAATCAAGATAGAAAGCTTTGTGTTTGAGGTATTAGTTCTAAACTTTCTTTTTCCTTTCTTTTCCTTTTTTTTTGCTTTAATCTTTCTGTTTGCTTTAGTTTTTGTTATTATATGTTCTAATATGTTTATGTAGTTTAGGTTTAAGTAGTTTTTATGTTTTAAAGCATGTTAGATTTGTTGTTTTGAAGTTCTGCTCTATTTTCTGTGTTGCTGTGTTCTTGGCTAGGGTTTTTGTGGCCGAACCTGCATACGCATAATTCTACTTGCGCACACAGGCTGGATTATGCGTACGCAAGCTTGTTCATGCGTATGCATGATCCTGCCTGGGATCCCTAACCTTAGTTTTTCTGATTCTGTTTCTTATTTTCGTGCATAAATGTGTTTCTGTTTCTGAATAAGCATGTTTATGTCCTTGGTATTTTCCAATGATCCCTTGATACCATGATTATTTGCTACCTATTTTCTGCCTTGACTTAATGTTTATATGTTTATGCCTTGGATATGATATGATGATATGGTGTTAGATGAATGCTAGGATTGTTGTGATATGCCATGATAGATGAATGACTAGGTTATGGGATGATTGATGCCATGTTGTATGCTTAGATGTATGATAGTGTGTGTGTGAGTTAGAATGCAATATTGAATATGCCTTTAATAGGGTTAAGACATAAGACACAATGAGAGGAAGCCAACTTTAGGGTTGGGCGGTTTTGGGTGCCTAACACCTTCCCAAAATCGTACTTAAACTCCGAACCCATATCTCTGGTAGTAAGATTAAAAAGGTCATTTCTCAAGAGGACGCTATATATATGATTCCTAGGCCATTGCAAAAACTAGGTGGCGACTTCCCATTGTGTCCACACCATGGCCCCCTAAGGGGCAATGTAATTCCACCCCTGATGCAATTGTTGTCAAAAAGGAAAAGCTTTCACTTTCACTTTAGATTTTTCTTGGTATCATTGGCATTAGGTATGCCGAAAGCTATATTTTTAGCATTTGACATACCAAATACCCAAAACCATACCTCTTGAAATGTGTCAAATGCCAAATAAATTCGGCATTTACTTTAGTAAAATTCTAACAATAGTATTGTACAACCAAGTATGCTATTAATATTTTGGCAATTTTTTATTCACACTTTTCTCTCTCTTCTATCATGTTGACATTATCACATTACTCAAACTCTCTCTCTGTCTCTCTCTCTCTCTCTCACATATGAGCATTGGGAATTGGAAACCAAAAAGAAAAAAGTTAAAAAAAAAGAAAGAAATAATAAGGAATAAATATTTAAATAAAGCGGTAAAAAAAATAGAAGATGTGATATAGGGTATATTTTAAAATGGCGCGTTAAAATAAATAAAGTAACTTTTTGATGTGTTAAAATAATATTTTTTTAGAATGTTTGATTCTAGTGCTGTAACGGGTTAGGTAAAACCCTTTAGGTTTCGGGTCAGTTACCTGTACACTGATGGGTTTTGGCCATCCTTAAGTGCATCAGTGCCTATGCATACACAAAAATAAATGCAAGTAATTCAAAGCGATTGTTCAAAGCAGAGTTCAATTCAAAGCGGAATTTGACTTCATGGATTAGGGAAGGGGCTGGAAACTCCTCACTTAAGAAGACCTTTTGTCAAAATGCAAGTAACAGTGAAAAATGAAAAATGCAATGATGACAATTCCTAAGAAACTAAGTGCTGAAATCTAAATCTATGCGTTCATAAAAAAATCTAAATCTATGTTATTTCCAATGCCATTGATTCAAAGCAAAATGATTTGAAGTGAACTGAAACTAGGCAAACTAATTCGAAATAAAATAAAGCAGATCAAATTTGGATTATCATTCTAACACCAAATTCATTCAAAGCAGGCACAATTTCATATCAATTGTGGTTAACAACTAAATACTTGAATCAAACTTAATTAAATTCGATAACAAAATTACAAGGAAAGCAATTATAAGCTTAAGGCTTTGTTATACAGGATCAACCTCTTAGAAATGATCTTAACAAGTTCTCTAGTGTGTTCGCAGTGACTTGTTATGCAGGATCAACTTCTATTTATAATTTAGGTATATGCAATTACTATCAGTTATGAATTTCACGTGCTACTCTCTTACCCTGCCAAAATGAGACTTGACAACTTGTAAATTGGTTCCAGTAATGTTAGGCCCCAAACCCTAAATGGTCCATAGCATTAGAAATATATTGGTAAGAGAAACCATAGGGGACTCCTTTTTTACCATTAAGTGAGCAATATTTCCGCACGCTATAAATATATAAACATACTGAAATCTCCACAGTGTAAGTTAGAGTTCTATACAATATTTACTAACAATACAATCTACAAATTATAATGCCTCTAAATTAAATATACATATACACATCACTAAACACCAAATGATTCCACACAAGGTCATGATCCTCCCTAGAATATGCAACCCTAGTAAAATCTAGCACACCTAGGGCCTACAAACTCCAAGAACCCAACTTCCTATTATTACCTCCTCAAAAGTTAGCACATAAGATTCACGACTAAATCACAAAACTATTTAAAAATAGAATCTCTCAATTTAGCATAATAATAAAATCACAGTTAATCAAGTAAGCTTTATGCCAGAAATATAACTATCTAATCTGAAAAATCGTTAATAAGAGAAGTGAGCTAAAACCTAGTAATTAACATAAATAATGGGTGTAGAGAAAATACAAGTTTCATAATAATGGGTATTTTACAAAACATCTATAATTTGATAACTTTCATTTGAATTTTGCAAATCATTTTTATTGGTAATTGCCAATTTCGTATTTTGTCTAGCCTTGATTAATGTGTCAAAACAGTGATTTAAATTAAAAAAAAGGGTAAAAACCATGATTTTGAAAAAAAAAAGTTGGAAACAATTTTGAAAAAAAGTCCTATTTACCCAAATTGGATGAACCAAAAAAAAAAAAAAAAATCCAAAATCAAATTTGTCATTTCTGGCAAAATTTAACCCAATGCTAATCAAAAGCCTAAATCATCAAAACGTTGACTTTTTTATACGACCGTCCGATCAAGGTAAATTTTGGACCATCTCAAAGATCATGAAATTCCCCTTAAATTGAAGGTTCACGGGCCAAAATTGGAGTTAAAATGGATGATATATCAAGAAAATACTAAAATCTTGATTAAATGTATTATTATTTTCAAGTCAAGAGCGGTTTTGGGTCGTTTTTTGCGCAGAAATCTGTACCAATTCAGTCACAACTGGAGCATTGATTCAGTCACAACTGGAGCGATCTGCCTAAACAAGATTGAACTATGATATGTCATCTACTTCCCATAAAAAGTTTACTCAATTTTGAAAAGTCTACTTATTCCAAAGATAAATAAGTTTACTCAATTTTTTTTTTCTACTTTGAAAAGTCTATTTATCCTAAAAATAAATTATTAATTTCCTTTTACCCTTTTTTTATGAAATTAATTTCCTTTTACCTAATTACGAGCTATCCCTCTCTCTTCCATGAAAGGGGAAATTTTATATCCCTTGTATTCAAATATAATCAAAAGTTAAGAAAAAAAATATATAATCAAAAGTTTAGATATTTAAAAACAGTAAAAAATTATCTCATAAAATAATTATTAACATATTATAGAAATAAGACTTTGTTAATGTTTAATTTAATTCAATCTTTCTAAATTAATTTTAGAAAAAATGTTTAAAAGAGAAAATTGTTAATCTCAAAATCTGAAGTGTTCACTTATGTTGTAGATGCATGTTTATATGTGTGTACGTGTCCCTTTTGAACAATTTTTTTATTTTTATTTTGTTCTACACTTGGTAATCCTTACTTCTATTTATATAAGAGAACTAGAGTAATCTAATTTAAGTGACAAGGTATGTATAAGAAAAGGTTTACCTTCAAACTAGTTTGTAAGAAATTTTTTCAAACTCACCATTTGACAATTGATAAGATCATTCATGTATACTTTTAGTTATATAACTAATTTAATGATTTCTGTGACTCTATTTAAATAATGTACATTGATTGTTTTATGAGTCATCATGTAGTGAGTTAGTGAAAGTTTCTCCAAGCCATCTTGGAAGAAAAAATTTTCCATGCATAATTTATTTTTTAAATCATGTATAATATATATTTACATATCTGTTTATTCGGGGAAAAAAAGAAGAAAAAAGTGTTACTTGATTCAATAAAAATATGTGATATTACCAAGAGCCTTATACCTCAACTGGTTAGCATTTTTTAATGTTTTCAATGAAGATATTCAAAGTTTTAATCCCTCCTCTCACAACTATCGATATTACTAAGAGCCTTATACCTCAACTGGTTATTTAGTTCGATTGCTTCCTATTCAATTGCTAATTGAAAACAATTTTGTATTAGCTATGATTTTAGATACATTTTTTCCCCATTTTGACAGTAAATTTAGTATTCAAAACTGTTTATAATTTTTGGAGTAAAATCAAATTAGAAGGAATTCTATAAATGTACTAAATTATATACAAATTGAAAGATTCAATGGTGTAGAGAACTTTCGATTATCACTGCCTTGTAACTTAAAGTAGGTTTAAATATGTGAATTGGAGGTGCTAAATATAATCCTGGAATGATGATGACATGATGTAGCTCTTGGATTGCAATGGAGTTGGTGCTAGGAAATGTCTCCATATATATATGCATGCCTGCATGAGGGATGAAGCTTTCTATGACATAATAAACTCGTGCATGAGGCCACTTTCTGTGAATGGTGTTAGTTATTCTTTAGGTGAAAAAAAGATTGTCAAACCTTTATCTACTTCCGCAGCAAAATATGAATCTATAAATAGACTAGTCTGTTAGGTTTTTAGATCCCTGTAAACTAGATTGTTTAACCTAATTAATTAACCAAGTGGATACATAGGTTTATTATTCAGATCTATGTCAAACAAACATAAATCATATATGTAAAGCAGCAGAAATTTAAAAAACACAATGATATGATTACCCAGGAAAACCAAACCGGTAAAAAACCTGGGGAGAATTTAACCTAGCTATTCTCAAGGTAAAAAGCAAATCCACTATAGAGAATCGAAGTTTACAATAAGACTTAGATCACTAATATCCTATTCCTACCACATGTAAAACTTATTAACACGACCACGTGTAAGCTCCGAATCCACAGACTCCTTCTCTATTAGGCCTTTGCAACACAAGCACCCACACATGTGACTTTAAGACTCCGCTCAAAGGTTTAGCAACACAAACTCTCCTATTTGTGACTTCAAGACCATCGTTGAAGGTTTAGATCTTCAACTATTATTGATCTTGATGTAGCAACTTCAGATCTACCAGATCTTGAGATTTTTCAAGGAATAACACCAGTAGAAGATATGAGAGAGCTTTTGGGTACAAAACCCTAGATACAAAAAGAGTCACACTCTTCTCTCTCTAAAAAGTCTTACAAAAACGTGCTTAGAGTTCCTTTATATACTAGAAGAAGTAAATATGAAACCCTAATCCTTAATGGACTTGAACTGTTGTTGGGCAGAACTTAAAATTCTGCAGATACGTGTTTCGATCGGTCGAACTAGGAAGTTTCTGAACTCTTCTTTGTGCAGCTTGTATATTCTTGAATCTTGACTTGTATCACTTTGAGCATTGTCTAATAATACCTATAGACTCTAAGATCTATATCTAGACAAGTTTGTGTTTACAGTTTGCCAATTGTTCAAAACTTTTAAAACCTAACACAGTCCTTTCTTTTGGCTCCTTTTCTATACTATTCTCTTATTGTATATACCTCTTACTAATAAATCTACCATATTCTTTTTCAAAATAAGAAAAACAAGGCTAATCGAAATTACACTTGACACAACATAAAAAAGATAGAGTTTAGCAAAAAAAATTTGGAACTATTTCGTCCGGTCCACTATACGACAATTTATAAGATTAGTTATGAGGATTATTTACATAAACCACATAATTTAGTAAAAAAATTCATAAGACCAAAATTAGATATGGGTGATCTTTTTATCAATCGTCACATAGCGGGTCAAAGAAAGATAACTCTAAACTGATTGAGAGTTGAACTTCTTCCCAATCAAACATCATTATAACTGAATGTAAATCCTTATTATTGGTCAAGCTTATTTTTTTCTTTTGTCGTTTATTTTGTAGTCAAACTGCTAACAGTTGCATTAATTATCTGCCTGGGTATTCCGTTCCATTATGTGAACTGTGCAGAAGTCTCACCACGCGAGTTTTCTAATATTTATATCACGCCTTTAACAAGATTTTCGTTCTAAAAGGACAAATATTTCTTGTGCTTAATTCTTCCAGAATAGACAATAAGAAAATTTGGGAAATTGCTAGAGTCCATCTTGATGATTCTTGACCCATTCAACATTATGATTCTCTGCACCGGATCGAGGAATATTAAACGCTTTATCTAAAACTGATCAATCCACATTATTTCAGTGCATCTGCATCAGTGCATATGTAAGACAGCCATGCATGCATGCGAGGAAGCTTTTCGCTTATATAAGCCTCTAGATGCTATTCTTCTCTATGTTTATTATTCTTGTTAAAACTATTTTTTTTTTCAAGATAGTTACAACTCCGAATTCCGCTTCTGCAGTTCAAACTTTTTTCGCTCTTGGCTATTCATGTTAAAACATAAAAGTTCATTATTGGGTGACTTGTGACTATGAACTTGATTAGTTAAGTAAACATTAGTGTATTATTTATGTATGGATAAATGTAGCCATGTCGGTCAATAAAGCTAATAAGTTGAGTTTTGTATTTTGATTTTAAAATACTTTTATAAAAACAATCACAAATAGATAATGACAATTGCATAAACAAAATATTATACAAATTTAATAAAATAAAATGGCCACACATACTTATATTGACAATGAATAATAAAATATAATGTAACGATTTTAAAATATGAAAATTGTTAAAAAAATAGTAAAACTTCATTTATTTATTATTATTTTTTAACTCGATATATTCAAGTTCTTTTTTTATTAAATTTTGTTTAGTATAAAAAAATTATAGAGCTGCTAAGGGAAATAGTGGCCGACTGGATATGTTTGAAAAAGTAGCATTCATAGATCATAGTAAATACTTGCATAAAAAAATAAAAAATAAAAGTAAAACATATTTTTTCATTACATTTTTACAATTATATTGCCGACGCTTAGGCTGATCTCTAGTCACTACGAATAGGTCCTTGGTCTTGGTATAAATTTAAGGAGTATGTTTGTTTTTAGACCCCTTAAAAACACAACCAGATTAACCTAGTTAATTAGCCATGTGATTACTTAGTCAAATTATCAGATCTAAGCTAATACAAATATATCATATCAATGTAAAGTGCGGAAAATAAAGAACACAAAGATATGATGACCCAGGAAAACCAAACCGGTAAAAAACCTGGGGAGGATTTAACCTAGCTATCCTCAAGGTAAAACTGAATTCACTATGAAAGAATTGAAGTTTACACAATAGCGACTTAGACCACTAACATCCTATTACTACCTCGAGTAGGAAACTTACTACCAGGACCCCATAATAGCTCCGAGTCCACAGACTATTTCTTTCTTGAATTTCCAGCAAGTACAAGCACTCCAGCTTGTGTACCTTTAAGCTCTTGAATCAGCAACTGAATCGATCACCAAGTTCTTGACATAATCTTGAAACCTGGAAACCCTAAGTATGTGTGAAGGCAACCACCTCTTGATCTCACAAAAGATTCACACATACAGTATAATGAGCAACATAAAACGTGGCTAGAGTTTTCCCTTTTATACTTGAGGTAAAACATAAAACCCGACATGTCAAGCGGGCTTGGGCTGAGTTAGAAAAATCAGCAGAAAAACAATCTGCACTTTCGATCGATCGAGCCAGGCAGATTTACATAGTTAACCTTGCAGAACACTCGATTCCAACTTTACATAGACACACTTTGAGCAAGTTTAAAACAAAGACTAAAACATTTTGATCATGGTTTGCCAACATTACAAATTGAAGTTCTAATACATTAAAACTAAAGACTTAGAACCCAACAGAGTAGACAAGAGTGGTTGTAAAAATTCTATCGACCGTAATTAAGGGACCTACATTGGTCTTCAACGTTGTCAACTGTTTGAAATCAATAATTTTTCGCCACTCTATATTTTAATTTTTGCAAAAATACAATACAAAGAGCATTTTGCATTTTCAAGGCTTTAGCATCAACAAATGTAAACGCCATTACCTTTAAAACAGTTTTTAAAAATTTCTATTTATACTTTTTTTTTTTGTTTCAAAGTTGGTTAACAAGTGCTCTTAAATACTTGCATAAAAAATAATAAAAAATAAAAGTAAAACATGTTTTTTCATTACATTTATACAATTATATTGCCGATGCTTAGACTGATATCTAGTCACTACGAATAGGTCCTCGGTCTTGGTATACATTTAAGGAGTAGACAAGAGTGGTAGTAAAAATTCTATCGGCCTTAATTAAGGGACCCACATTGGTCTTCAACGTTGTCAACTGTTTGAAATCTATAATTTTTTGCTACTCTATATTTTAATTTTTGCAAAAATACAATACAAAGAGCATTTTGCATTCTCAACGGTTTAGCATCAACAAATGTAAACGTCATTACCTTTAAAACAGTTTTTAAAAATTTCTTTTTATACTTTTTTTTTTGTTTGTTTTAAAGCTGGTTAAAAAATGCTCTTAAATACTTGCATAAAAAAAATAAAAAATAAAAGTAAAACATGTTTTTTCATTACATTTATACAATTATATTGCCGACGCTTAGACTGATCGCTACTCACTACGAACAGGTCCCTGATCTTGGTATACATTTAAGGAGTAGACAAGAGTGGTTGTAAAAATTCTATCGACCTGAATTAAGGGACCAACATTGGTCTTCAACGTTGTCAACTGTTTGAAATCTATAATTTTTTGCTACTCTATATTTTAATTTTCGCGAAAATACAGTACGAAGAGCATTTCGCAATCTCAAGGGTTTAGCATCAACAAATGTAAACGCCATTACCATTAAAACAGTTTTTAAAAATTTCTTCTTACACTTTTTTTTTTATTTGTTTTAAAGTTGGTTAACAAGTGCTCTTAAATACTTGTATAAAAAAATAAAAAATAAAAGTAAAACATATTTTTTCATTACATTTGTACAATTATATTGCCGACGCTTAGACTGATCTCTAGTCACTATGAACAGGTCCTCGGTCTTGGTATACATTTAAGGAGTAGACAAGAGTGGTTGTAAAAATTCTATCGACCGTAATTAAGGGACCTACATTGGTCTTCAATGTTGTCAACTGCTTGAAATCTATAATTTTTTGCTACGCTATATTTTAATTTTTGCTAAAATACAGTACAAAGAGCATTTCGCATTCTCAAGGGTTTAGCATCAAGAAATGTAAACGCCATTTCCATTAAAACAGTTTTTAAAAATTTATTTTTATACTTTTTTTTTGTTTGTTTTAATGTTGGTTAACAACTACTCTTAAATACTGGCATAACAAAAATAAAAAATAAAAGTAAAACTTATTTTTTCATTACATTTACACAATTATATTGCCGATGCTTAGACTGATCTCTAGTCAGTACGAACAGGACCTTGGTCTTGGTATACATTTGAAGAGTAGACAAGAATGAATGTAAAAATTCTATCGACCTTAATTAAGGGACCAACATTGGTCTTCAACGTTGTCAACTGTTTGAAATCTATAATTTTTTGCTACCCTATATTTTAATTTTTGCAAAAATACAATACAAAGAGCATTTTGCATTCTCAAGGGTTTAGCATCAACAAATGTAAACGCCATGACCTTTAAAACAGTTTTTAAAAATTTCTTTTAATACTGTTTTTTTTTTATTGTTTTAAAGTTGGTTAACAAGTTCTTTTAAATACTTGCGTAAAAAAAATAAAAAATAAAAGTAAAACTTATTTTTTCATTTCATTTATACAATTATATTGCCGACGCTTAAACTGATCTCTAGTCACTACGAACAGGTCCTTGGTCCTGGTATACGTTTAAGGAGTAGACAAGGGTGGTTGTAAAAATTCTATCGACATTAATTGTGGGACCTACATTGGTCTTCAATGTTGTCAACTATGTTTGAAATCTATAATTTTTTGCTACTCTATATTTTAATTTTTGGGAAAATACTGTACAAAGAGCATTTTGCATTCTCAAGGGTTTAGGAACAACAAATGTAAACGCCCTTACTAGTAAAACAGTTTTTAAAAATTTCTTTTAATACTTTTTTTTAAAATAAATTTCTTTTAAAAATTTCTTTTAAAAATTTCTCCAGTCACTACGAACAGGTCCTTGGTCTGGGTATACATTTAAGGAGTAGACAAGAGTGGTTTTAAAAATTCTATCGGCCTTAATTAAGGGACGTACATTGGTCTTCAATGTTGTCAAATGTTTGAAATCTATAATTTTTTGCTACTCTATATTTTAATTTTTAAAAAATGCAATACAAAGAGCATTTTGCATTCTCAAGGGTTTAGCATCAACATATGCAAACGCCATTTCCATTAAAATAGTTTTTAAAAATTTCTTTTTATAACTTTTTTTTGGGTTTGTTTTAACGTTGGTTAACAATTGCTCTTAAATACTTGCGTAAAAAAAATAAAAAATAAAAGTAAAACTTATTTTTTCATTACATTTATAAAATTAGGTTGACGACGCTTAGACTGATCACTAGTCTCTATGAACAAGTCCTTGGTCTTGGTATACATTTAAGGAGTAGACAAGAGTGGTTGTAAAAATTCTATCGACCTTAATTATGGGACCTACATTGGTCTTCAACGTTGTCATCTGTTTGAAATCTATAATTTTTTCTACTCTATATTTTAATTTTTGTGAAAATACAGTACAAAGGGCATTTTGCATTCTCAAGAGTTTAGCAACAACAAATGTAAACGCCATTACCAGTAAAACTATTTTTAAAAATATATTTTTATACTTTTTTTTTTTTTTTTTTTAAAGTTGGTTACCAAGTGCTCTTAAATACTTGCATAAAAAAAATAAAAAATAAAAGTAAAACATATTTTTTCATTACATTTATACAATTATATTGCCAACGCTTAGACTGATCTCTAGTCACTCTGAACAGGTCCTTGTTCTTGGTATACATTTAAGGAGTTGACAAGTGTGGTTGTAAAAATTCTATCGACCGTAATTAGGGGACCTAGATTGGTCTTCAACGTTGTCAACTGTTTGAAATCTATTATTTTTTGCTACTCTATATTTTAATTTTTGCTAAAATACAGTACAAAGAGCATTTTACATTCTCAAGGGTTTAGCATCAACAAATGTAAACGCCATTACCATTAAAACAGTTTTTAAAAATTTCTCTTTATACTTTTCTTTTTTGTTTGTTTTAAAGTTGGTTAACAAGTGCTCTTTAATACTTGCATAAAAATAATAAAAAATAAAAGTAAAACATATTTTTTCATTACATTTATACAATTATATTGCCGACGCTTAGACTGATCTCTAGTCACTACGAACAGGTCTTCGGTCTCGGTATACATTTAAGGAGTAGACAAGAGTGGTTGTAAAAATTCTATCGACCGTAATGAAGGGACCTATATTGGTCTTCAACGTTGTCAACTGTTTGAAGTCTTTAATTTTTTGCTACTTAATATTTTAAATTTTGCTAAAATACAGTACAAAGAGCATTTTGCATTCTCAAGGGTTTAGCATCAACAAATGTAAACACCATTTCCATTAAAACAGTTTTTAAAAATTTCATTTTATACCATTTTTTTTTTCTTTGATTTAAAGTTGGTTAACAACTGCTCTGAAACACTTCCTTAAAAAAATAAAAAACAAATGTAAAACTTATTTTTTCTTTACATTTATACAATTATAATGCCGACGCTTAAACTGATCTCTGGGCACTATGAACAGGTCCTTGGTCTTGGTATACATTTGAGGAGTAGACAAGAGTGGTTGTAAAAACTATATCGATCTTAATTAAGGGACCTACATTGGTCTTCAACGTTGTCAACTGTTTGAAGTCTATAATTTTTTGCAACTCAATATTTTAATTTTTGCCAAAATACAGTATGAAGAGCATTTTGCATTCCCAATGGTTTAGCATCAACAAATCTAAACGCCATTTCCACTGAAACAGTTTTTAAAATTTTCTTTTTGTACTTTTTTTTTTGTTTGTTTTAAGGTTGGTTAACAACTGTTCTGAAATACATGCATAAAAAAAATAAAAAATAAAAGTAAAACTTATTTTTTCTTTAAATTTGTACAATTATATTGCCGACGCTTAGACTGATCTCTAGTCACTACGAACAGGTCCTTTGTCTTGGAATACATTTAAGGAGTAAATAGGAGTGGTTGAAAAAATTATATCGGCCTTAATTAAGGGACCTACATTGGTCTTCAATGTTGTCAACTGTTTGAAATCTATAATTTTTTGCCGTTCTATATTTTAATTTTAAAAAAATGCAATACAAAGAGCATTTTGCATTCTCAAGGGTTTAGCATCAACAAATGTAAACGCCATTTCCATTAAAATAGTTTTTAAATATTTCTTTTTATAACTTTTTTTTTGGTTTGTTTTAACGTTGGTTAACAACTGCTCTTAAATACTTGTGTAAAAAAAATAAAAAATAAAAGTAAAACTTATTTTTTCATTACATTTATAAAATTAGGTTGCCAACGCTTAGACTGATCTCTAGTCACTACGAACAGGTCCTTGGTCTTGGTATACATTTAAGGAGTAGACAAGAGTGGTTGTAAAAATTCTATCGACCTTAATTATGGGACCTACATTGGTCTTCAACGTTGTCATCTGTTTGAAATCTATAATTTTTTGCTACTCTATGGGTCCGTTTGGATACAACTTATTTTTGCTGAAACTGAAAACTGAAAACTGAAAACACTGTAGTAAAATAATTTTTTAATGCATAAAAAATTACTGTTCACTCTGTTTTTACTGTTCATAAGCCTAAAATCACTGTTCATGGACAATGAACAGTGCCAGACGCGTCCAGGAATAAAAAAAAAAAAAGAAAACTTAAAACGCGCTACAGTACGAAAACATGGATGCAGACTTGTATCCAAACCGCACCTATATATTAATATTTGCAAAAATACAATACAAAGAGAATTTTGCATTCTTAAGGGTTTAGCATCAACAAATGTAAACGCCATTACCATTATAACAGTTTTTAAAAATTTCTTTTTGTACATTTCTTTTTTGTTTGTTTTAAACTGCGTTAACAAGTGCTCTTTAATACTTGCATAAAAAAAAATAAAACATAAAAGTAAAACATATTTTTTCATTACACTTATACAATTTTATGGCTGACGCTTAGACTGATTTCTTGTCAATACGAACAGGTCCTTGGTCTTGATATACATTTAAGGAGTAGACAAGTGTGGTTGTAAAAATTCTATCGAGCGTAATTAAGGAACCTACATTGGTCTTCAACGTTGTCAACTGTTTGAAATTTATAATTTTTTGCTACTCAATATTTTAATTTTTGCTAAAATACAGTACAAAGAGCATTTTGCATTCTCAAAGGTTTAGCATCAACAAATGTAAACGCCAATTTCATTAAAACAGTTTTTAAAACTTTCTTTTTATACTTTTTTGTTTGTTTGTTTTAAAGTTGGTTAACAATTGCTCTGAAACACTTGCATAAAAAGAAAAAATAATAAAAGTAAAACTTTTTTTTTCATTACATTTATACAATTATATTGCCGAATCTTAGACTGATCTCAAGTCAATAAAAATAGGTCCTTGGTCTTGGTATACAATCAAGGAGTAGACAAGATTGGTTGTAAAAATTCTATCGACCTTAATTAAGGGACATACATTGGTCTTCAAAGTTGTCAACTTTTTGAAATCTACAATTTTTTGCCAATCTATATTTTAATTTTCGTAAAAATACAGTATAAAGAACATTTTGCATTCTCAAGGGTTTAGTGTCAGCAAATGTAAACGCCATTTCCATTAAAACAGTTTTTAAAAATTTCTTTTTATACTTTTTTTTGTGTTTGTTTTAAAGTTGGTTAACAACAGCTCTTAAATACTTGCATAAAAGGCAATAAATAATAAAAGTAAAACTTATTCTTTCATTACATTTATACAATTATATTGCCAATGCTTAGACTGATCTCCAGTCACTACGAACAGGTCCTTGGTGTTAGTATACATTTAAGGAGTAGACAATTGTGGTTGTAAAAATTCTATCGAACGTAATTGAGGGACCAACATTGGTTTTCAATGTTGTCAACTGTTTGAAACGTATAATTTTTTGCTACTCTATATTTTCATTTTTGCAAAAATACAATACAAAGAGCATTTTGCATTCTCAAGGGTTTAGCATCAAGAAATGTAAACGCCATTTCCGTTAAAACAGTTTTTAAAATTTTTTTTTATACATTTTTTTTTGTTTGTTTTAAAGTTGGTTAACAACTGCTCTTAAATACTTGCATAAAAAAAAATAAAAAATAAAAGTAAAACTTATTTTTTCATTACATTTATACAATTATATTGCCAACGCTTAGACTGATCTCTAGTCACTACGAACAGGTCCTTGGTTTTAGTATACATTTAAGGAGTAGACAAGTGTGGTTGTAAAAATTCTATCGACCTTAACTAAGGGACCAACATTGGTCTTCAACGTTGTCAACTGTTTGAAATCTATAATTTTTTGCTACTCTATATTTTCATTTTTGCAAAAATACAATACGAAGAGCATTTTGCATTCTCAAGGGTTTAGCATCAACAATTGTAAACGCCATTTCCATTAAAATAGTTTTAAAAAAAAAATTTATACTTTTTTTTTTTTGTTTGTTTTAAAGTTGGCTAACAAGTTCTCTAAAATACTTGCGTAAAAAAATAAAAAATAAAAGCAAAACTTATTTTTTCATTACATTTATACTATTATATTGTCGACACTTAGACTGATCTCTAGACATTACGAACAGGTCCTTGGTCTTGGTATACATTTGAGCAGTAGACAAGAGTGGTTGTAAAAATTCTATCGACCTTAATTAAAGGACCTACATTGGTATTATGTTAAGTTTTTAGTAACGATGTTTTCAATTTGGGATTTTTTCCCCCTGATATAGTTCTCCTTTAGCTTTTTCTTCTTTTTTTCTCCTCAACTATTTGATTGGTAAAAATAATTCTATCCTTGCAGAGGCGATAAATGTGAAAATTGGATATACATTTTCATAGGTGGTATTTGACTATTTATACTATGCTCTCATCTTTTATGTATTTGAAACATTAAAAGAAACTCTGACAATATAAATAATCATTTTTTTCAAAGAGAGATGATACGTCTACAACATTTTTATAACATTTTTACAACAAATCATAGATGGTTAGTTGTTATTGGTTCAAATTTGAACCTAACACTAAGATTACATTTTTGCCCCAATAATAACAACCAGTAACAATTTGCCACTTAGGATTTGTTGTAAAAATGTTGTAGACATAACATTTCTCTTTTTCAAAAGCTAGTCTTTAGTAATCATAGGTTGATGCAGAGGGCTTATACATGCATTTACTATATATATATATATATATATATATATATATATATATATATATCCAAAAGCTAAAGTATAGTATTTAATGTTGTTGCACTCTTGTTGAGCCACATGGCCCACATCAACAACATATCATCAACTTATTTTCAGTATTTTCTCTCTCATTTTTAATTAATTTTCTCCTTATTAATTTGCTACTTTACAATTACACTTTCTCCAACATTTTTACTTACTTTTACCTTTTTATTTTTCCACTACTGTATACATTAACCTTACAATTTCTCCATCCTTTCATCTTCCTTTTATTTTGAATCTTTTTCTCCCCATTTTTCATTCTTCCACTTTTTCACCCCCAACTAAAAAAAAAAAAAAAAAAAAAAAAAACTAAAATATTTTATATCTTCCCACTTTTCCATCCCCTCCCAATTTTCTATTTTCTCACTTTTCAATCACCCCAACTAAACAAACCCATAGGGACCATAGCACAGTGCAATAGCCCTAACAATTACTTCAAATCTCAATCCTTATTTTTCCAGATTTGCTTTGGACTAAATAAAACTTGACGAGTTTGGCTTGCCTGCTTGTCCCTGGTTTAGATCCCAAAAGAAAAGGAAAAAAAACAAACATCATGCTATATGGAAACATCTTTCCTGTTTACTTGCATTTGTGCATGCTGATTTGAGGTAAAGAGATCGAGGATAGGGATCTCAGCCTGTTCACCTGTTCGTACTCCAAGCAGATGGCACCTCACCACCTCCACCTTCCCGCATGAGCTCGTAGCAGAACTCCATAATGGCATGTTTTTTGTCATTCTGTTTCAATATGTTCCCATGCATCATACTTTTAAGTTAAATAGCCAAAACTGCCAAAGTCATGTGGCATCTATTCCACAGCACAGAATCCTCCATGAGAAGAATGGCATAATTTGTTTAACAAACGCATCAAAGAAAAAGAAGTCAGTTTCCAAATGATATCGATATTTGTTTAAAGCACTGCACATCCCAATAATACGAGAAAAGAAGGATCAAATTCCAGGGATCAGTACAAAACAATTAACTTCTAAAGGTGGAACAGAGTACAAGATTTGCATATGAGAAGGGAAAGTAAAATAAAGATAGCACTATCAAGTTCCTTTCTTTAAGCACTTAATAATATATATGGAACCTTAAAGAAACTTTGTGAATTACTAATTCATGGTGACTGGAGAAGGGAATCATGGTCGCCTATTACCCTTGCTTGACTCAGAAACTTCATCAATATCTCTTCTAACATTCACAACCCGAAGATCTTTGTTGTTGTCGACCCACCACATCAATGGTGTCAGGGAGGTAACTTCATCAACAGAAAAAATTGATAGTTAGCATCCCCCGTGATATTAGCATGTAGTCATTGAATGAAGAAATACTGAAAGTAAACTAAGGACTAGAATCAGGCAGGGGGTTTGACAAATTCAAATAACTAAGTATTTGGAATAAAAATAATGACCTGCTTTTATCTTAGGAAACTTCTTTCTAAATTCTACCAAACATGGTGATTTTAGAATGATGCATTAGAAATCCAAACAAAATTCTACTGGAAATGAAAGTAAGACAATTGTAACATTTGAAACATGCAGTGGGGTAGAACTATGAGAAGCGCCATACGTAACCATCAATCAGGAAATATGATACTGCTTGTTCTAAAAAAAAAAGCATGCAAAATATTTTAGGTCCAACAGTTATTCAATTACTGGAGGTGTTTTGGGGGAGAAGAGGCGCTTACAAGCAGATCCATTAAACACAACTATGCAATGTGGTTCAACTTTGTTATTTGATCACAATGAGCCATCAATTAAAAAAATTGGCACTTCAACTCTCATGTAATACCAGATGCAAAAATTTTAACATAGACAATGTGGGGGAGTAGATTGAATCTGCCCCGAAGACCTTAACCCAAAGAGAATGTTCCAAGAAGCCCCATCCGTGGAACGGGTCCAGCCCATGTGTCAATATGAGATGACCGAGCCCCCGTCAAGAAGAGACCATTTGGGCCCATTACTGAGGTAATCCGAGAAATCTATATTCCCGTGGAAACAAAACTCAATCGAGAAGTGGTCATGTGCTTAGCTGAGGACACCCTTTCGCCTACCTTCCCCAAGAAACATGTAGAAGAAAACACAGAGCCCAATGTAACAGTCATCTCTGCATTAATGAGTTCTCCCTACCTAATGTCAGCCACATTTACAAACAGGTCCTTGGTCTTGGTATACATTTGAGGAGTAGACAAGTGTGGTTGTAAAAATTCTATCGACCTTAATTAAAGGACCTACATTGGTCTTCAATGTTGTAAACTGTTTCAAATCTATAATTTTTTGCTACTCTATTTTTTAATTTCTGCAAAAATACAATACAAAGAGCATTTTGAATTCTCAAGGGTTTAGCATCAACAAATGTAAATGCCATTACCATTAAAAAGGTTTTTAAAAATTTCTTTTATAGTTTTCTTTTTTGTTTGTTTTAAAGTTTATTAACAAGTGCTCTTTAATACTTGCATATAAAAAATAAAAAATAAAAGTAAAATATATTTTTTCATTTTTTCATTACATTTATACAATTATATTGCCGACGCTTAGATTGATCTCTAGTCACTACGAACAGGTCCTTGGTCTTGGTATACATTTAAGGAGTAGAAAAGAGTGGCTGTAAAAATTCTATCGACCTTAATTAAGGGACGTACATTAGTCATCAACGTTGTCAACTGTTTGAAATCTATAATTTTTTGCTACTCTATATTTTAATTTTCGCGAAAATACTGTACAAAGAGCATTTTGCATTCTCAAGGGTTTAGCGACAACAAATGTAAACACCATTACCAGTAAAACAGATTTTAAAATTTTTTTTTATACTTTTTCTTTTTTTGGTTATGAAGTTGGTTACCAAGTGATCTTAAATACTTGCGTAAAAAAAAAAAAAAAAAAAAATGTACAAGTAAAACATGTTTTTTCATTACATTTACACAGTTATATTGCTGACGGTTAGACTGATCCCTAGTCATTACAAATCGGTCCTTGGTCTTTGTATACATTTAAGGAGTTGACAAGAGTGGTTGTAAAAATTCTATCGACCGTAATTGGGGGACCTTCATTGGTCTCCAACGTTGTCAACTGTTTGAAATCTATTATTTTTTGCTACTCTATATTTTAATTTTTGCTAAAATACAGTACAAAGAGCATTTTGCATTCTCAAGGGTTTAGCATCAACAAATGGAAACGCCATTACCATTAAAACCGTTTTTAAAAATTTCTTTTTATACTTTCCTTTTTTGTTTGTTTTAAAGTAGGATAACGAGTGCTCTTTAATACTAGCATAAAAAAAATAAAAAATAACAGTAAAATATATTTTTTCATTAACTTTATAAAATTATATTGCCGACGCTTGGACTGATCTCCAGTCACTACGAACAGGTCCTTGGCCTTCGAATACATATAATGAGTAGACAAAAGTGGTTGTAAAAATTCTATCGACCGTTATTAACGGACCTATATTGGTCTTCAATGTCGTCAACTGTTTCAAGTATATAATTTTTTGCTACTCAATATTTTAATTTCTGCTAAAATACAGTACAAAGAGCATTTTGCATTCTCGAAGGTTTAGCATCAACAAATGAAAACGCCATTTCCATTAAAACTGTTTTTAAAAATTTCTTTTTATACTTTTTTTTTGGCTTGTTTTAAAGTTGGTGAACAACTGCTCTGAAATACTTGCATAAAAAAAATAAAAAATAAAAGTAAATCTTTTTTTATCTTTACATTTATACAATTATATTGCCGACGCTTGGACTGATCTCTAGTCACTACGAACAAGTCCTTGGTATTGGTATACATTCAAGGAGTAGACAAGAGTGGTTGTAAAAATTCTATCGACCTTAATTAAGGGACATAAATTGGTCTTCAACGTTGTCAACTGTTTGAAATCTACACTTTTTTGCTATTTCCATTAAAACAGTTTTTAAAAATTTCTTTTTATACTTTTTTTTTTTTTTTGTTTCTTTTAAAGTTGGTTAACAAGTGCTCTTAAATACTTGCATAAAAAAAATAAAAAATAAATGTAAAACATTTTTTTTATTACATTTATACAATTATATTGCAGACACTTAGACTGATCTCTAGTCACTACGAACAGGGACTTGGTCTTGGTATACATTTAAGGAGTAGACAAGAGTGGTTGCAAAAATTCTATCGATCTTAATTAAAGGACCTACATTGGTCTTCAACGTTGTCAACTGTTTGAAATCTATAATTTTTTGCTACTCATTATTTTTATTTTTTCTAAAATACAGTACAAAGAGCATTTTGCATTCTCAATGGTTTAGCATCAACAAATGTAAACGCCATTACCATTAAAACTGTTCTTAAAAATTTCTTTTTATACTTTTCTTTTTTGTTTGATTTAAAATTGGTTAACAAGTGCTCTTAAATACTTGCATAAAAAAAATAAAAAATAAAAGTAAAACTTATTTTTTCATTGCATTTATACAATTATATTACCGACGCTTAGACTTATCTCTAGTCCCTACGAACAGGTCCTTGGTCTTGGTATAGATTTAAGGAGTAGACAAGAGTGGTTGCAAAAATTCTATCGACCTTAATTAAGGGACCTACATTGGTCTTCAAAGTTTTCAACTGTTTGAAATATATAATTTTTTGCTAATCTATATTTTAATTTTTACAATAATATAGTACAAAGAGCATTTTGCATTCTCAAAGGTTTAGCATCAACAAATGTAAACGCCATTTCCGTTAATACAGTTTTTTTAAAAAAAATTTATACTTTTTTTTTGTTTGTTTTAAAGTTGGTTATAAACTGCTCTTAAATACTTGCATAAAAAAAATAAAAAATAAAAGTAAAACTAATTTTTTCACTACATTAATACAATTATATTGCCGACGCTTAGACTGATCTCTAGTCACTACGAACAGGTCCTTGGTCTTGGTATACATTTAAGGAGTTGACAAGAGTGGTTGTAAAAATTCTATCGACCTTAATTAAGGGACCTACATTGGTCTTCAACGTTCTCAACTGTTTTAACTCTATAATTTTTTGCTACTCAATATTTTAATTTTTACGGAAATACAGTACAAAGAGCATTTTGCATTCTCAAGGGTTTAGGTACAACGGATGTAAATGCCATTACCAGTAAAACTATTTTTAAAAAAAAAAAATTTATTCTTTTTTCTTTTTTGTTTTAAAGTAGGTTACCAATTGCTCTTAAATACATGCTTAAAAAAATAAAAAATAATAGTAAATCTTATTTTTTCATGACATTTATATTTGCATTCTCAAAGGTTTAGCATCAACAAATGTAAACGCCATTTCTGTTAAAACAGTTTTTAAAAATTTTTTTTCTACTTTTTTTGTTTGTTTGTTTTAAAGTTGGTTATAAACTGCTCTTAAATACTTGCTTGAAAAAAAATAAAAAATAAAAGTAAAACTAATTTTTTCACTACATTTATACAATTATATTGTCGACGATTTGATTGATCTCTAGTCACTATGAACAGGTCCTTGGTCTTGGTATACAGTTAAGTAGTTGACAAGAGTGGTTGTAAAAATTCTATCGACCTTATTTAAGGGACCTACATTGGTCTTCAACGTTGTCAACTGTCTGAACTCTATAATTTTTTGTTACTCTATATGTTAATTTTTAAGAAAATACAGTCCAAGGAGCATTTTGCATTCTCAAGGGTTTAGGAACAACGGATGTAAATGCCATTACCAGTAAAACTGTTTTTAAAAATTTCTTTTTATACTTTTTTCTATTTTGTTTTAAAGTTGGTTACCAAGTGCTCTTAAATACATGCTTAAAAAAATCAAAAATAATAGTAAATCTTATTTTTTTCATGACATTTATATAGTTAAATTGCCGACGCATAAACTGATCTCTAGTGACTACGAACAGGTCCTTGGTCTTGGTATACATTTAAGGAGTAGACAATAGTGGTTGTAAAAATTCTATCGACCTTAATTAAGGGAACTACATTGGTCTTCAACGTTGTCAACTGTTTGTAATCTATAATTTTTTGCTACTCTATATTTTAATTTTTGCAAAAATACAGTACAAAGAGCATTTTGCATTCTCTAGGGTTTAGCATCAACAAATGTAACTGCCATTTCCGTTAAAACAGTTTTTTAAAATTTCTTTTTATACTTTTTTTTTTTTTTGTTTTAAAGTTGTTTAACAACAGCTCATAAATACTTGCATAAAAAAATAAAAAATAAAAGAAAAACATTTTTTTTCATTACATTTATATAATTATATTGCAGACACTTAGACTGATCTCTAGTCCCTACGAACAGGTCCTTGGTCTTGGTATACATTTAAGGAGTAGACAAGAGTGGTTGCAAAAATTCTATCGACCTTAATTAAGGGACCTACATTGGTCTTCAACGTTGTCAACTGTCTGACATCTATAATTTTTTGCTACTCTTTATTTTTATTTTTGCTAAAATACAGTACAAAGAGCATTTTGCATTCTCAACGGTTTAGCATCAACAAATGTAAACGCCATTACCATTAAAACAGTTCTTAGAAATTTCTTTTTATACTTTTCTTTTTTGTTGGTTTTAAAATTGGTTAACAAGTGCTCTTAAATACTTGCATAAAAAAATAAAAAATAAAAAATAAAAGAAAAACTTATTTCTTCATTGCATTTATACAATTATATTACCGACGCTTATACTGATCTCTAGTCTCTACGAAGAGGTCCTTGGTCTTGGTATACATTTAAGGAGTAGACAAGAGTGGTTGCAAAACTTCTATCGACCTTAATTAAGGGACCTACATTGGTCTTCAACGTTGTCAACTGTTTGAAATCTATAATTATTATCTAATCTATATTTTTATCTAATCTATATTTTAATTTTTGCAAAAATACAGTACAAAGAGTATTTTGCATTCTCAAGGGTTTAGCATCAACAAATGTAAACGCCATTTCCGTTAAAACAGTTTTTTAAAATTTATTTAAAAAATTTTTTTTGTTTTGTTTTAAAGTTGGTTAAAAACTGCTCTTAAATACTTGCATAAAAAAAATAAAACATAAAAGTAAAATTAATTTTTTCACTACATTTAAAAAATTATATTGCTGACGCTTAGACTGATCTCTAGTCACTACGAACAGGTACTTGGTTTTGGTATACATTTAAGGAGTAGACAAGAGTGGTTGTAATTATTCTATCGTCTGTAATTAAGGGACCTGAATTGGTTTTCAACGTTGTCAACTGTTTGAAATCTATAATTTTTTGCTACTCAATATTTTTATTTTTGCTAAAAAACAGTACAAAGAGCATTTTGCATTCTCAAGGGTTTAGCGTTTACAAATGTAGACGCCATTACCATTAAAACAGTTCTTAAAAATTTCTTTTTATACTTTTCTTTTTTGTTTGTTTTAAAGTTGGTTAACAAGTGCTCTTAAATACTTGCATAAAAAAATAAAAATAAAAAGTAAAACATATTTTTTCATTACATTTATACAATTATATTACCGACGCTTAGACTGATCTCTAGTCACTACGAACAGATCCTTGGTCTTGGTATACATTTAAGGAGTAGACAAGAGTGGTTGCAAAACTTCTATCGACCTTAATTAAGGGACCTACATTGGTCTTCAACGTTGTCAACTGTTTGAAATCTATCATTTTTATCTAATCTATATTTTAATTTTTGCAAAAATACAGTACAAAGAGCATTTTGCATTCTCAAGGGTTTAGCATCAACAAATGTAAACGCCATTTCCGTTAAAACAGTTTTTAAAAATTTATTTTTACACTTTTTTTGTTTTGTTTTAAAGTTGGTTAAAAACTCCTCTTAAATACTTGCATAAAAAAAATAAAACATAAAAGTAAAATTAATTTTTTCATTACATTTAAACAATTCTATTGCTGACGCTTAGACTGATCTCTAGTCACTACGAACAGGTCCTTGGTCTTGGTATACATTTAAGGAGTAGACAAGAGTGGTTGTAAAAATTCTATTGACCGTAATTAGGGGACCTACATTGGTCTTCAACGTTGTCAATTGTTTGAAATCTATAATTTTTTGCAACTCTATATTTTAATTTTTGCTAAAATACAGTACAAAGGGCATTTTGCATTCTCAAGGGTTTAGCATTGACTAATGTAAACGCCATTACCATTAAAACCGTTTTTAAAAATTTCTTTTTATACTTTTCTTCTTTTTTTTTTTTTGCTTTAAAGTTGGTTAACAGGTGCTCTTTAATACTTGCATAAAAAAAAATAAAAAATAAAAGTAAAACATATTTTTTCATTACCTTTATACAATTATATTGCCGACGCTTGGACTGATCTCTAGTCACTACGAACAGGTCCTCGGTCTTGGTATACATTTAAGGAGCAGACAAGAGTGGTTGTAAAAATTCTATCGCCCGTAATTGAGGGACCTACATTGGTCTTCAACGTTGTCAACTGTTTGAAGTCTATAATTTTTTGCTACTCAATATTTTAATTTTTGCTAAAATACAGTACAAAGAGCATTTTGCATTCTCAAGGGTTTAGTATCAACAAATGTAAAAGCCATTTCCATTAAAACAGTTTGTAAAAATTTCTCTCCATAAAAAAATTAAAAATAAAAGTAAAACTTAATTTTTCTTTACATTTATTCAATTATAATGCTAACGCTTAGACTGATCTCTAGTCATTACGAACAGGCCCTTGGTCTTCGTATACATTTAAGGAGTAGACAAGAGTGGTTGTGAAAATTATATCGACCTTAATTAAGTGACCTACATTGGTCTTCAATGTTGTCAACTGTTTGAAGTCTATAATTTTTTGCTACTCAATATTTTAATTTTTGCTAAAATACAGTACAAAGAGCATTTTGCATTCTCAATGGTTTAGCATCAACAAATGTAAACGCCATTTCCATTAAAAAAGCTTTTAAAAATTTCTTTTTATACTTTTTTTTTTTTTTTTTTTAAAGTTGGTTCACAACTGCTTTGAAATACTTGCATAAAAAAAATAAAAAATAAATGTAAAACTTATTTTTTCTTTACATTTATAAAATTATGCTGCCGATGCTTAGACTGATCTCTAGTCACTAACAACAGGTCCTTGATCTTGGTATACATTTAAGGAGTAGACAAGAGTGGTTGTAAAAATTCTATTGACCTTAATTAAGGGACATACATTGGTCTTCAACGTTGTCAACTATTTGAAATCTACAATTTTTTGCTAATCTATATTTTAATTTTTGCAAAAATACAGTACAAAGAGCATTTTGCATTCTCAAGGGTTTAGCATCAACAAATGTAAACGCCATTTCCATTAAAACTGTTTTTAAAATTTTCTTTTTATACTTTTTTTTTTGTTTGTTTTAAAGTTGGTTAACAACTGTTCTTAAATACTTGCATTAAAAAAAAAAAAAGAAGTAAAACTTATTTTTTCATTACATTTATACAATTTTATTGCCGACGCCTAGACTGATCTCTAGTCACTACGAACAGGTCCTTGGTCTCGGTATACATTTAAGGAGTAGACAAGTGTGGTTGTAAAAATTCTATCGACCTTAATTAAGGGACCTACATTGGTCTTCAACATTGTTAACTGTTTAAAATCTTTAATTTTTTGCTACGCTATATTTTAATTTTTGCAAAAATACAGTACAAAGTGCATTTTGCATTCTCAAGGGTTTAGCATCAACAAATGTAAACGTCATTATCATTAAAACAGTTTTTAAAATTTTCTTTTTATACTCTTTTTTTTTTGTTTGTTTTAAAGTTCGTTAACAAGTGCTGTTAAATACTTGCATAAAAAAAAGTGAAAAATAGAAGTAAAACATATTTTTTCATTAAATTTATACAATTATATTGTTGACGCTTAGACAGATCTCTAGTCACTACGAACAGGTCCTTGGTCTTGGTATACATTTATGGAGTAGACAAGAGTAGTTGTAAAAATTCTATCGACCTTAATTAAGGGACCAACATTGGTCTTCAACGTTGTCAACTGTTTGAAATCTATAATTTTTCTCTACTTTATATTTTAATTTTTGCGAAAATGCAGTAGAAAGAGCATTTTGCATTCGCAACGGTTTAGCATCAACAAATGTAAACGCCATTACCTTTAAAACAGTTTTTAAAAATTTCTTTTTATACTTTTTTGTTTGTTTGTTTTAAAGTTGGTTACAAAGTGCTCTTAAGTACTTGCATTAAAAAAAGTAAAAAATAAAAGTAAAACATGTTTTTTCATTACATTTATACAATTATATTGCTGACGCTTTGACTAATCTCTAGTCACTACGAACAAGTCCTTGGTCTTGGTATACATTTAAAGAGTAGACAAGAGTGATTGTAAAAATTCTATCGACCATAATTAAGGGACCTACATTGGTCTTCAACGTTGTCAACTGTGTGAAATCTATAATTTTTTGCTACTTTATATTTTAATTTTTACAAATATACAATACAAAGAGCATTTTGCATTCTCAAGAGTTTAGCATCAACAAATGTAAATGCCATTACCATGAAAACTGTTTTTAAAAATTTCTTTTTATACTTTTTTTGTTTGTTTGTTTTGAAGTTGGTTAACAAGTGCTCTTAGGGTATTTATTTAATTTTCTATTGTAGGAAAGATCTAATACCATTTTTTTGGAAAATTTATAAAATTGTCAAAAAAATTATTTACTTCTCTTTTTTAAAAGTTTCTAAAAATATTTTCTAATCTAATACTCTTATGACATCCATTAACTTTTTCCTTGTTTTAATTGAAACTTTAATACTGAGTGGGCAGGTCCCTTGTTTTAATTTTAGTGCTTCTCTTAATTCATCCCATACCATGTGATACTTTTGTTGCTTTTTTCCATGTCCATTTGGAAATTCGTTTAATCTATTATACGTACGAATGTTTTCTTAATTTAATAAAATTTATTATAATTTACATTTTATTAAAATAAATTTTTCAGTGTTTTTGTAAAGCGATCATATTATTTTGTAAAGTTGCAATCATCTATAAAAAAATATTATTTTGTAAAGTTGCAATTGTGCTTTTGATAAATCCGGTTTTAGTATTCTATACTTTAAATTTTTTTTTATTCTAGTTCATTTTTAATTTTTCTATTATAGATCAAGTTTTATTTATTCTTAAATATTTTTTTAATTTTAAATGTTTAGTAGAAAATTTAAGTGAAATTAGTCATATTATCAATTGGAAATAAAATGTTAACGGAACTTGAATGTAAAAACTTATTTAGTAATTTTCTATCTCAAAGAGCAAGAAAAATATATTTCAAATAAAAAAAAAATTAAAAGTTAAATAAATTTGTGTTAGGACATATGTGTTTCACATGATAGGAACATATGTCATGATTTTATGTAATTGGCTAATCCTTTGACAAAATGCACTTTATTTGTATTTGGGTAGATCTAAGATGTGTTTAAATACTACAACAAATCATGTTTCAAGATCAAGTGTTGAAGCCTTCAAGTCTGTCAAAGAAAACAAACTGAAAGTGCAGAGTTATTAAAGCTTGACAGCTAGCTCGACAACTAACATGTGTGGAGGTTTAAGAAGCTGTTTCAACGTTGTGGCTCGACAGCTAGCTCAACAGATGCTTGACAGCTTCTATCTGTCGAGGTTTATGAAAACAGAATTTTTGATCTGTTTTTCTTGAGATCCGTGAATGTGTCTTTGGGCCTTCTTTTCTCCTAACCCTAGACATATAAAAGGATTGTTTTAAGGGCCGTCAAATAGTTTTTACAAGTTGCACAGGGATTGAGCAAACTCTGTTCAAGCAATTTGTAACCGGAGATGAAGTTCTTACCCTAGTTCATCTCTTTCTCTTGAAGAAGTTGCTGTGTATGTGCACCGTAGTTAGTGATTGAAGTCACGTACTGGGATCCGCACATTGGTTAGTCACGTACTTGGGAGCCGTGCATCAAAAGGGGGAACTGTCACTACAGAACAAGTTCAATTGGGTATCGGGGTAAGGGTTCAACTGTAGGTTGGTAAGGTACTTGGGATTCTTTTACTTGTAATCACTTGTTGTGATAATAGTGGAGTTTCAGGAGTGGTGACCTAAAAATCACCCGGTGGGGTTTTTGCCGTTAGGTTTTTCCCATTCATAAACAAATCACCGTATTATTTATTTTCCGCTGCATATCTAGTTATTTGGTGATTTGTTTGTACTACCACGCGTTTTGCATGATAAATTGATTAATTAATAACTTGACTAATTAATTAATTAATTTCAATCACAAGGGGTCAGTCCGCTTGTGGCTTATCAAGTGGCTCAATCTGTTTATGGCCTATCTAGTTCATCTCTTTCTCTTGAAGAAGCTGTTGTGTATGTGCACCGTAGGGTTTTGTAACCAAGCATCTTCTTGATCTTCATCGTGTGGATGAACTGAAGAACTTTGCAGCCAACAACCTTCATAGTTGGTGATTGAAGTCGCGTACTAGGATCCGCGCATTGGTTAGTCATGTACTTGGGAGCCGTGCATCAAAAGGGGGAACTGTCATTACAGAACAAGTCCAATTGGGTATTGGGGTAAGGGTTCAACTGTAGGTTGGTAAGGTACTTGGGATTCCTTTACTTGTAACTGCTTGTTATGATAATAGTGGAGTTTCGGGAGTGGTGACCTGAAAATCACCTGGTGGGGTTTTTGCCGTTAGGTTTTCCCCATTCATAAACAAATCACCGTATTATTTATTTTCCACTACATATCTAGTTATTTGGTGATTTTTTTGTACTACCACGCATTTTGCATGATAAATTGATTAATTAATAACTTGACTAATTAATTAATTAATTTCAATCACAAGGGGTCAATCCGTTTGTGGTCTATCAAGTGGTATCAGAGCAGACACACTCTGATTAGGTATTAATCTTTGCTGTGTTGATCTATTGACCCCTGTTTGTCATGGATAGAGGACAGTCGTTAATTATACCTCATTTATTTAATGGCACTAACTATGCATACTGGAAAGTACGCATGAGAGCTTTCTTACAGTCTTTAGATGAGAAGGTGTGGCAAGCTATTGAGATAGGTTGGACCAAGCCAAAGGAAGCGTCGGCCGATTGGGATAAAGCCAAGATCAAGGCGGCTTCAACAGTAGGGCATCGAATGCTTTATTCAGTGCGGCCACCAATGAGGAGTTCAAGAAGATATCCTCTACTGAAATTGCTAAGGAGGCATGGACCATCCTCCAGACAACCTATGAGGGAACCAAGGCTGTCAAGGATTCGAAGCTACAGAGGCTCACTACAAGCTTCGAAGAGATTAAGATGGAGGAGGATGAGTCGTTCGACGAGTTCTATGCTAAGGGGTCAATCCGTTTGTGGCCTATCACTTGACTAATTAATAACTTGACTAATTAATTAATTAATTTCAATCACAAGGGGTCAATCCGTTTGTGGCCTATCAAGTGGTATCAGAGTAGGCACACTCTGATTAGGTATTAATCTTTGCTGTGTTGATCCATTGACCTCTGTTTGTCATGGATAGAGGACAGTCGTTAATTATACATCATTTATTTGATGGCACTAACTATGCATACTGGAAAGTACGCATGAGAGCTTTCTTGTAATCTTTAGATGAGAAGGTGTGGCAAGCTGTTAAGATAGGCTGGACCAAGCCAAAGGAAGTGTCGGCCGATTGGGATGAAGCCAAGATCAAGGCGGCAAACTTCAACAGTAGGGCATTGAATGCTTTATTCAGTGCAGCCACCAATGAGGAGTTCAAGAAGATATCCTCTACCGAAATTGCTAATAAGGCATGGACCATCCTTCAGACAACCTATGAGGGAACCAAGGCTGTCAAGGATTCGAAACTACAGAGGCTCATTACAAGCTTCGAAGAGATTAAGATGGAGGAGGATGAGTCGTTCAATAAGTTCTATGCCAAGCTCAAGGACATAGTGAACTTAGCTTTCAATCTTGAGGAAACCATTCCTGAACCCAAGATTGTAAGGAAAGTGCTCAGATCTCTACCCGAGAGATTCCATGCCAAGATCACGACGATAGAGGAATCAAAGGATATTGACAAGATTCTTTTGACTGAGCTGGTTGGAAACTTGCAGACCTACAAGCTAGGGTTAACAAGAATAGGCAAGTCGGGCAAAGGCAAGAGCATGGCTTTGAAGGCCAAGAGCAGTGACACAGATAAGTCTTCCGATGAAGATTCCAAAATGAAGTCCTACATCACCAGGTAGTTCAAGAAATTCATGAAGAATGCCAATGGAAAGGGTTTCGACAAGGACCGTAGGCAATCTAGTTCTTCTCAGTTCAAGAGTCAAGATAAAGGGAAGAAGGATGCTAGAGATGGCGGTCAGTACATTATTCCCGCAGGACCAAAGTGCTTTGGGTGTCAAGGCTTCAGTCACATGAAAAATGAGTGTCCTACATATCTCAAGAGCATTGGGAAGAGCAAGGCACTTGCTGCTACTTTGAGCGACACCGAGCCTAAAGATGATTCCGACAATAAGGATGACGGAATCCTGAATGCCTTCACTACCACTGTTAATCCTACTGATGGGATTGTTGAAGATGTGGTTGAAGAAGAGGAACTGGAGGAATCCAAGTTTGAGAAGATGGATGATTAAGATGACATCCATACAGCCTATGAGAAACTGTATAAGCTTTCTGAGAAGTATGAGAAACTTTATAGGCTGGCCACCAAGAAACTCAATGATGTGGAACTTGATCGTGAAGAGCTGTCCACAAAGTTTGATGAGGCTAATCATACTATTGGAGCACTGAGGTTCAAGAACAATTTCTTGGCTGAGAAGACCAAAAAGCTTGAAGTGGAGCTGTTTCAAGTCAGAACTCAATTGGAGAGGACTTCAAGTGCAAAGCTTGATGAGATGCTCAATCTTCAGAAATCTACTTCTGATCGAACAGGTTTGGGGTATGGTCTCTTTCCTCTAATATTGTTTCTACTAGTGCTATTGTTTTTGTTCCTCCTAGCAATAATGTTGAAATTGAGAACAATAATGTTAAAACTGATTTAGCTAGTGAGAACTTAGACAAAGGTAAATCTATCTTAGGAGCACCCCCTAAGCAAGATAAAAAGGAAGCTAAGAACCCTAGGGCTAAAAAGGCAACCCTAGGGCTAAAAAGGCTAGCTCTCAGAAGCCTAAACAGAAGAAGCAGCTTCTCTGTCATCATTGTGGAGTTGCCGATCATACTCGACCAAATTGCTATAAATGGCTAGCCACTCAATAGAGCAATGACATGATAGCATTTGGAAGCCAGAATCAGCTTCAATCCTCTCTTGCTCCCCTTGGAGATATTCTTAAAGCCCTCATGTTCCTTTCGAACTTGAACGGTTTCAATTCTTCCCCTTCATCGCCGGTTCAAGGGTTTGCTAGACGGAAAGGTTCTTCCAAGGTGTGGAAGGAAAAGGGCTCCAAGTGATTCTATCACTTTGTTTTTTCTCTCATCTTCTTGTTTTTGTTTGCATTACTTGTGTGTTTTGCTTTCAAGTTTTGAGTCAGTCTAGTTTTTATGTTTTGCTTTGTTTAACATGTTTTTGTTTGGTTATTTTTCAGTTTTGTTTTGTTTTGTTTTTCATATAAAAATAAATTAAAAAAATTGAAAAATTAGAAAAATACAAAAACAGTGTGTGTTTTGTGTACATTGGTACTTGTGTACCTTGGATGGCCATTGAAACAAAGTTTTTCTAAACTTTGTATCTCTTGTAGCTTAGATGAGCATCTCTATGCACAACTAAGCAAGTGAGCTTTGTGGCTGTTGTTTGTGATGAGTAAGATTAAGTTATCTCTTGTACTTAACACTCGTATCACTCTTTTTGACGAGAAGGATTAGAAAATCCTAAGAGAAAGGCATAAATAACCATCTCACCACTATTGCCCGCCAATCATAATTTGACACCTGTATGTTTCGGCATAGCAAAAGTGCAGTGTCAATGACATTTGTGTGCTTCGGCATAGCAAAATTGGAATGTCAAATGCTTACCATCATTGGGTATTTTCTTTTCTCTCTCTTATATGCCCATGCATGATTTGCTAAAATAAATATATGCAAAGAAAATGAAAAGCAAAAAGATCAAAAATGCTTTAAATATGATTGCAAGTGTGTATTCTAGGAGATATGGGAGTTATAGGATGTACCTCAAAGGTGATAATCCCCATCAAACAGTTATGATTGTGTGTGAGTTAAAGTGATTTTCTCATATCTCAAATTATCATAACATGGTGACACATTTACGATCTTGCGATGTTTTTCACACACGACACGCAATATTCTTTGCTACTCTTGATACATGTGCAGGTACAATGTGATTTGGCCATCATAAGGTTTTACATGTGTTAATGTATGCTCACTAAACTATCTTGACTTGTTTTTGAAAAATAAAATCAGTTAGACCTGTTTAGTGTGTGTGTGTGTGTGTGTGTGTTGACTTGTTCTTTGCTACTCTTGAGAGGTCTATATGGTGTTTGGATCATTGGTTGAGTTGCATGATGGATTACATTCATGTCTGTGTTTTTCACTTCTCGAAAAACTGTTTTTAAAAGTTAGCTCGACACCTCCTCGACACCTGGTTTTCTGTCGAGCTTCTTAAGGTCTTTTCTTATCGCAATCTCGATAGCTGTCTCGACAGCTGGAGGATCGAACGAGAAATCTCCTGGACCCTCGATAGCTTCTCGACAGCTGGTGGATCGATCGAGCTTCTGTTCTTGTATCTTTACTGTGTTCCTCAACACCTTCTCGATACCTGTATCTGTCGATGACCATTTTCTCGACACCTTCCTCGACAGATGTCTCGACACCTCTATTTGTCGAGAATTACTGAGGAGCTATATATTCGTTCTTCGCGATTCAGTTCTCATTTCTTCGATCTCTCTCGATTTGTCCGCACCTATTCATCTCCCAAACACTCTCTCTCTCACTCTAAACCTCTTCCCAAGGTGTTTTTCAAGCTTTTTCAAGTTTTCCTTCACTTGGTAAGCTTCTAATCTCCTTCATTTTCATGCATTTCATGTTTTGAAACCTAGGTTTTGGGGTTTTTACAAAATTTTATGAGTTATTGTTGAAATTTTAGGATGAATTTTCACTTAAATGAGTTTAAAATCTCATGCATTGCATCACATTAGCATAATAACAGTATTATCATGCATTTTAGATGTGTGCAATTGATTGTGTGCTGGTAGGATTGGATTGGGCTGATCCCATGATGCAATGTACTTTGCATGTCACATGTTCATGCATTTCCCATACATACGTACTCCATTTTCAATATACTTGTTATATTTGAATTATTTTGGAGTTTTTCTGATTGTCTCCTTCTTTCTCTCCCTCTCTTTCTGTTTACGTTAGTTGTGTCTATGGCACCTAAACGTAAGTCAGCCCCATCCCAGAACCCTTTGCGTTCTAGGGCATCATCTTCTGATCCTACTTCGTCTCATCTTCGGTTCCATGATGAGGATGCCCGAAAGGACTTCTCGGAGAACTTTTCTCGACGAGGTGTTCATTCGGAACGCCGAGTCATTTTGGCGGACTTTGTCGACACTGACCTTCCCACTGTCATTCACAGTTTGGGATAGGAGTCACTGTGTGACATCCCGATCACTTGTCCGACCGTGCTGATCCAGGAGTTTTACTCCAACATGCATGGTTTCAATTTTTCAGTATATCTCTTTTCTACTCTCGTTCGAGGTATGCGTATCACTGTCACACTGCAGCTTGTTGCGGATGTGCTTCATGTCCCTAGGGTAGAGTCTCCTAACTACCCTGGTTGTAAGTGTTTACGGACTGTGTTCAGAGACGAGATGATTTCTGCGTTTTGTGAGCACCCTTCTAATTGGGGTGAGCGTCAGTTCACACCATGTAAGGCCTTTGCTAAAGGTCCTAGATTCATGAACATGGTGATGACTTTTGTTTTGCACCCACTCTCTCACTATAACTCTATCACAGAGCCTCGTGCTCGATTTTTTCTTTCCTTGTTAGAGCACTTCACTATAGATTTTCCTTCACATTTCATTCTTTCTATCTTAGATGTGTATAGGGATATGGCTACCCGTGATAAGCTCATTTTTCCTTCGGCTATCACGCAGATTCTATGCCATTTTTCTGTTCCTTTTCCCTCTTCCGACCATTTTTCTGTCATATGTGCCATAGACTACGCTACTGTTAAACATAGCAAGGTGCAGTTTCGGTCTCGACAGTCGGATTCAGCAGCTCCTCCCTCCCGTTCCGTTCCGTTCCATCCCATTCTGCTCCATCCACATCTACTCCTTCCTCTTCTTCGGGCAATGTGTCACTTGGAGACATTATGGCGCAGCTGCAGCGCATGGATGCTCGCCTTGATACACTTTCTACGGAGATGTATCAGGTGAACGTTCGTGTCGGTCATATTGCACGACGACAGGCGACCATGGGTGGTTTTGCTCCAGAGGCTTTTCCTCCACCACCTCTAATGGATTCTGAGTCTGAGGATGATGATGGTAATGACGATGATGCTTCGGATGATGATGATGGAGATGCTAGCTCTACCGATGAGATGTCTACTTGACACTCTTCCCTTTGTCACTCGTGACAAATAGGGGGAGTAGTTTTGTATAAGAGTAGTCATACTTAGGGGGAGAGTTAGTATAGGACATTTTTGCTAGGGGGAGTGTTGTTGAGTGCTGAGGGATGTAGTGAGGATTTTATGTATCTTTTCTTTTCTTTTATAGATACATTGTTCTTGTACATTAGGTCTTGTGACCATATTTATGATATACATTGTACTTATTTCTCTCTATATGTTGATGTATGTTGTTTCTTTCACCTACCTCTTACATGTGTTGTTTCTTTTCTCTCTTTATACACATGCTTCTTATACTTATATGCAATCTATTATTTCTGTTTCACACTAAGATGCCTTGATGAGTTTTGTTTAAAGTGTTTCAGAAATACAGGTTGTCAAAATCTACTTGTCATAAACTCTCTTCTTGCAAAGTTTTTCAAGAGTTTGTGTTATGATAGATTTTATTGTATTCAACAAGTGAGTATGAGTTGAGTGATTTATGACTTTTCTCATATGTTCATTTGTTTGTTGTGGTTTTGTAACGGATTGCCAAAGGGGGAGATTGTTAGGACATATGTGTTTCACATAATAAGAACATATGTCATGATTTTATGTAATTTGCTAATCCTTTAACAAAATGCACTTTACTTGTATTTTGGTAGATCTAAGATGTGTTTAAATACTTCAAGAAACCATGTTTCAAGATCAAGTGTTGAAGCCTTCAAGTCTGTCCAAGAAAACAAGCTGAAAGTGCAGAGTTATTAAAGCTCGACAGCTAGCATGTGTCGAGGTTTAAGAAGCTGTTTCAGCCCCGTGGCTCGACAGCTAGCTCGACAGATGCTCGACAGCTTCTATCTGTCGAGGTTTATGAAAACAGAATTTCTGATCTGTTTTTCTTGAGATCCATAGATGTGTCTTTGGGCCTTCTTTTCTCCTAACCCTAGACATATAAAAGGATTGTTTTAAGGGCCGTTAAATAGTTTTTACAAGTTGCACAAGTATTGAGCAAACTTTGTTCAAGCAATTTGTAACCGGAGACGAAGTTCTTGCCCTAGTTCATCTCTTTCTCTTGAAGAAGTTGCTGTGTATGTGCACCGTAGAGTTTTGTAACCAAGCATCTTTTTGATCTTCATAGTTGGTGATTGAAGTCGCGTACTGGGATCCGCACATTGGTTAGTCACGTACTTGGGAGTCGTGCATCAAAAGGGGGAACTGTCACTACAGAACAAGTCTAATTGGGTATTGGGGTAAGGGTTCAACTGTAGGTTGGTAAGGTACTTGGGATTCTTTTACTTGTAACCGCTTGTTGTGATAAAAGTGGAGTTTCGGGAGTGGTGACCTAAAAATCACCCGATGGGGTTTTTGCTGTTAGGTTTTCCCCATTCATAAACAAATCACCGTGTTATTTATTTTCCGCTGCATATCTAGTTATTTGGTGATTTGTTTGTGCTACCACGCGTTTTGCATAATAAATTAATTAATTAATAACTTGACTAATTAATTAATTAATTTCAATCACAAGAGGTCAATCCGTTTGTGACCTATCAATTTGTTTAATTAATATTTATATGATAGAAAATGCTCTGTCTAAAGTTTTCGTCTTAGGCCCCCAAATTCATTGTGTTAGCTCTGCTAGTAACTCAATAGGTTTCTTTTGGTGTTTTCAACAGAGATATCAAGGTTCAAATTTCTAACCCCCAACAATCATTGAATATCCCAAAAAAAAAAAGAATAAAAAAGAAAGAAAAGAAATGGAAGCACCAGTAAGCTTCCATAGAACTAGGGGCCTCTATTTAGGTTGAAAATTGTAGACATTAAGGTTGTTGCCCAAACCTAAATTTTATTAATATTTTGGTTTTTTGTTACCCAAAAAAAAAAAATCTCTTTATGGAAAACTTTTCGGGAATTGCAAGTTGAAGATGGATTTTAGAATCGCAAGTTGAAGATTTTCACTGAAATTGACATTGAAGTGTCAGGCGAATTTGGATTTTGAAAAGAAGTTACACAGCTATTTCGCCAAACACTTTGAAGATATTGTCTCAAGCAAAACTTTCAGAACTTAAGAGAAATTCAGTTGATTTTTATTTGGGAGATTAAAGCCATCACTTTCTACAACAACCGCAGAGTTGTGTGAGTTGATAGGTATTTAGGAACCATTGGAGCCACCGCACATTCAGCCATGGTGATTTGAAGTTGCAATTGGAGCAAAATTATAGATTTGAAGTTAGAGTGGAGAAATGACTCATGGAGTTCGTTGGTAGCAAGAGCTTGGAGGGCTCGAGTACATAAATAGTACTAGCCTTGGAGGGTTTTGTGAATATTTTTATTAAATCATTTTCAATTACACCTAGCTGAGCTACAAAGCTCTTAACCATCGTAGCACTATCTTAATTAAAAAGTAGAGGGAGTACATACATGAGCAATTTGTTTCTTTGATGACCTTAAAAAGAAAAGAAAAAAAAGGCGCTTGGATGCATTTTGCTAAATTTTTATTTGCTAAAATTATTGTAAAATATGAGGAGAAGAAATTGTTTTTTAACAAAAAAACAAAACAAAACATACTCTTAGTCAAAAAAAAAAAAAAAAAAATCTAATATCTTGTCAACATATTAAGATAGGTAACTAATATTATCCATTTATTACTTAATCATTGATATCTATTATTTAGGGTTTGGGATTAGGAAAATGAGTATCTAAAACCATGAAATAAATTATGTTTAAAGGAACTATGATGTTTTTCTCTTTAATATATATATTTTTTTGTATAATATCAAATTAAATTGATTATATATATGTTGGTTCTCCTTGTAAAAGAGAATAGTCGATGTCCCTAAATTACAATGCTTTTGACATATATAAACACTGATCATATGTTTATATATATGTGTATTTTTGTTAACATATTTTTTCGTTATTATTATTATTATGGCAAAAACACCATTTTGGTCCCTACATTTTGGGGTTACAGTCAATTTAGTCCCTACATTTTAGTAACAGTCAATTTGGTCATTGTTATTTTCAAGGCGTAAATACACTTTTAGTCCCTATATTTTGACTTTTTTCCATTTTGGTCCCTACATTTTAATTTTACCACTTTTAGTCCCTAAACCAATTAATGCGTGTAATTTTCATCCTTTCCATCAGTCAACTGACGGAAATTGCTGATGTGGCTGACGGAGGAATTAAAATATTATAAAAAAAGCCACGTCAGCATCTAATTTTTTTTTTTATAAATAATTTATCAATTTTAACTAAATAAAAAAAAACAGAATTAAAAACAATAAAATACACAAATTTAGATCTAATTCATTTTGAACAAGAACACACAAGAACATGATCACAGATTTAAACATCAACCCAAAAACATTAGAGCACAAACCCAAAACCAAACACAAACTCAAATTTTAAAACACAAAGAACACAATAACAAACTAAATCAACCCCACGAACCCCAACCCAGATCAAATCCACAAAAATTCTAGACCGGTAAAAACCAGATCAGACAGTCAAACCAAGCAACACTACCAAAATCGACTACAGACTCAACAAAATGCATCTATCAGAGAAATAGTTGATCCATACAAGAGGCCATACTCTTAGATCTCAAGTCAATAAGCACAAAAAGCTTCAAAAAACTACACTAAAACCCTAGATCAGTAACAAATCCATAGCAATCTAACTCAATTTTAGCAATTCCAGTTTAGCTTGGTCAGCACCAGCAACATCGGAGAATGTAACACCGGTTTCTGGGACTTCTTGGAACTTTGATTTGGATCTTCCAAAGTCTATTGGGCCACCGAGCCCACTAGGTCCACCAGGCCCACCTTGAGCTCGGCGGAAGAGAAGGAAAGGTCCAACAAAAGCAAGAACTGGGAATATAAGATTACCGATGAAACTGAACAATCCGTTGCTAGAGTCAACCTCTGAGACCGAAATATCGACGTCGTTCATTGCTAAAATGTCGATAAGGTCCGGGTTGTTGGGGACAATCACGGAGGCTCGGCGGCCATCGATGGCGGTGAGCTGAAGGGCGGAACTGTCTTTACTGAATCTGACTCTTTCCACTTTCCTTTTCTTCACTACATTCAAAAACTCGTTGTATCTCCATTGACTACCATCAGGGATGTCAGAAGTGTTCTGGGTTTGACGCTTTGGGGCTGTGAGAAGAAGGTTTTGTGAGAAAGGTGAGGGATTTGTGAGACTGGGTTTGGTGGGTTGGGCTTCAATTACAGGTAGGGGTTGAGGTGGTGTGGGATTGTCTAGAGCTAGAGCTTGTGGTTGAGTTAGATTGCTGTGGATTTGTTACTGATCTAGGGTTTGATCTGGGTTAGGGTTCGTGGGGTTGATTTAGTTTGTTATTGTGTTTTTTTGTGTTTTTAAATTTGAGTTTGTGCTGGGGCTCTAATGTTCTTGGGTTGATGTTTAAATCTATGATCATGTTCTTGTGTGTTCTTGTTCAAAATGAATTAGATCTAAATTTATGTATTTTATTGTTTTTAATTCTGTTTTTTTTTTTTAGTTAAAATTGATAATTTTTTTTTTTTAAAATAGATGCTGACGTGGCTTTTTTATAATATTTTAATTCCTCCGTCAGCCACGTCAGCAATTTCTGTCAGTTGACTGCCGGAAAGGACGAAAATAACACGCGTTAATTGGTTTAGGGACTAAAAGTGGTAAAATTAAAATGTAGGGACCAAAATGAAGAAAAACCAAAATGTAGGGACTAAAAGTGCATTTACGCCTATTTTCAATTTACAATCAATTCGGCCCCTACTATTAACTCACTAACGGAAAATGCTTGCATGGCAAACGGTGTGTATAGCTGGACAATTAATGCTGATGTGGTTAATAAAAAATATTTTTAATAAATATTAAAAATGCCACATCATGGAAGAGTTGTACTGGGCGAAATGCAAATGAAATGTAGGATTGCGAACGATGGGGTGGAAGAGTTTTACTGGGTTTCAGGGGATTGATAGTTGGATGTCAGTTGTGTCTTCGGAGATCCAGGTGGATGTCAGCAACAGTGCTTAGTGGTGCCTCCACCAATGGTGCTCAGCAGTGCTCAGTCTTTTTGCCTCTTTTATTTTCTCTTTATTCCTTACCTATCTTATGTTGGAGTTGTGGGTGTTGTCCGCTTGTACAAGCTGTGTGGGTGACTAGGTGGCACTACAAAAAAACGGGGCTATCCCAGCGTTTTGAAAACCGCTGGGATAGCCCCAGAAAGTGCTAGGATAGGGTCAAAATTCCTATCCCTACGTTTTTTTTCCCGGCGCTTCAAACCGCCGCGGTTTGAATGTCGGTATAGGGTCATCGGACCTGTACTAGCGCTTTTCAAAAGTGCCGGGAAAGGCATTCGCCCTATACCAACGCTTTTGAAAGCGCTGGTATAGGCCTTTTAAATTATATTGATTCAAGACCTATACCAGCACTTTTGAAAGCGCTGGAATAGGTACTACCTATACTAGCGCTTTCAAAAGCGCTGGTATAGGTCCCTTTTTTAAAAAATTTTAAAAAAAAATTTTAAAAAATTTTTTTAGCACCTGTAATGTACCTAAAATACATATTTTCCAATACCTATTTTATAGCAACTATAATGAACTACAATTCATATTTTCCAATAGCAAATACCATACCACATTAAACCAAGAAACTAAATATATTTAATTACACCATAACAATAATTACATCCCAAATGTCTAGAATTTTATACACAAAATAATACATTCTAAACAACTATGTACAATGTCCTACACAAAAGAAAACATTCTAATTATATAGAATGTCCTGCACAAAAGAATACATTCTAATTGTCTAGAATGTTATAATAAACTTTCCAACTATGATGTGTACATATATATCAAAGTTTGAAACTTTATTATAAATATCAAAATATCATAGTAACTACTCCAAAATAGGTGCCCAAAGTATCACCTACTGCGTATCATCAAATGATAAGTGCTGAGCACCGGGAGACTGGATATTCACTACAGAATCACCATCACCATCACCATCCTACGAATTAAGAAACACACAATGGATTAGTGTACTAAACAACAGAGTTAGTAGCTGAATGACACAATATCACTAGTATTACTACCAAGTGCCACATTAGCAATTAAAACACACTCAAAATTTGAGATTTCAGTTAAGCATTCGAACATTCTATTCCTTCAAAAACTCTCAAATTTATTTCCCTCCAAATGGTCCATAAAAGGCAAGCCAGAGTAGCTCCCCACTAAGTAAAACAAGTCTTTTTACCACATAGTCCAGACCAAATAATGAGCAAGTCTGGCATCGAATACAGCTTTGAATTGCAGTAAGGTACTTAGACTAGTGTGGTAAAAAGTGTAGAGAAAAGGTTCAAACCTTAACTCTAACTCTCCTAAAAAGACCCAAGCAATACATTAAGTTATATGAGAAACATGTTTTAGATATCACATTCTATATTAGCAGAACCCTTAAATAAGTTCAATTAAATAAGCTACATCTTTCAAACTTATTTCCTTCAAGTGGGCACTCTCATGTTGCCCTATCCAACTTATTCAGTTCACTCATAAAGTCACTCATAATTAACAAACTAAAAACTGCTTAGCAAAAGTGACAGTGCTCTTCAACCAATACATAAAAGCAAACTTCCCTAGTATCAATCAATTACTATGCCTTACAAATCACAATATTTTATGTCTCTCCATCCTTCCTTCCCCTCTCTTCTACTTCTTTCTCAAATTCAAATAAACCCAATTGTCTTATTTTGCTAAAAGGAAACTAATTCTTGAGTGGCTGTAAAGGCAAAAAACATATATAACAATCTTTGACTACACTATCAAGAGTAAAGTGAGATATAAGGTTCCTCTCATTAATAATTTATCACACATCACATTTACAGGCTTTTGATGTGCGTGTTTGTGACTCATTTTACTAACAAATTTTGACAATTCTATGTTAATAGAAATGTGAAAATTCCACCACAGAAGTGTCAAAAAGTTTAGCTTTCATATCCAATGTATTAGACTTTCTAATGCCAAAAATGGTGCATGTTTGCCTGGAAATCCCTAATGCCATTTTGGTGATAGAATGGTGATCTAAGCCTGAGGAAATCAGCAAATATAGGACTGCTGAATGCAAAGATCAACAACTTGTTTGCATAAGCATGTAATTATTAGATTTGACAAATTGAACCACAACTAATGTCCTTGGGGGTCTAGCACCATATTATTAATCCTAAAATATGGTGCATCTTATTATTTACTTATTTGTCCAACACAACAAAAAAAAGAAAAAAAAAATCATTTATTATTTGTCATGTCTACTGGCTTTCCATTATTTTTTTTTCCAACAACAATGTCATTACATTCAGAAAAATAGAGCGACGGTGTTGAAACACATTTACTTCTACTTTAAAACGCAAAATGATTTAAGTTTGATTATTTTTTGGCATGTTACTAATATATAAATTTTAATTCTTACAAGGAGATCAACCGTTTGTGCATAGCTTTTGGAACCACAAGTATGTATCTCATGCTTCTCAATTATTGCCAAATGGCCTTTTGGCCACTTTTACAAATCATATTTTCCATGAAAGACATAAAACAAGCACAAAATAAAAATTCAATCTATAGCCAACTAAGAACACATTTTAAAGAAATAACAATCAACACTCCCAATATTGAAAAGTAGACCACCTTATATCACCATGCAAGCCACCCGCTTACTCCAAATCAACAACCCACCACAACAGTAATTTTGATATATAATTATAGAGTAGTAGGATATTATGAAGCAGATTTTACTCACCCTTTAGCAACTCACTGCGCACCTCACAAAAAGAGGAACCCAAACTTACAGCAAGCTGCTAATCTTGCAAAAACTAAGTCGAAATTATAAACTACTAAGATAACCAATGCATAAAGATAAAGTAAAAAAGGTATGAATAGGATGCATCAATTTACTTCCTCAACAACAAAAGTCTGTAGTGAGAATAATAATTATCATCATCATCATAAAAAAAAAAAAAAAAAAAAAAAAATTTGTGGTTTTTTCATTCTTAGTATATTAGGCTAGGAAGTGTTGACCAAATTATAGAGCCCACATCAGCCATGAACAATATAACATATAATTGATTTAATCTTTTTTATTCAATGAATTAATCCCAACTTAGATTTTTCCCACCATCCAAGCTTCAAGGGGCAAACAAACAACACCAAAACCATAATTTAACTTTGGTTGAAACAAAAACCGTATAGAATAAACCCACTTTAAACCTACCATAGAAATTATTTCATTTTATCCCTGTGCTAAGTTCCAAAATAAAGAGCAAATTGACTTTGGAAGTTCACAGTACATAGACTTCCACATAAAATGAGTTGCACTCACACAACAGAAATTGTAGCAAGACTAATCCTCTATCATTCCTTAAATGTGGATATATAATGCAAATAAAATAAATAAATAATAAACTACAAACCTGGTTTTATTGCAAATAAAATCACAACTACTTTTTTTTTTCCATACTCAAACCAGTTTTTATATTTGAGAACAAAATCTAAAAACAAAGATTGTAAAAGATGAGAAAGTTGAAAAGGAATGAGGATAGAGGGGAAGTAGTAGTTCATGAGCTACTTAGTAATGCTAGGATAAATATCAAATTAATGGGAAATAATGAAAGTAAATTACTAGGATATATATATATATATATATATATATATATATAGAGAGACTTACAAGTTCACAATTTCCTTTATTAAACCACATCAATCCTTGATCTCCTTTTTTTTTTTTTTTTGAGAATCAATCCTTGATCTCCTTGATTGGCTTAGATTTAAATCCACACTTAAAACACCAATGGTTAATTACACCTTAAGTACTTTATTAAAACACCAACAACTATATATCTAATAACTTAACCACCTAATAGCCACATATATTGCTTTGTACTTACTTAGTATATTATCATAATACAATTAGCCATTCACTTACTTATACATATATGTAGTCAATTATGCATATCAATTAAAGCTTAGTTTTTAGGTTTAATCTAATCTATGATCACTAGTTTTATTGCAAATAAAATCACAACTACATTTTTTTTCCATGCTCAAACCAATTTTTATATTTGAGAACAAAATCTGCAAACAAAGATTGTAAAAGATGAGAAAGTTGAAAAGGAATGAGGATAGAGAGGAAGTAGTAGTTCATGAGATACTTAGTAATGCTAGGATAAATATCAAAATAAAACCAAACAGGATGTTCACAGCCAGAAATACATACTGACCAATTAAAAGAATTTGACCTACCTCCAAGTCTTTAAAACTAGTAGTTTTACCTTGGATTGAATCCATACCAGCTGTTGTGGTATGGATTCAATATCTCTACCTTGGATTGACCATATCCATCTTTACCTCTGCACCCTCTTGGAAGTAACAACCCCTGAACAAAATAGATGGACTTTTAATCTTTTCTCCAACTAGAAAAGAAAAAAGTAATAATGAATATGAGGTTAGTAGGTTCTAATGACACTCAAAACTAACCCATGATTTAAGGATATGTCTTGCATCAATAAATACATATACTAACTACCTAACATAAATAAAAAAATAATAAAAAATAAAAAATTAGAAAGGATTTGTTGCAAATGTCACATAAGAAAATTTATTATTTGAACTCTTATATAAAGGCAAATCTCATTGCAATTTTAATTTAAAGATGATAGGATGTATGGTCCCCATTTCTTATTGAATTATAAGTCAAGGAGATCCAATACAAGCAACCATTAATAGGTGTTCAAGCACCCATACCATCAATGTTCAACTAAACCTCATAATTAAAAGGGCCTACTTATCCAGCAAAACTTTAGTTTACCATCAGCTCAGCATCTTAATTCTTTCAACAATAGCACCTTAAATTAAGAGATCAAAAAAAAAAAAAAAAAAAAAAAAAAGAGAAAACCCGGAAGAAGAAATGAAGTGCACAATTATAAAATCCACCTGTTGGGCAAACAACATGAAAAGAAATCAAGAAACAGCTACCCCCCCCCCCCCCCCCCCCCGGATCCACCCCCAAAAAAAAGGCTTCTCTCAGAAATTATGCCATTAAGCATATATTTTCTGAACTTACTATTTTCCTAAAATTAATTTACAATCTAGAATTTTTTTTCACATTCTTTGACATTTCACAAAAAGCCATCAACTATCCAAATTTCTGAACTTACAAGCAGGGGTCATTGTTATGACATGTATAGCAGGAGCAGTTCTAAATATCTATAATCCTATTAGGAGGCTATTTGATGGCACAATTTGTCACTAGTTGCCTTGAGACAGTATACTATCAACTTTTGATTAGGTATGGATTTCATTTCAACCTCATATATGGAAAGCAATTTCAAAAGAAATGGACCAATTGAAATTGCCTTTTTGCCACTTCCATAGATCCTTCAATGAATTTATTATTATTTTCATAACCAGCCTAGTCATGGTTGTTTATTTAAAAAAGAATAAACAAATAAAGGTAAGAACTCATGCCAAATGAAAATGACCCAAGTAAACACACACAATTTGGAGAATTAATTACCCTCTTATAGTCTTCTCATAACTCCACCAATGCCCAGTGTTTAAGACCAACACATCTGCATCTCTCCACTTCACAGAGGTCCAATCCATTTTATCCAACTTCAAGGTTGCCCTCACCTTTTGTGGAGCTCTTGCAGGGGGGCGGCTCTGCAATATAAGAAATAGAGTCCTGTAGTACTCCACCGTGCAATGAAATTCATCCCTCCAAGTAATTTTTGCTCAGTAACAGCACAAACAGCTTGGCAAAGTCATTAATCTGGAACCTACTCTATATCAAATACCACACAAGACTCTTAACTACAACCAATACATTGGACCTTATAAATGAAAATTTCTAGGTATATTCAACTTCTGCCATGTGAATAGGGTTGTTAATGATGCACCTACTTCTATAGCATATACCACCAAATTACAGAGCTAAACTAATGCTTTAGCTATTAATTATTTTTGGCAGAAAATTCACTACACAAAATTGGCAAACTGATAAATGCATCAATGACTATTCAATACTAACTGATAAATGCATTTTCATAATTTTCAAACAATCCTTAATTTACAAAAATCTAAATAGAACACAATAAATTATGAAGTTAACATCAGAAAACAATTATTGATAATCAATGTTACTCGAAAGTCAAAGCACAATTATTCCAAATGAAACTATACTACAATAAATAATATAATGGGCCATATAAAAAAACGTAACAAGTTCTTACTTTACCTAAAATATAGGTCATATAGGCTGGAAAATTAATAAAATTCGTGATGGATCACATAATCAGATAGTAAATAATAATTAAAAAAATCAACATTAAAGAGTTTCCATCATTACTAGCATGTTTATGATATATTATCATGCCATTGTATGTACTATGAACATATTCACTCCAAATTCTATCCACTAATTAAAAATCCTTTTTTTTTTTATAGGTATGACTATCTTCAATCCAGTTTATAACAACATTTTAACTCCCATCTTAAATACCTCATTCAACATCCTATGCAATTCATCCCTTGCCTCAACAACTCGGTCTCTGTCATTGCTGTCCACCACAAATATAAGACCCCGTGCGTTCTGAAAGTAGTGCCTCCACAAGGGACGGATCTTGTCCTGACCCCCGACAACATATACTTAAAATTACATTGGATGAAACTCTACCATTTTTGTCCATTGCAAGAATATCCCATTCTGAAAGAAATTTAATTTTAAGGGGAAGCTAAATAAGTTTGTCATTTTCATGGAATAGTAGAGTACTTTAGCTCGATAATCAGGTCCATTAGCCATGGACACTACTATCACAAGTGGTTAAAAATTAATTTCCAAAATAGAGCAAATTTTTGTTAGCACTACTGCCACCTACAGTTCCTCCAAAATAGAGCAAACTTTAACCAAAATCAAAAATAAAAAACCACAAAATCAACTAAACTTTAACCAAAACCAAAACTAAAACCCACACAATCAATTAATAGTTACACAAAAATATACACATAACCCAAACCAAACTTCAACCAAAATCAAAACTAAAAAACCAGAAATTTAACAACAAATATATATACAAATATTGCTACAAAATAGAAATGAGAGCTAGAGAGACTTACCTTGCTTTGGGTAGGGTTCGTGGTTTTGGGTAGTATTTTTGTGTTTGAAATTTTGGAAAAGAAATGGTGGGTTTTGAGTAAAGAAGAAGAGAGGAGGAGGGGAAGTGGGTTAAGGAAGACGGAGAGAGAGAGGGAGAGAAAATGTGGGTGAGAGGAAAACATCTGAAGTAAAGAAGTGGGAGACCAAAAATGAGAGGCCAAAGTGGTGGGAAGGTGAAAAAAATAAGTGGGAAGTCTGAAAATTTTTAAGTGGTACGAGGCACCTATCCCAGCGCTTTTGGAGAGACCTATCCTAGCACTTTTGGAACTGCTGGAATAGGTGGACCCTATTCCAGCGCTTTCAAAAGCGCTAGGACAGGTCTATCCCCATAAGGGAATGAGTGATCCTATCTCGGCGCTTTTGGAAGCGCTGGAATATGGTCCGCCTAATCCAGGGCTTTCAAAAGCGCTGGGACAGGTCTCTCCATTCCCTTATGGAGAGAGGCCTATCCCAATGCTTTTAAAAGCGCCAGGATAGGTCTTTCCATTAGCATTTTCTTGATTAATAGTAATATAAATAGTTCAAATTATAAATAGTAATATTTAATATTTTCCTGATTAATAAGATTGAATATAATACTTCAAATTAATAAAATATAATTTAACAGTACAAATTAATAAAATAAATTATATTAATTAATAAAAATATTTTTTAATAATTCAATTTAACAAAATTTAATTTAATTTAATATTTCAAACTAATTTAATATATTTTAATTTAATACTTCAAATTAATAAAATATAATTCCTCACTAAAAATTAGTAAAATATAATGTAATAGCAAAAAAAAAAAATGTAAGATGAGACTCGAGGACCAACAATATTAAAATATAATTTAATATTTTAATTGGGTTGGGTATATAAAACTCATTTACCCATTATAACCCATTTAACTAATTGCTTCTAACCCAAACCCAACCCAACCCAATTATTATGGGTAAACCCCAACCCACCCAATTACCCAATTATCAAAATTACCAAAATGCCCCTAGAGTGTAAATGACCAAAGTACGCTAAAATCTTCAAAAATGACCAAAATACCCCAAAACCTCAAAATTACCAAAATAACCATGAAACCTACAAAATAACCAAAATACCCCCGAAACCCAAAAAATGACCAAAATACCCCTAAAACCTAAAAATTACCAAAATACCCCCAAAACCCATAAATGACCAAAATAACCCCAAAACCAAAAAATTACCAAAATACCCCCGAAACATAAAAAAATGACGAAAATACCCATGAAACCCAAAAAATGACCAAAATACCCCCCAAAACCCTAAAAATCTCCAAAATACCCCTGAAACCTAAAAAATTACCAAAATACCTCTAAATCCTAAAAAATGGCCAAAATAACCTTGAAGCCTAAAAATTAACCAAAATAACCCCGAAACCTAAAAATGACCAAAATACCTTTGAAACCTTAAAAGTGGCCAAAATAACCCTGAAGCCTGAAAATTGACCAAAATAACCTATAAACCTAAAAATGATCGAAATACCCCCGAAATCTTAAAAATGGCCAAAATAACCCCGAAGCTTGAAAATTGACCAAAATAACCTAGAAACATAAAAATGATCGAAATACCCTCAAAACCTAAAAAATGATCGAAGTACCCAGAAAGCCTAGAAATTAACTGAAATACCCCCTAAAACCTAAAAAATGACCAAAGTACCCCTAAAACCTATATATGACCAAAATAACCCCTAAACCTTAAAATGACTAAAAAATTCTTGAAACCTAAAAAACGACCAAAATACCCCGAAACCTATAAAATGACAAAAATGCCCCTTAAACCTGTAAGTCAATAAAAATACACCCTAAACCTAAAAATTTACCAAAATCCCCCCTAAAACTAAGAAATGACCAAATACTCCCTAAACATAACAAATGACAAAAATACCCCCTAAACCCCTATTTTGGTAATTTTAGAGGTATTGGGTGTATTTTGTTCATCTTATAGGATTAGTGGTATATTGGTCATTTAAGATATTTTGAGGGGTATTTTGGTCGTTTTATAGGTTTAGAGGTATTTTGGTCATTTTAGGGGTTTCAGGGTATTTTTGGTAATTTTACAGGTTTCAGGTTGTTTGTGGTCATTTTTGAGGTTTTGGGTTTATTTGGGTCATTTCAAAGGTTTAGGGGTATTTTCATCACTTTATAGGTTTGAGGGTATTTTGATTATTTTTTAGGTTTCAGGGGTATTCTGGAAATTTTTTAGGTTTAGGGGCGGTATTTTGGTCATTTTTAGGTTTCGGGATTATTTTCGTCAATTTTTAGGCTTCGGGGTTATTTTGGTCATTTTTTAGGTTCCGGTGGGTATTTTGGTCATTTTTAGGTTTCAAGGTTGTCTTGATCAATTTTTAGGCTTCAGGGTTATTTTGGCCATTTTTTAGGTTTCGATAGTATTTTGGTCATTTTTTAGGTTTCGGGGGGTATTTGGGAAATTTTTTTGGACTTCAGGGGTATTTTCATAATTTTTAGGTTTCGGGGGTATTTTGGTCATCTTTTAGGTTTTAGGAGTATTTTGGTAATTTTTAGATTTTGGGGGTATCTTGGTCATTTTTTTCAGTTTCAGGAGGTATTTCAGTCATTTTTTATGTTTCAGGGGGATTTTGGTAATTTCAGGTTTTGGGGGCATTTTGGTCATTTTTTTGGTTTAAGGGGTATTTTGGTCATTTTTTGGATGTCAGGGGTATTTTGGTCATTTTTAGGTTTTGGTGGTAGTTTGGTCATTTTATCGGTTTCAGGGGTATTTTGATTATTTTTTGTGTTTTGGGGGTATTTTGGTTATTTTTTGGACTTTGGGGGTATTTTGGTAATGTTTTTGGGGTTTTGGGGTATGTTGGTAATTTTTAGGTTTTGGGGGTATTTTGGTCATTTTTTTGGTTTCAAGGGGTATTTCAGTCATTTTTTATGTTTCGGGGGGATTTTGGTAATTTTTAGGTTTTGGGGGTATTTTAGTCTTTTTTTGTATTCAGGCGATATTTTGGTCATTTGGTAATTAACAAATCCCTATAAGTGATTTTTACAAGTTTCGGGGGTATTTTGGTCATTTTTAAGGTTTCAGGGGTATTTTGGTTATTATTTTGGGTTTTAGGGGTATTTTAGTCATTTTTAGATTTCGGGAGTGTTTTGGTCATTTATTTAGGTTTCGGGGGTATTTTGGTCATTTTTTTGGGTTTTGGAGGTATTTTAGTCATTTTTAGGTTTCAAGGGTATTTTGGTCATTTTTGGGGTTTTGGGGAGTATTTTGGTCATATTTTGGACTTTGGGGGTATTTTTGTAATTTTTAGGTTTCGGGGGTATTTTGGTCATTTTTTGGGTTTTAGGGGTATTTTGGTCATTTTATAGTTTTTGGGGTATTTTGGTCATTTCCTATGTTTAGGGGTATTTTGGCCATTTTTTTAGTTTTAGAGGTATTTTGGTCATTTTCTAAGAATTTAGATTTTATGTTGTTTATTTAAATTTTTGATGGGTTTTAGTGGGTATTAGTGGGTTTATCCATTAAGACTCATATAATTAAATAACCAAAAATACACTATAAGTGGCCTATCCTAGCGCTTTAGGCGACCTATCCCAGCTCTTTAGATGACCTATCCCAACGCTTTTGGAGCGCTGGAATAGGTTAATCCTATTCCAGCGCTTATAAAAACGCTGGGATAGGCCTCTCTCCATAAGGGAATGGAGAGACCTATCCCAGCGCTTTCAAAAGCGCTGGGACAGGTCCCTCCATTCCCTTATGGAGAAACACCATTCCAGCACTTTTTGAAGCGTTGGAATAGGTGGACCCTATTCCAGCGCTTTTAAAAGCGCCGGGATAGGTCTTTTCCCATAAGGGAAATCAATAACCCAATCCTAGCGCTTTTGGGCTTCCTATACTAGCGTTTTTGAAAAACGCCGCTATAGGCCTCCTATTGCAACGCTTTGTAAAGCGTTGGTACAGGCTTGTCTATTATGGCAGTTTGTAAAAACGCTGGTACAGGACGATTTTTTTGTAGTGTAGGCATGACTTGATTTGAGATTTTGGGGATTTCATGTAAATGGTGGTTGAATAGGTCACTGGGTTCTAGGTTAGATTTCTACTTGTAATGGCAACCACCACAAAGGCAATTCAAAAAAAAAAAAAAAAAAGATTGATTATTGCAATGCAGACCTTAAGCTTTGGCTTAGTGGTGCAATCATTTATGAACAAACATGCTTGGACGGGTTTAAGTCTAAATTCTAGTTTTGCAATCACTTATAAAATCCCATGAAATCCAAATCATTCCAAACACACCCAGAAATGTGATATGAATCAAATCTAGCAATAAAACAAGAATTTAACAAAATCTAGAAACCCAAACTCGAAAAAACACGCATAAAAAGTAAAAAAGCTTGGTTTAAATCGAAAAACGATATAGGTATGATTTTGGAAACTGTTTTAGTGTTCATTCTTATCAATTTGTGTGTGGTTAATCTGGTCGATGGTTGATATGGGTGACTTAAAACTTGAAAGTGTAAGAATTAAATTCATCCTTTCAAAATTTTATTTTATTTTTCTGACTTGGCTTTTTAAAAAAAAAAAAATTGTTGACGTGGTTTTTTTCTTCATAACAATTAAATTCTTTAAATTATTTTATTAGCCACAAACGCCACTATAGGTCCTAAAAACGTCACTATGGACCCATTTGGACTATAGCAGCGTTTGCTATAGTGGCATCTACAAATGCCACTATTTTACTGTGACTATAGACCTATAGTGGCGTTTTTGTAAAACGTCACTATAGGTCTGTACTCAATAGTGACATTTACAAAACGCTGCTATAGGCCAATTTTTTGTTTTTTTGTTTTTTTTAAAAGGGCTATAGCAGTGTTTTTATAAACGCCACTATAGACAATTTTTTTTAATTATTTTTTAAAAAGGCTAAAGCAGCGTTTTAAAACGCCACTATAGATCTATACCCTATAGTGACATTTTAGAGATGCTACTATAGATCCTTAATATTAATGCTTTCAAAATTTTTTAAAATTAAGAAATTCAAATTAAATTAAATTAAGAAATTCAAAAGAGTTATTAAAAAAAAAAAATTCAAAAGAGAAAACAAAAATACAGAAAAACAAAATACAAACACAAGCCCAACAATTTACAAAAATCCAACACATAAACACCAATCTATAAAAACCCCAAACACCAACTCACAGCCACCTAAACACCAAACCACCACTGATCCAAAGCCACCCACCAACAATCCGGCCACCAAACACTAATCTGTGTACACAAGATGAAGTGAGCCTATCAAAAATAAAAAGATGAACTTTAAACATTGACTAAAAATAAACAAACAAAACAAAAAATAAAAATAAAAACAAAAAAGAACCAAATCAAACAAGAATAAGAAAGAAGAGGATGAACAAACTTACCAGATGAGAGAAACAAAGGCTTGATGGCGTGTGGCTGATGGTGGGTTGGCAGTGTGGCTCGGAGGCATGGGTCGGCAGCGGCATGGGTTCTTGGAGGGTCGACGGCGGTGTGGGTCTCATGGTGGGTCGGGGGCGGCGTGGGTTAGGGTTGTCCAGACTCGACCGGAGCCCGACAACCTTGCCAAACCGCCCAACGCCGACCCGATTTCAGCCCGTACCGAAGGTCCAGTCGGTCGGCGGCGGGTTTCCATTCTCAAAAACCAACACTGGCGGGATGAGTGGCGGGTTTGCATCTCCAAAACCCGAGCAACCCGAACCCAACCGAAGCTACAAAAAAATCCGGCCAAATCCCAGCAATTTCTAGCGAAAAAAATGCAGATTTCAAAAAAAAAAAAAATCCAATTTCCGGCGAGACTTTCCAACAAAAATTCTAGATTCCGACGACACTTTTTTTCAGATTTCGATGCCTTTTTTAATTCCGGCAACTGATCCGGCCTGACCGACGCTAACCATCACAGAAAACTGAACCGAATGATTTTTTCGGCGGTCGGTTTCGGGTTACTCCGCCCTTCCACCCGACGCCGGCGGGTCGAGTCCAGGTTGGGTAAAAAACTGACCCAACCCGACCCGTGGGCAGCCCTAGCGTAGGTCTCATGGGTTGACGTGAGAGAGATTGAGAGAGTGATAGTTTAAGATATATATATATAAATATATATATATATATTAATGGGTCTGATGGAGGGTCGTCGGCGGCATGGGTCTCATGGGTCAGCGTGAGAGAGATTGAGAGATTGAGAGTGGGAGATTTTTTTTCTTTTGAGATAAGAGATAGAAGATAGTGAGAGATTGAGAGTTTTTTTTTTTTTTTTTGGTTTTATGGTTCTGATGAAGGGTTACGCTTACAAGGTGAAAATAGCCAAATACCACGTTTTTACAAACTTTGTGGCAATATACCACTGTTTCAAAAATATTTAACAATCTACCACTTTTTCAGTACTCGAGCTTCTTGAAATCGAGTTTTAAATAGTACTCGAGTTTTATGAACTCGAGTCCCTATTGAGTTTGCCAGCATGGAAGTGGCTGAGCTAGAATTTTGCACATTAAAAATGCCACCTGGAACTCAATGGTCTTAAGCTCGATTTCTTTTTTAATTAAACTCAAGTTCCTTGGACTCGAGTACTGTGTTATTTTAGATACACAGTACCCGAGCTCCATAAACATGAGTCTGGCTCGGGTACTTTACTCCACCATACTCAAGTTCATAGAACTCAAGTCCGAATCGGTTACTTTACTCCATCATACTCGAGTTCTTTGAACTCGAGTATGGATTGGGTATCTTGTTATTTTAGTACAGAGTACTCGATTTTTGTGAACTCGAGTACCTTCTTAATAGAAAATTTCTGCAGCTCAGTCTCTTCCTCAATCTCACCTGAAACACAAGTGACTTAGTCTGTCTCCCGGCAACAAATTTAGTTGATGCAAAAATCAATTTTTTGTGAAACATGTGGGGATCTATGAAACAAATCCATTACGATTTAACAGAAAAATGTACGATTCTGAACTGGCCATTGGGAATTTAAATTTTGTTGCTAATGTTGATGCAAATATTCAGTATTGGTGAAAAACAAATTTTCAGGTTATTTGAGGTATTTGTATTTAGACATATAGCGGCTTTGCTTGAACTATTCTCCTCAGCTGTAGTTTTGTTTAGGTTTTTGATGTTTTTACTGGCCAGAAGAACCTCTTAGGTTTCTTCTCTGCATCTTGTTATAGCTCTGCATATGATTCTTCTGAATAAATAAAAACAACTATCATTTTCTTTGCTAAAAATAGAAAATAAAACAATAAAAAGAACCAACATAGAAGCTACAAAAACACAGTTATTTTAGATATATTAGCAATTACCTGTGAGTTAATAACTGAGACCCTGCTCATATCAACTAAAAATAATAGAGAAGAAGATCCTAAAGCTTGAAGATGGGCAAAATAGAGATAAAACTCCATAATATAGTGCAAATAGATTCTCTTTATCCAGGCCAAATTAAATTTGGTGTCACATTCAAATAAAACTTGGAGAAATTTCTGTTACATCATTAGAAGATACCATTGGCATTCTTAGTTACTAATGCCATGCAAGCTTCTAATAGGAGTGGATTTACAAAATGTTCAATACAACCCAACAAAGCCTTATTCTAAGTACACTGGGGTTGGCTATACATACACTGCTCAGGCAGTCAACTGTTACAAAACCATATCTTACACACACAAAAAAAGGGCAATATGTTTTTCCTCACAGCCTTAGACCCTCTATACATGTTCTTGTTGGACTTCTCTATGATCCGTCTAGTGCCTTCAAGTTTACACAATACGTATGTTGAACAGAGGATTATTGACATTTTCAACTTCACATTGCATTTTAGCTTCAAACAAGAAATATAGTTAAGAAGATCTCAACCAGGTCAGCATGTGGATATCATTGATCAACTTCATCTTGCAACCTTCAATCAGAAAGGCCACACTCAAAACACTAGTTGCAAAGAAAATATTCATATGTCAGCATGATCATCCACTTTACCTACAGATGAGAGAGTTGACATCCAAGCCTGCAAACCACTATGAGCATCCTTCTTCGTTGCTACTTCCAGCTTGCTAACAGCTTGCTTTGGAACTCCACACCTCACCAAAACAACTCCAAGTAATTTATGTACAATCATCAAGTTGAATAGCAGCTTCTATCATTTCATTAAAGGTTCTCATTGCCTCCCTAAATCTACCATCCATCACATACAACCCAAGCACATTATTATAACTCAACATGAGATGAGCTTTTCCTCTCTCTGTTAAATCTAAACTCACACTTTTTGTACATTAATTTAGTTTTCTAGTGCCATTCACATAAAAATCAATTATTCTCACCTGAATAGTCTTGTCTATTATGAGAAACTGAATTTGTGATTGAAATGAGAAAATATGTCATTAATTGAAGTAATTTGTACATATATATACTAAAAGACCCAAAACATAGCTGTAACTAACTTAACTAAATTCTACACGTGTGAATACACACTAGTAGACTTAATAGACACACACGTGAGCCACTAATCTAGCTTTAGTTATATACAAAACTACAAGTAGTTCTCATTACAGCTCTAACTATGCCACACCTCTATTCTGTCGTTTAGAAGAATTTGTACTGTTCTTGATTTTCTTTAGCTATGTAATACAAGATTCAGTTCTTTGACAATCATTCAAATCTTCAATCTTCATATTTGTTACTCCGGCACTTGCTGTTGTATCATCAGATTGCTTTGCTTGTTTTGATGCATGCTTGTGCTGCCCTGGTGCACTATCTGCTGCACTGTGTTGCAGCCTGAGCTGCACTGGAGTGGCAGCTGATGCACCTACTGCAGAACTGATTTCACCATCAGGCCTTTGACACTCCCCCTCAAGATGGACTGAGGGAGAGTAAATATTAATCAGTCCTATCTTGGATACCAATTCAGAAAATTGCTTATATCCCAAGGCTTTGGTTAATAAATTTGCTAATTGGCAATGTGTTCTTACATGATTCAACTTAATCACTTTAGCCAACACTTTATCCCTCACAATGTGACAATCAATTTCTATATGCTTTGTCCTTTCATGAAAAACTAGATTAGACCCTATGTGTAAAGCAGATTGACTGTCACAGAACAATAATGCCTCTCTATCATGCTTAACTTGTAAATCCTTTAGCAAATAGAGAATTCATACTATCTCACAAGTTGACACAACCATTGCCCTGTACTCTACCTCAGCGGAAGACCTTGATACAGTAGCTTACTTCTTTGATTTCCAAAAAATTAAGGAATCTCCAAGGAAAATACAATACCCTATTACAGTCCTTCTTGTGTCTGGACAAGAAGCCCAATTTGCATCACTAAAGCCTTTCACATGAAGTTCTGAGCTAGCAGAAAAGAAGACCCCTCTACCTGGTTCATTCTTAAGATAGTGTAAGACCTTGAGAGCAGCTGCATAATGAGGTTTTCATGGCCTTGCCATGAATTGACTTAGCTTGTGAACTGCAAAAGGAACATCAGGCCTGGTGATAGTTAAGTACAAGAGTCTTCCTACTAGTCTCTTGTATTGGCTTGGATCATCAAGTAACTCACCTTCAAATTTACTAAGTTTCAAAGTCTGATCCATAGGAACCTTAGAGGGTTTACATCCTAGCAAACCAGCATCTTCTAATATCTCTAAGGCATATTTCCTTTGGCATAAGGAAATTCCCTTATTTGTTCTAGCAACCTCCAATCCAAGAAAGCACCTTAACTCTCCCAAATCCATCAACTTGAACTTCTGGTCTAACAAAACCTTAAAGTCCTCAACCCCTTTCTGATCATTACTTGCAATTAAGACATCATCAACATACACTAGCAACACAATGAAAGACTCACCTTGTTGTCTAGTGAATAAAGAATAATCTGCCTTAGACTGAACAAAACCAAACTCAATCAAAGCTATGGAAAACTTGGAGAACCACATTCTAGATGCTTGTTTAAGACCATAAAGAGATTTGTTGAGTTTACATACCATCTGTGACATCTCCCCCTTGTTGCACTGCTCCCCCTTGTTGTGAAAGCTTGGTGGAAGTGACATGTACACCTCCTCATGCAAATCTCCATGGAGAAATGCATTGTTGACATCAAGCTGACTAAGAAACCAGCCTTTCACAGCAGCAACAACAAGCACACACTTGACAGATACCATTTTAGCAACAGGAGAGAAAGTGTCAATGTAATCTAGCCCTTCCTTTTGGGTGAAACCCTTAGCAACAAGTCTAGCTTTATACCTTTCAACTGAACCATCTGACTTGTATTTGACCCTATATACCCATTTACATCCAATAGGTTTCTTACCTGGTGGCAGATTAGTGATAGTCCATGTATGTTAGCTTCCAAGGCCTTAATTTCAGCATCCATAGCATCCTGCCATTTGGGATTACCTACTGCTTGGTGGTAAAAGGTAGGTTCTGTAATTGAGGAAATGGCACAACAAAAAGACTTGTAGGAAAGGGAAAGGTTAGCATAAGAGATATAAGATTGAAGGGGATGTGAGGTACCTGAAATGGAGGAAATTGGAATGGGAGCAGATGAGACCTTACTACAATGGTAAGCTACAAGATAAGAAGGAGGCTTAGTAGGTCTAGTAGACCTTCTAAGGGCAATAGGTGGCTGACCAGACTGATCAGAGGCATGAAGTGTATCAGTTGCATCAGAAAACTCCTGAATGTCCTCATCAAAATCATGATGAATTTGGACAATGGTATCATCAGATATAGGCAAAGAAGAAAGGGAAGGATTGGAAGAGGGAAAATCAATAAAAACAGAAGATGGAATAGGATTAAAAGAGAAAACAGGCAAAGGAATGAGATCAAGAGACTAAGGAAGATTAGAAGAGAACGGAAAAGTAGATTCATGAAAAATAACATCCCTGGAAAGGAAAACAGTATGGGAATCTAGATCAAGAAGCTTATAACCTTTGACATTAAAAGGATATCCTAGAAAAATACATCTTCTAGCTCTAGGAGTGAATTTATGCTTATGAGGAGTGAGATTAGTAGCAAAACATAAGCATCCAAAAGTCCTAAGGTGAGAATAGGAGGGTGGCTTATTGAATAAGATCTCAAAAGGTGTTTTATGACCAAGAATTGGATAAGGAAGCCTATTAATTAAGTAGGCTACAGTGAGAGCACAATCTCCCTAAAATGATAAAGGAACATTAGATTGGATTTGAAATGCCCTAGCAGTAGCAAGAATGTGTTGGTGTTTTCTCTCCACAACTGAATTCTGTTGTGGAGTATAAACACAACTCAATTGGTGAATAATTCCATTGGAATTGTAAAATTCTAGAATGCTAAATTCTAAGGTATTGTCAGATCTAATGGCCTTAATTTTGGTTCCAAATTGTGTGAGGATCATGTTATAAAAGGAAACAATTAATGGCCTAACATCAGATTTTGCTTTTAACAAGAAAATCCAAGTAGCTCTAGATGCATCATCAACAATTGTAAGGAAGTATTTATAGCCATCATAAGTCAAAACAGAAAAAGGGCCCCAAACATCCATATGAACAAGATCAAAAGGATGAGAACATTATTATTATTGACAGGAAAATGAATCCTTTTTAGTTTTGCTAAAGGACAAACTGTACAAGTTTCATTACAGCAATTCTTGAGAAAAGGAAACACATGGCTTAAGGACTGAACCTTCACATCAGAGGGATGTCCAAGCCTTGAATGCCAAAGGGAAAATAGATTGGTGGAGAGATTAGATGAACAAGCAGCAGAAAAAGACTTAAAAGACTGCTTGGAAAGAAAATCAGCAAGAGAAGTAGTAGCTTGATCCAAGCTGGAATCCTGCAACAGATACAAGCCATCATGCATTTCCAATCGTGCTCCAACATGTAAGGTCCTGTATAAAACAAAATTTGGACAGAAAAACAAGACATATGGGTTGAGTTTTAGTCAAATCATTGACAGATAGTAGGTTAAAGGTGAAAGAAGGTACACAAAGCACATTGGTAAGGGTAATGTGAGAAGAAAGGTGTATGGTTTAAATATGTGTGACAACAACAGCCTCCCCATTAGGCAATTCAACCATGGTATGTGAAATTTCAGTATAGGAAGTCAACAATTTCATAGAACTCACTATATGATCACTAGCACCAGTATCAATAACCCATGTATTGAAATCATAAGCTCTCCTATTTATTATCTTAGCAGAGAAGACTGAGGGCTTGAGGTTAGTAAAATTACCTACAACAACATTAGATGTACAAGTCACAGCATCGGCTACATGAGAGGCCTGACCTGTTGTGGGTTGTGAAGTAAAACAAGAACCAATCAAGGTCAGAAGTTGCTGGTACTGATCATGAGTGAAAGCAAGAGCTTGAGAAGCAGGCATGATTGAAGCAAAATCATGAACTCCATTGGATTGATTGCCTTGAATCAACTCAAGATTAGAGGAGACTTGATGAGCAGTGGCATTTTTGTTGTTCTTGAACTTGAAACCTGGTGGAAATCCATGTAGCTTGTAGCATTTGCCCACAGTATGACCCATTTTGCCACAATGAATACATACAGGTCTCTCTTTCCGCTTGAAATTATTGCCTGAACGTTTGTACTATTCTTGATTTTCTTCAGCTATGTAATACATGATTCAGTTCTTTGACAATCATTCAACTCTTCAATCTTCATATTTGTTACACTAGCACTTGCTGTTGTATCATCAGATTGCTTTGCTTGTTTTGATGCATGCTTGTGCTACCTTGGTGCACTATCTGCTGCACTATGTTGCAGCCTAAGCTGCACTAGAGTGGTAGCTGATGCACCTATTGCAGAACTGGTTTCACCATCAGGCCTTTGACATCTATAAGGTTCTTCCTTTGTTATGCATTTGACACATGACAAACAACCCCCAACACCTCGATTCCTTGTGATTTGAGTTTTTCAACCGTCTTATCTACATTTCTTTGTAACAATTTCACCATATACAAGTAAATCAACGTCATATATCTACATAACAAACAGCATGAGACTTGTCAAAATCACTTTTTTATAAACATCATATAAAAACCAAAGATGAAATTTTATAAACAAACAACCAAAACTTAGAATCACTATTTTTTTTTTTCTAATAAGCAGGAATTTTATTAAGCATGATGATTAGCTAGACAGCCTCACCCAACCACAAACTGGCATTAAGCATAACTGAACCCATTAATGTCAATATGTCCACACAAAAAAGTGGACCAATGAAAATAGTAAAATATTATAGGAACAACGTGGGTTGTGAAAATAAGGCTGATTGGCTACTGTAGTTCATTTCTAAACATCAACCTGATCAAACATCATATTGCAGGAAACTAGAAGCAGTTGCTGCTTATTGATGTTCCATCCATCACTTAATGGGAGATAAATGGCAGAAACCTAAAAATAATGAAAACTAAAAATACACACTACAAGACTCAACATGAAAATAATAATGAAAGTGACATATTATATATAACTTTTTCAATTTTCTTACCATCCAAGTCCAAAACAAGTGTAGTAGGAGGGCAACTCCGCGTTTGTTTTGGTAGCAGCATGGGCCGAAAAGTTGGGACAACTGCTGACAAGTCTGATAAGTTTTTTTATGAAAAAATAAGGATCAAAGTCATCAAATTCCTCATATTGATCATCCTCCACATAAACATCAACTGACATAGAATCTTGACCGTGCTCATCAATGCATTCAAGCTTAGGATTTTTCATGGCAAGATATATAGCTGAAACTTCAGATGAGAGATTTGCTCCCTCCGAATCCGCATTACAACAAGAATCTACAGCATTTCTACCTACAGTATGTCTCTGATCAAGGCTCTACAAATTAAATTTTTTTGTATCTATATCCATAACATCAGGGAATGTTACTGATGTTACTGCATTCTCAGTGTAATTCTTCTCTTCCCCAACAATGGGTTCAGAAATTTCTTGACCAATATGAACATTCAACACATTATCCTGGGAGTATCTATTTCACGATCTTGATATATTTCTGGTCTCCACTCCCAAAGTATTTCACAAAATCAACTAGAAAGGGAAAAAAAAATAAAAATTAATAATGTATAGTGAACACACAGCTCAAACTGAAAGAATATACACTAAGATCTGTGTAGCATTATTATTGGACAAGTCTCTTAGCAATTATTTAAGGAAGCAAAGAAGCACAATTACATTTTTTTTTTTTAATTAAAGAACTAATTCTAAAAATCTACCTCCATTTATATTGGTGATTTCCCTTCCAGCATGTTTAGAAATGTGAAACGATGGAGAAATATATATGCAAAAAGAAAATAAAAGAAAAATGCTTGGGATTCTCCAGACATCCTAAATGGCAAAAACCACATTCTATACATGCAAAAATTCATCAGATCAAAGGTAGGGTGGAAAAATATAATCCACCACCTCTCACTATCAATAAAGATTAGTGTGTGCCGCACATAGCGCACTATGTACACATTTGTAAAGAAATGAAAATTTATTGAGTAAGAGTAAATAACACCATGGTATAATGCACATTAATATCCCAATAGCTATGGCTTAGAAAATTTTAAAATATATTTATATATATATATAAATTTTCATAAATTCATTTTCATTAGCAGCATGACATTAGCTAAAGCTCGAATCTATGTAAGATTTTAAGAAAACTTTATGTGGCCCATATTTAAATGATAAATGAAAACTCATGTCTTAAGGATTTTATTTGTGAAAGACGTTATGGTGAATAACAATTTCTAAGTAATTCTCAATTGGTATAACCTCTTTGGTTAATAAACACCTTGAAGTTACAACTCCTTGATGGAAGGAGGTTATGGAATAAATCTTAATTTAAAAGGGTCCCTAGTCTAGCCTATATATATAGCCTGGCTCCATCAAAAGGATATATGTAAGGTAAAGGTCATAGACTAGAAGACACCTTTTATAAACACTATCATCATATAGTGAGTCTTCTTTTCTCCAAACACTTAAACAACTACAGCTGGAAGTATGTTTATGCTTGTTTTGTTTCCGCTACATAGTCTAAATTTTGTCTTACATTTGGTATCAGAGCCTCCTTCATGGTATGTTGTTTAGTAATTTTTCAATCATAGGTTTTCCTATGATTTGGCTAAATTTCTGATGCACATATGGATTTAAGGATATAAAGTATTTGCATTGCATATTCTTTTGTGCTAGGACCTTTCGGCTAAATTAACTATGCAATCAAAATCTGGCCTTTTAGCCAATGTTAGCAAACTCAATTTTAAGAGGCATGGAATAATGTTAAGTTTTATGCCATGTATCTCATGTATGGGTCATAGCATATAGTGTAGAAGCTTATCACTGAAATAGCATATACCATCATTTGGGCTGGATGGCTTTAATATGGGATAGTTTTCAGATATAGGCAACTATCTATGAAAAATTATCCCTTTTGCATTTGGCATTGGCCGAATGTTTATATGAAGATCATGGTTTTTCAAATTTAAGCTTCTAATGAAAGTGGACATCTGTCATGATAACTTCTTGCATATAGATTATTATGTTTCTTTGATAGAAATGAAACATGGTTTGGGCTAGTAGAACTTATCCTTTCTGACTTGCATATAGTGTGCAATGATTTTATAAAGTTTGTGACTATATATGAAAATTTGATCATTACATCGTTAAAATATATGATATTTTTAGTGTATTTACAGTTTCTTACACTTATCTTGTCTTTAAAAATCATAATATGGTTTATTTTAATTGACATGATCAGTATTAGGATTGGTTGATCTTTATGATGCCATATGAAGTAGTGAATATCAAAATGACATGGGAGTAGCCATAGCATCTTAAGCCATGATAATAATCACATCAATAAATTTTTATGAGACTTCATTAGGAATAAAGGCATCTAAGTGGCAATTAATTTATGAAGATAATGACTTGGCCCCATAGGGAGGTTATTATTTTTATGATTTAATTGAAATAAAAATGGTGAATGTAGCATTAAGATGAGATTTTTCCTAGGCCCATAGGTATGGAAAACTTGATTCTTAGTGTTTATATTTACTAGTTTTATGAATAAAAGTTTATAGTAAATTCATGCATATGAGCCTCTGCCCATAGGAAGGTCAAATTTACTACTAAATTGACATTGGTTAATTTAGAATTAAAGTTAAGTTTCATAGCATTAAAGTTTATTTTCTTTGGGTTTGTGGATCTATATTTTGGTACTCATGTGGATAAATCACCCATCTCATTGAATAAAATATGTTGAAATGAGAAATTAAGTACGAGAGTGGGAGTGATCTAATTGCTCAAGAGTAAAAACTTGGGAATTTATTCTTTTGAGGTAAAGGTTTTGTGAAAGCTATTTATATTAGTTTACAAGATCCATTAAGGTTTGACTCCCGAAAAAAGTTTTATATTGCAAAAGTTTTATATTGCAAAAGTTAGGCATATAGGCATCCCACTAATGGTATATAAAAGTTCACCAACTTTGTTGTGCCATTTGGTTTTACTGGGCACATTGTTAATCGGTGTATATACCTTAAGATCAGTGGGAGTAAATGCATTGTTTTTATGCATAAATATGAATGACATACTACTTGGAAGTAGTGATTTGATTTTGTCATGTAAGATATCTTATATGTTATGACGCTATAAGACAAGCATTATGGATAGGTCTTAACGTTGTCGATTTTATGATGAGACCTTTAAAGATTTTAAAGATAACTCGGCTATAATTTTCTTCTCTAAGGACAATGATTGTGAAAGCCGAAATAAACATATCGACATAAAGTAACTTAGTCTAATAGAGAATTTTAAGAAACTGAAAGTGTCCATTGAGTTAAAATTATTGAGTTAATGTATATTAATTTCATAACTAAAGGTTTGCTGGCAAAGCAGTATAAAAGTCTTTTGGACATATGGTGATAGGCCAAGAATGTATTGACCCCTTAGGTAAATTAACCAATTAATTAGCCAAGTGAATTAATTAGATTCAATTACATGTAATAAGCGTGGTAGCACAAACAAATCAAAAACTAAGTTAAATGCAGCGGAAAATAAATTTGACACAAGTGATTTGTTTATGAATGGGAAAAACCACCGAGACAAAACCCCACCGGGTGAATTTAAGGTTACTGTTAGGTTCTAAAGACTTAGGAACTAATGTATCTAGAACTCTAATGTGTAATGTTGGCAAACCATGATCAAAACAGTTGTTAGTCTTGTTTAGACTTGCTCAAAGTGTGTGCGTTGTATGTAAAGTTGGAATCGAGTGGCTGCAGAAGTATTAGTGACTTTCGACCTGGCTCGATCGATCGAAGAACAGGCTCGATCGATCGAATCTTGGTAAGAATGTTTTTTCTGCAGAATTTCCAACTCAGCCCAAGCCCATTAAGGATTAGGGTTTTAGGTCTAATTCTCCTAGTATATAAAGAAAACCCTAGCCACGTTTTTAGAGTAGTTCCAGTTGCTCATATTGCTGTTTGTGTGAATCTCTTGTGAGATCTGTGAGGAGCTTTCCTTTACACAAGCTTAGGATTATTAAGAAGGAGATTTCTTCAAGAGCTTGATGATCATTCAGTTGCTGCCATAGGAGCTTAAAGAAACATAAGCGGGTGTGCTTGTATTTGCTGGAGAATCCAAGAAAGAAGGAGTCCGTGGTCTCGGAGCTTGCACATGGTTGTGTCAGTAAGTTCTACTGGTGGGTAGCAATAAGAAGTCGAGCGTGGGGGCTTGTAAGTCTTATTGTATGAACTTCGATTTTTTCAAGATAGTGGATTCAGGTTTACCTTGAGGATAGCTAGGTTAAATCCTCCCCAGGTTTTTACCGGTTTGGTTTCCTGGGTCATCATATCATTGTGTTATTTATATTTTCGCTGTTTTGCATGATATGATTGTTTGATTGTGATAACCTAGACTTGGAATTTGGACTAAGTAACAAATTGGCTAATTAACTAAGTTAATCCAATTGTGTTTTAAGGTGTCTAAAAACTATCAAGTGGTATCAGAGCAAGTAGCTCTTTTGTTTTAGATCTTTTGATCTAAGAGTTGATCCTTGACCCCTGTTGTCATGGATAATTTGAAATGTCTTTCTGATCATGTTTCTGCTCATGCTTCTGTTGATTTTATTGATGCCTGTGAAACTCTTTGTAAGGAATTATTGAAATCTATGAAAATTGCTAAGAAATTTAAGGAAGAGTTAAAATTGACTAATCTTGAAAAAGAGGAATTGATTGTTAGATTAGATGAATCTAATAAAAAGAATGAATTTTTGAGAAATCAAATTTCCTCTCAAGATGAGAAAATGAAAAGCTTGGAACAAGAGTTAGTTGAATATAAAGCTAAAATTGAAAATTTGACTAGTACCAAGCCTGCTGTTGATAACAGAAGTGTTTCTGTTTCTCTTAAGCCTAAAACTGAGAAAGTTTATATCCCTCCTTTCAAGAGGAATAATAAAGAAAATGCTTATTTTGCTAGGTTAAACAACGGTAAAAGTTCTTATGTAGACGCTGAAATTTCTAAACCTATGTCTAAACCTACTGTTAGAGAGCATAAGAAATCTGTTTTTGTACCTACCTGTCACCTTTCTGGTGTTGTTGGTCATATTAGACCAAATTGTTCTTTGTTGAGGCAAAAACTGAAATCTGAGACTAGATTTGTTACTAGGAATACTGATGTTCCTAAATTTGTTCCTGTTTGCCACTTTTGTGGTGTCCGTGGTCACATTCGTCCTAATTGTCATAAATTGAAAGTTAAGTATTCTGTGTTTCAATCTAGGATATGTGATGATATTTCTCCTGCCATAAATCCTTACAAATTGTTTCATATTATTTTGAAAAATTTAAGCTTGTTGGCTTGTGAAAGGAATTTGCAGGATTTCAGTCTTTCTCAAAAGATTGGTGTAATCTCTCAAATACACTCTGCTTCACATGGATTTTCACCTACAAAGCCGAAGACTCATGCTATATGGGTGAGAAAAGATTCTTTAAGGTGAGTGTTGTTGACTTGTCCCTGATTTAATTCTTTCAATTGTTTGTGGACATGTTTTGTTTTTGTTTTTGGTTGTTTTTTTTTTTTAGTTTTTTTTTTTATAAAAAAAAAAATCCAAAAACATTGAAAATTTTCAAAAAGACAAAAATATTTTATTTTGTGTCTAGTTTTATTTTTCTTGAGGATTACATGAATTATGATATCTCTCTCTTGATTTAGAACATGCTTGACATTGTGGAGAAACTGGAATAGTATGTGTTATTTAAGTGCTAAGCTATTTCTGATTTTGTGTGAGTATGTACTAGTTTGTACATGTACTCAAGCGTTAATTAAGAAATTGATATTTCTTGTTTGTGTACCCTCTATAGCTTAGTTAAGCACTGTCATGCATTGCATTTGCATTGGTCATTTAGCATAATGTGTGCTTTTTGTTTTTGGTCATAATTTTTTTTACCAAAAAGATTATTGTGTTTTATATTTCACATCTTGGATTTATAATCAAGGATTGGCCATATTATCTTTACATAACAAGTTTATGTACCTTGTTTAGCTTGGATGAGCTTATTCTATTGCACTTTACTAGTTTGAGCTTTGTAGTGCATGTTGTGTGGGAGATGTTTATAGTTTTTGATCACTTGATCTTGATCTTGAAATCACATGCCTTTGATTGTCGGACTTGAACTTAATGAGAAAGGCATAAATAACCATCTCACCACAGTTTACTAGCCAATCATGAACACCTTAGTGCATATCGTAAGATTTTGTGCTCGAGAAAGTATAGCACATGCACAAAAAGAACAAAAGGTGTAGCCTCGGTTTAAATGTTAAAATTGGTGTGTACATTATTGGACTTAATGTTAAATCAAACAAATAAAATTGATGTGTACATTATCCCAGCTATTTTAATAAGTTTCTGATCGAATAAAAATTGGTGTGTACAATATGAGGCAAATCAAGAAACTTACATGATTGCAAGCTTGTTTTCTAAGAGATGTGGGAATTATATGATGTAACTCTTTTGGTGATAGTCTCTTTCAAATTCTATGTGATTAATTTTGTAGAAATTGTGATTGATTTCTATTTACATATCACCTCACATGTATCTCAAGCTTTTTGCACACACTACACAAGTTACTCTTTGTTAAACTTGGTACATCATATTGTGTGTGATCTTGTTGTGGCCATCCAAGATTATATGTTCCTTGATTTTGATGCAAAATTGTGTTTTTGATGATTAAAAACCTTGTTTTTGGAAGATCTGGGTTGAATTCAAATGTTTTTGAAAAACTTTTAATCTCATACTCATGCATTTCATTCATGAAATATTATGCTTTGAGGAATTTCTGCATAAAATTGCTCTGTTTTTCAAAAATTTGATTTTTCCAAATTTTCGATCGATCAAAGCTGTTTCTCGACCGATCGAAATTGCGATAAAATTTTGGTTTGAATCTGCCTGACTCAATTGGTATTCGATCGATGCTCGATCGATTGAAAATGAAAAATTTTCAGTTTTTAAGTATTTGACCAATCTATTTTTTTTATGCATCATTTATGTTTATGATTCACATGCATTGCATTATTTTCTGTATTCATCTTGCAGTTTCGCAGTCATATCTCTCATTGTTTTCACACATAACATACATACACTTTGCTAAATTGGGTACTCAACTTGATTTAAAAATTGATTGATTAATTTTTGAGTTATGTACTTTTTAGTATATGCTATTTTTATGTATGAACTGCAAAAAATATTTTTCTTAAGAGATATGATGGATAATCAATGTGCAAATATTTTCTCTACTCATGCAATTGTTTATGGGTCACATAGTGTCAAGTTTGCATTTATTGAAAGAGAGAATATTTTTCTTCACGTGAATCCTCAATTTTTTTTGGGTCAAGTTTGTGTCTTTTTATTTATCCCCACCTCCTAAATTTTCCTCTAAACTGTTTTTCCCAAAACTTGTTTTGTTTTTCCTATTTTTATAGGGGGAGAAGCTAGTTTTTACCCTTTGTTGTTCCTAGGGGGAGTTGTCTCTATTTTCTATAGAGTTGAATTGTTTTGTGTTCCCTTGTTTCTCTATTTTCTCTTATCCTTTATTGCGTATGTTCAATCTTTATTGAGTTGTCTTTGTCAATACGTGACAAAAAGGGGGAGATTTAGATGAAATGTGGGAATATGTGTGGAAAATACAATAATGTTTTTTTTAGGGGGAGTTAACATTGTTTTTTATGTATCTAACTTAGGGGGAGAGTTAGTTTGCATATTTGTTGATTTACTGTTTTTCTGTCACACATGCGGTTATGCGTTTTGTTTAAGTGTTTCAAGAAATATACAGGTTGATTCAATTGAGCTGCTGTCTACACTTGCAACTGATGGATAGTAGTTAGGATTGGATTTGTTTTTATGAGCATTTTTTATAAAGGGCTTTTCTTTGTAAACTTTGAGCTTTTAGTTGTGTTTTGTCACGGATTGCCAAAGGGGGAGTTTGTTAGGTTCTAAAGACTTAGGAACTAATGTATTTAGAACTCTAATGTGTAATGTTGGCAAACCATGATCAAAACAGTTGTTAGTCTTGTTTAGACTTGCTCAAAGTGTGTGTGTTGTATGTAAAGTTGGAATCGAGTGGCTACAGAAGTATTAGTGACTTTCGGCCTGGCTCGATTGATCGAAGAACAGGCTCGATCGATCGAATCTCGGACAGATTTGCATGGCTTCAATACTTGGACTTGAACTCTTGTTCCTTGAAGTATTAAACACATTCTAGATCTACCCAATTACAAGTAAAGTGCGTTTTGTCAAAGGATTAGCCAATTCTATATGACATATGTTCTTAACATATTCCACATATGTTCTAACATATGGAACTTGTTAGCTCATTTGGTGTTTAATTTTTCTCTAATTATTATATGTTTTAAACACATATTTTGTTAGTTTTGGAGAAGAAAATATATGAATTTTATTTTGTGCACATAAAGTATATTTATTAAGTTAGATATATCTATGGAGATATATAAGGATGATATATCCATGGGGATGTATAAAAGAGGACCCGAATGGCTAATAAGTAGTCCATTCATAAAGAATTAATGGCTCATAAAGTACTCACGTAAGGATTACCATACATTATAATACATGGAAGGAAGTACTCATTATAATTAACGGTATGACCGCCATGATTCATGTATTGGATTCTTCATATGAGTGGGAGTATTTCACAACTAGTTGACATGAGTAATATTATGGCCATGTTAAAGTTAATATTATTTATCAAGTAATTCAAATGTCAAGTGGGCCAAGTGGGAGAATGTAAGATTTTAAGAAAACTTTATGTGGCCCATATTTAAATGATAAATGAAAACTCATGTCTTAAGGATTTTATTTGTGAAAGACGTTATGGTGAACAATAATTTCTAAGTAACTCTCAATTGGTATAACCCCTTTGGTTAATAAACAACTTGAAGTTACAAGTTTTAAACTCCTTAATGGAAGGAGGTTATGAAATAAATCTTAATTTAAAAGAGTCCCTAGTCTAGCCTATATATATAGCCTGTCTCCATCAAAAGGATATATGTAAGGTAATGGCCATAGACTAGAAGACACCTTTTATAAACACTATCATCATATAGTGAGTCTTCTTTTCTCCAAACACTTAAACAACTATAGTTGGAGGTATGTTTATGTTTGTTTTGTTTCCGCTGCACTCTAAATTTTATTGTTCACTCTACAGCAGATTTTCCATATTCATTTGACAATACTACATATGGCCTCTTGATAAATAGATTTCAGCAGTATCCCTTAGTGGGTAAAAACAATTGACAAGAATAGAGATAGCCCTTCTATAACTTTACAAGCACATTATTACATATAGACCAGATTCAATTTCAAGTAATATGCGCTCGATTCTGAAACAAGGAAACCATTCGGCTTGCCCAGAGTTTGTTAAATCCATTCAGGAATTCAGAAACGACAGCTCTCTAATTTTTCTAGGCTTATAATATAGACCCATTAAACAAAACCTAGAGCTTTAAAATTAACTTCTTATGAAAACAAAGATACTTCATTCCCTATGCCACTTAATACATCCAAATAACAGTCACATGATCATTAATCAGTAACCACTAAAAGCTTAAACCCAAAACCCTAAAAATCACAACACTTTCAAAATCACTAGCTCAAATAGAATCAAAACAGCAAACCCACCAACAAATTAACAAAACCCATAACCACAAAACACCACATCAGCATCAAATTCGAGAAACCAATACAATGAAGAATCATAAAATCACAACCAAGCTGTGCACAATAACTAAGCAAAACCCTAAAAGTAAAAAACTTCATGAATCAAAAAATCGAGAGCAAAAAACAACAACTAGTACTCATCCTTCTGGATTTCCTTTGGATTTCGCATCTACAGTAAGGCAGACAAGGTAAGCTAAAATAGAACATGTGCATAAAAACAAATCCAACTAAGAGATTATGCAAAACGCATGCCATTAAGTGATATCTCTATAAAAGAAAATTACTACAATATATCATGACCTTTGAAAGCAAATACAGCTTAAACTCACCCAAATTAGGTTTGTCTTAATGGCTAATTCCCAGTCCCAATACTTCTCAGTTTTTGTATGTAGGGAATTAACCCGAAAGTCCTAAACCTGTGAGAAACAAAATAGAGAAAACACACGCTAAAGAAAAATAATCACACGCACAAGACAGTATTTACGTGGTTCGGTAATTTGCCTAGTCCACGGAGTTGCAGGGATTTCACTATTATCAGGGAAAAAATACAGAGTACGGCAGTACAATTTTTTTTCTCTCTCAAAGATACATCGACGAAACCCTAATCACCAAAAACACGATTTCTATATCCTACGCACAGGACCCCCTTGTCCATGAGCGCTACAGCTTGGGCCTATCGACCCAAGCCTCCACTCCATGGACTAAGCCTTAAAAAATCTCCCATTAAAAACCACGCAACATTATTTCAAGTTGAGTCATCAACCGGGTCAAACACAACTAAGCTCCACAAAGCCCAACAAATCTCCCACTTGGAGACTAGTTCAATCACCAACATCAACCGCTATCTTCCAAAAACAATCCCTCATCCTTGCAACTCATCCTCCTATCCTCAAGCTAGAAGACCAATTGAAGCTGCACACAGCTTCAGCTTCTCAATAGTGACACCCTTAGTCAACATGTCTGCCGGGTTCTTAGATCCACAAATCTTCTTAAGTATTACCAACTTATCTTCAACAAGGTACCAGATAAAGTGGTATTTTGTTTGTATATGCTTCGACTTTGAATGAAAAGCTGAATTTTTAGCAAGAAAAATTGCACTCTAACTATCACTGTGTAGAATGTCCATCTCCTGCTTCTTACCTAATTCATTTAAAAAGCCATGTAGCCAAATCATCTCCTTTCCAGCTTCAGTTACTGCAACATACTCAGCTTCTGTAGTAGACAAAGTAACAATCTTTTGTAGATTTGAAGCCCAAGATATAGTTGTACCACCCAAAGTAAATACAAGCCCAGTAGTACTCTTTCTACTATCAATATCACCAGCAAAATCAGCATCTACATAACCCTGCAGTTTCAAACTTTCACCTGTGAAGCAAAGACATGTATTTGATGAACCCCTCAGATATTTCAGAATCCACTTGATTGCCTCCCAATGCTGCTTTCCTGGCCTACTCATGAATCTGCTCACAACTCCCATTGCATGTGCAATGTCTGGCCTTGTACACACCATAGCATACATCAAGCTGCCAATAGCTGAGACATAGGGCACTTTGCTCATATGGTCCCTTTCTTCTTCTACCTTCGGTGACTGTTCTTTACTTAGTTTTAAATGACTACCCAAGGGTGTGCTCACTGGTTTAGCTTCATTCATGTTGAACCTGCTGAGAATTTTCTTCACATACTCTGACTGTGAAAGCTTCATGTACCATTAGCCTTGTCTCTAATGATTCTCATACCAAGGATTTGCTTTGCAACTCCCAAATCCTTCATTGCAAACTGTTTTGACAATTGCTTCTTTAGATTATTGATCTCCTCAATGCTAGACCCTACAATGAGCATATCATCCACATACAACAGTAAAATGATGTAAGAATTTCCAAAGAACTTAACATAGCAACAGTGATCAGCTTCACATCTCTTAAACCCAATTCTATGCATAAAACTATCAAATTTCTTGTATCACTGTCTAGGAACTTGTTTTAAGCCATACAAGCACTTTCTCAGTTTGTAGACTAGATTCTCTTGTCCCTGAACAATGAACCATTTTGGCTAAATCATGTAAATGTCTTCCTCCAAGTCACCATGAAGGAATGTCGTCTTCACATCTAATTTCTCAAGATGTAAATTTTTTGCAGCCACTATTACCAGTACCAGTTTGATTGTTGACATCTTCACAACTAGAGAAAATATCTCTGAGTAGTCAATGCCCTTCTTCTGCTGTAACCCTTTAACAACTAATCTGGCCTTGTAACATTTGCTACCATCATGCTCATTCTTTATTTTGTATACCCATTTGTTGTGCAAAGCCTTTTTTTCTACTGGCAATTCAGTCAGTTCCCATGTCTGATTCCCCAACAAGGAATCCATCTCATCCTTCATGGCTAATTCCCATTTGCTTGAATTCTCATCTTGCAAGGCTTCATCATAACACTCTGACTCACCACCATCTGTCAACATGAGATAATTTAAAGTGGGTGAATAACGCTATGGAGGTCTAATGGTCTTGGAAAATTTGCGAACTTCAGCTACAGGTGTACTCTAATCTACCAGTGAATCTACATTCTCCTTATCTTCTTCACCCATTTTCTGGACAGTACTATTAGTCAATTCATCTAAGTTGACAAACTCAGATTTATTTTGATCTATCTCGGTAACATCTGGCACTACAGTTGACTTGTCCTTATACATAACCTATTCATTAAATATCACATTTCTACTTCTGATGATTTTCCTGTTTTGTTCATCCCAAAACCTATAGCCAAATTTCTCATCACCATAGCCAATGAAAAAACATATTTTAGACTTTAAATCAAGTTTACTACAAGCATCAAAATCAATATGAACATAAGAAACACAACCAAAAACTTTTAAATGGGAAAACTTTACCTCTTTACCGCTCCAAACCTCCTCAGGAAGTCTGAACTCCATGGGAACTGATGGTCCTCGGTTTATCAGGTATGGCCGCAATGCTAACAGCATCAGCCTTGAAAGTTTTTGGTAGTCCAGCATGCAACCTCATACTCCTAACACACTCATTGAGAGTTCTGTTCATGCGCTTAGCCACACCATTCTGCTGTGGTGTCCTAGGAATGGTCTTCTCCATCCTAATTCCTTTTGCAACACAATACTCACTGAACCCTCCATCTATGTACTCTCCTCCATTATCTAACCTCAAACATTTTACTTTCAAACTTGTTTCTGTCTCAACCATGACCTTCTACTTCTTAAAAGTTTCAAATACATCAAATTTATTTTTCAGAAAATAAACTCATACCTTTTTGCTTGAGTCATCAATGAAAGTGATGTAATACCTTGAACCTCCAAGGGATGCAACCGGAGAAGGCCCCCATAAATCAGTATGTACTAACTTCAATTTTTCGGCCTTCGGTGTTCTTCCTGTTTTCAAGAAACTCACCTTTTTCTGCTTTCCTAAGATGCAGCTTTCACACATGTCAAAATCAACGGACTTCAATTCTAGTAGTTTCCCTTTTGACAGCAGCATCTTCATCCCTTTCTCACTCATGTGACCAAGTCTGCGGTGCCATATGCTTGTATTAATACTTGCTTCAGCAACTGCAATTGTGTCTCTTGGACTTGAGGTCATATATAGAGTACCAATCTTCTTTCCACGAGCCAATACCCTGGCTCCCTTTGTAACCTTCCAAGTACCACCAACAAATAGTATTGCATGCCCTTCATCATTAAGTTGTCCAACAGAAATCAAATTCCTCCTCAGGTCAAGAATATGTTGAACCTTCTCCAATAACCAAACAGACCCATTAGGCAACAATATCTGGACGTCTCCCATACCCACAACATCCAAGGCTACACCATCAGCCAAATACACCTTACCAAAATCACCTGCAACATAATTCTGTATGATTTCTCGGTGTGGAGGGGTATGAAACGAAGCTCCTGAGTCCAAAACCCAATCATCAAGTGGACTATCTACTGCAAGAAGTAATGCATCATGTACCTTTTCTGTTACAACATTAGCAGAATCATCTTCATTCTTCTTCTTAGGACTTTTGCATTGCCTCCTAAAGTGACTTTTTTTCCCACAGTTCCAGCATTGTACTTGTTGGCCTGATCTAGATTTACTTCTATTCCGGTTAGAATTTCTAGATTTTGATCTGCCCCGATTTGAATTTCTATCATTACCTCTGCCTCTTATCTCAAGGTTTAGGGCAAAACCAGATCTTGAGGTTTCACCTGCATCTCTTCTACGAATCTCCTTAGCCAGAATTAAATCTCGTATGTCATTGTACTTCAGCTTTTCTTTTCCTATAGAATTGCTTACTGCCATCCTCATTGCCTCCCAACTGTTTGGCAAAGAAGCCAAAACGATCAGTGCAAGGATCTCATCATCAAAATCAATTTCTGCAGATGACAATCGATTTGTGATAGTGTTAAATTCATTTAGATGTTGTGCTACTAATGCATTCTCTGCCATCTTCAGATTGAACAATTTCTTCATCAAATGCACCTTGTCGTTTGCTAACGGCTTTTCATACATACCAGACAAAACCTTTATCAGATCTGCTGTGGTCTTCTCCTTTATAACATTGTGTGCAACAAACCTAGGCAGAGTTAACCTGATAACTCCCAGTACCTGTCTGTCAAGAAGAGCCCATTCCTCAGCCTTCATAGTCTCAGGTTTTTCCCCTAGAAGCGGCAGATGCAACTTCTTCCCATAAAGATAATCTTCGATTTGCATCCTCTAGAATCCAAAGTCTGTGCCATCGAACTTTTCTATTCCAGACGCCTTTCCTACTTCCTTTGCCATTGCTCCCACTTAAACCTAACCCTAGGGTCTGATACTAGTTGTAGGGAATTAACTTGAAATTTCCAAACCTATGAGAAACAAAATAGAGAAAACACATGCCAAAGAAAAATAATCACACGCACAAGACAGTATTTACGTGATTCGGCAATTTGCCTACTTCCACGGAGTTGCGGGGATTTCACTATTATTAGGAAAAAATACAAAGTGCGGTAGTACAATTTTTTTTTCTCTCTCAAAGATACATCAACGAAACCCTAATCACCAAAAACATGGTTTCTATATCCTACGCATAGTCAGGAGGCTTGTCCATGAGCGCTACGGCTTGGGCCTGTTGGCCCAAGCCTCCGCTCCATGGACTAAGCCTCAGAAAATCTCTCATTAAAAACCACGCAACATTATTTCGGGTCGAGTCGTCAACCAGATCAAACACAACTGAGCTCCACAAGCCCAACATTGTAGTCTTTCTTCATTTTCTTTTCACCCTAGTCAAAAGTAAAGTAACACACTCAAAACCATACTGAGAAAAGTGTAATGCCCACAATTGGGAATGCCAATTCATAAGATCCCATCTCAAAAACACAACTCAATTATCCAAGAAAAGAATGAGCTAAAATTGTATTCTTAAGAAATGCCCACAGTTGAATTAAAAATAGTATTCTTCAGAGAAACACACCACTTGGAGAGCACCATTTTTGGTTCCACCTATGCCATTTGATATAAAAAAATCATCCCCGTTTTCTTCACCTCACTGGTTCCTTGATTGGTCTCACCTTACCTGAAAAGAACACAAGCAAATACTAATATGCAAAGCATTTAACTATGAAGAGATGTATATGTTAACGGTATTGAATCGAAGTATAGTACCATCTCCAGTCCCACAGTCAGGAGGATGTGTCCGAGTCCGTTGAGGCCTTCGCGGCCGATCCTCAACCAACACAATTTGTTCACCCTATATTTCCTCAATGTGTGAAGCCTCTGGTGGGGGGCTGGGTATCTCTATCTGGATGAACTCGGTATGCACAAACTCAGGGGGGGGGGGGGGAGAGGGGAGGGGTAGCACCAGGGGTGGGTTGCCCAGGAATGGGCATGAATCTCATCTCATCTCTACCATGTACATCTGTGTGGGTAGTGCCAATGGTCGATGGGGGAGACATACGAGTGGTGGGCAAGGGAGATGTAGTAGAGGATGTGGGTGGGCAAGTATCATCATGGACCATGGATGGGGACTGAGAGGTGTCCCTATAGGCAAACCTATGGGATGGACCTGCATCATCGTGTGACACGGATGGTAGTGGACCAGTCACATCGCAGCCCATGTCATAATCAGTGTTCAAATACATCTCATCTACGGATTGACTTGCCTCCTCCATGGTGCGGTCATGCATAGGTGTGTGATGCTAACCAGATTGACAGTCTCCACGCCCTCGACGTCCACCTACTCGCCGACCACGCCCTATAGCCGGTTCACTCGTGTTTCCTACAGCACGTGCATTGTCCAAGGTCAACCAACCGATCTCTTCAACAACTTTCAAGGCATCCATACAATTGATGTGGATCTCGGAACCTGGTTTGTACTTCGCCAGAATCTTCAAATGTGATTCAACCTTTCACAAGTATACAATAGTAGTGTTAGTAGGTTGAACTAAACTATGCGAAACGATGTACATTTGTAACAGAGGAGCCTTTGTAAACTTACCAAAGTATCCCAATCTAAGGTCTTTTTTGTAATATGGCGTCGAGTGCGAGGACAAAACCATACCATATACTCGTCATTGTAGCTTATCTCCCCATGAAAGAGTGGTGCATCGGCAATTGTGGCGTGCGCAGCCCATTTAGCAATATGCGTGGCATGTTCTACAGCCCAATTTTTGTCTTACTTGCCATGGAGTGTTATTTTGTGAAGTTCAAGTGAAGTATTGACATCGACCGGTATGCCTTACTTCATCCCAAACTATCGGAGAACACGTTCGGGGTGATGGGCTTCAACCACCCATATGTGTTGGTCTGCCATACAATATGCAGACAGGGAACCTAACACAAACTTGTATGGCTTCCAGATAATCTGCAATGATCCAACAAATGCAAACAACCGTATTAACAATATAAATAGAAAAAAAGATGTAACGAATGTGAACAATACATAATACAAAGATGTATCTCTATTCTAAAAAATTTAACTCCAAAATCAAAAATGCTTATTCATGCTAAAGCGAATTGTAAGTAGAACAACTACATGCCAAAGCGGTTCCCAACAAAGGCACGATACCTGATTTGGCCATAGCAAAGCAAGCGACACACGATAGGCGCGTAGGACATGCGTTGTATGTTCAATTGTGCACTTAGACCCTTTCCATATAGCAAACAACATAGACATAACCTTCATATTAGTTACTTACATAATCCCCATGCAAAAAATTTAATGCGGAAATGTAAAATAGTAACTATCTAAGATCCTACATACCTAACAGCAAGTGGACCTAGGGGCAGTGCCTGGTGTGGATGCATCATCACAGGACATAATTGTGGAAACCTAGCCCACACCCACAACTGCACCAATAGCAGTGTACCGCCAATCTACTTGATTGTCTTCTCTGATGCCTTACAGAGGTGTCTATATAGCCAACTTAGTGAACAAGTGTTAATTTTTTTACACACTATTGGGCATGATGTGAGGTTTCGAGTTGTTGGTGGGAGGTTTCGTAGATCAGTTGAGACTAGGGGTGTACACGGTTCGGTTCGGTCGGTTTTGGAGAGGTTTTTTGCACCACACCTATAGGGTGCGGTTTCACACTATGCTTAACTGCACTTCACTTTTGGAAGATAAAACCCGGTCTACACAAGGTGCGGTTAATTTTAGCGACTCGGTGCAATTCGTTCGGTTATATGGGCTGAATTTTTAAAAATTACTATTCTAAACTTTGAGCTTTTAGGCCTTTAAAAAATAGCATTTTGAGCCCATTTTGACTACTTTTTAACTGACTTCTTTTTAACTAAGCCTTTCTTTATCAAGTTTCAACCACAAGAAGACAACTCCAAACCTGTCACCAAACTCATAACATTCCAAATCAAATACACATTTATAGAGTATCAAGTCTCAAGTCTCAACTATAATATAACTTAAATTCAACCTGTCAAATTAAACAAGTGTTTATTAAACACATTAACACATACATACTAATAAATCTAAACCTGTCACAACATTCTAAATCAAACACACAATTATAAAGTATCAAGGCTCAACCATAACAAGAGAATTCTAGCACGGCAACAACATTAACATTAATATTTCTATCATAGTAATCACATCAAATATAAGCAGTAGCACAGCCCCAAGGAGGAGTAATAGTGCAGCACTACAAAATAGTCAAGTAGTGCTTGAGAAGCACTATACAAATATACATAATGGATGTTGGACCAAAATATACAATTGGTGCACTACACAACTAAATATTTTTCACAAAAAAATGGAGGCAGTCCAGTCTACTAAGACTAATAATCTAATAATTTTCAAGTGTGTTCAGTGCTTGTGTTGTCATATGTGCATCTAGTAAACAAAAATAAAGGAGAGAGCAGCAAAGAAGCATCAAGCCAGCAACCAGCAGCAGGCAGCCCAAGCACCCAAACACTCCTTTCCATGATTAAGTAAGCAATTCAACCACAAATAATTTCTACAACCGGCCAGCCAAAAACTCCAACTCCAAGTCATCATATACAAAAAACTCCATCCCTACAATGTCAATCCCCAAAAAATAGTGATAAGTAGAAAGTAGAAAGCAATACATGACAATTAAAACCATTGCAAACAGCAGCCAGCAAACATAAGCAAATTACATAAAAATTTTAAGTTACCTTAGGTAGCTAAGTCCAAAAAACAGCCCCACCTTCCAAATCAGTCTAGAACATAATCTGTACCCCAGCACACGAACTAGGAGTAGGCTCAATAGGGGGTGGAAGAAGAAGCACAAGCAGCCATGATCTAATTACATCAATATAAATAACAATCACATATACATGGTAATTAAGGAATCAACAACAAATAAATTACATAAGCAACCTTTAACTTAAACACGCAATCATACACTAATTTCAATAAAATATTAGTAAACAAAAACTATACAAGCAGCTTTCTCAGTGCTAAAATCACAACAACAAGATAATCAACTAAAATCACAACAGTATAATCAATCAATAGGATGATCAAAAAATAAATTTACAATCCTTGAAACCTAGAAACAAAATCAAACAACAAACAACCTGAGTGAACCTTAAAAAGAAATATTATATATATAAAAAACTAAAATCATAACAGTATGACTAATCAATAAGATGATCAAAAAATAAATTTACAGTCTTTGAACCCTAGAAACAAAACCAAATAGCAAACAACATGAGTGAACCGTAAAAAAAAAAAAAAAAAAAAAAAAAAAAAAAGAAAAGCAAAAAAAAAGCAAAAAAAAAAGCAAAATCAAACACAAACATGAAAGTTCGACATAGCATGGTGAACTGAAAACAAAATAAAAAATAATTCTTAAAACAAATCAAACAAAAAAGAAAAAAAAAATAGTGAACTTAATACAAATATAAATAGTATGAGAAAATACCCAGGAACTACTTAAGCCTTTGAGATTTATTCCTTTACTAGGCTGAAGCTTAATCTCTTAAATTACCCCTTAAATTACAAGAAAATAACCAAAAAAAAAATTAGAATCAATAACAAACATTTAGTGACTATAAAATAAAACTAAAACAAAGTAGGGGTTAGGGTTACCAAAGACAGAACTACATAGTGGCAGAGCCATGGTGGAGAACAGAGATGAAAAGGAGATTGACTGACTTAGGTATTAGGAATTTCATGAGACTTTGAGAGGAAAGTCTTTCTTTGTGAGAGAGTGAGACTGAGAATCAGAGATGAGTCTTGAGAGTGAGACTGAGAGCTTGTGTTCTTAAATAATGGGAGGTTAGGTCAGAGCCTAAGATTGAGAATTTGAGAGGGAAAAACTACTATTTGATCGGCGGGATTAGGGTATGGAAAAAAAATTATGTGACTGAGTGCAAAAGAGAATAGAAAAATGGTTGGTGAGAGCCTGAAAATCTGAGATTGAGAGGGAAACACTACTAATTGTTTAGCGGGATTAGGGTTTGGAAGAAACATTATGTGGCTGAGAGCAAAAAAGAAGAGAAAAATGGTTAGGTGAGAGCCTGAGATTCTGAGATTGAAAGGGAAAAACTAATTTTTGTTCGACAGGATTAGGGTTTGGAAGAGAAATGGAGGTAACTGATGACTGAGTTCTGACTTCTAAGTCTAAGAGGCGAGAGTGTGAGACACTGAGACTTGAGAGGAGCAAAAGTATAAAGAGTGAAAGCTGAAGAGGAGAAATTAGAGTATAGAGGTGAAATGACTAATGAGAGTAGCTGAGTGGAAAACAACAAAAGGGAAAAGACGTGTGTGGCTGAGATCAAAAGAGGAAAACAATTACTTGCACGGTACTGACTCAAACAGTGACAGGCATAGTTTTTTATTTTTTATTTTTTTCTTTCCAAAAAATGCAAGTGGCAAAGAATGACTAACCAATGCGGCATTTTTTTATTTTTTTTTTCAAAAAACGCAAGTGGCAACTATGGCATGACTGTACCCCACTAATCCAAACGGCTATACAGCATTTTTTATATTTTTTTTTTTTCAAAAATGCAGGTGGGCTAGAGTTACTTATTAAAGTCTTTGACAAGACCACTCAGAGTTAGGCCTCTACACACGTTTTTGGACAGCCTCACACGTCAACTTCCTTTTTAATTCAATATTTTTTTTTTTTTTGATAAGGACGTTAGGCCTGTACAGTGTACACTCATGGATAAGAATTCAAAATTCTTTTTGATAAGAACGACCTTGTTCAGTTCAGTTCAGTGTTCATGGATGATCGTTGCCTCTTCTTAGAACGTTAGGCCTCTTCTTCTTCTTATACATATTACGTTATATATATATATATATATATATGTACACATACTCAGGTCGGTTTGGTTTTTGTCGGTGTGCACATCTCGGCGCCGATGGCCGCACCGGTCTGACGTCGGCACTGAAGATCTACCGCCGACCACCGTGCCGGAAACCTTCGGCGAAGCTCTGAGCGGGGTGGGGCGGTGCGGTCAGACCAGTTTTGTCGGTGTCGGTATATCCTTGTACACCCCTAGTTGAGACAGTGCACCAATACTTTAGGCATGTCCTTAGAGCAATTTTGCAATTATACAAACACATGATTAGAGCATCCGTAGCAGATCGTGCAAAAATTATGCCATTTTACCACACCAAATGCCTACTTTATTATTTTACCATATCATTTTACAACATCTCATTTATCAGATGTTTTATAATTCAATTCTATATATTAAAATAATATTTACTACACATTAAAATACATTAAAATAATATTTACTACACATTCAAATACATTAAAATTCATTCAAATACAAATATTTGGTTTACCACATCTGTCCGTACCATTGCAAATTTGCAATGGTACGGACACAAAATGGTATATGTGGTAAACATTTGCAACATATACAACATCTACTAGAGGACTATTTTTTGTGTTTGGTGTGGGATATGTGCCAAATATTTAGCATTTGGCACATATCCCACATCTACTGTGGGTGCTCTTAGAGAGCCTAACAAAGATACACCCTTGGAGATAAGAAATAGCAGCAGGTTTAACTCCTATTTCAAGGTAAATTCCAAAGGCTTTCATTTTCCTTTTTCTTTATATATACATATATATATATATATATACACATATAAAGATATAAGATAAATGTAACTTATATTGGTCGTAATTATGATTGTGTGGGAGTTATTGATGGAACTCATGTTCGTCCATTTGTTCCAATTCAAATACAAGGAAGGTTTCGCGGCTGAAAGGATGGAACAACACAAAATGTCCTCGCTGCTGCTACCTTTGACTTAAAATTCACTTATGTATTAGCTTGTTAGGAAGAATGTGCACATGATTCACTTGTCTTAAATGACGCACTCTCTAGGCCAAGGGGATTAAAAATTCCTGAAGGTATTATAGGAATAGAAAGTGATTTTATTATGGATAATAGCTTTTGGAGTGATTTCTTTTCCTTTTGACTATTAACGTGTAGGTAAATATTATCTTGGTGATGCTGGTTATGAAGTTTGGAATGGAATTATGTTTGGATGAAAGGAGATGAGGGAAGAGGATACTATAGATTAAAAGAAGGGCCTCTATTCTCTTATTCTCTCCCTCTGTTCCAGACATACTCTCCTAAGCCATTCATAAACTCGCATAACATGTGACATCCATACCAATTGCAAGTCTAATGGCACATATTTTTATAACTATTTTTTTTTATAAAAATGGTTGATGTTTTGTTATGATTGGTGCATGATAAAAGTAGTGTCGTCGATAAGACCAATTGAAAAATAACTTTACTCTAATTACAACTTACCACTTTAACAAGTTGTGAAGAGTTATGTCCTTAAATCTACTCTTTAAGGGACACCGCAACCTCTTTATGGGGAAATCACAACTCTACTATGTCCTACAACAACATAAAACAAAGGCATATGTCGCATGACCAACTTAAGCTTCATTCGAGAAGTTGGTATTTGGTGTCACCGTTACACACATAACTATATTCATATGGGGTGGATCCCACACATGTGAGTGTCGTTACATGTGTAACGGTGACATAAAAGTTTTTTCCCCATTTGTAGCTCTCCAAATTGTTTGGTTATGGAACATTTATCATGGACTTGTTATTAGAACACCCTATTTCAAATTAAAACCCAAAGGTCGAACTTGACCTTCTCATGAACACAATACAGTTATTGCTTGGTGTCACTTAAACGCAATTCTTTGAAGTATTATTGTAACTCAACTGACACCTCTTGATCCTTAAAAAAAAAAAAAAACTGACACCTCTTAGTTTTTTCAATAGAGATGACCACGATTCAAATCTCTAAATCTCTTCTACCCATCTATCGAATTATTAAAAAAAATAAAAAAATAAATAAAGTTATAAGTAAAAGGAAAATCTTTCAATCTGGTGGCTAGCTTGAAGCTCATTATTAGTACAAAAAGTGAGCCCACCTATCTAATGATCGGACAATTGAATGGGTCAAGTCCGGATCATAATTCATAACCCGAAAATTTTCATTGCCTACTTTGCCCTCAAAACATTCTCCAAATTCCTAGTTGTACCACTATACATTGGAATTCAATTTGGCGCGGATTCCATTTTTCCCAAAATTTCCATTTCCGCTCCCAAGTCTCAGGTCAGCTTCCTCTAACTCTCTCCATCCCTTTTATCTGTTTGGTTCCCGAGAAAACGTATAATTTTTTTTGGGGATAAAACTAAACTTCTTTTTATGCTACTCAACACCTTGGCTTTTACACTTCCACTGTTGTTTGTCTGTTTAGCTTTCTTTTCTACCTTTTCTTCTATTTTCTTGCCCACCAAACAGAGGGCTAAGGGAAACTCCGTTTGTTTGCTGAGAATTTTTATGAACAAAAAGATCAAAAGCAATCACCCAGTTGTCAATTGTGGGATTTTCAGCCCTAACCGTGTCTTAACTATAATCATCTACATTTTGTTTATTTGAGGATTATTCATTTCTTTAGTAATATAGTATTTGAGAAAACAATGATGTTCAATTAAACAATCCTAGGAATGTTGTCTGGTTGTGTTTAGTTGAGGTGATTTACAAATATATGACATAAATTGAAAAAAAAAAATCTTTGATATTATAGAAGCAGAATTTCTTGAGATTAATGAATGATACTAGATGAGTGGCTTTTGTACCATGGTACTTTTTATAAAAAAGAAAAAAAAAAAAAAAAAAAAAAAAAACTTGTTAATTTATGGTTGAAATTCAAAATATAGTGTTGGGTTTGTCATTTGTGAAGCATATGGTATGCACCAATTTACTTTTTCTCTCTTTGTTATGTTGATAGTAACACATGGATTTGGAAAGAGAAGGCAAGATAAATGGTGGGTCTTGAAGCCATGATCTCAACCTCCCTCATGTACTTATAGGGGAAGATGTGCTTGAGTCCAATTGACTAATATTCATACATTAGCATGCATTCAAAGATGAAATTCATTCCACTTATATATTGTTGGATTACTGATATTCTATATAAAATATGTTAATTGTTTTTAATCATAATCTTAACACTAAGCTACAAACTGTAAGAAGTTTGAAGCTATGTGAAAAGAATATTCACTTCAAGGTCCCTTAATATTTTGGCTCATCCAGGTAGCAAAGAGATTTTACAGACTTCATTAGATGTCTAGAGTGGTGGAATAATGCAGCATATGTTTAAAATTTTTTGGCAATCTCGAAGCTCTCTGCTTTTGATGGTAGTAACCTTGAATTAGGATGTTTGTTTTTGAAATAGTCAGCATCCAAAAAATCAAGCTGTCAATGCAACATTAAGTATTCACATTGCATATGATAAATATTGATATATACACTAACATACTCTGTGTGTGTGTCCTCTGTTGGATTGTCTCCAATCTTTGGCAAAGAAGTGAGAGCAGAAGAAAAAAGACAGAGGTATGAAGTTCAAGGCGTTCCTCACAGAAAATGGTGTGAACCTTTTAGAAAAGAGGTTCCTACCAGCCCTAGACAAGATGGGGAAGATCTGTCACCTGTACCTCACCAGAGACCACACAATGTTTCTCCACAACCTCCTCAATGGTGACGGAATTCAATCTGTTGCCCAGTTTCGTAAAGAAGCTCTTTTTGATGACTACCGCATCTCTAGCCAGAACGAGGACCGCATTGCCTTTGCCATTGACATTTCACTTCTCCAACGGGCTGTTCGTAGCAGTGTCAGCATTTGTACAGAATTTGGAAGTGGGCCCACTCAGAATCGTCTCCAGATTAAATTGGTGAAGAAACTACCTCCAAATTGTACTCAACCAATGCCTTTCCTTACCTTTGAAACCAAGGGTTATAAATCTGCGGTCATTCAAGATGTACCAATCTCTAAACCTTTTTCTAGAGCTCAAGTTATTGAGCTTCAAACTGCTCTTGATATGGCTCAAGATCTGCCTCAGACTCTGGTTCAGGTTCCAGATTTGAATCAGCTGCAGAACTTTGTGGATAGGCTGAAGCATGTTGGTGATTTGCTCAATGTCTCTATTAGCAAATATGGGGATCTACTTGTACAGATTTCGACAACATTAATCACAGTTGGTGCTGAGTTTCAGAAATTGTTGGTCATAGGAGAGCAAGCAGATGCACCAGCTGAAGATAGAAATCTGAGTGCTCAGACCCGTTCAGCAAGGGCAATTTTGAGGGGAGATGCTCAATCTGTGCAAGTGAGTGTCAAGCACTTTGCAAAGAGCCTCCAGTGTCACTTGGCCAAGCCAGACTGTGCTTTCTATGGGATTGCTCCACAGGGTGCTTGCTTGACAGTGATATTTCAGTTCTTCATTCCTGGTTCTCGTCAGACTGATAAATCAATCAGTCTGCATTGCAGGCTTCCTGTTCTTGACCCAGGGTCAAGTTGAAGGCCAATGAGTTTGCCATCAGTGGTTGGCTTTGGAGTATAATGGCCTGTATGAAATGTATTGACTGACGGTGATTCGCAGTTACAGGGCTCTGTATGCATTTGTTGTACTCTAGTGTCAACATTTTGTATTTGCAGTTGCTTTTTCTTAATATCTCTTCCTTTAGGTGCTGGTTAGTATATGTGTTGGATCATGAGAGAGTAAAATCACAAGAAAATGTGAACATTAGTTAATGTAAATGAAGAAGTATACCTTAACAGTTGTGGAGTTTGACTCTTAGCATACCTTTTACGTTCTCCCTTCAGGTAGTCTGGAACTTGATCACATGTCTAATATAAAACGGTCTCAATTCCAAACTAGCGGACAAGCAATTCATATACAGGATAATTAATTAAAAGTAAGCTTGCTGCTTTTTAAGTATTGCAGAAGTTAGCTTTTGTTTGACATTCTTTTGTGATAGTAACTATGTAGTCCCACAGGAAATTCTGTCTTGCAGGGACTTAATTGCTCAGAAATATGTTCTTATAAGGTAATAGTACATCCATTCATATATGAGGTGTTCTAAGGTCCTTTGAATCGAAGGCTTTAAATAAAACTTGGCATGAATAGACTTTTGAAGTGAACAATTGTTTTATTTTTGAGACAGCAATGGAAAATGGAAGTCTATATTTCCAAAAGATAAAACCGACATTGTGAAGACTAGATAATTAATTTGCATAGTGGATACGGGGCTTAACTATAGATCCTACGGGGCTTAATTATCTAAAGACTAGATAATTATCTCAAGACTAGATAATTAATTAAGCCCCGTAATGTTTAACTATAGATACAGGGCTTAATTATCTCAAGACTAGATAATTAAATTGCAGATTCAGTAATGTTTAACTATAGATCCTACGGGGCTTGAATTGTGAGTGCACTAGATCCGCTTGCCATATGTCAGAAGTTTTGAGAGCATTAAGCTTCATCTTAGCTCCAAGGTTCTGGTGATGGGGGGTTGAATATATATGACTCGTCTGGTGTCCCAAGGAGGTATTATCAGTCCCCTACATGAGGGGTTTTTTTTTTTTGGTCTTAGTTGCTTGTGCTTGTATTGATGTAATCTTGCCCATCAGCAAAACTAAAAACCCAACATTGGACATATGAATATTGCCATGCGTTTCATTGTTCTTTCATTTAGAAAGAGTCGGGCTCTAATCAACCTTTTAAAGCTTAAATGCATTCCATGTTCCGGCCATAAAGTAAAAGCTTGACTGCACCATAGACTCAAGGTTTAGAGTTTCCTAGATAATGAATGTAGTAGATAGGGACAATTAGTTTCAACTGGATGAAAGTATAGGTATTAAATGGCGTATTTTGAGATCTAATCAAGGTCCAGATTGGATATGGTAAACATGCCAAGCTGTTCTCTCCAAAGTTCATCAAAACGTATATGCACTGAATATGAAGATAAAAGGTGAAAAACAACCCTTGATAAGGGAATCAAAAGGCTCTCGAACTATGAAAATTATGAGGTTCTCCCAAAGTACAACGTGAGAGGAGGGATCCACCATGAATGTGAAAGGAGGTAGTACTACGTCATTGTACTCTGAGAGTACCTAATAATTACTCATTCAACTGACTCAATCCAAAAATGCGGAGAGTGCATAGCTAGCTAAGAGTTTCTCCAGTACTCTTCAGAGGTAAGATCTGTTAAAGAAAGAATATGTGCTTCAAAGCGATTCTTGAAAGCAATTGAAAGTCAGTGCAAGGAAGAGCCAAAGCTGTCTTACCAAAGAGGCAGGTCTACTCTTACAATTCCATTCTATAGTGGTTGAAGTAAATAATTCTCTGGTTATTATTTAATTTTAGTCCCTCACAAGTCCGAGCTATGAGATGTGATTGTCTCCTCAATGTCCTCATGGTTACAGAATGCACTAGAAGTATTAATGCTCTAATGCTCTTCAAAATCAGATGCTATACAGAGAAATAAGATTAGATCAACAATTTATAGTCTCCTTTATTAATTCTCACCAATAATCTTTACATGAACATGAACCATGCCTGAAATGATGAAATCGAGTTTTATCTCTAACAATTACTTCCCTATTGTAAACCTTGGACACCAATTTTGCCACTCGGTGACAGTCCACACACATTCTAAGGTTCTTCACGATTCTAATTGTGACCCCAGGTCCTGAATTAAACAGCACAAAGGCAATAGCTAACTTTTCACTATGCCGGTTAAGTGCAGTCTCTTTATCTTCTTCCCCAACATCAAGGGAAATCTCTGATGTATCAGGTGAATACCCTGAAAATTTCAAGTCTCTTGTCATCTCATCTAACTTTGAGTAGATTTCTTTAGATTGAGGATGTGACTGGTCCCCAGCTACAAATTCATGAACAATACCACTCATCTCTATCAAACTGCAACCTGGGGTTTTCTTGATTCCCCTATCTACCATAAGTTGTCTTAATTTGCGCAAGTTTTCCCATCTTTTGCAAGCTGCATATATATTACAAAGTAGAACATAAACAGCCCCATTTTCAGGCTCCAACTCAAGAATCTGTTTAGCCGCCATTTCGGCCATTTCTACATCTTTATGTACTCTACAAGCACCAAGAAGTGCACTCCAGACAATTGAATTTGGTTTCATGGGCATATTCTTTATAACCTCATGAGCTTCTTTTAGATGTCCAGCTCGGCCAAGAAGATCAACCATGCACCCATAATGTGCAACATTGGGCTCAATCCCATGTTTGGAGGTCATGTCAATGAAAAACTTTCTTCCCATATCTACCATGCCAGTGTGAGTACATGCACAAAGAACACCAATGTAAGTTATTTCATCTGGCGCTATTGAAGCTTTTAGCATTTCAGAGAACATATCAAGAGCTTCTTCACCTTGTCCATTTATGGCAAGACCCAAAATCATCGCTGTCCATGTAAATTTATCAATCTGAGGCATTTCCTTAAAAATCCTCTGTGCTTTTTCAATGTTCCCACATTTAAAGTACATGTCTATTAAAGCATTTCCCACATAGACATCATTCTTAATTTTGTTTTTGTCAATATATGTCTTTATCCATTCTCCTAATTCAAGTGCCCCTAGATGTGCACAAGCAGTTAAAACACTAACCATAGTGAACTCATCTGGTTTTATATTTGAAGTTTGCATCTCACGGAATAGTGCCAAAGCCTCTTTGAATCGGTTCACCCGAAGGTATCCATCAATCATGGCAGTCCAAGAGACATAGTCTCTTTCAAGCATCTGATCAAAATACTTCCTAGCTAAATCAACTTCTCCAACATTGGCAAACCCTGCAACAATGGGGGTCCAAGAAATCACATCCCTGGTCTTCATGTTCTGAAAAATCCCAAGCGCAAGATCCATCTTCCCACAAGCTGCATACATATCAATCAAAGCATTTTCCAACATCAAAGAAGGTTCAACCCTGCATTCTTTTACATACTTATGAACCCGCTTGCCATGATCTAAGTCCTTCAATTTGGAGCAAGCTGATAGAACTAGAACAAGGGTAACTGAAGTGGGCAACAGTCCCTTTCTCTCCATCTCATCAAAAAGCTTTATTGATTCAATAAATTTCTTAATTCTGTTGTACCCAGACATCATTACATTCCAAGTAACAACATCGCTTGTCTGACTCAAATCAAAAACACCACGAGCCATATCAATCCAGCTGCATAAAGAGTACATATGCACCAAAGAATTTTGAACAAACACATTAGAATCAAACCCATATTTAACCACATGACAATGCAACTCTTTACCACGTTCCAATGCAATATCACGCGTAAATCCCTTCAGCAAGAACGGGAATGTGTAACGATCAGGCCTGAAATTCCTACTCAACATCTCTAAATACATAGAAACTCCATTTTCAGGAAAATCAATCCTAGAATAGCCTTTGATCATGGTGTTCCAAATGAACACATTTGGTTCAGACAATGTGTCAAACATTTGACGCGCATATTTCATATCACCCCATTCACAGGTACAACAAGACGCTATGATTCTATTTTGTAGGACAGGGTTAGATGTCAGCCCTGTTTTGATTGTGTGGGAATGGATTTGCATGAGTTGGTCCATGGATTTGCAGGTTTCAAAGAGAGAGGCCATTCTCTTGAGGGTGGAGGAATGTAAAGCTGAGAAAGTCAAATGAAAGTAGTGAGACTGAAATTGAGTGTGAGCCTTGTGGAGAAGAGAGGTTGTCATAAATGAAATGAATCAGCGCAAGAGACTTGAGACCTGCAAGTGGGCTCTAGCAGTTGCATGAATTACGTATTTTTTCTCGTCGGCTTTTCAATCTTCTAGACTTCTCCTTCTACGTTCTTTCCTCTAAATATTCCATTATTTTTTTAGTGGGTTGGATTGGGCTGTGAGATTTTAAATTTTTTTTTTAATTAAACAGTGGATTGGGTTGGTTTCGGGTTATAAGATTAATAAATCCGCCTAATCCGATTCAACCTGCTTATATTTAATATATATTTAAATTAAAAAATATATATATTTAAAAATATATTATACAATTTTGTTATTCACTTTTTTGCTATTATTCTTAAATAAAATCCAAACCCTAAGTTCTTTTTATATAATTTGTGTTAGTTTGGTGTTATACTCAAAATTATTTGGTTATAAATTTATTCTTATTTGTGGTGAAATTGTTCTAATGCTCAATTTAATAATACTAATAGTAATTAAAAAAATTTGTCCAATCCGATCCATGTGGGTTGGGTTGGAGCCCTATGTTAGTTTGGGACAAGTTGGGTTGAAAAAACCCCCCCTCAACCCGTCCAAACACACTCTAAAGTCTAAACAAAACATTGAAAAGAAGAAACAAAGGCACTCATTGGCACTACCCAACAAAATCATTAAACAAAACAAAAGAAAACGCTATCCTTCAACTTAAAAACTAAAAAACATGGAGTTGTGAAGTATAAAGTTTTATAATTATTCATACCTACAGGCTCCCGCTGAAAGTGAAAAGGGGTCAGGTTAGGAGCCAAAAAATGATGCATAGTCATAGAGGTTTGATGGGATAAGAGCCCTCGAGAGCAGTGTTTTTTTTTTTTTTTTTAATTAATTAATTTTATTTTAAATTCTCTAGTTTTTCTTCTCTTTAAATTATCATATCATCAAACAGTAACAAAGACAATAATTTGGACCTATAGATGTAATTTTACAAAATTTACAAATTCAATCAGTTCATAAAAAGTCATCCAAGTTACGTGGATCGCCACATGTCCTTTAGATTTTGTACAAAAATGGTCCAATTAAACACTCGGATAGGTCTAGGTATCAAGTCACTTAAGTTCCAGTTCAACTAGCTAGGCCGGCCTGGGTTTCATAATAGGGTCCGGTTAATGTGTGCCCTAAGGGCACACATTAACCCATTCATTTTTGGAAACATTTTCTCGGGAATTGAAAAAGTTGTCAATACTTTTTCAATTCCCGAGAATTTTTTTTTCCAAAAATGATTAATTATTGTGTGCCCTTAGAGCACACATTAGCAAAATCATTCCTAATATGGTAACCTCAAAATTACTTTAAAAAAAAAATTTATTTGAAGGACCAAAATTACTTTCTAATTGAAATAAAATAAGATAAGTGAAAAAGAGTATATGCTTTTTTTTTTTTAATAAATAGAGGTTGAGAAAATCATTAATATTAATGTATCGTGATTTATTTAAAAAAGAGAAAGGGAATAAGATATATTCTAATTGCTTAGGAAGTGGAATATGACATATGTGCGTTTGGCATTGGCTTAAAAAGCTAGTTTTTTTTTACTATTTAGCTTATTTTTGCTACTATTTATAGGTCTCATTGTACTTTTTGGTACTATTCATGGGTCTCACTGTACTATTTCAGCTACTTTTTAGCTTTATCTACAGTACTTTTAGTAAAAAGGTTTTAGTTTCAACTAAATAAGTTGTTTTCAAATAGAACCTAAATGACAGTTTTTTTTAATTTTTTTTTAATATATATATTTAAGGACATGGTAGCATTTTATAAATTAATAGTGGAGTGTGGCAATTACATTAATCACAAAATTTAAAAAAGCTGGCGCTTAATTAAAAAAAAATCATCATTAAAAGTACGGAAAGAAGGACATGGAGAGGACATTGCATCTAGGGGTGTTTTAGTATGTCGTGTTCATGTCATGTTAAGGTAAGAGTATTTGGCTAAATGACTTGACTCAAATTTGACCCAGTTAATAATTGTGTCATGATGCTTCAATCCTAACACGACTTGTTAACGTAACGAAGCGGGTTGACATGCCACGGCCCACTTGATACGTTTAATAAACAGACTGACACAAATGTGACACGACTCATTTCAACCAGCTTAATATTAAATAGGTTGAGCTGACACAAATTCAATCTATTTAACTTGCTTAAAAAAATATATTTTTAATATTGTTATAAATTTAATAAAGAACAAATTTAGTACAAACTCATAACATCCAAATACCTGATGGTGATTCACAACAGGTGTCATTCGTCCATAGAAGTCGTCCAAATTCAAGATGGTCTAGTATGATCATTTTGGCCTAATAATATCCAAGACGAGGAAATGGAAAGAAGAATACAGTTCAAGAGAAAAACGATTCAAGGGATCCACTAATCGTCCAAGAAAAGGATATAACCGTCCATATCACCACAAGGTATAGACGACTAATCAACACTTAGTAAAATTCCTAGTAGGGGTGTGCATGGGTCGGGTTGGGTCGGCTTAAGGGGATTTTTTGACCTAACCCACCATGGTAGGTTAAAAAAAATTCAACCCAACCCAACCCATCACATAAGTCCAACCCAATCCAACCCAACCTACATGGGTCGGGTTGGGTTGGATTGAACCCATGGGTTGGATAATTTTTTTTATTACTATTATTATTAAATTGAGCAGAAAAAAAATATATCACACCTGCGACCTGAGTTGATAAACAAAATATACATTAAAATATGAACTAATATACATTAATATTGGCTTTTATATAGGATAGGAAGAAGAGCTGGTTATTTAAAAAAATTATTAATTATATAATGTATTTTAAATATATATTAAATATATGGGTGGGTTGGGTCGGGTTTGGCGGGTTTGGAATTTTATGACCCAAACACAACCCGACCCGCTATCAAAAAAAAAAAATTGTAACCCAACCCAACCTAACCCACCAAGCCCTAAAAACTGACCCAACTAGGCAGATTGGGTTGGGTCGGGTCGATTTTGGCGGGTCAGTGGGTTGGCTGCACACCCCTAATTCCTAGTGTTTTTCTATTAAACACAAACAATTAGACCACGATCCTTCATCTCCAAAACGTGGAGTGAATTCCCCAAAATTCGCTCCACACATCCCACTAAGTCCATTTGTCTCTCATGACATGGTCCACGAAATCCACACATCTCCCATGATGTTAGTGGAACCAAACAAGAAAACCCACTCCAAGTTCTCTATATAAGGGACCCAACTTCAACAGCCTAAGGTATGTTCAACTATTCATCCACTCTCCATACTTATTTCTTAAAAAAGAGAACTAACTTAACCATCGATTGGAGGGTCCTTGGCTGGTCCACACCGGTCACCTTTTAATAGTTCTTTTCTTTTTAGATCACTCAATTGCTATTGAAGTCCGACCCATTCAGTCTACTTATTTTCGAGCATCATCAATACTTATTAAGCATACAATTTGAAATTTAATAATAATATCAAATACTTAAAAAATATCGTCCAAAAGAAGTGTATACACTTCAACCCAAATTCAAAAAAAAATAATTTAACAAAAATATAACATCCACATAATTTGACAAATGCTAAATGTGTAGGTAAAAAAGGAAAATTCAACTTAACACGTGACACAACTAATCTGTATTATGGGCTAATGATAATCCATAATGGGAGATTTGAATAAGAACAAGCATCTACGTAAAAACCACGTAAAAAGGTTATATTACTCAAGTATGTGTACGGTGTTACAATTTTCCTCTCAAGAACAAGCTCTTGAAGGTGCTCTAAAGCTCTCTTTTTCTCTCTATGATTCTCACTCTAAGTCTCTAAGTAATTTTCTTTGTGTCCCCCTCTTCTACCCTTATCCTCCCTTATATTTGCCCTACTTCTATCTCCAAGATGTGCTATCCTTGTATAACTGGAGATCTTTCTATCCCATCAGGCTTTTCCTTCCTTACTTTCCTGATGAATAGAGACTTTTAGGGCTCTTTGCACTATTCAGGCTAGTCATTCAGTAATAAATGGGATTGTACTAGGCAATGAGTCTCCTTAATGCGGAGGTGATTGTAGATTCATCAGAAAGCTTCAGCAAGCTTCCTCTGACAATCCCGTACATTCCAGAATTCTTCATTGGAAGCTCGGTAAGTGCTTTGTCTTTGTCAGCTCGATAAGAGTCTTGTCTTTGGATTAGGTCCTTAGTGAGTTTCGTCCTCGGATCCAAGGGGACATATTGTCTGATTCGCTATTCGAGGTTTGGCTCTTTTAGTATGGCTTGTCCTTAAAGTGGGCTAGCCTAGATTGGGCTTATTTTCACTCATGGCCCAATGTTATTTAGGCCCAAAAAATGATCTCCCTACACTAAGTATAAAAAATATAACATAATTTATGTCTCTCTTATTTTCTTTTTAAGTTTAAAATATAGGTTGGATATAAAAGGTATTTGAAAATAAAATGAATATTTATTTGTTATACGAGTTAAATTGGTTATGTTAACTAGGTTATTTCGGGTTGACACGAATAAATTGACATATCAAATGTGTTAATTGCGGGTCACGCAGATTGACCTGCTTATAACATGTTTCTTATCGTGTCACTTATAGTAATACCCATTTATGACCCAAACCCACTAAGGTTCAACCATAACTTGTAAAAACCCATGTTGGGTTCATGTCGTATTTACGGATTGTGTCAAACATTGACACCCCTAAACGCATCTACCAGAAGTCCCTAAAACATTGTGGCCAACAAAACATGTTGCAAGTAGCTAAAATTAATTGTTGAATCTCACGTATAAATAAGGCTAGCATTCTAAAGAATGGACACACTTTCACTCATATTTTCACTTGTCATTCTAAATTTTGGTTATAGTTTGCCTGGTGTTGTTTCATTGTAGTTTAATTTGTTGCAAGTTGATTTGTGTAATTTTAGCCGTGGATGGTAGTTTATTTTCATTAGGTTTTGCCTTAAAACTTTAATGTCTTATCTTTAGATTTAAAAATATTAGACTCTTCTACAAATTACAAAATATCCCTTTGTAAAAAATGGACAAAGAAAAAAACAAAGGCAATAAAAAGACCAGAAAACTCTATGAGGGATGTGTGGGCGCAAGGGAAAGGATGGGTAAATCGGAGTCGCCACCTAGTTATATGATCTAGGAACTATGAATATAGCGTCCTTGCGAGTAAGGACCTTTGATCTTATTACCAGAGTTTGGGTTCGGAGTTTAGATACGCTCTTGGGAAGGTGTTAGGCACCCAAGATCGCCCAACCCTAAGATTGGCCTCCCATCATTGTGTCCTATATCTTAATCCCATTAAAAATTATCTAAATACTTGTATTCTAGACCCATACACACACTAACATGCATCTAACAAACAACATGGCATCTTTAACCCGAAGCAAACATACTTATCCATCGACCCCAACAAAAGATAGCCAAACAAAAGAAAACCTAATCATACATCTAACATATGAAAAACCCTACCTAAAACAAAACATGGCGGCAAGCATATCATCAAACAAAACATATCAAGCACAAAAAGCTAACATGTTAAAAACCCTAACCATACATCTAAGAAAACCTAACACAAATGCGTGAGCATTGCTAATGCATGACTTACCCTTTTACTTACCTCTCAGCAGCACAACACTTATGGCATCAATGCATGAACATGTGAATGAATGACATTAAAATGAAGAAACCCTAGACTAAACCCTAATCTAGACATGTGATAACAAACAAGCATGTTAAAAAGGTGAGCAAACATTTTATGAGGTTTAAAAACATGTGAAAAGGAGGCTATGCAGACAAACAAGTGAAGGCAGAATCAAAACAAAAAAAAATTAAGGTTTTCTGGGTAACGGCATTATGCACGCTAGAATAGGTCTGCGTACGCATGAGTTCAGCCTACGTGCATAGGCTAGATCATGCGTATGCAGATCCTTACCCAGAAACCCTGATAAACACAAAAATAGTGCAGAAACTTAAAACGTAAAATCTAGCACCCTATTATGCTTAAAGATATAAAAAAAAAAAACCTAAAACTAACCTAGACAAATATAAGCAAACATAAACTAAACAAAAGAAGCAGATTAAAACAAAGATTAAGGCAGAAAAGAAAAAAAGGGTTTTAAAGCTTACCTTAAAGCAAAAGCTCCTAGGCTTGATTTTTTACCGTTTCCCTCAGTCAAATCTATCACAATTCAAAGAAAGAGTGATTAGTAATCTTAAACTCAAGAAGATTGGGGCTAGAAAATGTCCTAATCAAATAAAAAGAGACTTGAGAGTGTTTTGTGAAAAACTCCCTTTTGATTCACTATTTTCTAGTGAATCTTAGGTTTTTCCCGTGAGATTTCTGTGTGTTTTGAAAATATACCATATAAGGCCTTTTATAGTTGAAAAAATAGGGTTTGGAACGGCTCCCAAACGATGTGAGATTCGTTCTAAACCTCAGCCATTATTGCAGAAAATTTGTCTTTCTTATGCTTTTGAAACCCCAGTTGCGTACGCAAGATCGTGCCTGCGTACGCATGCAGTGGCTCGCGTACACAGGCCACGACCCACGTACGCAGGCCGAGGGCTATTTTGGTCATTTTATTTCCAAAAATAGATTTTTGCTCATTTCAAAAGGTTATATTTTCCATTTTAATACTCCTCAAGTCAATTTAATATTTGATTGGGCTCTAAACTGGCCTTGGGCCTTAGAGTTTGAGCATCATTAGGGAACGGGGGCCTGAGCCATAAGGGGTACAAAATGCGATGTCTACAGGATGCTCAAGACAGCGTTTGCAAATCAATTGAAGACATTAATCTTCAACACTCTCAGAAAAAAGATTAAAAAAAAAAAAACAAATGTTTTCTCTTTTTCTCACTTGAAGTTTTTAGCTAACCAAACCAAACACAAACAAGTTTGTTTATATATTGCTACCGTTTGAGTCTCCATGATTATTTGCTTCAATTTTTATTTACTTACAAATTTTTCGGCCTTAGATGTTCATGCTAAATTGCTAATTTTTCACCATTGGAGATTATTTGATTGGCTAACTGAATCATTGCAAACTCTAAAGCAGCTCTTGACAAAGTAGCTTCGGTTCTTTTCGGTGGTTTGATTCTAATTTTACATCTGTTGATGTTAAGTTTAATCAAACTATGCAGAATGGTTTGCATTTATACAGTCTAACACAGTCCAATTTTGTGATTTATTTGATGATCTTTAGTTGTTTTTTTTCACTTTTATTTTCCAGAAAATTATGACACTTAGATCAAAAATAAAAAAAGCCTTCAAGTTATTACAAATCAGTGTAATTTAGTTACTATTCCCATAAAAAAAAAATTGTAATTTAGTTGCTTATTACATAGTACATGTACTTTCATTTTATTGCTAGTTGTTTTTATTGCCATCAAAGATTCAAAATCACGACATATTGCCTCCAATTAATAAGACCCCTCTTCTTTGAGGCAAATAATCTCACGTCGATTCATCGTGGCTAACCACGTTATAACAAGAAGATCACATCAATGCGTGATTTCTAGAGTGTGTAACCAAATTGCATAAACAATGACTTCTTTTAAACAGAATAGATGACACAAAAGAAAAATAAATAAAGAGAGCATTAATCAAAAGTGAAAAAAACAGAAAAATTGTTAAAATGCTTTCCATCTTACATTATGTCATATTTAATAATATGGTTTAAAAATAATATTGTTAAAATAACCACAAATTGTCATTTTGTTTAAGTATTTTCTGCTTGTGTCTCTAAAAATGGGTTTATAGTTTAAATTGAAAAGGTTATATATATATATAAGGAGGATACATAGAGTTCAGAATCCTTCAATTCAAGGGTCTAGACCTCATTATTATTGTCCTTTTGTGCCAAAAGAAACCAAATGAGCACCATTATTGGGAATCTTTAAAAGCATCATATTGGTGGGAAACAGGCTTTTAGCAGTGGTAATTATTGAAGTGTTTATATATATATAAAATTAAGGTTAAAGTTAAAATTTCTATTTTAGATAAAGAAGATAGAAAGTCATAAGTGGGGGAAAAATGCTCAAACCGAAAACATTTTTAGTTTTGGATTTCAGATTGATCAAAATTTTAGGAATTTTAGATCCGCATCTACTTCACTTGGCGCTGAAGAGGCAATTGATGAACCCACAAACTCCGACTCTGGTGAGACCACGAACGACACCGTTTAGTGTTTCTCTCTCCCTCTTAAGCTCTGTTTGGATAACTTATTTTTTGTCAGCTTATTTTACTATTCAGCTTATTTTTGCTACTATTCATGAACCCTACTACACTTTTTGATACTATTCATAAGTTCCACTGTACTATTTCAGTTAACTTTTACTCTTATCTATAGCACTTTCTACAAAATTTTTTTAATTTTAGCAAAATAAATAAATCTCAAACAGACCCTTAATCGGTTACAAGTTTGCAACAATTTGCTTTAATTTTTTTATTTTTTTTGTCACGTGACAAGAATATAAAGTTTTTTTTTTTTTTTTCGAGAGTTAGACAAGAATATAAAGTTGATGTACTAAATTAACTAAAATTAAAAAGTTCAAAGGATATTTGAGCATTTTTCCAATAATAAATGATTGACAGTGTGTGTGAGTCAACAGCCCACATGATGCATGAATGAATAATAATAAAATAAAACCCGGAAAATAGACGACGAATTAAACAACCTCAAAATTGTTGTAGGAAACGTGGAATGTTGTATGGAACAATGGATACGAAAAAGATATTAACGTTTACAAAAAAAAATAGGAAAAGAAAAGAAAGATATGCAAGTAATTCACTTAATTCCTTAGAATACTACAAACAATACCTAGCGCCACATCAAAAACCTGAACTGTATAGAATAGATAAATTAATCACTGTTGAAAACCTAAGTACCAAGAAAATTAAATGCAAGGACATCTACCTACAAAATGAAATTGAGACCTAAACCTAGACTTCCATTTTCACAATTGCTTTAGAAATCTCAGGTGTTGCTGTTGTATTTGTTGTTGATGGTGATAATCCACACTGAAGCCAATCTTTGGCACAAATAAGGGCCTCAAGTGTCATGGGACCCAATGAATTCCTGTAGTTATCCATCTTTCTTAATTCAGTGTCAAACACAGAATCAGGACCAACAGTACATACTGGTATTGACAAAATATCAGAAGCCATTCTTGATAGAGTTGGGTACTTCAATTTATTTAGTTTCCACCAACCTAAAATGTCGAACTCATGTTCCCGAGGCAAAAGAGACTCTTCCAAGTATTGATCTAGCTCCGACTTCATATGCTGGCTACTTGTAATCTCATTGATATAGATTTCAAAATCCGAGAGCCCATCCACAGTAGAAACAAGGTTTCCTTCTTGAAATCCATCTTGTGATGTCTCTGTTTTGGTGACACCCTCGTTACCTTCTTCAAGTGCCGGTAACGGAAGTGCTTGAGCAATATATTCTAGAAAGAGTTCATGAACACTATCATTAACAGCCCTAATCCATGATTCAGCATGCTCATCGTACATCTTGTTAAAGTTGAACTCCACAAGCTTCATTTTGAACCTTGGATCCAAAACTACAGCTATTGCTAAAACCAGATAGCAGTCTTTCCAATATTTATCAAATTTTTCTTGCAACGGTCTGATCAAGTTACTGACAAAGGGATCCTCGCTCATGGCTGCATGTGTCAGCTCTATATGAATTTTTGACACTTCATGGAAGAATGTATTAGTGGCCGGGTACCTTAGGTCAGTTAAAATGAGAGCTGCATCGAACAAATGCTTCAAGTATGTGCAGAGAGTTTCTACCTGCTTCCACTCCTCCATTGATGGAGCTATCTTGTAATCAGGATCAACGGTATCCAAGCAACTAAAAACTTCCTTCAATTCACATGCAGCTACTAGCATGTGATAAGTTGTGTTCCACATAGTTTGATCATCAACTAAAAGGTTTTTTGAGCTAGGGACTCGAAGTTGTTGCTTCAGCTCGATAAATTTATCTTCATGTGATTCTGAAGTTTTCACATACTTGACACTGTCACGAATTTTTTGGATTGTCTCCCTCATTGCCCCTAGTGCATCTTGTGCAAGACGACTGAGAACACGAGCATAGCAATTCCCTATTAATAACTGACCATTGAGCATGAATGGGTTCCTGACAGAAAGAAGGCCTCTTAGATTTCCAATTACAGTTTCATTTGATAAGGATTGATCAACTGTGAGGGTAAACATCCGGCCCTCCAAATGCCAATCAGATAGGCAAGCCATAACAGCTTGACTGAATGCATAATCTGACTCAGGAGAAGGAACCGTAACAACATTAAGGATCCGGCGCTGTAGATTCCAATCGGCATCAATGAAATGACCTGTTAGAAACACATAGCCTAAAGTTTGATTTGACGTCCATAAATCCAATGTAAGACTGACATTTCCATGAATGCCACTTAAAAGATTCAGGAGGTTTTGTTTCTCCTTCAGGTACACAGCCACACATTCCCCTTGAACAGTATCAAAGCTCAACATGCTGAACTGAGGTTGCAGAGACCGGACAAAGTCACTGAAACCAGAATGTTCAACAATGTGAAGTGGATATTCGTGCAGAATGACCATCTTAGCGATCTCACGGTTGCAGCGGTCCTGATCAAAAGTGATTCTTGCAGCTCCTTGGCTTACTCTCTGGCGTTTTTTTGGTGGATCAGTTGCAGTTCCTGGACCACCAGTTCTGGAGCCCGGTGTATCTGGCACTTGCAGATTTCTCTGGCGAAATACTGGGCAGATTCCCAAGGAAATATGCCGTTTGAGGTGGCTGGTGCCTGCTAGCTTTGAGCCAGAGATGTAAGCGAAAGATTTTTTGCATAGCTTACAGCATGCCCTAGTACATCCAGGTCCAACAGTTTCTAAGGTGAAGTGCTCCCAGACAATAGACTTCTTTCTCCTACGCTTATTAGGCTGTGCTTCTAAACAGAGTGGTTCATAGATATCAGTCGGGGTAATAGGGTCAACTATCTCCATTGAAGGTGTAGTCCTAAAAAGAAATAAGGATGAAGCATTAGAATGTGCATAAGTAAGTAGATAATCCAGCCAAGAACTATCCATTTGGTGTAAAATATGTATAATTTCTATCAATTGAATAAAGAGGACAATTTGGAATTTAAAAACTATGGTGGACTTTGAAAAGGCTGTTCAATAACAACCATAACAAACCAAGATTTCATGTGCAAAAGGACTGCCTTATCCCATTGAGACTTAAGTGAAGTAAAAATCTAAACAACTGTGCCACATTTCAAAGTATAAGGAATTGGTGTGTTTATAGCGAGTGCTCCATCTACTAAGGTATATACAATCAAATGATTCATATTTGGCTTCCCATGTGAACATATCAAAATGAGTGTTACCCTAAATTGTCCTTCAATTAGTGTTTCTGATTATTGCATCCTATTAAACAATGATAATCACAAATCAAGTATCTTAAACTAAAATCCAAAGCTCCCATTGTGGAACATCAGTGATGTAACAACTACAAGTACATCCAATGGATTTCAAGGATCTTTTATCAACAACCCAGTGCAATTGACAGATGCAAAACAAGCACTTTTCCTTTTCCTCAAAAGTGAAGGCTCAGACAGAACATAAGCATATAAAAAGATGAATCAACATTCAGGAATATTTTTGCATACAAATAGCTCAGTTACTTATAAAAAAGTGGCATGTTATATAAAGTGTATGTTCAGTTACTATTTGGACTCATGTACAACAAGTTATATAATGTCTGGTGCTGAGAAAAAAATGGCCGGTGTAAGAATATGTATTGGGAAAGAGGCCGGAGATGTAGGGGAATACAAAATTCAGTGAATATAAGGCGTGCAACTTTGATAATTCAAGTGTAGAAAAAATTGGAAATAGTAAAAACATATAAAAAGGGTATACCAGGTGCATAGAAATATAGAAATAAACCACAAGAACATTTTTCTGGAACAATAGATCTCATTCTAAGGAAGTATAGTATCTTCAATTAAAAAAAAAAGAAAAAAAGTACATTATCTCAATTTACAGAACTGCATTAGGCTAACAAGTAACAACACCCTTGGATTGAGAAATACATAGCCATAAGAATCTACTGGAATATATATTCAAAATGTGGGGACGTCAGAAAAATTTCCCATGCATGTTACATTGCCTTTTAAAGAACAATGCTTGAACACTCAATAATACAATTTTAATAAAAGGAATGTGCATACCTAAAAAACAGCATGTCCATATCATTAGAATAGATTCAACACAAGAAAAAAAAATTGTTGATGTGGAGGAGTTACTGTGCAATAAAAGTAGATAAATAATGGATTCCTGAAAGCCAGCAGCAAATGTAGACATGTGAATTACATAAAAAAAAAAGTGGCATGTTTGTGAGAGAAATGTCGAATGAGCAGCAGACTAGTTAGGATAAAGTTTTGATGCATACATGGCAATTAGGAAGGCATGATGATCTAAGACGCATGGACATGTACATTGACATGGAATATGGAAATTCTTGCAAAATTACGACACAACATGGTGAGAAAACAACAATTAGTTAACTAATACCTATATCTTTATGTATATTTTATTTATTTTTAGGAATTTTTTATATGTTATTTTAAGTTTTCAAAAAAAATGACTATTACAAATTCAAAAATATCTTAAATCATTATATATTTCCTCCTTACACACACTGAGTACACACATGCACGACCATTGCTCTGTCCCTCACACGAATACATCAGGGGATTTGGAGCGTCCGTGCTTCTTAGAGGATGATTATATATATATAGAACTCAGGACCAGGAAAGCCTAAAGCCACACAAACAAGACTAGATTCTGATTATTTAACCAACCTCACAAAACCACTTGAGGGAATCATAATTCCCTATCACACTGCCAACCTCTAAATCATCTCAATTCACACAGTAAGTTGTTGTCCATCTGTTTAATTTTTTTTCTTATCTTTAATATTTAAAAAAAAAAAAAAAAAAAAATTTACCACCTGAGCTATGATCCAGGGGCAGGTTGGTCCATTAACAAGAGTTAAAAATAGAGTTTCCCTTTTCCAATGGTTTTGATACTCAGCCAAAATACGCACTCCACCACCCATGCTTTGGACTTCAAAAAAGTTAAAAGTCTCACTTTGGGCCATCAAAATGAGAGCCCATTGGACATGAACATCAAATGAACTAAAAATACTTGTACGTTGCAAATTTTAATTTAAAATTTTAGACTCGTCCCCAAAAGGGAAAAAGAGGAGGCGTGTATCTTGGGGGCGCCTTTAAAGACGTTCCCTAAAAAAACGCGTATTCTTATCTCAATCAGATCGGCCTCCATTTCAACCAAACCCTAACTATACACAAAAACACCCAGTCCGTAATAATCAGAGTAACCTATACATAGGTATATCACATAATTTTCACAGACACATATTCAACATGGATTTATTTCAACCTAGAGTTTGCAACAGAAAACTGAACTATAATCCCAAACAGATACTTTAAACACATTAAAACCAAAATTTGAACAAAACCCAGAAAACCCAATAACCAAAAGCCACCACAAAGCCAAAGAGCAACAAGAATCGGATCCAAAGAGAACCCAAAAAGAAACCCACAAATATAGTCAGAAAAACACCGAATTCAATACCTCTGAACAATAAAACTGAACAAATATATAAAAAAAAAAAAAGGTGGAAAGTATCCTTACAATGAATCAACCGCTGGACCAGAATATCAGAAAAAACCTCTGTTCCCGAAACTCCGAAACTAGGGTTTTTGAATTTTCAAAGTTTCTGGGGTTTATGTAATTTCTTTTCTTAAATTTGTAAAAAAAAGAAATATTGAATGTTGAAAAAAATTGAAAAACTGGGCAGAGGGAAGAGGTTGAAGACGAAGTTGATGGGCTTTTGGTTGAGGTTTTTGAAATTTCAGGTTCAGAGCTTTCGGTATTGAAAACTCAAAACCCTAATGGACCTAATAACAAGGAGGGCTAGGGCTAAAGCCTTTAGGCCTTTGGAGTTTGTTTGTTTGTTTGTTTTTTAGGTTTTTCGGTGGAGTTGCTTGTTGGGGTCCATTATTTATAGTTATAGAGAGAGCCCAGATTGTAGGTGAGGAATCTGGACCGTTGGATTCTGATGGAGCCCACTTTGATTTCAGTTTCAATGGCGGTGGGAGGGTTTTTCTAGGGTGATTGGACTAATCATAAGAGGACACGTGTAATGGGAGAGAGATTTGTCGGTGTTTGCTAAGCACAATTAATTACTACAATTTAATGGCGGTTGGTATTGGAAAAAAAAAACAAAAAACAAAGGACGCGTAGTAATAGTAATATAAAGACATATTTGATTGATTAATGGTGATGTAATTTTAATTTAATGATTTTTTGTTTTCTGTTTTTGGGTAAATTCAATTAACATCAAAATCCAGAAAAAGTCCCTAAACGTAGTTAGGTTAGTTAGTCATTTTTCTCAACTGTCTTAAAAACTACAAGTTGGCTTTAGGGATCAAATTAATCAGTTTTAAAAAGTTTTGGATCTGGTTGATATTAGTCCAAACATAAGTTAGATGTTAATGGAATTTACCCTTAAGAAAACTCTAGAGTGCCATCCAATAGTTTGTCTTGTATCTCAATTTTTTAGTTGTAAATATTTTTTTTAAAAATAAATAATTCTAGGATTACAACAAAATTTCTTAAAATGTTTTACAATGGTTGTATTTGTCAAGTTAACAAGATGTTAATGGCGGTGGGAGGGTTTTCTTAGTGTGATTGGACTAATCATAAGAGGACACGTGTAACAGAAGAGAGATTAATGGTGGTAGAGAGATTAATGGTGATGCAATAGTAAGATAAAGACCTATTTGATTGATTAATGGTAATGTAATTTTAATTTAATGATTTTTATATTTTGGTAAATTTTATTAACATACTTTGAGATTTGGACTAATGTCAATCAGGTTCAAGAATTTTTAAAACTAACCGATTTGATTTTTAAAGCAGCTTAGTCCTTAAATACTGTTAGACTAGTTAGTCTTTTTTCTCAACGGTCTTAGAGACTAGGTTGATTTTAAGAACTAAATTAGCCAGTTTTAAAAAGTTTTGAACCTGATTGCTCAAATCTCAAGGTATTTTAATAGAATTTACTCTTAAGAAACAATAACTCGAGTGCCATCCAATAGTTTGTCTTGTATCTCAAGTTGTAAGTTGTAAATATTTTTTAAAAATAATAATAATAATTCTAGGATCACAACAAATTTTCATAAAATGTTTTACAATGGTTGTATTTGTCAAGGTGACAAGATGTTAATAGTACTATGGTAGATAATAAAGTAATGTTAATGGTGGACTTAATCCATAAAAAAAAAAAGAAGGTAGCTCTAGGTAAGAACTAATAAAAACAACTCTTAAGAAATATATTTATATATATATATATATATATATATATGAGATGAGTTCAAGTTACACATTTTTTAAACCATTGGATTTAAGTAGATCCAACGGTCAAAAAAAGACCCTCATCAATACTAATATTTTGATTAGTATCTCATTAATTATCACTTATTTATTGCATTCCATACCTATCTCTAAACCTAAAAAAACACAAAAAAAAGCATACATCTCTCTCTATTTTTTTTCCCAACGTTTCTCAAAAAAAAAAAAAAAACCTCCACTGCACGCCTCTCTGTCTCTCTGTCTCTTTCTCCTCCACTGCTCTTCCACCTCCACCACCAGGTTGCTGGCAGAAAAAAAAAAAAAAAGAGGCCGCTGGTTGCACAACTGGTTAGTCTCCCACTTTTTTTCCCTTGTTATAATTTCTTCGATAGAACTATTTTATTGTAGTACAGACATTGAAAATTTTGGTGGCTATTGTGGTTCTTTTTATATGCAATAGTAGTCTTTTAGTTCTTTTTATATGAATGAGGGCAGGGACGGACCCAGGTAGAAGGCAAAGGGGGCCCGGGCCCCCCCTGGGTCCAAAATTTTTTTTTTTTTAGTATGTAAAATTTTCAAAAAAAAGCTTGGGTCCCCTTGGTTTTTAGCTTGGGCCCCCCTCACCTCAACCATCCCTATTCCAGCCGGCCAGCCCAGGAGTTTTCAAAGCCCATGAAAACCTTAAAAATATATATATATATATATATAAATGTAAAAAAGGAAAAAAAGAAAAAAAAAAAAAGAAAAAAAAGAAGAAAACCCAGCAGTTAGTAAGACCCCAAAACCAAACGGAAAAGCCAGAAATGAAGGAAAAAAAGAAAAAAAAAAAAGAAAAAAAAAGAAAAGGAGAGGCGAGAGTGAGACAGAGAAAGTGAGAGACCCAGCCTTCACAGTTCACAAAGAGAAGACAAAGACAAAGATAAATAAAGGCAAATACCAAAGACAAAAGAAAAAAAACAAATCATATAATATAAAAAATTGTCACACATCACAAATTTAAGATAATAACAGTGATTCACTTGCGCCTATTGTTAACTCATAATGCTAAATTAAATAAATTTATAAATTGAAAATAAGTGAGAAATACTAAATTTATAATTAAATGCATTATGCATATTACTTAGATTCTAGTATTTGTCTTTAGTTAGTAACAACAACCGTTTGTGAGATAATATATATGATTCTTATTTTATTTGTAGATCATGAAAAAATCAACTACAATGTTTGATTTTTTCAAAAGAAAATATTCAAATTCTTCCGAAGTCAACGTGGGATTGCCAACAACTAATGTTGTTATTCCAATTCCGAAAAATGTGGATGTTCCAATTCTAGAAAATATTCATTCCCCAATTCTGGAAAATGTCGATGTTCCAATCCCAAGAAATATTCATTCCCCAATTCCAAAAAATGCCGATATCCCAATTCCGGAAAATAACCATATCTCTCAAATACAATTTCAAAAAGTTGATCTTGATATATTAAGAAACAATGATTTTTGGGTATTTGTCTTAGTTGATAGTTTATTAATACTATATGGATGCGTATTTGAAAAAAAAAAATTCGCTTATCTCCGACCCCCCCAAGCTTGAAATCCTGGGTCCGTCCCTGAATGAGGGTACACTACTTTTACATAGACTATTCCTTCATTCAATTTCACATGTTACTAAATTTTTATTCCAAGTTTCCATTGACAAATATTACTACGTATCTTGATTTAATATGAAAAAAATGGAGATAAATAGATGTTTTATCAAAAACTTCAACATACTCTATGAACCTATCAGGGGCTGTAATTTATGTTGAATGGCCAGCAATATGTATGTTTAATTGTTAAAAGGAATTACCATTTTCTATAAATGGTCCTTTGGGTCCAGCACCGTAATTTCAATTTGAATAGTTATGGTTGTACATACTTCTGAATAGTTAAAAGGAATTACCATATTCTATAAATAAATAAATAAATAAGTTCTTTTTATATGCAACTATATTTTTCGGAACAACTTGCTATTGACTAAATCTATTGGGTCTATTAGTTCTTTTTATCTACAATAGTAAATGTAATGTATCAAAACAATTGCTACATATGTAGATATAACCTCTGTTTTTCTATTGGATCATCTATCGTTTTTTAATCTTGTAAGATTTTCTCTCTAAAAAGTTAATAATTGCCACCTCCCTCTTTTTTATTTTTGGGGGTGGGGGTGGGGGTGGTGGTCATTTCATCCTCACAGCTTGATCTATATTCTACACTTTTGATTTCTTTATTTGCTTCTTTTGTCCAACGTTGTAGAATGTAGTGGCTAGGAATCTCAAAAATATTTTTAACTTGAAAGATTAATAACATGTGCCTACAAACAATTCCCATAAACTCAAAAAGTTGGCATCACATTCACAAACTTTTGATTCCAAGTTCAACTTCACAATAAATGCATCATTTGGATCAAAAGAACTTGTTACTTTGTACTTATAAAAAGTTCCATTTTTCTCAACCTTTTCCTTTGTAAAATGATTACAACTCACCAACTCTTTTTGGAACTTGCTAAATATGGTTCTCGTGTATATAGAAGCAACTTGATGCTCTATTTTTGAGCCAATTACCAAAGAAGGACTTTTATGTCTTGAATCAAAATCTTCCTTTCTTACTTTCTTATAATGGTTGTCCACTGCTTTTGCGAATTTGATGCTTTCACTTCTCTGGGTAGTGTTCATTCCCGCAAAGAAAGTATTTCTATTGTACACCGGTATCCATGACTCTCGAATATTATATAATCCTTGAAACCATTCATTTCTATCCAAGCCATAAGTTAATATTAGGCTCTTCCAAGCCTCCTCAAATTTTTCCACACTAGGTGACTCACGTATGCATCTCTTCAACTCACATTTGAATAATGACTTCTTATGATATATATGAGAAAGTTTCTCTGAAATTTTTTTCTTAATATGCCAAAGGCAAAGACGATGACGAGTTCTTGGGAATACTTTTGCAATAGTTGCACCTATGGCTAAATCTTGATCTGTAATAATAGATAGCTGTTCCTTCCCCCACATTGCTTAAGCCAAGTTTCAAACAACCACACAAAAGTTTGTTTTGTCTCATCTTGCAACAATGCACAACCAAATAAAATTGATTGACAATGATGGTTTAACCTTGTAAAAGGAGCAAATGACATATCATACTTGTTTGTTTTATAAGTCGTGTCAAATATCACTACATCCCCAAAGTATTGATAAGCCATTCTTGATCGTGCATCCACCCAAAAAAATAAATAATTTAACCATATGGCCAACATCATCACATTGAATTGCATAAAGGAAATTGGAGTTTTCAGCCTGTTGTTTTTGGCAATAATTAAGGACAGCCGAGGCATCTTTAGCATCTAGATTTTTTCCCCTAACATCTCTCAAGTGATTCCAGCAATCTCTACTTGTAAATGTTTGGTCACCTACATTGAATATCATGGCAACTTTTCCTATTGGAAGACCTTCTTCACCAAATTTTTCAACAAGACTTTTGGCAACAGTAGACATTTTTTTGTGGCATCAGAGGTATGACACACTTTTTGGACTAATTATACCATGATTGTGGTTGTTGTCAAATCCCTTCACAACCCATTTCTACAACTTCTTATTCTTCATGACCCTAAGCATTGCTTTGCATCCAGTTCTAAGACTTGAACAACTTCCACAGGCCTTTTGTTCATCATCTCTGCTCTCTCCATTATCAAGTGTCTTTTTTCTTTTGCGTTGCCCTTCACTACAACATACATAAATACGACTTGTTATATTATCACTTCTAGGTGGTCTTTTATTGGTACGAACATGGATTCTAAAACCTTCTTTTTTTTGTAAATTCTTTGTAAAAAGTTTCAACACCATCAAGGGAGTCAAATTGCATTCCAACATATGGCTTGGATTTCAACTCACAATCACCAAAATCTTCAAGTGGTAACTCTTGCTCTAATAGCTCTGGATTGTTTAGGGCATCATATAACTCTTCACACTCCATTTGCTATTAAGTAACTATAACAACCAATATAAACAATGAACACAAATATAAAATATGTAAATATAACAACCAATATATTTACATAAATAAAAATTTGAATAATTCCATATTTAAAGAAATAGTCACTTTGAGCCAAGTACTATTCGATTTAGTAGCCAATACCTGTAGCTACAACTAATAGACCGAATATAATATCAAAGTTCCCTCTCATCAGTGTGTAAACATGCAGCTACAAAACATATGTTCCTTAACTACACGTGAGACAATAAAATTTGGAACAACTAATAGACCCAATAGAAAAATAGAGGTTATATCTACACATGCAGCAACTATTTTGATACATTATATTTACTATTGCATATAAAAAGAACTAATAGACCCAATAAATTTAGTCAATAGCAAGTTGTTCTGGAAAATATAGTTGCATATAAAAGGAACTAAAAGACTACTATTGCATATAAAAAGAACCACAACAGCCACCAAAATTTTCAACGTCTGTACTACAATATAGTTGAATACAATAAAATAGTTCTATCTAAGAAATTATAACAAGGGAAAAAAAGTGGGAGACTAACCAGTGGTGCAACCAGCGGCTTCTTCTTCTTCTCTCTCTCTCTCTCTCTCTCTTTTTTTTTTTCCTGCCGGCGACCTAGCAATGGAGCTGAAAGAGCAGTGGAGGAGAAAGAGACAGAGAGACAGAGAGGCATGCAGCGAAGGAATTTTTTTTTTTTTGAGAAATGGTGGGAAAAAAAATTAGAGAGAGATGTATACTTTTTTGTGTTTTTTTAGGGTTAGAGATAGATATGGAATGCAATAAATAAAAGATAATTAATGAGATACTAATCAAAATATTAGCATTAATGAGGGTCTTTTTTTGATCGTTGGATCTACTTAAATCCAATGGTTTAAAAAATGTGTTACTCTCTCTCTCTCTCTCTCTCTCTCTATATATATATATATATATATATATAGAGAGAGATGGGTTCAAGTTACACTTGGTGTAGCTCTTGTAAAGTTACACCTTTTTTATACCGTAGATTTCTAAAAGATTTAACGGTTAAAAAAATATCATTAAATGCTATTACTTTCCACCTCATTCTTGATTGATACCAGCAATTTCTCTCTCTCCTTATTTAATGTTTTATTATTTTTCACTTGATTAAAGGCACATGCCATTTTCAATAACCTAGAAACCATACTAATCTACTAAAGAGCATCCCACCATGGCCAAACCTCCCATTTCATTGACAAGCAAGTGAAAGCTACAACAGAAATTTCTAAATTTTCATCGCAATCTAAAACTTTTTTGTTTCCTCGGGTTTAATACTTATCTTTTCAATAGAAAGATGGACTGTAGATTTCTATTGTATTGGAAAAATCTGGGCATGGAAACCATGTGAAAGATTTATGCAGTACCTAGAGCCACCAAATCCACAAAAGACTATACGTGAAAAATACAAAAGATTAACATTTTAACACTTACCCAAAAGAAATTTTTCAAAGAAAAAGACAAATCTTAAAGATGAACCTAGTAGAGCAGACAGAGCAATAGTTTTCTAAGAAAATTTAGAGCTTCCTTTCGATAAAAACACAGCAAAAGAAAATTTTAAGGAAAGACTCAAGAAAAAAATAACGTCTTTTGTTTAGTTTTCTAAATTGACATTTAGACCAGATCTCCCTCACTCCATTGCCAAGTGACAGAGGACTTATAACTAGTAAAAAAGTTAAAAGTTTTGGACTGATATCTAATACTATATTATAATTTTGAATTTATTTAACAAGCTATTAAATTTAACATGTAGCTCCAATAAGTTGTGTGGGTTAATGCAGGAGAAGGAGGTGAGTTCAGAGAGGTCTAGACAGATATGTGAGAGAGAGAGAGAGAGAGAGTAGTAGAAGAAGAAGAATACGGGTTGGGTGGAGAGAGTTTAATGACTCATTTGAAAAGTGGGCTGTTGAAAATGGCAAGTGCCCTTTAATCAAGTGAAAAACAATAAATAAGGAGAGAGACAAAAGTGGAAAGCAATAACATTTTATGATGTCTTTTTAAACCGTAAGATCTTTTAGAAATTTACGGTGTAAAAAAGGTGTAACTTGAACCCATCTCATATATATATATATATATATATATATATTCCATCCGATAGAGGAATGTATTAGGGATGTACATTGGTTGGTGTGGTTGGCTTTTAGAGGCAATTTTGCACCACACGGACTTTGTTGGTATAGAAACCACACTTCATTGCACAAGCCTCAATTTTTTCAATAAATTGGGATTGGTTTGGTTGGTGTTGCAAGAGAAACAACAAAATTCCAAAAACCACAAATCACAAAAAGTTAACCCACAAAAAAAAAAAAAAAAAAAAAACATATAATTTAGAATCTCATATTCAAGAAAAGAAAAGGTTTATCATTGATCTAGAGCATGGAGGAATGGGCTAGACTGAGAAGCCCTTAAATTTAAACATGACTTTTTTTGGTCTTTCCTCTCCATTCTTGAATAATAGCAACCCTTTTTCTTCTACTCTGTTCTTGTTCCAATAAATTGCTTAGCTCTCTTTATTTTGGAGTTTGTAAGCTTTGTTCCCTTTGATAGAATCATGAATTTTATTTTAAGGGCCCATGTTATAAGTATGTATTAAATAGTGTTTAATGAAATTATTTTTCTTTTTGAGAAAGATGTAAACTAACACCTAGGGGTGTTCACCAAACTGCATAAACCACAAAAGCCACACCAAAACCATCCACAAAATAGCATAACCGCACCGCACCGCAAGTAATAGTGCACCGCATCGCACCACACCGCATGGTGCAGTGCAGTTTGCGGTTTTATAATATAAAAACCGCACTGCACCGCACCCTCTCTATATATTAATATATTTAATTATTTTTAATATTAAATATATTATTAATAGTTTAATAACCCTAGTTTAAAAAAAAAAAGTTTGATAACCCTAGCAAGTGTTGATTAAGAAAGCCAGCCCAAAATAAAGAAAAACTAGCTCAATAGTTTAAAACTTGGACCAAAATAAAGGAAAAAATTAGTTTTGGGTTGGGTAGAAAAAGCACAAAAGAAATATATACCAATTTCAAATCATTCAAACCGCATCTTATACACCGCACTGCATATGTGACCGTAAAAATGAGGTGAGGTGCAGTGCGGTTATGGTTTTGGTTAAACTTTAAACCGCACCGCACCACACCGCACTGCACATGTGACCGCAAAAATAAGGTGCAGTGCAGTTATGGTTTTAGCTAAACCACACCGCAAAGTGCGGTGCTAAAAATGACCCAAAACCGCACCGCACCGTGAACACCCCTACTAACACCATATAAAACTTATTGAATCAATTTCTCTTTTAAACTTCTTAACTTTATATTTTATCGGTAGCTTCTTAGAATTATGATTTTTGATTGAATATCATTATTTCATATAAGATCGTATGAAACTCAATTAAAAAATTGTCATACAAATTTGAGAATTTTAAAGACTTTGTGCTAAAAAATGAATGAAAATAGGGCATTTGAATTATCTTTGTAATATTCTTATAGATTTATTCTCATTTATAAAAAAACTTTACTTCTTAAAAGTTTGAACCAAGGATTAAATCGGGTACTCAAGGATTAAGATGTAGTAATCTTTAAAGTGGCAGTCTACATTCATGACTTTGTATTACTACGAATATTTTAATGAAGGGGTTGCATGTGTAATAAAGTCTTGGGATATAATTTATTAATAAGGCCTAGAGTGCAATTATATTCTTATAGTGATATTAAATATAATTAATGGTAACTTTAGACTTGTCAAGAGTTGACAGAAAAGCCCAAGTCCCATTGGAGCTAGAGTCTTATTTATTCCCTTTTGGTCCCACTCCAAGCCACATACTAGAGCCCAATTGGAATGACCCAAAAGGCTAGTCCAATTACATAATCAGTTATATATATAAGGAGAGAAACATACAGAATTTAATAAGTTTTTCATAAGTGGTTTTTCATTAAGATCATATAAGAGAATGAAATGGTTTGTATGTGAGTGTTGGACACTCTCTTATTTTCTCCTTGGAAACTGATTGAGAGACCACACTTCTTGGGCATTAAGTGGAATTGGAGTGAAGATTAAAAGTGTTCCCAAGTACTTCTAATCTTTTGTTTTGAATTTCACCGCACCAAGGTGCGCTTTCTTGTTCTTAAATTCTGAAACTTACATAGTACATATTATCAATTGCGAATGAAGTAGATCCATTAATTTTCCACTGCTTATGTTTTGTATGCGATACAAACACGTATTTTTCCAACAAGGTTGTCATTCATATGTAAGTTTATATATATAGGAAGAATTGTCAAAAATAAGTTTTGGTCCCTTATTTATTTGACGAGAACGCGGATACTTGAGCTCCCCTTATTCAAATATCTCGCATCTTTTGCTTTTAGATAAGGGATAAGGGATATGTGATATGGGCGTTTGATAAGCATAAGGTTTTTTTAAAAAAATTATTATGCATTAAAACCTTTTGATAAGAGATATTGCATATAATCATGGTTTAAGTAAAAATATATGTTTGTGAATTTTGAATCTTATATATATGATTTTTTTAGCATATTGATGCTATTATTTATACCACGAACATAATATTTTAGAATGAAGTGAATATGCTACTATTATGATTTTTTATGTGAAAGCATAATTGTTAGAAAAATATAGGTTTCGGGTTATGTCCATTATTATAATCTGAACTTAGCCAGTAGGAGTTAAAATTACTGGCATTTCCATGAAAATATTGATTGTTTAGCCATTAAAAGTGGTGAGAACTCTGCTATATCCGGCTACCCGCCCTTGTTGGAAAATACCAACTTGTAAAGGATGTCAACCAATGCTAATGGTTGATCATCTGATCACACTGAAAAGGGTGTGATATTTTCTGAAATGATCCTGGGATTTCCTAGCATTGTGGAGAATGCTGGATGCCTGGCATAGTATATTGGAAGCCTCCCAAAAGTTGTGATAGAGTTACAATTTGACTAACTAATATAATATTAATGAGCTATTAAGTGATTCAAAATTATAAGAAAAGTATGCTTAGTGTATTATAGGTCTGTTGGAAAGTTTATGATAAAATGTTTCACAGTCTATTTAAAGATAAGGTTACAAAATTATGTTAAAGTTCCTTATTATGTCCTTTTATTATTACATGAAAGGAAAAATGATGTATTTTCGTATGAAAGTTCATAAGTTATTTTAAGAATAGTATGAAGACTATTTATCAAAGTTGGCATATCTATAAGATATTTGATTTACATGCATTTTTATTAAATTCTCGTGGAACTAAAAACCATATTGGGCTTCGCAACTCACCCTATTATTTTCAATGCACAGGTTCTTTCTTGGAAGTAGCAAGAGTATTAGAGGTGGCAAGGGATCTAAGGTTCATGTTTGTTAGAATGTATAGTTCTTTTGCTGTATAGAAGATATGGTTTTTTTGTTGTATAGGAGGAATCAAGATGTACTTGATCCTTTTGAGCGGAGATGTATTTTTGGAACCTTAGTTTGTTAAGTTTGTTTTGAATTTCAATTGTATGTCTTTAGGGTTAGGTTTGTAAATAAGAGTTTTTGCTAAACATTTAGTTATGTAATATTTACACAAATACCTTAAGTTTTAGCCAAGTTGTTAATCTTGCAAAGTTTGAAAGTAATGAAGTTTTAAAGTTTTACGAATTTTGTATACTATGGCTTTTATACAAGGAAAAAAAATACGAGAAATGAATTTTAATAAGCACCTTCGGCTTTAGTTATTTAGTATTAGTATTGAGTTAAACTTGATATTAACATGCAGGTCATGCTCTAAAATCTGAAGTACAGGTTTGGGTAGTGACAGTTGTACTATCAGTGCATAGGTTATGATTTTATGGACTTTTAGATGGATGTGAGTGTTCTTAGAAGTTAGAAAGGGTAGTTTGGGTAGATTAGTAAATGCATATCTCTTCGAAGACATTTAAATTTTTGTTATGTGAATTCTTTTGTGCTCTATGTTTGTATAATTGCAAGCCTAATTTATCACACATACATGTTAAGTTGTTATAATGTTCATAATTATGACTGTAAAAAAAAATGGTATCTTAGTATACATGATATTATTTCTTAATAGAATGCAAGCTGCTAAGTTAGGTGATATGTGCAATCGAGTGTTGGAGAGAATTGCCCAAAGGGCAGCCAATGTTTATCCTCCAGCTGAAGGAAGTCAAGGTTCTACACAAGAGGCTTTCCTAAAGCAAATGCCTCCTTCTTTTAGTGGTACCACTGATCCACTAGAAGCAGAGAGATGAGTTTTTAAAATGGAGAAGATTTTTAAATTCCTTGAATGCATAGATTCCCAAAAGGTGAACTATGCTACTTATATGTTTGAAGGTCCTATTGAATTATGGTGGAAATCAGAAGAGAGACTTTTCTTAGAAGGGACAGGTGGTAATGCCCAGATTAGTTGGGCAGAATTTTTGAAGAAGTTTTATGACCAGTATTTTACTGAACGCTTCAGAGATAAACAAGCCACAACTTTTGATAAACTTGTTCAAGGAAGTATGGGTGTTGCTCAATATGAAGCAAAGTTCACAGAACTATCTCGCTTTGCTCCCCACCTTTTTACTACTGAAGCTCTAAAGGTTAAGAAGTTTCATAAAGGGCTTAATTTCAAAATCAGAGAACATTTAACTACTTCTTAAGTTCAAGGCTACAAGAATTTAGCTGTACTTGCTGAAGTTATGGAAGAAGACATTCAAGAACTTGCTGGAATCAAAACCACTATGGAACAGGGTAAAGGAAAGATAACTAAGTTCAACCAACCTTGGAAAGGAAAATTCTCCCCTAACTCCTCCAAGAGAAATGCCTTTCAGTATCCACTAAAAGCAGTAGAAAAATATTCAAAGTGTGGGAAGCTTCATTCCGGAGAATGCCACATTGCTAACTGTACATGTTTCCATTGTGGGAAACTTGGTCATTTCATTAAGGATTGTCCCAATAATCCTAGCAATGGAAACTCAACCTCTGGAAGTGGACAACAAAGGCCTATGATTCAAGGAAGAGTTTTTGCCCACACTAAAGAAGATGCACAAGTGGCACCTGAAGTGGTATCAAGTGCTCTTAATATTTTCTCTAAAGCTGTTCATGATTTATTTGATTCTAGCTCTTCACACTCTTTCATATCCCCTACTTTTGCTGATATATTACACATGAGTCCTGAGTTGTTGGATTGTGAACTATGGGTGTCTATTCCTTCAGGTGAAATGTTATGTGCTCAATGGGTGTATCGACATTGTGTTGTTAATATTGCTGGTAGGAATCTAGTTGCAGATTTGTTGCTATTATATATGCATGACTTTGATGCCATTTTGGGTATGGATTCATTGTCAACTCACCATCCAGTTTTAGAATGTTTTGAGAAATGTGTAGCCTTTCATATACTTGGATGATATGAATTTTATTTTGAGGGAGTTAGAAAGGTTAAACCGTTGAGTATATTTTCTGCTCTTCAAGCTAAAAATATGCTTAAAAAGGGATGTATTGAATTTTTGGCATATATGATTGACTCTGATGCAACTAATGTAAAGTTAGAAGATATTCCTATTGTAAAGGAATTTTTTGATGTTTTTCCACTTGGAAAACTATGAGTTGAAATAACTGATTAGGAATTGTAAAGACTACTCTATTTGTGAGTTTATTATGTAAAGGTGTTGTTTCATTATGAAATTTATTTATTAGTTGATTAATTTTTCTTGTTGGCTTATAAATATAACTTGAACAACATATTGCTATAAGAATTTTCTATTTTGTTGCTTGCTAAGGTAGAAGTTTCATAAATTCAAAACTAAATCTATGGATTTTACTGCTTTAGCAAAATAATGATTTAATTGAGAATTCTACAAGGGGTAAACTGTTATTAATTAAGGAGTTAGCTAAGTGTGCCAAGGAAAGGGACTCACCTTTGGGACTTGTCTTTTGATACAATATTGTTTAAGATGAATAATGGATTCTCTTGATTATGTGATTTGTATATATGTAAATGTATGTATGTGTATTACTGTGGGGAACCTCTTTGAGATGAGAATTAAGATTTTCTTGAGTTTGAGAGTTAGGTTGTCATTCATGTGTAAGTTTATATACTTTGGAAGAATTGTCAGTAATAAGTTTTGGTCCATTTAGGTGACGAGAACATGGACACTTGAGCTCCTCTTATTCAAATCTCTCACATTTTCTGCGTTCAGGTAAGGGATATGTGATATAGGCATTTGATAAGCATAAGGTTTGTCTAGAAAATTTGTTATGCATTAAAACCTTTTAATTAGGTACGTGAATTTTGAATCTTATATATATATATATATATATATATATATCTATATCTATATACATGTTTTTTTTAGCATATTGATACTATTACTCATACCATGAACATAGTATTTAAGAATGAAGTGGATATGCTACTATTATGAACATTTACGTAAAAGCATAATTATTAGAAAAATATAGCTTTCGGGTTATGTCCGTTGTTATGATCTGAACTCAGCCAGTAGGGTTAAAGTACTGGCATTTCTATGGAAATATTGATTGATTGGCCATTAAAAGTGGTGAGGACTGTTGTTGGAAAATACCAACTTGTAGAGGATGCCCACCAACACCTATAGTTGACGATTTGATCACCCTAAAAGGGGTGTGACATTTTCTGATATGACCTCGGAATTTCCTAGCATTGTGGGGAATACTAGATTGTGTTGGAAGCCTCCCAAAAGTTGTGATAGAGTTACAATTGGACTGAGTAATATATTATTAATAAGTTATTAAGCAATTCAAAATTATAAGAAAATATTATGATAAGAAAAGTATGCTGAATGTATTATAAGTCTGATGGAAAGTTTATGATAAAATATTTTACAGTCTATTTAAAGATAAGGTTATCGAATTATGTTAAAGTTTCTTATTATGTCCTTTTTATTATTATGTGAAAGGAAAAATGATGTATTTTTGTATGAAAGTTCATAAGTTATTTAAAGAATAGTATGAAGACTATTGAAGACTATTTATCAAAGCTGGCATATCCATAACATATATGATTTACATGCGTTCTTATTAAATGCTTGTGGAACTTAAAACCTTACTGGGCTTTGCAGTTCACACTATTATTTTTCAGTGCACAAGTTCTTTCTTGGAAGCAGCAAGAGTATTCAAGGTGGCAAGAGATCTATGGTTCGTGTTTGTTAGAATGTATGGTTCATTTGTTGTATAGAAGATGTAGTTTTTTGTTGTATAAGAATCAAGATGTACCTGATCCTTTTGAGAAGAGACGTATTTTTGGAACCTTGGTTTGTTAAGTTTGTTTTGAACCCTAGTTGTATGTCTTAGGGGTTAGGTTTGTAAATAAGATTTTTTGTTAAACGTTTAGTTATGTAATATTTACACGAATATCTCAAGTTTTAGCCAAGTTGTTAATCTTGCAAAGTTTGAAAGTAATGAAGTTTTAAATTTTTATGAATTTTGTGTATTATGGCTTTTAAGTAAGGAACAAAAAAAATAAATAAATAAGTAAATAAATAAAATAAAAAAGAGGCAAGAAATGAATTTTGATAAGCACCTTCTGCTTTAGTTGGTTCGTGTTAGTATTGAGTTAACCTTGATATTAATATGCCGGTCATGCTTTAAGAATCTGAAGTACAGGTTTGCGTCAAGACACATACTATATCGTACAATTCATGTGCACTTCCATACGCTCTTATGATACAGAACTTTTTACACATGATACAACATGATAGAATACATATCATATGATACTAATAACAATGCTTGAAACAACATCTATGGATGGGTCTAGGATTTACAAGTAGGCTTGATTAAATTAAAATGTGTTAAATTGTGGAGGGTATGGTGGTTGGCGGTATTGAGCCATCTAAGCTGTTCAGGTGACCATTTTATGCTAATTAAATATTTTCGTATTATCATTGAGTGACAAATAAATGACTCATTAGACAAATTAGCATTTTCCTTGAGTTAGACGATGAAAATGATCACATTAAAATGAGTTAAAAAAATAATAATAATAATAAATTGACACAATTAAATTTCCAAGAAGCAAAATGAAATTTACCGTAAAATTTGAGGACCAAAAAAGTGCCTTTTTTTGTCTTCTATAAAGTTGTTCTATAGTTATCAATTTTTCAGGCTTAGAATACTACTAATTAAAACTACCAAAATTTTCTTAAAGTTTTTAAAATAATTCCTGTTTATTTCAAATTATTTTAATAATATATATTATAATATTTTTTTCTTGGAGAAAAACTCTTTCTTACATAGTATTTACCACAAAACCTATAATAAATCCTGTTCTATTATATTATTAAAATACTTTCTCTAATTTATATATTGTTGTCAGCTCATGCATTCGTATGGACATTGTACTAATGTATATTAGTAATCTCCACGCAAATCCCCTTGGGCAAATCCTCTTGTCGCGTAGTTCAAATCAAAAGTAAAAACACAAAAAACAAAAAAAGAATATATTATGGTTCAAATCAGATGTATCCTTTTTTTGGCTCCAAACTTTATTTGAAAAAAGAGATAATATAATTGGACAAAACTTAGGTATAATATCTTAGATGCTGTTTTTTAGGTTCTTTATTTAAGATTGAACTATGTGGCTACTTAACTAAAAAATATACTTCAATCTTATGAGAAAAAATTCACATGGCAAAACCTTAAGAAGGGAACCTAAGGAACAACACATAAGTACTATACCTAAATCTTATCCAATACAATTAATACAAGCTTGTTCAGTACGTATTAAATCATAGATCTCATTAATTTGCTGGGCAATCAGAAGGAAATAAATTAATATTACTATCTGAACCTGTAATAATGTTAAATCATAGATCTCATTAATTTGTAATAATGTTATAATAGGCTGGAGAAGAGAAATGAATCAGGAAAAATTAAAAGAGTTGTTGCACTAATTATTAATTTGTGACCGAGTAAGTAAAGAAATCCTGGATCTCCCCCGGTTTTTATCTCCCATCTTCTCCTTTCTTCTTCTAAAAGAATACTCCTTTGTTTTTTTATGGGAAATATCGTAACTTTTATTTTATAAAGAAGAGAAATACAATGCATCTTGAATCAATACCGATTTAATAATGTGTAGATTTTCCTCTATTTAAGTTACAAAATTATCAATTCATTTGGTGTGTTTTGCCAAAAAAATGAGTTGGTTTATTTCCTTGCCGCTTCACGTGTTGTATATGAGTCTATTTGAAGTCCTGGAGTCTGTGTTGAGTATCAGCAATGAGGTTGGCAATAGAAATCGGTGGGGTGGTGGAGCCATTAAGCACATCAGAGAGTGCTGGAATCTGTTTCGAAGACAAAATCCCTGATGCCGATATCCCAAGTAAAAGAGACAGCTTGGTCCATGGCCTTTACATCAGCCTCTAAGGGTCCCAAGGGTAGCTAGAGATGCTTAATCAAGGTTGCAACCATTACCCCGTCATGATTTCGAATCACTACACCGAGGCCCACCGATTGGTCAAAGATGGCAGCATCAATGTTGGTCTTGTAGTACAGTGGGGTTGGGGGGACCTAGTGCATGTCTTGGGCTTGTCTGTGCTAAGGTTTTCGAAGCCAGCTGGAATTCTTCAAGGACTAGATAGGCTTTGAGGAGAATCTCACAGCTAGGTTGTCTCGAGCTGCCACACCGTGTCTTGCTTTGGTCATACCACATGCACCATGCAATAGTAACGACAAGTTCAAGCGATTCTTTCCCCACATGCTGGAAGAAGATTAGGTGCCAAAGTGAGTCCATGAAGTCTTTGTAGCAGATGCCTTTATCGTCAAAAGGGATACTCGAAAGTGCCCAAGTCTCACGGGCTCTGGTACAGTCCCAGAAAAGCTGGCCACTAGTCTCCTCAGCCAAACTACGAGCTTCACACTTCACATCCTCAAGAATCTAGCGATGGCAAAGGTTGACCTTTATGGGAAGCACATCTTAGTAAGCTTTCCACATGAATGTTTTGATCTTTTTTGGGATATTGAGCCCCCATACGGTATGCCAGAAGGAGCTTTTGTTTTGGCTGTTAGATGTGCTTCCTGAGGTTGTAGCCAAGGTGAGGGATAAGGCTACTTTATAGGCACTGTTGACAGAGAAAGTGCCCTTAGGAGTGTATGCCCAAACCAAACGGTCCACGGGTCGGCGTCTACTCAGTTGGATAATGAGGACGGTGTTAGTATCATTTGGGAGGAAAACACGGTGGATCAACTTAGTCTTCCATTCCCCGATTTTCGTATTGATGAGTGCGTTGATTGTGGCATCTTCAGGTAAGGTGTTTTGTGGGGATGTGACCCGAAAAGTGGAAAGCTTCGGCAGCCACTTATCATGCCAGATGCCCACCGTGGTTCCATTACCAATTTGCCATTGGTGGCGAACTTGAACAACACCTTGGGCAACCATGATACTCCGCCATGCAAAGGATGTTTTGTTCCTAGACCAGCATGAAGGAAGTCACTGTGATGGAAATAGCATGCTTTGAGGACCCGATAGACAAGTGATCGTGTGTTACATTGCAATCGCCAACCATGCTTAGCCAAGAGAGCCAGACTAAAGGATTTCAAATCATGGAAGCCCAACCCCCCGTCCTTCTTTGGTACACAGACCTTGTCCCAACTTAGCCAAGTGATTTTGTTCTTACCATTTGTTTATCCCCACTAAAAACTACAAACTATGCTAGTCATTTCATCACAAATGGTATCCGAAAATTTGAAACACTCATGGTGTAGGTGGGTATGGCTTGGGCAATCAATTTGATGAGAATCTCGTTGCTTTCTTGTGAGAGAATCTTTTCCTTCAAGCCAAAAAGTTTGTTTTTGAATCGTTATTTTAGAGCACGAAAGGTATTCTGCTTTGATTGACCCACTTGGGAAGGCAAGCTGAGATATGTTTCATGTTGTCGTATCGCTTCCGCTCTAAAATAGTGCGTTATATCATCTTAAAGGTATTGTGGTGTGTTGTGGCTGAAGAAGAGGGATGTCTTTTCCCTGTTAAGCTGTTGGCTAGAGGCTTGTTCATAAGTGTCCAAGATTTATGCTAGCTGGCTGCATTCCTCTCTAGTCGCCTGACAGAAAATGAGATTGTCATTGGCAAAGAAGAGGTGTAAGATCTATGGGCCATATGGGCAAGCAGCCACCCCTTAAAGTATTCTAGTTAATGTGGCTTGGCGAAGAAGAGCTGACAGTCCTTATGCACAAAACAAAAACAAAAAGGGAGATACGAGGTCACCTTGCCGAAGGCCCCTTATGGGGTTGATGTGGCCCTAGGGCTTCCCGTTATGTCTAATGGAATAAGTAACAAAGCTGACACTTTGCATCATAAGGTTTACCCATTTTCTGCATAATGACCTGTAAATAACCCCACTCAACCTAGTTAAAAGCCTTGCTCATGTCAAGCTTTAATGTCATCTCCCCTATCTTGCCCTTCTTCTTTTGGTTCAGGTAGTGCATGGTTTCAAAGGCTATAAGAATATTATCAATAATGAGACGATTAGACATGGAAGCACTTTGGGTCTCACTAATAATGTTAGGAACGAAGCATTTCAACCTATTTGCCAAGACCTTGGATGCAAGCCTAGAAATGACATTACTAAGGCTAATGGGTTGATACTGTGTAATCTTGGTGGGGTTCTTTACTTTTAGGATGAGGATAATATGAGTTTCATTGAATTCAGGGGAGTAATGCCCAAGTGACACTCACCAGATAAAGACCAAAAATGGGGGGCATACCATCGAGGCTGAGAGATTTTTTTTGGTGCATTTGCTTGAGTGCTCAGTGGATCTAATCAGCTTGAAAAATTCTGTTAAGCATGCATTCATGGCCTCAGTAACCGCTGGTTGAACAACAGCAATAAGGGTCGAAGTGTATCAAGAACAATCCCCTCCATAATGTGGTCGTCTTCCTGCGAGACTCCGTTTCCACATCAATCCAACAATTTATGTCTCTATGGGTCTTAAGGACTTCGGTTTCATGAAGCTGAAGGTCCCTTTCCAAACGTTGAAGTTTCCTTTCTAAGGTGCAAGTGGCTTTCCAACATGGCCAAATTTGACTTTGTTCTACGCCTTTTGTCTATCTCTACAACTGTCAAGGCAGTTTGTAATATGCGCACCATTGGGCTTATAGAGTCCCTCAAGCCATGCATCTTGGACAAATTTTTCACAGCGTGGGTCCCAGGACCACATGGCTTCAAAGTGAAAAGGTGGCGGGTATGTGGTCGGCGAGGCCGAGAGGTGGGGAAGTGGATGGCTAGCAAAGTGGTCGGATGTGGACATGGCAACGTGGTGAACCTTGGTTCTAGGGATTTTTGATCTCTATGTGGCAGTAGCAAGTGCATGGTCCAAACGAATGTGAGTACAACCCTTGGTAGGATGGTAACGAGACCATGTAAAAGGATACCTGACGTAACCAAGGTCGATTAGGCCACAACTGTGAATAATTGCACGGAAACGGTCCATTTGTCAAGCTGGTCTTAAGCTTCCTCTAGCTTTCTCATGTTGGCTAATGATCTCATTGTAGTCTCCAATACAAAGCCATGGGAGAGTGTTTGTCCAGATGAGGGATTCGAGCAAGGTCCATGTCTCCTCCCGTCTGCTAGTGTCAGGGTGTCTGTAGAACCCGGTGAGTCACCATTTTTTACTAGTGTTAGCACAAACCACATGGGCATCAATAAATCGATGTAAAATATTTATGACATGTACCTTGGTCGTATGTCCAATGCTGCTTTCAATTATTCAATTGCTCGGTGGTGAGCTTTGTCTCCATTAAAAAGACACAAATAGGAGCTTTTTTATTTCATGCTCTCTAGAGAGCGTTAACTATGCGAGGGTTCCCAAGCCCCTAATAGTTCCAGCTTAGGATACTCATTGTGACCGGCGGCATTGTAAAGCAGCTGCCACCGATCCTAAGTTTGCTTAAAACCTTCATCTCTGCATCCAGTCATAACTTTTATCGAGACTAGCTTTGTCTTCTGTCATAGTAGTCAAGCTCTTTTTTTTTCTTTTTAAATGCCTGTGGATTTGTCACTAGCTTCACTGGTGTTCATTGCATGTTGGGTCAATTCAAGCCTTTTCCATGTATGTAGCTTTGGGCCTAAGGGTTTTTCATAGGTGATGTTTATGGAATGTTTGATGAGAATCTATGCCCCCGAAATGATTGGCTTTGTTGCGGAGAGACTATGAAGCATGGGTGCGTTTCAGGATTCGGGTGCGGGTGCGGGTGCGGGACTCGGCAATTTTTGAAAAAGGTGGGTGCGGGTGCGACGGGACTCGGTGATTAAAAAATTATTAAAAATATTTTTATTTATATTTTTAATATATTGCTAAGCATACTTTTTCACATTATACAAACATATACCAAATTTAAGAGCAATAGTAGATAATAACTAAAATATGATGTTCATAAATTAAATACAATCCACAAGATTGAAACTAAAACATTCCATGATGAGCCTTAACCCTAGAATAGGATCCCAAATAAACTACGCCACAATAGTTGCACTTAAAGTATGTGTTTCCACCTTTTTTAACACAAGCACTAGGTGGTTTTTCTACTTTAGTCACATACTGCCAAAGAGGACATTTAGCATTTAGCACTTCTTGAGATGAAGTTTCTGTGCCAATGCTAGTAACTTCATCCATTGCAAATTCAATAGATTCAATTTAACCTACCAATAATAACTATTAAGTATTAAGTATTAACTAAATAAATTAATAATAAATCAAACCCAAGTTCACAGATTCACAAAACAGATTCACAAATCACAATGAGTAATAAATAATAACTATTAACTAAATAAAACTAAGATTCACAAATCACAGATTCACAAATCATAAATCACAAATCAAAGATCAAACTAAGTTTGAAAGCTTTATAGTTTATATCAATACCTGAGTTAAGAATGCGTGAGAGAGAGCTGAGGAAAGAATGAACTGAAGTGAGTCAACTGACTGAGTGCCGAGTGGCTGAGTGTCTCACAATCACAGCCACAGGGGAGACAAGACAGAGGCAGAGAGCACACTGAGCACAGAGACGAGTGAGAGACGAAGTGAAAGGAGAGGCAGCTGAAGTTTGGTGTTTGTGTGAAGTGGGCTGAAGTAGGGTTTTTAATATTAAGTCCAAACGGTGCGTTTTGCAACTTTTTTTTATTTTATTTTTTTGAATTTCGGCCTAAATCGGCCATTTCGGCGGTTTCGGCCGATACGGCCTGAGTCGGCCCGATTCAGCGCGAATCACCCCGAGTCGGAGCCGCGTCGGCACAAGTTAGCTAAAAAAAAAAAGAAAACCACATGGCATGATGCAGCCGGACGCGCGGGAAGCGGCATCCCTCGCGCGTCACCGCGTCGGACGCGGGTGCGGCACCTCTGGTGTCGCGTCCGTGCTTCACAGGATGGTAACGAGTTCTACGACCAATAATGCAGGATCTTCCTTTTCTGAGTTGGTTGACTTTAGTGGACATGGGATGGAGGAACTATCAAAGGTTTGTAGTATAGGAGGAAGGTTTTGTGTACTTATGGGTGATGGGGATGTATTTGGAAAGTGGTTAAGTCTTGGTCAATTTCGATGATATGGATATGGAAAAGGACAGGGTTAGATAAAATTTCCTTATGGGTAGGAGTAGAGTGTGAGGTGATAACTGAAGTCAAGGTTGTTTTCATTTCGAGGGTTGAGGTTGACTTTTTTGTTTGGTTGGCAGAGTTGGCCGGTGAGGGAGTTGGTCTCGACGGAGGTGCAGCTGTCGATCTGGTGGTGCGGGGAGGGGTTGAGGGAGGGATAGTAGAAGAATGCACTACCTAGGGTTGTTAGAGGTTTCCCATGGCGGTCCATAGCTAGGCTCCGTACTGTTGCTCATCCTTTGATAGTGCACCACCACTATCGATCCAGAGTTTGCAATCCTTCTCATCGTGGTTTAATAGGCCGCACCAATAACAAAAAATTGGCATGCATTCATACTAATAAGATATCCATAGTGGCTTGGATTCACCCAAGTTTACAAACCTACCCTGGTAGAGAGGTTGGTTGATGTCAATGTTAAATCGGACCCATATATAATGTCCACGACATTCACCATTCGGAGACACATCAACTTGCTCCGCCATGATCAATATTTTTCCTATAATCTCGACATTGTTCTTGGTCATACATCGAAGAGGGAGACTATGGATTTGTATCCAAAAGGATGTCTAAAGAAACATTGCATTATTAGTGAATTCAATGTCCTTTGGTTTGAACAAACTAGTGGCAGCGTCACGTGCAGCTCAGGGTGTTCCCAAGAACACCCTGACTTGAAAAAAAAAATTATATATAATAATAATAATTTTTTTTTATATATTTGCTCTGTATTAGGAACACCCTCAATCACAAAATTAGGAACACCCTCAAATTAAAAAATATATATATATATATCTGTTCTACTTTCAAGCAAAAAAAAAAAAAAAAAAAGCCCAAAAATAAAATTTGAACTAAAATCTGGAAAAAAAAAATGTAACAGAGCCAAGCCCATGACAAGCCCAACAGATTACAGAGGTAGAAAACCCATGGATTCTTAAAAAAAAAAAAAAAAAAAAAAAAAAAAAAAAAAAAAAAAAAAAAAACCAGTATAGAGCAAATCACTAAATCAGAAATCACTTCTAAATCAGAAATCACTAAAAAGTCCTAAAGCAAACCTAAAGACAGAGCAATGCCAACGCCTCAGCTCGCTCGTCGTTGGAGATCGGTCACGTCACTCGCAGCTCGCTCGTCGTCGGAGATCGGTCCAATCCAGAGCACATCTTCGCTCGCTCGTCGTTGTCGCTCGCTCGCCCCTCATCGTCGTCACTCGTCGCTTGCCTCTCATCGTAATCGGAGATCACTTGTCACTGCCTTAGCGGCCTCAGCCTTCAGGCCTCCCTGCTCGGCTACTCCGGTGCTCCCTCCCTCAAGGTATTTCTCTCTCTTTTTGTCTCTGACTCTCTCTCTCTCTTTATTTGAATCACTGAAATGGAAACTATCAAATGAATGAGTCTTTCTCTCTCTCTTTATTCTTTAAGAGTCTAACTCTCTCTCTTTTGAACTGTGAGTCTGTGATTGGCTAGTCGAATCTTTAACTTTATTAATATTTTGCATTTTTTTGACTTTTTGAATTTGGCTTTATCTTATCCGTTGGTGTTGGTGTGTGTTGGTGTTGGTGTTGGTGTTGATGAGATATTAATTGTCTTTTAGTGTAATGTGTATTGTGATTTATGATTGTGAAATTTTCTGATTGGCAGTTAACTCTTGTGATTGGGGGCATTAGGCATGAGGCTTGTGCTTGTCTGTTGAGTGGGGTGGGGGTGGATGGGCACATAGGGCCAGGTAAACACTACTTTAATTATTGTGCTGCACATGGGATGTGTAATGTGCACATCAGTGGCTCTTTTAGTGTAATATGCACAGGGGGTTAAACAATATAACAAAGGGGTTAAACAATATAACAAATTAAAGCAGTATAATTAATGACAAACAAATTAAAGCAATATAGTTTATTGTTAGGCTAAACAACAATAATTAAAACAGTATAATTAACCAATACATTATAAAAGACAAACAAATTAAATTATGTTAGGCTAAACAACAAGGAGAACGGAGTTCGTAACTTTTGTGGGGGGGGGGGGGGGGAGAGGGGGGTCAAAACCAAATAGAATAAAACTTAATTAACTTTCTAAAGGGCTTAAATGAAAAAAATTTCAAAATTTAACCTAGCTCTGCCTTGTAGGTGGCTATTGGAGTTTAAGGCAGTCTATGATTACTAAGGGAGGAAAGATTTAAATTGTTGAGAAAAGAGGTTAGGGGGAAGGAGGAAAAATCTCTCTCTTTCTCTCTCTCTTTTGTGTTGGGGGGGGGGGGGGGAGGTGTTGGTACATGCTTTATTGAAATATATTGGTTTTAATGGAGAATTAGTGAAGAAAACTCATGGGCTGCAGGTAGAGATTTGTTGAATCCAATTCATGATAGAGAAGCTTTGAAATTCCTTAATGGTTTTGGAATTCCACATTGAAAAGAAAGGAATAAAAAAAAGTAAGGAGGCATGCTACTCCTTAAAAAGAAGCGGTGGCATAGCTTTGTTGTAAGTGTGAGAGTTAGAAGCAAAGTTTTGTCGAGTAAGAGAGATAAAGACTAATTTTTCCTAGCGAGTTAGTGTAAGGGCATCTTTGGGTGTATTAGGGGTTTTGAGTAAGTTTATGTAGATTTTTTTATGTGTATGGGGGGGGGGGGGGGAGGGAGGGGGTTATAATTCCTTTTATTAATAGTGAATTTTGGTTGGTGTAGGCTTGGAATTAGCCTAACCATGTTAATTTTGTTGTTGTGATGCTTCCAATATTATTATCTTGTGTGTAGTTCATAATATAATTGTTTGTTGTTTAGACCCCTTAAAACAGATTGTTTAACCTAATATATTAGCCAAGTGATTACTTAGGTTAATTATGAGATCTAGGTTAAACAATGAAAGATCGTATCATGCATGGCAACAGAAAAATAAAGAACACAAATATATGATCACCTAGGAAAACCAATGAAACAAACCGTTTCAAGGTAAAAACCTGGGGAGGATTTGACCTAGCTATCCTTAAGATAAACAAATCCACTAACAGAGAATTGAAAATTTACAATAAGATTTAACTATAAATCTATTGCTACCTCTAGTAGTAACTTACTAACACGACCACGTGTAAACTCCAAATCCACAGACTCTTCTCTCTTAGATTTGCAGCACACAAGCTCCCATGCTTATGACTTTGAGATCCCACTCAAAGATTTCAGATCACCACTTATTGATCTTGCAGTAGCAACTAGATTCCACCAACACTTGATTATAGATCTTGTTCCGGTAGATACTTGTAGAGTTAGAAGGCACAGAACCTCTCAGATCTCACAGGAGTAACTCACAAGTTTTCCAAGAGTCTTCAAAACGTAATTAGAGTTTTTCTTCTATACTTAGGAATGTTGGACTGAAACCCTAAACGTTTTCACGGGCTTGGGATTGATTTGAAATTCTGTAGAATCTGTTTTTTTGCGATTTTCAATCGGTCGAGCCTATCCCTCGATCAATCGAGCTTCACTGAAATTCAATTCTTTTTCCTGCAACTTGAATGTTCTTGAGACTCAACTTGAATCACCTTGAGCAATGTCCTAACACGTATTCTAGACATGTTTTTATTCTCAGTTTTCCAACATAAACAAATTAGGACTCTAAACATTTAATCCTAAATCTTTAAAACCTAACAATCTCCCTCTTTGGCAATCCGTGATAAAACACACATACACATGAATTGCTCAACTCAAGAACTAGCCCAATTTACAAAGTGTTGCCCTAATACAATTCTATGACAATCTACTAACTATTAGTTGCTAGAATAGACAGTAGTTTAGAAAGAATTAACCTGTAAATTCCTGAAACACTGAAAACAAACCATAAACGCATGTGTGAAAATTACAGTATAAATCCAAACTAAAAACTAAACTTGAATTCACAAAACATAAAAGATAGACAAATATCTCAAATGAATAATCATCAAATAAACCATCATAGTCAATCATAAACCATCAATGTTTGTGAAACAAGAACATAAAGAAAATATACATAAAAAATGATAAAAAAAAATACATCAAATCAGCAAAAACTAACAAAAACTACTCCCCTTAAGTACAAAAACTCTCAAACTCTCCCCTTAAGTATAAGAGCAATATATCTAAACCTACTCCCCCTTTTCGTTACGCATTGCCAAAGGCAACCATCAAGGATCAAAGGATGGAGGTGGTGGAAATGCACTCCTATTCTCAGCAAAGTCAGCTCTCAAGGCAGCAACCTCAGTAAGTAGCTCATCAATAAGCTGTCCATGAGTTGCCTGAGTAGTCATAAAAGTCTCCATCATGGCATGGAGCTAGAGAGGAGGGGTAACTGTAGGATCATCGGTCTCATCATTAGTAGAAGGATCCACAGCAGCAGTAGGATCCACCTGAATCTCCTCAACAATAGGGTCCACAGCAGTAGGCTGATCACCAGTAGCAGGAGCAGCAATAAAAGCTTCCACTTTAGGTCGCTTTGACGTACTAGTACTTGGTTCAGCATTCTTCATTTGAGCAGATCACTATCTAAGAAAAATAGCTCCTATAAGGGCAGTAATACGGACTAACTCTAGAGAAGGAAAGTTTTCTAACTCTAGATAGTTCAACACCCTATATATAAATACTGGAAAGAATAGCTTATGTGCTTTAAATGTACTCCTAAAGACCTCAACAATGATCTGAATGAAAAGAGAAGGAAAGCACATGGAACCATCTATAAGAAAAGCATACAAAAAGACAAATCTATCTATAGGAATGGTGTGAATGTGAGAGATAGGGAAAATGTTATGACATGCTATCCTAAAGAAAACATAGTTAAGCTCAATAAACTCACTTGAGTTTATCCTTGGTTTAGATCCCCAAGTAACTGATCTTCCACAAAGCAAAGACATCACATCATCTATAGGAGGAGACTCAGTGTATGGATAGGTAGGTCTACGTACAAGAGGTACATTAAGAGCATCAGATACGACTTTCTTCGTTATCTGAAACTCTTCACCTCTAATCCAAGTAGTCAAGTAATGACCACCTGAATCATCAAAATGAATAGAGAGATTTGAGTAGAATTCTCTAATCAAAGCAGCTGGATGGGGATGAGAAACATCACACAGAGACAACCAATTCCTAAACTGTAGACTCCTATGAATAGAAGGATCTAATTCATCTAGGACAATTTGTCTTTCTCTCTAAATAGACCTATACTGGGTTAAGTTTTCAAAAATTTCCTCATTTCTGGCTATAGGAAACCTAACCCTATCAAACTGAATAGGAGCAGAGGAGGATGCTGAGGTTTTCTTAGCTTTGGTTTTAAACTTTCTACCAACCTTAGGAGCCATATCTAAGATCTAAAGAAAGAGGAAAAACCAAAACAAAACAAAAACCAAGAGCAGACTGCATTAGAGAGAGTTAAAGCACAATATAGAGAGAATTTTCAAAATCTATATGATGCATGATGTAATGCACAAAACAGTTCAATTATATCACAATTTTGAAAATTGACCCAGAAAATCAAAATTTATGCAAAATCCCCAATTTCGAAACCCTAATTTTCCAAAAATTCATATATTGAGCAATTGAATATCACAATAGGTATAAAACATGTTACAATCACTCAATTAAACAATATCATAAGTCAATTTCAATCAATTTTACCCAATTGAACAAAATCCCTAAATTCCTCAAGAACACATAAACCCTAATTTCAAAATTTTGCACAAATCATGAAAATTTTGAAACTAAAATGGGGGAAACATGTTTATATGGTGCATGAACAAAAAACCATTCAACAAATTAGATCAAAACACTTAAAATCACCAAAAACCCCAAAATTCCTTTGGTTTAAAATTTTGAAAAATTTGATGAAAATGCATGTATGCATGTAATATAATAAAAAAGGAAGGGTAAAAATGTCTTACCAGATGTTGAGGAAGAAAACCCTTGAAGCTTTGACTCAGAAAGGAACAAAAAAAATTTTTACTGAGAAAGAATTGAGAGGGATCAAAGAAGAAGACAAAATTTTGAAGAACATGTGTTCTGATTCCTTTTATTTTTGAATAAAAACGATTTTCGATCAATCGGGAGGAATCAAGCCAGGAATCGAAAAAGTTTTAAAAACAGGTTCGACTGATCGAGAGTAATCGAAGAAGGAATCGAATCAGGCAGTGAGTTTTGTTGTAAAAATTTCACTTTTTCGATCAGTCGAAAAACAGATTCGATCGATCGAGACTTGAAAAACCAGAATTTTTGAAAAAAATTGAAATTTTCTATAGGAGGATTTTTTTAAACTGGATTTCATGAACATGAAATGCGTGTGAATGATTCCAAAAGTTTTCAAAAATCACATTCTCTTCAACCAATTCAATTTTTATCAAACTTCAAAAATTTTCTCCTCAAAAATTTCAACTCAATCCCTAAAAAGAGTATTAAACATCACAATAAGCATAATCTTGGATGGCCACATTAATTAACACACAATCACATGTACAGTGTTTAACAAAGATTTGCGTGTGGTGTGTGTAACTAGCAAGTGTATGAGATACATAAAAGGTGATATGTAGATAGTAATTAAAGAAATTTTCTACATCGTCAATCACGATAGTTTGAAAGTGACTATCACCTAAAGAGTTACATCAAATAACTCCCACATCTCCTAGAAAACACGCTTACAATCATGTAAAAGCATTTTATTTTTCTTTTTCTTTTAAATTCTCTTTTGATTTTTTTTTTTTTTTGAAATCAACACCTCGTTTAATCTTGCTGTGCAAGTGCTACATCTTATCGAGCAAGGCTTTTATAATTTTCACACAAGTGTTCATGATTGGCGAGTAACAGTGGTGAGATGGTTATTTATGTCTTTCTTCTAGAATTTTTTAGTCCTTATAATCAAAAGAATGTGACATCAAAATCAAGAACATGTGTTTAAAAACCATAAACAACTCACACAGTTAAGCACTACATAGCACAAACTAGCAAAGTGCAGAAAAATTGCTCATCAAAACTAAACAAGGTACACAATCATGAAATGCAAATTTCATAGGACAACCTCAATTACACACCTGGTGATGTGTAATACAAATTTTTTTTTTAATTTTTTTTTTCTATTTTTATTTTTTATTTTTTTTATAAAAAAAATTAAAACATCCTAACAAACCTAGAATGAAATGCATGAATGTAATGCAAAGGAAAATCCTAATCAAAAACATTTTGGTCACAAGGAATTGAAAGAATAAGCACGAAGACCATGTCAGACAGACTCACTAAGATTGAGTCTTTTGCATCCACACTCTCTTAGATGCAAACTTAGAATTGGAGTTTCTAGACAACTTAGATTGATGATCAACTCCAGCATTGGCACAAAGGTTAAGAGCCTTTACCAATTCATGAATAAATGCCATAGGATCTTGTGCTTTTGGCACAGACACCTTTTGTTTGGTTGCTTGCTTTGAAACTTGCAACTTAAAACAATTTGGGCGAGTATGCCCAGCTCCACGAAAAAAGTGACAAAACCACTGAGGTGTATATTGTTTCTTACTTCCAGGATGATTGGATTTCTTGGGTTTTGACTTACTAAGATCTACCCTAATCTTCCTAGTAGCTAGAATCTCTTCCTTAGGCATCTTGACTTCTGGTGTAGGAATAGATGAAGCATATACAGACTTAGTAGGATGAACAACAGAAGTAGAAACACTCTCAACAAACCCTAACCCTGTCTTGTAAGAAGTAGGTTTTTGAACATTTAGCATGTTATCTAGTTTAGAAGTTAAAGACCTATCAAGTTGTTCTCTGGCAACAGATAATTCAGATTCTAAACTTTTAACTTTCTCAATCAAAGACATGTTCTCAATCTTAACAGAGGTTACGAGTTCCTTAGCATCAAACAATTTAACCAACAGATTTTTCTTCTCTTGCTCAAGAGTTTTATCTTTTTCAAACCTAAGTCAACATTCATAGCATCCTTTGCTGTAATCTTGCAAAGCTTGTTATAAGCTTCTTGCAAGTCAACATTCTCAGAGATTTCCCCATCAGAAGGGTTCTCATCAACAATTTCAGACTCACTTACTACAGCAGTAGCAGTGAAAGCCATGAAATTTCCTTCTTGATCACTTTCAGACTCATGATCAGAATCTTCATCATCACTAAGGGTAACAGTTATAGCTTTTCCCTTAGATCTCAAATAAGTAGGACATTCTGACCTAAGGTGACCATACCCTTGACAATCAAAACACTGTTGACCTAGAGAATTGTTAAAGGATTGAACAACTTTATTTTTTTGATTTTTCAGAATTATTGTTTTTAGTTGTTTCATTCTTCTTCACATTCTTAGGGTCAGCATTGTTTCGATTTCTTGCCCTTCTATTATTGTTCCTTAGAAAGTTTCTAAAGTTCTTGGCAAAATAAGCAATCTTTGTAGAAGAGATTTCATCATCAAATCCACAATCATCTACATCATCAATAGATTTCAAAGCCATAGATTTAGATTTGCTAGTTTTGGGTAAGTCAGACTCATAGGATTGAAGAGATCTTACAAGCTTATCAACAGGTATAGTGTCCACATCCTTGCTTTCAGTTATAGCAGTGACTTTGGGTCTAAAATTCTCAGTTAATGATCTAAGAATCTTCCTAATAATCTTAGGTTGATCATAAACTTCACTCAAATTAGAAGGCTGAGTTCACTATGTCATTTAGTTTGGCATAGAACTCATCAAAGGTGTCATCATCAGACATTCTAATGCTTTCAAACCTAGATGTCAACTGTTGTAGTATATTAATCTTAACAGCCTTAGTGCCTTCATGCACAGTTTCCAGAATATTCCAGACAGTATGAGCAACCTCTACATTAGAAATTATTTTAAACTCTTCCATAGAAACAACATTGAATATAGCATTCATAGCCTTGCTATTAAAGCTTGCTGTTTCTTTTTAAGTGGTAGGCCATTCACTTACAGCAGTGGTAGGTCTCTCCCAACCATTTTCAAGAGAGAGCCATACTCTCTCATCTAGAGATTTGAAGAAAGCTTTCATCCTAACCTTCCAATAAGCATAGCTGTTCCCATCAAAATGGGGAGGGACCACAAGAGAGTGACCGTGTTCCATGATAGCAGGGGTCAAGGATCAACTGAAGGTAAACTACCTAATCAAGAGCTAACCCGCTCTGATAACACTTGTTTGTTTGTTTAGAGCCCTTAAAACAGATTGTTTAACCTAATATATTAGCTAAGTGATTACTTAAGTTAATTATGAGATCTAGGTTAAATAGTGAAAGATCATATCATGCACAGCAGCAAAAAAACAAAGGACACAAAGATATGATCACTCAAGAAAACCAATAAAACAAACCGTTTCAAGGTAAAAACCTGGGGAGGATTTGACCTAACTATCCTCAAGGTAAACAAATCCACTAACAGAGAATTGAAGTTTTGCCGATATTCTCTACTATCTAGCCTTCCAGCAAATGAGAATTAACAAGAAATTACTTCATCCAGTAAGTGTGTCATTGATCAGCTTTGGAGGAATGAAGGTTCTACCATTAGGTACTATATGCTTATGACTTTGAGATCCTACTCAAAGATTTCAGATCACCACTTTTGATCTTGCTGCAGCAACTAGATTCCACCAACACTTGATTGTAGATCTTGTTCCGGTAGATACTTGTAGAGTTAGAAGACACAAAACCTCTCAGATCTCACAGGAGTAACTCACAAGTCTTCCAGGAGTCTTCAAAACGTGGTTAGGGTTTTTCTTTTATACTTAGGAATGTTGGACTGAAACCCTAAACATTTTCGCGGGCTTGGGCCTGATTTGAAATTCTGCAGAATCTATTTTTTTGCGATTTTCGATCGGTCGAGCCTATCCTTTGATCAATCGAGCTTCACTGAAATTCAATTCTTTTTCCTGCAGCTTGAATGTTCTTGAGATTTGACTTGAATCACCTTGAGCAATGTCTAACACCTATTCTAGACATGTTTTTGTTCTCGATTTGCCAACATAAACAAATTAAGACTCTAAACATTTAAGCCTAAATCTTTATAACCTAACAATAATTATAAATTAGCCTATAAGCCCATACATACACATGGATATATTTAAAAAAAGAATTATAAATATATGCATATTAAAATTTCCACCTAAGTTGAATGCCACTAGTGGTCATATTTGTTTTTTTTTTTTTTGGGTCAACTCTTTAAAAAAGTCCTGCAATAATTTTACTTGGTAGAGTATACCAATTGTTCATCATTGATCGTTTTATTTTTGAAAAATATTAAAAAAAAATTTGTCACTTCTTAACTTAATTTTTGTTATTGCGGTACAATAAATTTATTTCATGTCTACATATTTCAAATATGATATGAACAACTAATTTTTTGGAACATGGTAAAATTTTTCATTGAAGTTTATATTTGTAAGATAATATGGATTAGTTTTAAGTGGATAATAAGCGATTTCGAATGAGGTTTAAGTAGAATGGGCTGGAAGTAATTTTAGGGACTTAAAATAGTTTTAAATATGTTAGAAGTATTAGAGCATTCATACCAGTTTCCTCAGATTTTTAGCTAAACTAACCCAAGAAACACTATTTTTTCTAATTTAGCTATCTTTTATTTTTATTTTTTTATACACATACATCAGCCTCCATACTACAACAATTTTTCAATTACATATATGAGTTCAAATTATACCTAATTAAAGATTTACAAATTCTTTAAGCCATAAATATATACATAAGTTTTACTCTCTTTTTTTTGATATACACATGAGTTACACTTTTTATATGGGACTTTTGATGGTTTATTTATATTAGTTTCTTCGTCTTTTTCACAACATTAACTCATGCAAAAAAAAAAAATTAAAAAAAAAAAAAAAAACTTAGATAGGACACGTTGCACAAAATTAAACAACAATTGAAATCCAATTCAGAATTTAATTGGATTTTCTCTTAGTTTTAGATTTAAAATATATATATATATACACACACATATGAAGGGCATACATACGATCCTACATACGATCCTATCATTTTTACGATCCTAGTGCAGTTCTAAACATTTTGGTGAGGTGGGATCTTAAAATTGTGCGATCCTACGATTTAGATCGTGATTTTGACAACCATGTACATGGTAAATGTGTAAAAATTAATAATATAATTCAAAGTTTGTCCATGATTACCATAAATAAAGGTCTTTCAAATTTTATAAAAAAATTAAAATCCAAAGTGATGGATGAATAAATGATATTATTGTGGTCCTCAATTTTTGCAATGAGCAATAAACACTTGCACCAAAACTAAGATATTGAATTGATACCTGGTACAAAATTAGATTCCAATATAATATTTAATTAGATGTTCTTTGAGCTTTGGTTATATATATATATATAGAGAGAGAGAGAGAGAGAGTGTGTGTGTGTGTGTGTGTGTTAGGTTCAAGTTACACCTGGTGTAACTTTAAGTAATGTTACACTACCTAATAACTTGTTATTGAATTAATCTTTTGAAAATCTAACTGTTGAATTACATGTTCTATATGTTCTTAACATGCATGCCAATTTTCATATCAATCAGATGTTATTTACCATTTGATCCATAAACTCATCTTTTATGGATTATTTTAAACTACAAAAACTTAAATTTTAACAATTGAATGATGACATGGCTATTAATCTTTGATCACCTTGAAATTTTGTAAGCATGGAGAATATATGAAGATAATGTAATCTAACGGTGGATTTGTCAATATTTGCATCCAATTAAAAAATATTGAGTGGTGTAACATCGCTTAAAGTTACACCGGGTGTAATTTGAACCTAACTCATATAGAGTTAAATATATATATATATATATATATATATTGGCAAAGCTGAGAAAAAATCCAATTAGGTTTCAAATTGAAATTTAATTAAAGTCTAATTTTGCGCCACGTGTCCTATCTAATCTAAGTTTTTAAATTTTTGTGACAAGTGAGTTAATTTAGTGTAAAAATTGGGTTTCAATTAGAGTTTGATTTTTCACCAGATGTCCCATTTAATCTAAATTTTTTTTTGATGCCAAATGAGTTAATTTAGTGTAGAAAACAAGGAGTCCAATATAAATAAACCATAAAAAACATAATCATATATCTAACTATATAAATATATATAAATATATATATATAGTTAGATATATATATATATTTGCTTTTTTAAACTAAAGTTTAGGGAAAATTCAATTAGAATCAAAATTGGATTTTTCTTTTGTTAGCTTTCCATACAAATTAAATTGTTTAGATTTTTGTTGTTATTCTGAACTAATGAGCATGTTTTTTGTATTGTTTCTATTCAGATATTTTGTATACGAAGATATTGAAAGTAACAAATTGTAATTGAGCTGAACGATCTCATGCACGTATCCTTATTCAATTTAGGAGATACTATTTGCCCAATTTATTATTTTATTTTGTGTTATATTTAGTAAAATTTCACAGACAATAATTGTAAATTGATATTGTATATTTGGTATCCAATAATTGTAAATTGATTACGTAATAACAATGTAATGAGAAACTTAGAGTAGCTCAACTGGTAAAGTCTCTGATGGTTGTATAAGAGATCTGGGGTTCAATCCCCGCCTACACCAAAAACTGATTGGTGTCTTGGTCTGATGATAAAGAGCTATCATCAGGAGCGGACGCTATAGGTTAAAACTCTTTCAAAAAAAAAAAATCATAAAAATTGTAAGGAAAAACTATTTTAGTACCTCCAAATGTTTAATAACTCAAACTAACATTAATTGCACTACTAAAATTTATCATTCCCGTGCGTAAGCATGGGTTACATACTAGTCTATATATATAATAATAGGTGAATTTAAGAAAAAGTCAAATTAGAATTCCAAATTAGAGTTCCAATTTTACATCACGTGTCTAGATTTATGTGGGGACCACACCATAAGTATCCTTCAGATTCAAAATTAGATTTCAATTGTGAGCTAATTTTTTGCCATGTGTCCCAAATTTTTTTTTTTTTTTTTTTTTTTTGTGCCAAATGTGGGGACCACACCATAAATATCCATCAAAGTATTCATTGTGAATAAATAATTGTGATTCAATGAATGAAATTTTTTAGTCATCTACTTCAATCTTGATAGAATATCTATGGCTAAGATGTTCTTGAAAGAATAAAATGTAGCTACATCCCCCTTCACTCTCTCTCTTTCAATTTTCCACTCACAAGTCACAACCCTCATTTAGCTTATCTACTTCTTCCATCTTGTGCCAAAAACGAAATCCAAGGATCACATTACTAACATTCAGATGTAATCACCAAACTAACCCAAACTCATCGCTCTTCATCTCCTTTCTCACAAAGACTTCAACCTGCCATTAGAATTTGTGTTGTAAATTGGATTTTCGCTCTATATCATTTTTATTTTTATTTCCATATGCTCTATTCCATTATCTCCTTCTTTATTATTTTTATATTTAAGAATTGTATTCTACTTATAACATTTATTTTTATTTTTTATTTTTCAATATTAAAATCTTTGGTTTTGGCATATATGGTTCATACTAACAATATGATACTATTACAAGACAAGCAAGGAAATACCCATCTTGCTAAGTTTTATGTTCCTTTCAATGATTTTGAGAAACACAATGTCAAATACGAGGTAGGATCTTCATGTTTTACTTTTTAATTAGATCTTTTTAATTTCATTGTGGTAGTATTATTTTTTGGGGAAGGTGAATTTTTTAGGTATTAACTTTGATGGGTTTTGTAGGTTCATCGATTGTTTTCATAATGGTAAATAGAGATTTGAAGCTCATTATTTTGTTGAGGTAAAAGTTTTCGTATTTTGACTTTAGTTACTATTATATTCTTTATATTCGTTAATTATTCATGTATCTGTATTTGTGACACTTGGGTACAGATCATCAAAATCCTCTGGAACAAAGCTCTATGTGAAAAATATGTTTTGCTATTCTTCTAACCTCTTCCATGACTTCTACTAAATGATAGCAGGATTAATCTAAAACATCGGTATTATATTGCAATTGTGCACAAGAGTTTCATGTTGTGATTAACAAGAAACTGTCGCCTATCATGCAAGCATGTGATTAGTAAAATACAATATAAAATATAAGCCTTTGATTTTATGTTTTCTTCTACAGGTTCATTTGGAATTCCGCTTATTTTGCTGAAACTGAAAACTTTTTGCTGAAAGTACTGTAAATAAAGGTAAAAGTTAGCTGAAATAGTACAGTGGAACCCATGAATAGTATCAAAAAATGCAGTGGGACCCATAAATAGTAGCAAAAATAAGTTGAATAGTAAAATAATCTTTGCCAAACGGACACTACACATAAACATAAATTTTAGAAATCTATATTATTTATGTAATAAATAATGTTAATATGGTTCTAAAAATTATACACGTTCCTAAATTATGTTCATTTAAATTAATTCAAATTCATGACAAAGTAACCCAATAATAACCAAATTATTATTAAATTGGGTTTGAATATTTTTTTTTTATATTCTTAATTAAATGTGAGTTAATCACATTCAAGCTCAACACAAATCCCATCTCTTAGCCTCCCTCTATGGTCTACCCCTCCAAACCCTTTTTCTTTCACTCTTGCAATGGTTGTCTAATAATTGATTGGATGCACTTTAGCGCTGCACATGATCTCACATGGGTCCTCTTCCTCCACAACCATGGACTTGATTGTAATTTTATTTATTTTATTTTTCTTCTTTTACATTGTTGCTTTTTACTCTATATGCTTTTAAGTGCTTAAATTTTGCTGGGTTTGTGTTTGTGGGTGTTTTTCCTTTTGTTGCCTTTAGACGTAATAATTGGAAATTTGTAATCTTTCGTAATAATAATTTTTTTTAATCTATTTCACTTTCTATAGTATTGTTAACATCTTTAAAAAAATATATAATATATATATATATTTTAATTTGCAAGGCATTCTCACAACTCTGGAGACTGGTACCTTTCTCTTGGCTCATTAGATAGCCACTTCATATATATAAAGCATTATAGTAAATCCCAAATATTTTACTTCACCTCTTCTCCATTTTAATTAATCAGAATTACAGAAGTTTCTGAGCTTATTGATAGGTTAATAGACATTTACTTTAATAATTCTCTATGATGGATTACCAATGGATTTTTTGTTTAATTCATCTCTTACAATGTTCAAATATATAGTTGTTGAGGATGAAGGAGATAATGTTGTTCAACATATTCCAGCATGTAACAAAAAACCAAAATCTGAATTAGAACTGATAATGCAAACTACGATGTCATTGGTAGAAATTAAAGCATTGGAAGGCTCAGGAGGAGTAAAGGTTTCCTTTATCTTGAATTATTTCAAATACATCTTTATTATGCAAACTAAAACTAACCCAATAAATGATTTTGTAGGAAAGGTTTCTTATTTGCTATGCTGATATTGTAAACATAGAAGCAGAAATTGGGTGGAATTATACATCTTTATTATGCACCCAATAAATGATTTTTGTAGGAAAGGTTTCTTATTTGCTACGCTAATATTGTAAACATAGAAGTAGAAATTGGGTGGAATTATACCTCATGTCATCTTTGCAAATGAAAAGTAAAGTAGCAAAATAATATGTTTTTGTGTGCTAGGTGACCAAATTATTCATTACTTATATTATATAGCTATGAAAATGATTGCATAGGAAACCAAAATGATAATTGCTTTAATTATAGATGTAAAAATAAGCTTATTACATTTTTTTTATTTCTTTCATTACTATATTCAGTTAAATCCAAGTGAAAGATGACAACTTCTTTTGTTCTTTTTGATAAAGAAGTAGAAAAAATAATTCAGAAAATTTCTTTGAAACTTTCTTCAAAAGTATCTAATCTAAATGCTTAACCATTTCCAATTTTAGTTTAATTATTCAAATTTTCAATATCCTTCATTTAATGGTCGTATATGTTTAAGCAAAGTGCAAGAAACTGACAAAACAATAAGCTCTTACTATGAAACAAAGGCCAAAACCAAAATATCAAATTGTGGTCAATAATCAATCATAGAAACATTATGACAAACATATAGAGAGCAACTCCAACAATCACCATTAATATGAACTGTGCAACAATCTAATTGAATTCCAAAAAAAGCAAAATATGTATGAGTAGTTCTAAAATGATAAAACCTTGAATATATCCATGTCATAATTAAATTACATTAACTAATGTTTTATATGTTTAATAACCCCTACCACCACTACAATTGACAAGTCGCGTGCATAAGCACAGGGTTACATACTAGTATATATTAAAAGCCAAAACTTAGAGAAAATTCAATTAGATTTCAATTTTGCGCCATGTGTCCCATCTAATTTTTAATTTTTTGTGCTAAGTGAATTATTGAGTATAAAAATCGAAGAGTCCAAATCCAACTAGATTCTAAGTTGGATTTCAATTGGAGTTTAATTTTGCGCCACGTGTCCATCTAATTTTTTAATTTTTGTGGCAAGTAAATTGTTGGGTGTAAAAACCGAAGAGTCTAAATCCATGTATAATTTGACAATTTTCTCAAAAAATGTATAATTTAAACCATGTAATTGTGATTGTTTTTAATTTGTACATGTGGGATTACACACTAGTTATACCTAATGTGACAATATCGTCATTTTTGTCATCTTTAAGTGGTGGTAATTCTCCTCGTCTCATAAATTTTAAGAAAGTGATGATTTGGATAATTTAGGTTCGCTTGAATTTTTGTGAACAAAATTAATTAAACTTTTACTTGGAACACTAAACTATAAAATTAAATTATTCAAAAACTATAAAAATATCAACTTGCAGTTAATTATTTACAAAACTTCATTGAATTTACCCATGGTGTGCTGTTTCAAGCGAGAAGTACCTAGAGTCATATCCCCTATATTGTGAGTAGTAATATGGGAGTTTTAACCAAGTGTAAGTGTGCGTTTAGAGCAATGTGCCCTCAATATTTTCTAAACCTAAACATAAACATGTTGTTTAACATAAACTTTATTTAAGAAATTAAATATTTTGTTTTTACAATCATTTTATGTGTTCATTTTTTTTACTATGTGATACACATAAAACTGAAAATATCTTGATTTTAATAGCCATAACAAAAGCTTGAGCTAAAAATTATATTTTTGAAATCTAACATGTAAAGAAAAAAACTCTAAGAAAAGAAAGAAAAATATATATATATGAAGGGAGAGAAGAGTCTATTCCTTTTTGGGATAGTTGAATTGTCTATCCTAAACAAAAGAATCATCTTAAAAAATAGTGTAGATTATATTTATGTGATATAACTTAATTTACTTAACATTATTTATGTTAAACACCAAAATTATTTATGTTTTTACACAATTTTTTATACTATAATTATAATTTTAATGTTTTCCATAGGATGTGACTGAAAAACTATTTTTCACAATGTTGGGGAACAACTTAGGAACGAAATGCTTCAGGAAGTCGTTTCTGCTGGAATATCTGTTTAAATTATAAAGCAAATGGTAAAACTAATGTTGTTATATTCAACAGAACAATGCTAAATCGTTAGGCTTTTCAGGCACAATTTTGATTTCATATTTATCAAAAAAATTGCTTTTATTCTTCAAAACTATTTATACAATTTTAATTTTAATATTTTCCATAGGATATGACCAAAAAAAAAGTTTTTCGTGGTGTTGGGGAACAACTTAAAAAATAAAATGCTTTTGAAAATTTTTTTGGCAAGCGTATCTGTTTAAATTATCAAGCAAATAGTAAAAATAACATTATTATATTCAACAACACAATACTAATTCGTTAGGTTTTTCGAGCACAATTTTGATTTCATATTTATTAATAAAATTGCTATTATTTTTCAAAAGTGTTTACACAATTTTATTTTATACTATAATTATAATGTTAATGTTTTCCATAAGATGTGATAGAAAAACGGTTTTTTACAGTGTTGGGGAATAATTTATTGAATGAAATGCTTCAAAAAATCCTTTCTACTGGAATATCCATTTAAATTATAAAGCAAATAGTAAGACTAAAGTTGTTATATTCAACAGCACAATGCTAATTCATTAGGCTTTTCAGGAACAATTTTGATTTCATATTTATCAATAAAATTGCTGTTATTTTTCAAAAGAAAAAAAAATGATGTTTAATTCATACTCTAAATTAATTGTTTTAAAAATGTAAATGAATTTGTGCAAGGCATGTCTTTTCAAGCAAAAGAATATCTTGAGGCATAACACCTATGTTATGAGTAGTTGAGTAGAGTCTTAATGGAGAGTACCTTTAGAGCAACTTAACCTCATCAAACATTTTACTAAACCTAAACTCAAACATATTCATAAACATAAACTTTATTTATTAAATTCAATAATTTCTTTTTGTTCATTCCATGTGTGCATATATGTGTGTAGATTTTTTTTTCATAAAAAAGAAAAATATTGAGATTTTTATAGCCATAACCAAAATTTGAGCTACAAAATATTTTTGGAAATCTAGTATGTAAAGAAAAAAGTTCTAAGGAAAAAAAAATGAAAGGGCATAAGAGTATACATATTTTTCTAGATTCCAACATGTAAGTTAAAAAAAAAAAAAATCAAAGAAGCGGGGTTATGATGTTAATGTTTCAAAATTTACACTATTTTATGTCAATGAAATACAAATTGGTGCATGCGCAATTAAGTACCAGTTTGGATACTGATGATTTGTTCCAGAGTCTGCGTTTTTCAGTTTTTTTTTTTTGAGAAGCGCGTTTCAACAACTATTCTGCTTTTCCAGTGGGTCTCGTGAATTGTTCACGGGACCCACAAACCTCTTTTTTTAACAAAACTTTCATTAAAAATGAGTCCTGCGGCACTATTCACATATTTAAAAATTATTTTACTACAATGTTTTCAATTTTTAGCAAAATAAGCGGTATCCAAACACACCCTAAGTGTTATGATTTTTTCGTAAAGTGCTTAATATGTGTTTTTCATTCTATTATATTTATAATATATAATTAGTATTGTATTTTAATGTAAATAATTCTTGATTGGATACAGTTATCATTTTTAGTGTTTAGGTGTACTTTTGCCAAAACATTGAGTGGGTGAATGAAAAAATAATGGGTGAGGAACACTATTGCGTTAACCACAAATGTGGCAGCCATTTATGGTGCTATCCTTAGTTGGAGGGGTTTTTCAGGATAACCCAAGCATGTCGAGTTCATTATTTCCCAACCAAACTCATCACGTTTGTGTAAACCAATCTAACCCAACCAGTTTGGGTCAAGTTGAGTTGGTTGCGTTGGCAGGTTGTACTTACATATTTTATATCTTGCAAAAAATTAGACTTTCATCAACTATCAATTAATTTTTTCAATTATTATAATTTACATAATTGGTATAAATTATAGTGCAAATTTCTAAATTTATCAAAATTAATTCTCAAAATACTAATATATATATGTGTGTGTGTGGGGGGGGGGGGGGGGGGGGGGTAAGTTGGAATGGATTGAAATTTTATTTTGAGCCTTATGTTGGATTAAGTACGAATTAATAGTATTATTATTTTCAAGTCATCTGATCCAACCCAATATATTATATATGTTAACTGAATATGTTATTGGATGCCTTAGGGCAATTGATAAAGAGAATAAAATGAGTTCCAATGGCTAAAAAGTAACAAAAGCTAATAAATAAACAAATACATCTCAAGTCCTACTTGTAAAAAAGCCATCAGATTACGATAAAAAATTCAACCCTAACCAATATCTTAGGGGACTGTTAACCGGACACATAATTATAATACCCGCTTTGTTGTGTCTGACACCAACAGTCTATGAGATGGACCTAAAAATATTCCAGCTGTACTGGTGGCAGAATGTTATAGCCGCTCTAGTGCCTGGCAGAATCTTGATATTGTTCTTCCAGACAAAAAGGGGATCCCACATATTGCCCTCCAAACAAGACATTATATAGTCTGATCCGATAGACATTTCAACTTGACATGTTTCACCTACGAAATGTGTCATGCTTGACATTGCCTGTTTTTTCTTGTCATATTTAGATGCTGCACTTGCATATTGAGCCTTCTGGAAACCATGAAATGCTAGACTTGCTTTGTTGCATTGCATCAATGAAATGAAATGGAGTAGAAGCCTTTTCAATCAGCCATACTGGTGCTATATTTCTCTCTCAGATGCTTATTTTTCACTTCATATCTGTGACAATTTTCTCCAAGATGGAATTAACTCCCACATCTTGTTGAGTCATGTGAAAACCACAGCACTTTGTCTACAAACGGAACCAATAAGAGTAATAACCAACTTTGAGATTATATATGGTTGTGTAGTTTTTGCATCAGAAAATGAGGTAGATATGACTTGCACTCTTCAAGTTATCTAAAGTATAGCGAGTATCAGAGTAAATTTACCAAAGGTTGTCGGGAGTCCACTACAGCCAAAAGAACTTTGAGGGCACACCAGTTAGTTTCCTGTAAAGAAAGAATACTCTGTTACGCAAATCTCATATGTACATATGATCATTTTTGACACAACTTTCTTTTTTTTCTTTATAATTGATAAGTTGGGGACACAACTAGTAAGTCATGAACCCATGAATTCACACTTCATCTCATATTATGAGAGTAGAAAATACCTCTAAAAGTAAGGGATCTCAAAGAATCCAATTTTAACTCTTCAGCACAACATCTTTTTACTATATCAAATTGCATTGCCTCAAAAAGGACAGAAGTCCCACTATTAGTATTATTTACCCCAAACAAGCACAAATGTTTGAGATGATGCACAAATTAATAATTAATATGGATCCCTCATGACAGATCCTTCATCCCTTGGTATTATATTTACATATTTATCTTTATCCAAAAACAGAAATGGATTCATGATAAAAGGACTGAATATTCCTAGACAGGCCAATTCGACAGAATTACTGGCAGTATATAGTGGAAAACAAAATTAAAAAGGAGAACAAGTAGGCTACCAAGATAGGCAGTCTGAAATTCAGACGAAATCATTAGGGTTCACTTAACAAGCACAATGGCAAGAGTACCAACTTAAACTAAGCAACAGAAACAGAGTAACATGCATATACACAGAGCAGAGAGAGCATTAAAATACATAAACTTCAAGAGATTCATGTCCCATACATAAGAGGATATACATAATTTATAGACTTTTTAAGAGTGTTTCAATTCATCATCAAATTAAATGGGATCCTGACTAGGAAGTAACAAAAAGGGAAGAAAGCAAGCAGTCAAATAAGGACAAACCATTCTTCAATGCACAACTCTACCAGTTGAAGAAACTTGAAAAATATTCCCCAGCATAATGTTCTTCAGTCCCATGTAATGGCCTTGACGCTCCTGGGATCGCATGTGTCAAGTGAAATGGCCTCATCTCAGCTTCTTCTAGTTGAGAATCACAGAACGACCAGAGCAGCTGAATAACACAAACAAACAAATATGAGAAGTAATTCAACATTATGAGTTGGGATAGAATTTTTTTTTTTTTTAACAATCTTCATTTAATGATAGGAAGTTCCCCTGCCAAGGATAACACAACTCAACGTCCAATTTACTGGGACTGTTTAATAGGAAATACCAAAAACACAACCAAGAATTATATCCAATGCCAAATGTCATTAAAATAAAAAAAGTCACAACCTTACTATTAAGAAGTGGGCCATCCAGGAGATTGAAAACTGAACATGTGGACTAATCGATTAGTAAAAATGGGTACAGAATAAATAATGCAAGATAACACAAGCTTCAAAAAGTTCTCACCTGTATTGAATCAGTTCGGAAGAAATTTCTCTGGACTTTGCGTCCATCTGGAAGACGGAATCTAACCCTACAAAGGAGGTTCCTATCGCCCTTGGGTTCTTCAGGCAGAGGTGGATATGCCAGCTTCTTAGTGGTGCATGTTTTTTCCTCTTCAGTAACAGTTACATCTTTGTCTAGCAGTCCTCCCTCTTTAAGTCTTTCATGCCTTCCATAGAAGCTGCCAATGCATGTATCATTTCCTTGTCCTCTTCATTTGTTTCATCTGCAACCACAAGAGCATTATAGATTTGACCAGCAAGAAGAAACCCAATTCATTTTAACAACAAGAGATGTCTCAAATGAATCTCTCTTTACAACAAGACAAAACTCAAAAGCAAAATGAAAGCCAAAACTTATAACTAACAACATAAAGTAGTTGACATCTGCCTGAGAAAGTGTCTTTTTTATTTTTTTTTATGATGCGGAACCTCACCAAGGCAGGGCCCTTTGGACCCAACCCTAGGGAGGTGTTATCAATAAATAAAATATCAAAGAGTTGCAAAATAGTAATCAATGACCTCATACCATGTTTCTCATGTGTGAAGTGTCTGGAATGTTTGGTTGAGGGAAAAACTAGAGGGATGGAAAACGGAAGTTTTCCCTTGTTTGATGTGGTGGAATTAAGGGAGGATGGAAAAGGGGAGTGGGTGGAGATATTTCACCCAGTCCCACCAAAACTCATTTTCCCAGATTGGGAGGAAAAATTCAAGAGAAAAGACATACTTCCATGAAATTTATGACTTTCCGCATTTAATTTCAATCTCTCTCTATTCAAATTTTGTGAAAGAATATATATATATATATATATATATATAAATGTGAGGGTATAATAGTAATTATTATCTTAAATGGAATCAATTTTAATTATATTTACAAGAAACCATAATTAAACTAAAATATGCACATTAATTCATTTGTTGATGTAATCATGTAATACATCATTTTCATAATAATATTATTCATTGTTATATCTTCAAACAATAGGATAAAAAGGACATATAAGTGAATTAGTACAAGTTACACTTCCTCTCATTTTTTCTTCTAAACTAAACAAAAGAAATCTACAACTATTTTATATCCTCTCACTTTTCTATCCTATCAAAAATTGATTTCTTTTCTAACCTTCTTACATTTTCTCATCTCCCATTTTTTCACCCTCCGTAACCAACAGACACTCTAGCAATTAAAGTCACCTTACAAATTTTTGGTTATTATTTTTTGCATCAGTTAATGTATTAGAAAATAACAAAAAGCTGTATTTCATCATTGCTCTTTTTGTGAAGTCAGCGCATTGAAACCCTTACATACCTTTACTGCTTTGACGAGGAGTCGAAGAACTTTCTCTCGGGCGTTTATCAGAGAGAATTATGTGATGATCTTTGGGGCCACCATCCATGCATGATAACAGATCCTACATATGACATGAAACTTTCTATGATTAGCAATGCAATACAACTCAAACTTGGGTGCAAGTTTTTCTATACAACAATCCTTAGCCCCTTCCAAGTTTTTCTATACTCAAACTTTCTAAGATTAAAGTTTATAGTGTGAAAACATGCACATGTAACTTTTCAAAGGACCCATGAAACATCAGATGATAGGGAGGACGATATAAAGAAGCAAGACTATCTTGATGGTTCTCTGTTGTAGACAAAGAACCTTGGTCTGATTCCCAGACCCCAGAGCGTTTCATTCCTCATCAAAATTATGGTGTGCTCTACATGAAAATAGCAAAGAAAATTGCATCTTAATGAATGGATAATAAACAAACCAGTCCAAGATAAAATAAATAAAACAAGATGGCGACACTGCATTTCAAGTTGCAACAAAATGATAGGAGGCGGTGAACAAATATAGTATAGAAGTGAAAAAACACATATAAGTGCTGGAACACTCACATACTAAAAGAATGGCATAAAGAAATACCATTGTCCACCATTCTTCATTACGAGACAAATATAAAAATGCAAACAGGACTAATCGTCCTGAACAATGATGGCATAAGAAATCCATTAAAACTGTCATGACACATAAAAAAAGTACCTCTTAGGTGTTAAACATAAAATAGAAGAGAAACATGACTAAACCAATCTTGACTAACATGAAAAAAATGAAGAAAAATGACTCACAAATTTTAAGGGATTAAAAGCCCTCTATAGTATGTTCTTCCTATAATCCTATTAAGAAATAAATTTTACATGCCTTTTTTTTATAATGTTTACACAAAGAAAATTAATTTGCTAGTAAGATTTTATCTATTAAAAATTTTATGGTATATGCTTTGCGACGTGCAACTAATCTGAGTGAAGTTCTCCTACGTCATATTAAAAAAAAAAAATTACACCAAAACATTGGAGTTGAAGGGAAGAACAAGGAAAATGTTAAATTGAAGAATATTATATGCAAGTCCAGTTTCTCCTACATTCAATTCACTCAATGCGTAATTTATTGATGCCTTGCTGATGCAAATGCAAAGTCAATTTAAATTTCAGGGGATTTTGCAAATCATGGCACAAATGGAAGCTATTTTGCAGCATTTTTAAACAAAAAAGGAAAAGCTTGATTCACAAATGAGGTATGTACAAAAGTTAACCAAGGCAAGCCCTGATTATAACATAAAAAGACAACCATACAGGACACAAATTCGGAAAAATAAAATAAAATCATTGCCGCAATTGAAATTGTATGGAAAGGTTTCAGTTCAATGATCAAGGCTGGAGAAAGAAAACATACTGATACAACATTGCATCATCATAAAGAGCTTCCCTTATAACAGGTAAAGGAGGGCGTACTTCATCTCCAACATTTTCATTTCTTGTGTCCCTCTCCAAATTACTGAATCAATAAACAAAAGTTACTGTTATAATCTAAACCAATCATGTAAAATTTAATCAATTAAAAATCACAATATTAAAAAGCATTAAATAAATTTCTTAACTTACCCTGTATTCTCATCAGCCAAATAGTTCACATTTTCCGCTGCTAGAGATTGTGATGAAGTTACTACTGGCCCACCTTCATTACCCACAAAGAACAACTGAATAGCTTCCTCAAGCTTCCAATGCGTGGCCTGTTACCACAAGGCTCCACCATTCAGTTCCATACCTTCTTCAATTCAAAGACATTGGTAGCAAACAACCATTCATATAGTTCAAGAAACTAGATACCGAACACAACAGTAAAATTTAAAATAATTTCTATCAATCAACAGAGATCAAGAGAACATAAATAAATAACCTAAACTAATAGTATTCCCAAATACTGGCATGTAATTACTAAAGTCAGCTTAAAATTTCCTACTTGAGTTGGCTCTAAATATATTTTAAAAGGGTCATACCCAATGCACAACAAATATATATGATAAAAGGGTCAAATCGTGGTTTCAAAACCCCATGTGTCTATGTAACAATCAAAAACCTTTTTTATGAACTAATTAGTCTCAGCTGCACCTAGCTTTTTGCGAATCCTATCTAAGGTGAAGGTGAGAGTATGTCTTCCACCTCTCAATTTATCATGCCCTGCATTGTTTTAACTTTAATGAATCAATATAAACAATTAATAGTTTACCTAGCAAAAAATAGATCAACTAAAAGAATGCCTAAACATTGGTGTATATTTTTCATGCACCTAAGCATGAGTATGAACTGCTTAGCTCGTTAGGGGTGAATGCCCCTGCATTACTTGACAACTAGTTCTAGCAAGTGGGGTCAGTTGCCAATAAGTTTTACTAGCTAGAGAGTCCAAAAGCTCTTCTTTTGAAAGGTTCCCTACATATTATATATATGTGTGTGTGTATTTTTCAATATGCAGACAACCAAGTTTGAGCGTGCTAAATCTCAAACAATTGAAACCATATAGTATAAGCTCCAGTTACACCAAAAGATAACATAATATAAAGTTCGAGCCTTTCATTCTAGTGATCATGTCAGACAACAGAAACCATTGGTATATTAAGTGCCCACATAAGGAAAATTCGTTGTCTCAAAAGTAAAGCTTGATGAATAATACACAAAGAACCAAAATCTAATAAACACACATTGCAATCTCCATCCCAAAATTCAAAACACACAGTACAATCGTAACCCAAATTTTCTTAAAAAAGAAAAAACCCAGAAGAGTATTCAGTCCCTCAGTGCCAAAGATGTAAACTTTATTATCAAAGAAATCAGATATCAATATCAAATATAAAATATATGTGACCTGCAAGAACTGAATGGCGGTATCGGCGGTCTGGCCAACGGCTATCTCTAGAAAAAACAAGAGCGGTCCTTCATCCATAGCTTCTCTTCTCTTTTTGTTTTGTTTTTCTCTCACAAACCTGACTGCTGAGAGATCTCTCTTAGCCCAGGAATAGGAACGAAACAACTGAATGAAATCATGAATGCAGAGACAGAGGGAAAGGTTTATATAAACTACTAACACGTTCGATCAAAAGACAATAAAACCTATTGTAAATTACACCTCAAGTTTGTTTAACTTTAAGACTAGCCTCTGAGCACGCGGCTCTTTTATTTTTTTGAAAAAAAGTTAATAATTTACATTTATTATAATTTGGAATACTACATTTTCTAATCACAAAAAAAACCTAGGGGTGTGATGAAAAATTATTTCACCGGCTAATGTATAATACTCATCAGACCCCTAGGTTTTTTTTGTGATTAGAAAGTGTAGTAATCCCAAATTATATGAATGCAAATTATTAACTTTTTTCTAAAAAAATAAAAGAGCCTCTCTTCATTTTATTGTTAATCAATGGAAAAGGCCAGAGAAATAAATCTTCATATCAGTAGATCATGTTTGTAGTCTTCCTAGATTTCATGCCATTAGACATTCCCACAACACATGAATCATTGTTTCAGTATATTCATTCTATGCCCCAAATTCTTTATGGATGAACTTGCATAAAATTATTTTGTTGGCATCAAATTTAAATCTCCCTCACCACCATAATGTTGGGGAAAACAAAACATAACAGGGTTACCAAATTAGCTATAACGTTACCCGAGGGGGGAAAAATGTCAGATATAGCATTAGAGAAATAAATATTTAAATGAATAAGTTCATTTAAACATACATACCTGATAAAGTCTTACATATATGCACACCATAAGTAAGTACATTTCCACAAATCATACATAGCCTATTGGAATGATCTTTAGGCAACAATTTAACTATGAAATTAGGGCAGTGAATGTTGGGAATATTACACAAAGTAATAATGGAAGAACAAGATTAACAGAAAAGACAAACAGAAAATAGATAACTTGGAGGCACTATATCGTTTTCCTTAGACAATATTTGCCCCCCACACTTTTGTTGCTAAAGCGTTATCGCAAATTTGTCTCCAGGATACAACCAAGATAGTGGGTTCTACAGATAGCAATTTTGGAGAATAACTACAAGATTTTTTGTGTTTCTCTCCAACTTTGTTTTTTGTGGAGTTAGTTATTTTTCAAGTGAACATAAGCCTCTATTTATACCCATAGAGTTATGTTTCATGAAAAGACACGTATAGAGAGTTAGTTATTTTTCAAGTGAATATAAGCCTCTATTTATACCCATAGGGTTATGTTTCATAAAAAGGCACGTATGGAGTGTTAGTTATTTTTCAAGTGAACATAAGCCTCTATTCATGAAAAAGCATGTATGTTTCATGAAAAGGCACTTATGGAGAGTTAGTTATTTTTTTTTTCATAGAACGGTTAACAAAGATTGAAACCTTGTCAACCTTTCTGAACAATCACCAGAAAATTCTGCAGAAAATTCCAGAAAATTCAAATTTTTGAATTTTCATTTAGAAAATTCTAGAAGTTGAATTTTCACTTTATGAAACCATATTCTCCAAACTCAAACATCATTATTACAACCTATCCTTGTATATATCTATATATACAACATTGAATTAATAATTTCGTACAAATATATATACCTTATGATGAGAACATTTCTTGACTTGAAGGGCTGTTGTTGGTTTAGTTTGCATTGATTTGGTATTCAAAGAATATGTAATCTCCCTCCTGTAATCCAAATTAAAAATGAACAATCATAATTGAATTCTTTTATAAAAAAATGAAAATAAAGAAAATAGACCCAGGATATAGAGTGACCTACCCAAACTGGTTGCCTTCATTACCCACAAAGAACAACTGAATAGCTTCCTCAAGCTTCCAATGCGTGGCCTGTTACCACAAGGCTCCACCATTCAGTTCCATACCTTCTTCAATTCAAAGACATTGGTAGCAAACAACCATTCATATAGTTCAAGAAACTAGATACTGAACACAACAGTAAAATTTAAAATAATTTCTATCAATCAAAAGAGATCAAGAGAACATAAATAAATAACCTAAACGAATAGTATTCCCAAATACTGGCATGTAATTACCAAAGTCAGCTTAAAAATTCCTACTTGAGTTGGCTCTAAAAATCTTTTAAAAGGGTCATACCCAATGCACAACAAATAAATATGATAAAAGGGTCAAATCGTGGTTTCAAAACCCCATGTGTCTATGTAACAATCAAAAACCTTTTTTATGAACAAATTAGTCTCAGCTGCACCTAGCTTTTTTGCCATCCTATCTAAGGTGAAGGTGAGAGTATGTCTTCCACCTCTCAATTTATCATGCCCTTCATTGTTTTAACTTTTATGAATCAATATAAACAATTAATAGTTTACCTAGCAAAAAATAGATCAACTAAAAGAATGCCTAAACATTGGTGTATATTTTTCATGCACCTAAGCATGAGTATGAACTGCTTAGCTCGTTAGGGGTGAATGCCCCTGCATTACTTGACAACTAGTTCTAGCAAGTGGGGTCAGTTGCCAATAAGTTTTACTAGCTAGAGAGTCCAAAAGCTCTTATTTTGAAAGGTTCCCTACATATTATATATATGTGTGTGTGTTTTTCAATATGCAGACAACCAAATTTGAGCGTGCTAAATCTCAAACAATTGAAATCATATAGTATAAGCTCCAGTTACACCAAAAGATAACATAATATAAAGTTCGAGCCTTTCAGTCTAGTGATCATGTCAGACAACGGAAACCATTGGTATATTAAGTGCCCACATAAGAAAAATTCGTTGTCTCAAAAGTAAAGCTTGATGAATAATACATAAAGAACCAAAATATAATAAACACACATTGCAATCTCCATCCCAAAATTCAAAACACACAGTACAATCGTAACCCAAATTTTCTTAAAAAAAAAAAAAACCCAGAAGAGTATTCAGTCCCTCAGTGCCAAAGATGTAAACTTTATTATCAAAGAAATCAGATATCAAAATCAAGTATAAAATATATGTGACCTGCAAGAACTGAATCGCGGTATCGGCGGTCTGGCCAACGGCTATCTCTAGAAAAAACGAGACCATGCTCTGCTTATCAGAAGTAGAGAGCAGTCCTTCATCCATAGCTTCTCTTCTCTTTTTGTTTTGTTTTTCTCTCACAAACCTGACTGCTGAGAGATCTCACTTAGCCCAGGAATAGGAACGAAACAACTGAATGAAATCATGAATGCAGAGACGGAGGGAAAGGTTTATATAAACTACTAACACGTTCGATCAAAAGACAATAAAACCTATTGCAAATTACACCTCAAGTTTGTTTAATTTTAAGACTAGCCTCTGAGCACGCGGCTCTTTTATTTTTTTGAAAAAAAGTTAATAATTTACATCTATTATAATTTGGAATACTACATTTTCTAATCACAAAAAAAACCTAGGGGTGTGATGAAAAATTATTTCACCGGCTAATGCATAATACTCATCACACTCCTAGGTTTTTTTTTGTGATTAGAAAGTGTAGTAATCCCAAATTATATGAATGCAAATTATTAACTTTTTTCTAAAAAAATAAAAGAGCCTGTGAGCACGTGCTCACTCGCGTGCTCAGAGGCTAGTATTTCGTAATTATCATATGTTTTTGGCAATTTTTTTTATGTAGTAATCGATGTTTTATTGATTGGAAGATGATGCTATAATTTAATATTAACCTTTAGGGGGAGGAAAAAAAAGATCGTCTGAATAAATCTTATAAATTTACATATATTGAAAATGCATAATGAAATTGTAACTATAAAACTACTTACAAAATACATGTGAAAATATTTACAAAACCTATTATGAAGAAGATGATGGATCAATGTAGAAAATTGAAATATTTACGTCAGGTAAAACTGTAAAATAATTCACTACATCTAAAACATGAAATAGAAGAGCCTCTGAGCACGCACTCAGTTGTGATTAAAAAATGCATCAATCCCGAATTATGATGATTAAAATGTTTTGTCTTTTAAAAAAAATAGAAGACCATTTGAGCACAGGCAAAGTGAAATAGCCTGTTTTAAAATAAAATAAAATAATACTTGACACAAAATCTAAAATGGACTTTTTTTGGGCAATCAATCTAAAATGGAATTCTCTTGATAATGCAATGCAATAAATAAACTTTGGACTCTTCTTCATCCAGTGCGATTGGGATCTCAAATTAATGGGTCTACCAAGTTGCCTTTTGTTATTTAAAAGTACCATTTTATTGAACATGTTCTTGTAACTTTACCAAAGGTTGGTTGTAAAACCTTCAAAGTTCAAACCATGAAATATAGAATGATAATCCCCTTCTTCTCATCATGTATACTGATATTTTTGTCCAAATTTAACACATGAATTTTTATGTCATAAGCTAAAGGAAACTTTATCTTTAATATACAAAGGAAGGGCCTACTTAAAGTACCCTTCCTTCACATCTTCAGCTTTCAAATGCATATACATCTCTCTCCAAATACTTCACATCACTATCTTCAAATGCAATACACTCTGTTTTTTTTGTTTGAAAATTAGTATAGAAAGTTTTATTTCCCACAGCTTGCCATTAAGGACAAACAAAGTAACCCATTTTTCTCATAAAAACACTTATAACTTGCATTGTCCTTGTGTCGTGCCCACTGGTGTTAACTTTCATGTTTGTAGTCTTGACTCATGAAGCAGTGTTTTAGCCAAATCTATTATCTGCTGTGAGTGAAGTTATTTAACGTGTTTCGACTTGTCTAGATTTCTCGAACCAGTACTACCCCATAGCTCCCCTCCTCTCTTCATTCCATTGTTAATCAATGGAAAAGGCTAGAGAAATAAATCTTCATATCAGTAGATCATTTCTGTAGTCTTCCTAGATTTCATGCCATTAGACATTCCCACAACACATGAATCATTGTTTCAGTATATTCATTCTATGCCCCAAATTCTTTATGGATGAACTTGCATAAAATTATTTTGTTGGCATCAAATTTAAATCTCCCTCACCACCATAATGTTGGGGAAAACAAAACATAACAGGGTTACCAAATTAGATATAATGTTACCCGAGGGGGGAAAAATGTCAGATATAGCATTAGAGAAATAAATATTTAAATGAATAAGTTCATTTAAACATACATACCTGATAAAGTCTTACATATATGCACACCATAAGTAAGTACATTTCCACAAATCATACATAGCCTATTGGAATGATCTTCAGGCTACAATTTAACTATGAAATTAGGGTAGTGAATGTTGAGAATATTACACAAAGTAATAATGGAAGAACAAGATTAACAGAAAAGACAAACAGAAAATAGATAACTTGGAGGCACTATATCGTTTTCCTTAGACAATATTTCCCCCCCACACTTTTGTTGCTAAAGAGTTATCGCAAATTTGTCTCCAGGATACAACCAAGATGTTGGGTTTCACAGATAGCAATTCTGGAAAATGACCGCAGGATTTCTTGTGTTTCTCTCCAACTTTTTATTTTGTGGAGTTAGTTATTTTTCAAGTGAACATAAACCTCTATTTATACCCATAGAGTTATGTTTCATGAAAAGACACGTATGGAGAGTTAGTTATTTTTCAAGTGAACATAAGCCTCTATTTATACCCATGGAATTATGTTTCATGAAAAGACACGTATGGAGAGTTAGTTATTTTTTTCATAAAACGGTTAACAAAGATTGAAACCTCTTCAACCTTTCTGAACAATCACCAGAAAATTCAAAATTTTGAATTTTAACTTAGAAAATTCTAGAAGTTGAATTTTCACTTTATGAAACCATATTCACCAAACTCAAATATCATTATTACAACCTATCCTTGTATATATCTATATATACAACAGTGAATTAATAATTTCGTACAAATATATATACCTTATGATGAGAACATTTCTTGACTTGAAGGGCTGTTGTTGGTTTAGTTTGCATTGATTTGGTATTCAAAGAATATTAATCTCCCTCCTGTAATCCAAATTAAAAATGAACAATCATAATTGAATTCTTTAAAAAAAAAAATGAAAATAAAGAAAATAGACCCAGGATATAGAGTGACCTACCCAAACTGGTTGCCTTTATTTTTTGTTTTAATTTAATTTTTGGAACCACAAATTGTAGCCGAATAGAAGTGGAGAAACGATTATGTAGCAACTGGTTGAGTTTGCTATTAATACATAAATTTATATATACACATGGAAGAAGAAAGAGTACCTCGGCAAGTCCAAATCTGATATCTCACGCTCTCTACAGCCATAGTCGCTGTCTTCTACTATTTCTCAAATGAAGCTGCACTGACTTGGCACATTGGCCAATGATGATGCTGAGCAACTGGCGTTGATTTCAATGACAGCTTCATTGAAGTTGATTTCTCAATAGGTTTTGAATTTGGGGGTTCTGTTGCGATTTTGCACACGCTTTCACTAAAATAAAAGTAACAACCAAAACCCAGTTCAAGAAATATAGAAATTTAAGAGAGAGAAGGGGGGAGGGGGGAAGAGGAGTACCATCTGCACTTATTAGACGTGGGAAATCGTAAAACACAGGCTTGAAGAATTGTGGACTACAGAAGTATCTATGTGTGAATGGATTCTTCAGAAAATGATGATAAGAGAGTCTGAATATGGTTTTTCAAATTGGGTAAGGATGATAACTAATAGGGTGGTTGCTTATGGTTTTTGAATTTGGGTAAGGATGATATCTGATGAGGATGATGAGCCATTTTAATTTGAGTTTGGAGTGTGGAGGAGTGGGGAAAGTGCGAGACGTTAGGTGAAGAGTTAGAGAGAAACGTGGATAAGAAACTGATGGGATGAGAAATTTTAATTACTCATTTAACCCTATTATTTAAAATTTTGTGAGGTAATTTTAAAATCACACAAAAATCCAGTGCAATATTTTGTAGTAATTTAAGATTTTTTTTTTTTTAAAAAAAAATTTAAGAAAGACATCAACCTGTATTTTTATTTTTTATATATAATTTTTTTTAAGAATCTAATTTATAAGTGGATAAAGCAATTTGAAAATCAACAGAAAAGTGACCCTATTTTGTAGGCAATGTTTTAGTGGGAGTTAGAATTGTATTTTTACCAGAGTGACTTTTAATTTTGCCCCTACTTGAAAAAAAAAAAAAAAAAAAAATCTGGTCCAAACAAGAGAAGCCCCTTAAATAGTAGTATAGATGTTTGAATTTCATACCTTAAAGTTTTATAATTTAAAATTTATCCTCTGAAATTTCGGCGTATTTAAATTTTATATCTAATATTTTAGAATTTGAATTTTATATCTTAAAGTTTGAAAGTTTTATATTTTACACTCTAAAATTTTAGGAGTAAAATTCAAACTCTGAAATTTTTGAATCTAAAATCCAAACACCCCAAACTTTAGAGGTGTAATTTGTAATTTATCCTTACTCTTATAATATTAATAAGGAAAATTTGTAGTTGACTTATATTGTAGATTAAATAATTATATGTACAACATATTTTTTATATTAATATTAATAGTATAATGTAAATTTATAATTACTCTATCAATAATACCTTGTTAAGCCAATGGATATTTGAGATATATAGATTTTTTTTTAAAAAGTGTTCTTTATTTTCTAAAAAAAAAAAAAAAGAATTAGAGATATCAACACTATGTTTTAAACCTTTTTGAATAACTAAAGCATGGTTGTTTTTTTTTTTTTTTTTCCTCTACACCTTAGTCCTTACAATGTGTGCAAGGAGTAGACCATGCCACATTTTTGGATTTGACATAGAAAACCATATCGAAGAGATTTGAAAGAAAATGAGAATTTGATTTCAAGTACATGAATTAGATATCACTATTATGATGATTCTCAAAAAAGAAGAAAAAGAAAAAAGATATCACTATTATGATTATACAAAGGCAAATATTTGGTGCACACTTTGTTTTTTCCTTCTCTTCTTCTGTCCTATCCGTTGCATGCAATCCTAGGACCCCCCAGTGGTCCATACTTTTATCCTTATGGATGACCCCTTTGACCCAAGAGAATTTGGGTGGACAGAGTGTAATGAATCAGGTTTTAGCAATGACTTGTTTGCTGATGAAGTTGAGTCAGAGCTTCAGACTAGTGATGAAGAGGAGTTACCTTTTGCCAGGCACGGACCAGTCTTAGAAGCTGATCCTGAAGAACTTTCTAATCAACGTGATTTCTGGATCTCCTGTGCAATAGGTTTTATTCTTGATTACCGCCGATTTTCTGTTTCACATCTCCAGCATATTATTAGTACTGCATGGCGTATCCAGGGAGCTATTCATGTTGTGGGAAGGGATTCTTCCTTTTATCTCATTCATTTTGAGTCTATGGATGATCTGAACCATGTTTGTGAGGAAGGCCTTTGGTCTGTTGATGGTGCTCTGTTTATTTTGGAAAAGTGGAGGCCGAACCTTGTAATCAGCAAGCTCCAAGTGAATTTCATCTCGGTGTGGGTCCAATTTCACAACTTACCGTTGGAGTATCAGTATCCCGAGCTAGTGGAGAGAATGGGACAGTTAATGGGTGTTTTTGAGAGATTGGATTGGGAAGACAACATACCTCGCAACATCCGCTTCATGCGTGCCAGAGTTCGCATTGATCCGTGGTCACCTGTGGTATCAGGCTTCGTTCTGAGGTTGGAGGATGCAATGCAGGAACGAGCGCATCCACAAATTATGTAACAAATGTGGCCTAATTGGCCATACAAAAAACCAATGCACACAGAGCATGGATGATATCGAGGTGAGTATAGTCCGACAGAGGTTTCGGATCCAGAGATTGCACCAGGTACATTTTAGTTTTGATGCCCTTGAACCTCTTTTTTCAAATGAACTTAGAGCCTTTTTTTAATCAGAGAAGTCGTTGGACTACCCAAATTCATTTTGGGAACCTCATGCAACCTCATCACCCTCAACCCCAGCCCAGAACCTCATGTAGGCCCTCATACCCATAATTCTAACCCACACACATATTCTGACCCAATGACCCCCCTACATGCTAGTACCCAGCCACAACAACATGTTGGACCCCCACATGCAAACAATTTACAGGAATCCGAACATGCACACCTAAACTCAGCAATTAATTTCCTCAACCTTGGCCATCACTATTTACCTCCGGCTCCACCTAACTCACCAGCATCTCATGTTTCATCTCCTTCTGTTTCTCCTCATCAATCTCAAACCTCTGATATACCCTCACTCAGGGACGGACCCAGGTAGAAGGCAAAGGGGGCCCGGGCCCCCCTGGGTCCAAATTTTTTTTTTTTTTAGTATGTAAAATTTTCAAAAAAAAGCTTGGGTCCCCTTGGTTTTTAGCTCGGGCCCCCCTCACCTCAACCATCCCTATTCCAGCCGGCCAGCCCAGGAGTTTTCAAAGCCCATGAAAACCTTAAAAAAAATATATATATATATATATAAATGTAAAAAAGGAAAAAAAGAAAAAAAAAAAAGAAAAAAAAGAAGAAAACCCAGCAGTTAGTAAGACCCCAAAACCAAACGGAAAAGCCAGAAATGAAGGAAAAAAAGAAAAAAAGAAAAAAAAAAAAAGAAAAGGAGAGGCGAGAGTGAGACAGAGAAAGTGAGAGACCCAGCCTTCACAGTTCACAAAGAGAAGACAAAGACAAAGATAAATAAAGGCAAATACCAAAGACAAAAGAAAAAAAACAAATCATATAATATAAAAAATTGTCACACATCACAAATTTAAGATAATAACAGTGATTCACTTACGCCTATTGTTAACTCATAATGCTAAATTAAATAAATTTATAAATTGAAAATAAGTGAGAAATACTAAATTTATAATTAAATGCATTATGCATATTACTTAGATTCTAGTATTTGTCTTTAGTTAGTAACAACAACCGTTTGTGAGATAATATATATGATTCTTATTTTATTTGTAGATCATGAAAAAATCAACTACAATGTTTGATTTTTTCAAAAGAAAATATTCAAATTCTTCCGAAGTCAACGTGGGATTGCCAACAACTAATGTTGTTATTCCAATTCCGAAAAATGTGGATGTTCCAATTCTAGAAAATATTCATTCCCCAATTCTGGAAAATGTCGATGTGCCAATCCCAAGAAATATTCATTCCCCAATTCCAAAAAATGCCGATATTCCAATTCCGGAAAATAACCATATCTCTCAAATACAATTTCAAAAAGTTGATCTTGATATATTAAGAAACAATGATTTTTGGGTATTTGTCTTAGTTGATAGTTTATTAATACTATATGGATGCGTATTTGAAAAAAAAAAATTCGCTTATCTCCGACCCCCCCAAGCTTGAAATCCTGGGTCCGTCCCTGCCCTCACTCCAACCCCAACGACAAAACCCCTCTAACCCAGTACTTGATTCCACCTTCTTTAATTATGAGACCCCCTTGGTTGCCCCCTGTTTCTACTGATTTAAGATGGATTTGGGTAGGCCAGGATGGCCCTTTCATAACTAATGGGGAGTTCAGGGAGCAGAGACAAACTTCCTCCGACTCCGAGACAGAGATTGATTCTCTTACTGCTACCCTATTTAATCTTGACAGCATAAATGAGACTCGCCCAGAGGTCATGCAAGGTGCAGCGTGGAGTCATGGACAAATCCCGGAATCTCCGGGGTCATTTATAGAGCCTTTAGTTCAGAGGATGATTTAGGCTTGAGTTGGGTAATTCTAGTAATGGTCCTAGGTTGTCCAGGACACAAATAAAGCGCTATCAAAGTCAACGAACTCATGACAATGTGAACCAAGTGGGTTTGGGCCTTGAGAGGGAGGTGAACAGCACAAACAGACACCAAGGAAGGCAAGAAGATGTAGACCCAAGCCCAACAAGGGAGGTTGAGGTCCAAACCTTGAGTAATCCGGAATTGGGGTCTCTGAGATTGAGCCCTGAGTCTCATAATTTTGCCTAATTTGATCCTGGCCCAGCATCATGTGTTCAATGCAAGGACTGCTGGCCCACTTCTACTTCTACTATGGTTTCGAAGAAAAGATTGAGGAAGGATTTTGGGAGGTTTGGCCGTAACCTTAGACCATGCCATCTGTGTGGTTTCTTTTCAAAGGTGGTAGGTGGATGATGATGCCGTAAAATCACCAGTGAGTTACACGATCTTCCTATGCTCGAAACACACCTGCACAAGGGAAAGAGAAGACCTAACAGAGAGCACCGGTGTGGTGCCGGCCGAATACCCTCCGAAGGTCAAGTCAGAACTTCTCACAACTCTAGAATGCTAGAGAGGGTAAATTATGCGTACCTTGATTTATGAGAGTATTGGGGCTTTTATAGTAGTAGAAGGTAGAATTCTCTTCTTTGGTGTAGAAGTCTTTTCTTTATAGGAATTCTCTTGAATAGTCCAAAACGTAATGGACAAGACATTTCCTTATAAAGAAAATCTTCGCGTATGCGTATCTTCCGGAATCCTCTTTGTGATAGGATTCCATTTACCTCAGGATTTTGTGGTGGCTAAGCGTGTGTCGCAAGTATTTCCATATAGGGTTTCTGGCTGCCACGTGGGTGCTTGATCCGTCCTTGTTTCATCCATCCCTGTTGCACGCATTGGGCCCGTCCGCTATCGGCCCACGGATATGGAACCGTCAGGCCCATGACAACAGGATCCGTCAACCTAGATTTTTTCCTCTTCAGTTGCCCCCTCACCCCATGGGTCCGTCATCTTTCAGCGGAAGGACCCATGGGGTAACGATTTAAAATTAAGGGGATGACGGTTTAAAGGCCTGTGGGTCGACGGATTCAATACAGACTCCGTAAACTGTACCTACCCCTGACAGGTCGTCTGGAAATCATTTATCACACATGACACATGTCATTCTTTCATTGGGTATTGTCTCGGATCGAAGCGTCGCCTCATCTCTCGTGCACTTCCTCTATAAATATCACACTTTCCCTTTCTCATTTCTCTACTTTTTGCTGAAATACTCTGTCAGAGCTACTCCGTCATCTTTGTTAGAGACCACTCCGTTCAGTATCTGAATCCGTCATCAACGCCCTTCTTCCGTTCACTTCGTTAGGTAAGTATTTTCTTTCTGCGTCTCTTTTTACTTCGGATATACTCTTTTTTATTTTCTAGACTTTATACCCCCGTCACCCCTTCTAGACTCGTCAGAGTCTTAGGCTTTGTCCTCACGTGTAGGCAATGTCTAGTGCGTCAAGTAACCAGTCAGTTGTTCGTGACGGGGCGGATTACGAAGAAGTATACCCGTCAGGTCATAAAGACCAAGAGAGTCCAAGCGAAGAGAGGAGTCTGTTCGCCTCTTCCTCGTCCTCAACAGATGAGGATATGGAGATGGCTGATCCCGAGGAGGGTTCTGATGTCGGCGAGGAACAACCAATAAAGTCCGTCGTAGGTACTGATGGACTTAGGGAGTTCATTATGCTACCGGAATGGACGGTGAATTATTTTATTTCCACCATCAAGGAGAAACACTTCAGCACTCTTAGGGTAAATTACCGAATTCCAGACTACATCCCCATCCGTCTGCCCTATAAGTCAGAGAAATGCTATTATGAAGGGGTAGAAGGTGTCGGGGTGTATGAATAGATGCTGAAGGAAGGACTTAGGTTTCCACTAAGCTCCCTTCACCGTCAGCTTCTCAAATATCTTGGCCTGTCCGTCAACCAAGTGTCCCCTAACGCCTGGAGGGTCTTCATAGCAATGGAGATCCTGTATGGTGCTATGTCAAACGGTGCTAGGAGGCTGACGGTGCGGGAATTCCTTCACTGCTACCGTCCAGATGAAATAGACAAATCAAGGGGGATATATAGTTTTGTGCCAAGAAGTCCGTTGTTGAAGGTTATATTTGAAACCCCAGACTCCAATAGGGACTGGAAGAGCCGTTATTTCTTCCTAGAGGGTGATGGGTGGATGGGTCATCCAGGGAACACAGAACACATGCCCGTCGACACGACTTTGGGCATATTGCCTCCGTCCAGTATGCACCCGTCCTAGTTTGTGAACTCCTTTACATAATCTTTAATTTATTATATTCTTCAAAACTTTTAACCGTCTCATTCTTTGCAGTTCGACAGCGTCCACAAGTTGAACTTGAGGAGTTCAGCTTTCTCGAGAAAATTTTTACTAAGACCAAGCCAGAGGAAAGAACTTGGGCCAAATTAGTCACACTTGATACCATCTATTGGTATTGCAACGGACCTGAACCAACGCCAGCAGCAATCAAATACAACGCCAGAATTCACCAACGTAAGTCCGTCGTCCTCATTCTGTTTGAAGGTTTTCATTTTTATTAGTAATTAACTTCATCCGTCCACCTTTACAGAGATGGACAACGCTAAGAGGAGGGCATTGATCAAGGCACAGGCTGCCAAAAAAAAGGAGACTAGCGAGGTGGATCCCAAGGGGACGGGCTCAAGCAATCCGTCCCTAAAAAGAAGGCAGCCGTCCAAAGCGGACCGTCCTCCAAAGAAGCCCAAGGTCCCTTTGGAGCCCGTTATAGGGCTAATGGCTGAGGGTGCAAAGACGATCACCCCAGTGAAGCATGGGGCTGGCAAAGGCCTCATGAAGGCTCCGTCCACTAACCAGGAGAAGCCATCTGTCCTCCTCCGCGAAGACTCTAAATATGCCTTGGAGTAGCTTTCGTCTATCATAACGTCGGAGGATTATGAGGACTTAGGCAACCACTCCACGGAGGCAATGAGGGAGATGGGACTTTTTGCAATCGCTCAGGTAATGATGCCCGTTGACTTTTCGTCCGTCCTTTATGCTTGGCTTTCCATTTAACCCCCTTTTTTGCGTTTCAGGCCATGATCATGATGAAAGGGCTGATGGGACGGTGTCTTAACCATGAGACGTCCTTGGAGCGTGTATGGGAAAAGACAGAGCAAACGGAAGATGAATTGAGACAGCTCAAAGCCTAGAAATCCAAAATGGAGAAGAAATTTGATCTTTCGGAGAAGGTGAGGAAGGAGCTCAAGCAGAGATGGAGGAGGGGAAGAAGGCCCTTGAGGAAAGGGATAAGGAGGTCCAGGACCTGAAGGATCAGCTCCGTCAAGCTAAGAAGGTGGCGGTCCGTGAATACCGTGACTCCGACGCCCTTCTGTCTGAGCTGGGAGAATCCTTCCTGGAGAGTTTTGATGACGCTCTCCGTCAAGTTAAGAAAGCCTATCCTGACTTGGATGTTTCCAATATAAAAGTTGAAGACTAAGGTCAAGCCTCCGTCATGCCTGACGACTCGGAGGACACCGAGGATCTTTTTGCTGATGAAGCACCCCAAGCCGACGGAGAGTCAGCCCAGGCACAGAATGCTCAAGGACAAGTTGAACTTGTAAGGGATGGTACCCGTCAGCCAAAGCAGGAGAAGCTAGCCTCCGTTCAAGAGTAGTGTGTTTTTTTTTTTTTTTTTTGGTAAGTTGGGAGAACAATATTTTTTATCCGTCATGTATGAACAATTTCCCTTCAAGGGTGTTATATTTTTATCTTTCAATAATGTTTATTTTGCTAGTAGCTTACTCCGTAGTTTTTATGCAACGAGCCCGTCTAATTTGACCATTTATGTTGCCTGTGCGATTTAAGCCTTTGTAATCCATCCTGTTTGTGTACTGTGTACCCGTCCACTTTTTGGACTAGGAATTTTCATCCTCCTGGGATGATTCGTCCAATTTTTGGACTTTGTACCCGTACACTTTTTGGACTATTTTTCCATTCTCGTGGGATGACCCGTCCAGTTTGTGGATTTTATACCCGTCCACTTTTTGGACTTGTAATTTTCATCCTCCTGGGATGATCCGTCCAATTTGTGGACTGTAGTTTTTACCCGTCCACTTTTTGGATTGTATTTTTCCATCCTCGTGGGATGATCCGTCTAGTTTGTGGATTTTGTACCCATCCACTTTTTGGAGTTGTAATTTTCATCCTCCTGGGATGATCCGTCCAATTTGTGGACTGTAGTTTTTACCCGTCCACTTTTTGGACTTGTAATCTTCATCCTCCTGGGATGATCCATCCAATTTATGGAGTGTAGTACCCGTCCATTTTTCTTTTTTTTGGACTTGTAATTTCATCCTTCTGGGATGATCCATCCAATTTGTGGACTGTAGTTTTTACCCGTCCACTTTTTGGACTAAGTATTTTTCCATCCTCGTGGGATGATCCGTGCAGTTTGTGGACTTTGTACCCGTCCACTTTTTTGGACTAACAATTCAAGTAGAAAAACATAGTTGTCTGAATATTTTCCTTAAAAAACCATGCGTTTGTAGAAAAGTACTTGCCCCCTTGGGCTTAAAAAGGTACTACATAAAGTATTATAGCATAAAATTGTCTAAGTAAAAGTAATTGTAGAAAAATTAAATAAATAGGGAAATTGGGGGGAGTTGTTGATCTTTCATATCATCTCTATTGGTAGTATTTCCGTAGGTGCTCTGTGTTCCATGGGTGCTGCAGCTTTCGCCCGTCCAGCGTCTCGAGGTGGAAGGTGCCCTTCCTCTGCCATGATGCGATTCTGTAGGGTCCTTCTCAGTTGGGGCCGAGCTTTCCTTGCGAAGGATCTTTAGTAGCGCCCATTACCTTCCATAGTACAAGATCTCCAACCTGAAAGTCTTTATGCCTGACATTTGAGTTGTAGTGTTTCGCCATGAGATTTTGATACTGTGCCAACCTTTGCTCCGTTGTCGCCCGAACTTCGTCCACCAGGTCGAGCTGAAGGCGCATGGCCTCTTCGTTCTTAACTTCGTCGTAGCTCTGCACCCGATAGGTTGTGAGCCCTACTTTTGCTGGGATGACAGCGTCACTTCTGTATACTAGTCGAAATGGCATTTCTTCAGTGGGTGTTCTTGCTGTAGTTCGGTATGCCCACAAAACGCTTGGTAGTTCGTCCGGCCAGATACCCTTTGCCCCCTCGAGCTGGGTCTTGATGATCTTGAGCAAGGATCAGTTCGTGACTTCAACTTGCCCATTGGCCTGTGGGTGTGCGGGCGACGAGTAGTGATTCTTGATACCTAGCTCCGAACCCTAAATGTGTTATTGTCGAATTGCTTTCCGTTGTCGGAGACAAGCACTCTGGGTATCCCGTACCTGCAGATGATATTCCTCCAAACAAAACTTCAAATGTTCTTCTCCGTGATAGAGGCTAGGGCTTCTGCTTCTACCCATTTAGTGAAGTAGTCGATACCAACTACCGAAAACTTTAGCTGCCTAACTGCTATCGGGAATGGGCCCATGATATCTAGTCCCCATTGAGCGAATGGCCAAGGGGCCGACATAGGGGTCAACTCTTCGGATGGTTACCTGATGAGATTACTGAACCTTTGACAATTGTCGCAGGTCTTGACATAAGCTTGTGCGTCCTTCAGCATTGTAGGCCAATAATATCCTGCTCGGATCAACTTATGCACTAACGACCGTGCCCCCGAGTGATTTTCGTAGATACCCTCGTGGACTTCTCTCATTACATAATTTGCTTCCTCGTGGCTTAAACACCTCAGGTACGGTCGAGAGAACCCTCTTTTGTATAAGACATCTTTTATTAGCACAAACCGTAATGCTTGGACCTTCAGCTTCCTAGCGGCATCTTTCCCGTCTGGTAACGTGCCAGTTCTCAGGTAGGATATTAATGGCGTCGTCCAATTGCTTTTAAAGTCTACTTCCTGCACTCTTGTTCCATCATCAATAAGTGAAGAGACTTGAACAAATGACAATACCTGTTCGAGGACAAGCATAAATTCTGCTGAGGCGGCTTTTGCTAGACAGTCGGCACATTCGTTTTCCTCCCTTAGGATTTGAACGAATCTGACTTCGAGTCTGCTGATTCGACTCTTGACCTCTTCTAGATACCTCTTCATCCTTTCATTCTTGCACTCGTAGCCACCATTAATCTGACTAGTCACCACTTGGGAGTCGCAATGTACAACCACGCTTTCAGCACCTGCCGCCTTTGCAAGGTCTAGCCCTGCCACCAATGCTTCATATTCGGACTCGTTGTTGGTCGTGGGGAAGTCCAGTCGGATCATGCACTCGATCTTATCCACCTCCGGGGTTTGGATTACCACACCGGCCCTTCTTGCTCGTCTATTGGAAGATCCGTCCATGTGGATGCTCCACTGTGCAGCGATTTCTGCCCCCTTGCCTTCCGATTGAGCAAATTCGGCGATGAAGTCAGCCAAAACTTGCCCTTTTATCGCAGTTCATGGGCGGTACTGTATATCAAATTCACTCAGCTCTACTGCCCATAAAGCCATTCGTCCGGCAGCCTTAGGGCTACTCATGGCTCTTCTCAAGGGCCGATCCGTCAGGACTATGATGGTATGCGCCTGGAAGTACGGCTTGAGTTTTCGTGCCGCAGTTACTAGCGTAAATGCCAATTTCTCCATTTGGGGGTACCTCTCTTCTGCTCCTCGGAACGCCCGGCTTATAAAGTAGACGGGTTTTTGAAATCCATCTTCCTCTCTTACTAAGGCCGCGCTAATCGCTGCTTGGGAAATTGCTAAGTAGAGGTAGAGTTCTTCTCCTGGTTTGGACAGGCTGAGCAATGGCGGAGATGAAAGGTATTTCTTCAAATCTTCAAAGGCATTCTGGCACTCGTCCGTTCAATCGAATGATTTTCTCAGAGTGCGGAAGAAAGGTAGACATTTGTCCGTCACTTTCGAGACGAACCTGTTCAGGGCTGCAATTTTGCCATTCAAGCTTTGCACCTCTTTAACCGTCCTCGGTGGTTCTAACTCCATTATGGCCCGTATCTTCTCCAGGTTAACCTCTATACCTCTTTGGGATACCATGAAACCCAAGAATTTCCCCGCCGTCACTCCGAACGCACACTTGTTTGGATTTAACTTCATGTTATGATCGGCGTGTGTCAAATGTCTCCCGGAGGTCGTCTAAGTGATCATCTTCGTGCAGGCTCTTCACTAACATGTCATCGACATATACTTGTACGTTCCTCCCAATTTGGTGCGCGAATATTTTGTTCATTAATCTCTGGTATGTCGCCCCAGCATTCTTGAGTCCGAATGGCATCACCTTGTAACAGAATAGTCCCTGGCTGGTAACAAAGAGGTCTTCTCCTGATCGGCTTCTTCCATTTTGATCTGGTTATAGCCCGAGAAAGCGTCCATGAAGCTCAAGAGCTGGTGTCTTGCAGTCGAGTCTACCAGAGTGTCTATCCGTGGTAGTGGATAGCTGTCTTTAGGGCAAGCTTTATTGAGGTCCGTGAAATCTACGCACATCCTCTATTTTCCATTGACCTTTTTAACCATGACCACGTTCGCCAACCAATCGGGGTAGTATACTTCTCGGATGAAGTCTGCCTCAAGCAACTTTCGAACTTCCTCAGCTATAACTTTGTCTCGCTTCTGAGCGAATACTTGTTTCTTCTGTCGGATTGGAGGGAATGAGGGCGACACATTTAATCTGTGAATTATTATGGAAGGGTCAATCCCCGGCATGTCCTCGTGACTCCAGGTAAACACGTCTTGATTGTCTCTTAGGAATGTTGTGAGCGTTTGGCGTACCGGCCAACTAGCCAGTGTACTTATTCTAATCGTCCGTTCTGGCCTTGAGTCATCAATGGTCACTTCTTCTAGTTCCTCAACCGGCTCTGTTATTGCCCATTGTTCTCCTATGCACATTGTTTGCTGGTGATCGTCCATCTCTAACATAGCGATATAGCATTCTCACGCTGCCAACTGATTTCTGCGCAGCTCTCCTACTCCATAATCTGTAGGGAATTTGATCATTAAGTGGTAGGTTGATGTTGCCGCCTTCCAAGAATTGAGCGTGGGTCGTCCGAGGATGGCATTGTAAGCGAACGAGCAATCGACTACGAGGAATGTTACTTCCTTAGTGATCTGTTGGGGATAGTCACCCACCGTTACTTGTAATGTGACTGCGCCGAGGGGGAATACCCTTGTTCCTCCGAAACCAACTAGGGGCATATTTGTTGGGACCAGTTACTCTCTGTCAATCCTCATTTGCTGGAATGCTGGGTAGTATAGAATGTCTGCCGAGCTCCCGTTGTCGACCAGAACCCGGTGCAGGTTGTAGTCTCCTACTTGTAGGTTGACTACAAGTGCGTCGTCATGCGGGTGGTGAAGTCTCCGAGCATCTTCTTCTGAGAATCTGATGACGGGGTTATCTATCCGCGCCATCTTAGGTACGGAGCCTGTGAGTTGGACATTATGGACCATTCTGAGGTAGGTCTTACGGGCTTTCTTGGAAGATCCCGCAGCGGTTGCGCCCTCTACAATCATTCTTATATCCCTGATGGGTGGTTTAGGGCGCTCGTTCTTCCGTCGCGGGGCCTGCTCTAGGGGCGAATCGGTTCTTTCCTTGTTAACGAACCTCTGTAGCTTCCCCTATCTTATGAGAGCCTCTATCTGTTGTTTCAGATCGTAGCAGTCGGCTGTGTCGTTTCCGTGGTCATGGTGGAAGCGGCAGTACTTGTTCCTTGACCTCTTACTGGGGTCTCCTTTCAGCTTGTCAGGGAACGTCAGGGCTCCTTCGTCTTTGATTTGCATCAAGACCTGGTCTATCGGGGCTGTTAATGGAGTGAAGCTTGTGAACTTCCCAGTAGGGGGTTTGGAGCGCCTATCATCCCGTCATTCCCCGGTTCTTGGCATCTTTCACCCCCTATCCTGCCGTGTGTCCTCCTGTCTTTCCCTCTTTCTGGGCTTCTCCTCGCGTGCCAGCAACACATCCTCCACGTTCATGTATTTAGTGGCCCAGTAAAGCACATCTGACATGGTTTTTAGGTCGTTCTTATATAGTGAAAATAGGAACTTACCCTTCCGTAACCCATTAGTAAATGCTGCTACGAGTATCTTGTCATCCACTTCATCAATCGAGAGGGCTTCCTTGTTGAAACGGGTTATGTAGGACCTCAGCGTCTCGTCTTCTCGCTACTTGATATTCATCAGGCATGCAGTAGACTTCTTGTACCTGTGCCCTCCAATGAAGTGCGAAGTGAACTGGGCACTTAGCTCCTTGAAAGTACTGATGAAGTTAGGCATCAGGAGGCTGAACCAAATCCTCGCGGCTTCCTTCAGCGTCGTAGGGAAGGCCCTACACATAATCTCATCTGCTACCCCTTGAAGGTGCATCAAGGTTTTGAAGGTGCATCAAGGTTTTGAAGGTTTCCAAGTGGTCCAGAGGGTCTTTCGCTCCGTCATAGCTGTCGATCTGTGGCATGCAAAACTTATGTGGAAGAGGGAAAGAATTAACGGCCGCGGTGAACGGCGAGTCGGTACGGTTGACCAGATCGTCAAGGTCACTGGACACCCGTCCCTTAAGGGCTTTCATCATAACCTCCATCTGCTCCTTCATTGCCTGCATCTTTGCGGCAATATGTGGTGGAGTTGCATCCGTGAGGGATGGCATGCTCAAATTTTGTCGCTCTGGTCTGCTTGGAGCGTTACTGCCCTCTGGCCCCTCTCGTTCTCTTCTATCGGCACTGGTGCCTTCTTGGTCCTACTCTTGAATGCCGTGACTCGCGTTTTTCTGGCGTAACTGCTCCTCCAAATTGTGGTTATGCTTAGAGAGGCGCTCCACAGCGGCGCCTAAGGTCTGAACCTGCCTCTCGAGGGCCGCTGCGCGTGTTTCATCTCCCTGAATGTTGTTCATGGTTGCCATCGAGCGAGTCAGTATCATGCAACTCTTTTGTCCAGGAAGCGTTTGTTATGGCTTACGAATCAGAAAACGACTTCGACTTCCCCACAAATGGCGCCAACTGATGATGCCATAAAATCACCAATGAGTTACACGATCTTCCTATGCTCGAAACACCACCTGCACAAGGGAAAGAGAAGACCTAACAGAGAGCACCGGTGTGGTGCCGGCCGAATACCCTCCGAAGGTCAAGTCAGAACTTCTCACAACTCTAGAGTGCTAGAGAGGGTAAATTATGCGTACCTTGATTTATGAGGGTATTGGGGCTTTTATAGTAGTAGAAGGTAGAACTCTCTTCCTTGGTGTAGAAGTCTTTTCCTTATAGGAATCCTCTTGAATAGTCCACTTCTACAAAAATAACTATATAATTCTTTTTACTAGTAATTTACACACACACACTCAGTGAGTCTTAAAACAACAATTTAAATTCAAATTTAAACCATCCATGAATAACTGAGATTTGGGGAATCCATGTACCAATATGTGCTTCTCAATAAAAATGAAATAACTATAAAGAAATAGATATTCAAGCAGAAATTCATACTTAATAAAGTAGCCTTGTAGATCATATGACAAGGTCTATTCAACCACCAAGCTTAGTGCCACTAGAGGTGACAGATTGAAATCCTAATGAACCCATAGAAACAGTGCACAAATTACTAACAGATGGTATGTATCAGCTCATATGTGCAACAAAAACTTCTTTGCTATTTATTTGATGCTTAATTCACTGATAAATCATTCTGTAATTTATTTAGAAAGTTACCAAACAGTCCATTCCTGAACAGCATCCTATCTAATTACACTATACCTAAACAAAAGTTAATATTTTAAGCAATGGTTACAAATATATATCACTAATTAAAAGATCCAAGTTTCAACTAATTCCGGTCAATACTCTAGCGGTCAACATTTATATATTTAAACTATTTTTCCTTAGTTTAATAAAGGTATGGGAAATAACCAAGCTACAAGGCTCTTTGAAGAACATTATTGAAATTGCAACAAAGTTGCAAGCCCCATCACATGACTTATATTACAAAAGAATGTGACAAATGAACAAGTCACATGCAATACACAGCAAAAGTTTCTCAAAGATGCTAAAATCCAACTACAAAAGACAATGTCACAGTGACTTAACTGTATATTTGGTTCATAAACTTTAATATATGTTTCAAGATTTATTTGGCCATCCAACAACACACATAGCAAGGAATACCCATTAAGCTTTTTTATCACTAAAGAAAATTAAAATTTGAATTTTTATTAAAAGCACATAAACACAATCATGATTCTTGAATGAGAAACAAAATAAAGAAAACTCCTTTATCCATTTATTCTCAATCCCACCCAAAAAAAAAAAAATGACATTTTGATTTCAATGACATCTATGTCTACAAATATAAAAGCAATTTTAAACAAAACCCAAATGGGCATGTATCAAAAGCAACTGAAAACCCAAGTAAATCCACAACCTAGAAACAAAAACAACAGCAGCAACAAGTCCTTCAGTCAAAATCAGTTCTAACATTTAGATTTCTAACAATGTGTAACCCACCATGCAAAAAGCCCAAATCTATAACATAAATTCAGCAAAAGAGGAATGGAGAATTGTTACCTAGCAAGTGAGATGAAGAACGAAGAGCATAAACAAAGCAGAAGAGAGCCCGTGGAGACTGAGAGAACAGGGTAGCTTATTTGGGTGTGAGAGTGAGTGATTTTCAAAATTTAGAGTGAGTGAGTGAGTGAGTTTGAAAGCGCGGAGTGTCTGAGCGTGAGCGTGAGAGTGTGGAGTGTCTGAGTGCAAATAGGTTTTATGCGGTCAAAAACTAGTTTCTGAAACTCGGTTTTAGAAGGGAGTTTTTTTAAAAAAACGTTAAACATAAATCGAGTTTTATAAACTCGATATCCACGTGGAATACTCTGTCCATGTCATAGTAAAAAACCCCAAAAACGAGTTAAATCTCGAGTTTTAAAAACTCGAGTTTTAGTTGAATCTCGAGTTTTAGAAACTCGAGATGCTAGTTTCCCTATATCTTCCGCAACCGGCCAACTAACGAAATTCTTAGAATATTAATGTTATTTGGAAAGGGTGTCCAAAGAATGAGAAATTGAGAGATCACCGAGAGTCTATAAACTACTGATGTTTGGACTTATTTAAGGCTACCGCGAGAGAGAGAGTTCTATATGAAAGCTGCCGCTACCATCTGGTCACCATTCAGTAAGGGTTTTTTTTTTTTTTTTTTTTTTTTTTTTTTTTTTAATTAAGGTTTTAAATTAAATTGGGGGGAATGTGCAAAATAGGCAAGTAAAAGGGATGTATATGGTTAGTTAGGCAACGTTTGAAACAATTATGGAAAATAGCATCTCGAGTTTTAGAAACTCGAGATCCATATTACTGAAAATACCACATAAATCTCGAGTCTTTAAGACTCGAGTTCCATGCAAAAAAAATTTCCTCTATAGTGGCGTTTTTAAGCCTTACAGTGACGTTTTAAAGCCCTATAGCAGCGTTTTTCTGCAAAAAAAAAATTTTATAAGTGATTACCCCATACCAGGTTTAAGGAGCCCTATAGTGGCGTTTTTAAGCCCTATAGTGACGTTTTAAAACCCTATAGCAGCGTTTTTCTGCAATTTATGGAACTCGAGTCTTTAAAACTCGATTTTCATGTGGATTTTTTTCCAAATCAACCCATTCTCTTGCAAATCGAGACTTAAAAACTCGATTTTTATCTTGGAACTCGAGTTTTAGACACTCGAGATGCTAGTTTTCAATATTGTTTTGATCCGTGACAATTAACTAAATTTTTTTATATTTATTGTTATTTGGAAAGGGAGTTCATTAAATTGGCTTGTGAGAGAGAGATGAGGAAAAGAAGGGCATGATCAAATTCTAGTAGGAGAAGATGTGAAAAAGACAGAGAATTATAGGAAAAGAATTGAAAGGGTGGGTTTTCTTTAGCAACACATGACACATGCCACACCTACGTTGTTTTGTTTCAATCAATTTGGGTTCTTTTCTTTTTATTTACAATCTTGTTCCTTTCTCTCTTTTTTTTTTTTTTAAAATTCTATTTTCTTATATTTGAATCTCTTGGCCTCCCTCTACCCCTCCTTCAAACCCTTTTTTCTTGCCCTCTGCCCAATAATTGATTAGATGCACTTCAGCCCCCACACGTTATGTCTTCCTCCTCCACGACCATTGCCTTGATTGTAATTTTATATATTTTACTTTTTTTTAAATCTTTTACGTTGTGGCTTTCTACTCTATATGCTTTTAAGTGCATAAATTTTGGTGGGTTTGTATTTGTGGGTGTTTTTCCTTTGGTTGCCTTTAGACTTTGGAATTGAAAATTTTGTGATTTTTTGCAATAATCACTTTTTTTGCTATAATCTATTTCACTTTCTATAGTACTGTTAACATCTTTAAAATACTTTGGTTTGATATTGCAGGGACATTCTCACAACTTTGGAGATTGGTACCTCTCTCGTGGCTCATCAGATATGTACTGAGTAACCTGCTTCACAGTGAGCATTAAGCATTATTGTAAATCAGTATCACAGAAAATAGTGTCCTCTCCTCATATATTCAATTGTTCTTCCTCCACGTGTTCATAAAAAATAAAATAATGGTATCCATGGTTGAGTTCTTAACTAACATCTCCTATCCATGTATAAGAACTGTGTTTTGAAGCATGTTTGAATGTCAAATGTTTGTTGAAATGTCTGATAGAAAATCTAATAGCCTATGTGCAAATAAATATTAGCTACTACACATTGCCAAACCATTTGGACTAACTTTATAACAATTCATTATTATTGTCTCTTTTACTTTCCACAAACTTTTATGCTTAGAGCTTTAACATAATATGTAATTTATATATGATTATTTTAAGAATTCCATTAACTTTAAACACACAACATGGCCAAAATATAAGCTATTTTGATAAAAATCTACCCAAGAGTGAGTAGATTCTATGAGAAATACCTAATTTGAGGCAATTGGTCTCCAAGAATGATAAATAAGATTTATAGAGAATAGAGAAGATTAGGAGAGAAACTGTTGCTTATTTCATTCAATGGTCCTTGCAATCACCACTCTAGCAAACCAATATATCCAGTTTTCTTGAGTATTCAAAGCTATTCCAAGCAAAGCCATATATGTTGCATTCTAACAACCTATCTAACTAACTAACTGACAACAACTAACAAAAGTTAACAGCTTCTATGGTAAATGACTAACAATTCCCTAACTCTAATGCAGCGGCTTAGGACGGTTGTATGTTAGGCAACATCAACAATAACAGCTATGGCACAAGTCAACTTCAGCAGCAACATCACAGGTGTTGCTTGATGACTCTTAACATATTCTATATTGTTAAGTAATAAAATAGCTTACTATATTTTAATATAATGCATTACTCCTTTTTTTTTTAACCTATTGTTTAGTAATTGAGAAAATGAAGGAAAATAAGCTAAGATAAAATTCTAGATTTTTAAATGTTTCTCAACTATATGTAATATAAAAAATCAAAGTACAAGGTTTTTGGAAATAATTCTCCAGATTGGAATGACTATCATTGATATTTACATATAGTTGTACAAGTAGGATTGTACAAGTAACAAGGAAAGTTTTGATGCATGGGTTAAATATGATCTGTCATGATTTATTATTGCATAATATTCTCCTTGAGTTTGGCAATGATTTGATTTGATGCAATGGTTTTCTATGTTCGGGTTTTTACCAGAATGAGACTGATTTTCAGGATTTATGATGGCTAAACCAATGCTCATTGTTGGTGTTGCTGCTAGAGGCTTAAGTAGCTGCATAACTGATGTTGGTGTTGCTGCTAGAGGCTTAAGTAGCTGCATAATTGCTGGTGTTGTTGTTGGAGGTGATAATAGCTTAATTTTGCATATTTATATAATTATTAGAAAGCATTATTATACTTATTTTAAGTCAATTCATGAATTTTATAGTTGGTTTTAGAATAATGCTGAATAATCAATTTTGTGCTTAATTGAATTTTAATGCGTGAATTTGTCTTTTGTAGGATAATGAAATTAAATAAGTGGATTTGTGCAAAGAAGAAAGCTAATGGACTTTACTTTTACAAGGGTCATGATGAAGTCAAAGAAGGCCAAACCAATTAAATTCGAGTCCAATTGGAGAAATGAATAAAATGAAATTTGCACCAAATCCAAGTCCAATTCAGATTAGGATTCCAACCGGCGCACCAGTTAGTATTTGGAACATAACTTTCGGCTCCGATGTCCACTCTAGATGATTCAAGTTGGGCTGAAAAGTTAACTTAAAGGGCTAAAACTTTGTAGTTTACCAAAAGTTCGAATTCTGAAGTTAAATGGGCCGAAAACGTCAATTAAGTGAAGCCTAAAAGCGGATTATTAAATGTTTTGAGTAAACATAAGGGTGTCATAGGAAGGAACATGGCTAACATAAAAGGACTTAGTCCATTGGTTTTTACTCATAAGATTTATTTAAAGGACAATGACAAACCATCGAGGGAGACTAAACAAATTTTGGAAAAGACAGTTAACCCAAATCGTAAAGATTGGTCTTTGAAGTTGAATGATGCACTTTGGGTGTATCGCACTGCCTATAAAAATATTCTTGGTATGTTTCCCTATAGACTTGTTTATGGTAAAGCTTGTCACTTGCCTGTGGAATTGGAACATAAATCATATTGGGTAATAAAGATGTTTAACTTTAACTTAGACAAGGCTAGTTCATTGAGAAAATTGCAATTGAATGAGTTGGAAGAAATTTGGCATGATGCATATGAGAATTCTAGGATTTCTAAAGAAAGAATGAAGGTTTTTCATGACAAACAAATTTTAAGGAAATCTTTTGAACCATCTTAAAAAGTTCTTTTGTATAATTCTAGGTTACATTTGTTCCCCGAAAAATTGAGATATAGATGGACTGGACCTTTCATTGTTAAAAATGTTTTCCCCCATAGTGCCATAGAAATTGAAAATCCTAAGAATGGGTATTTAAGGTGAATGGTCAATGTCTTAAGCCATTTCTTGAGAATTTTTCACAAGAGGAGGAATCCATTAATTTGGAGGATCCCATTTATCAAGACTTGCCAAGCAATTTGCATTAGTATTTGTGTTGTATTGTAGATTTTTTTTTCTTTTTATTATTATTTTTATTTTGTTTTCTAACCCCTTTTACAGGTGTTAAAAGTTTTTTTTGTTCATTTATGTTCATCTCTTCAAGGTACTCTCTATAGTCTCTACTCTTTATTGTTTTTCCTTGTTATCATTGAGGACAATGTAAATTTTAGGTTAGGGGGAGGAACTTGAGATGATTTGCATTTGGTTTTATTTTATATTAAATTTTGTTTTTAGTCCAATTTTCAAAAAAAAAAAAAAAAAAAAAAAAAAAAAAAGTAGTATTGCTTAAGCAAGAGTTTTAAGTCAAACTTCTATCTAAAGAATTCCACTGTTTTTCGTGCTCAACTATTATGCACATGCACTTTAGACACATGAACATGTTTCTTAGTTGAAAGATAGAGATGACTTTGAAAATATTGAAAATAAAATGTAGAGACTATAGCCCAAGTGAGTTCTTGAGCCATTCATTTTTTTTAGAGAGTTATTTTCTTTTGATCTCATTTTTCATTTGGAAGCACATAACTTTGTTGTTGCTTAGTCTCATTATTCTTTGATTTGGTCGAATGCTAAGAAGTCAATAATTTTATGCCACACTTGAATATGTTAAAGTCATGGATTTTGAAGAATTGTCACAATCCTTAAGAGATGATTTTAGGCCATCTTTGTTAATTTTGAGCTTTTATTATTTTCTTTCTTGATACATTACCGCTAGTCACCCATTTGAGCCTATTATTTTAGCCATTCTTTCTCAAACCCTTTCCTAAAGTGTTCCAAGAATGAATGCAATCAAATTGTCTTGTTGCGGTAAATTTGTGGTGAAATAGTTGGAAGAAAAGGAGGACTCACTCAAAAAAAAAAAAAAAAAAAAAAAAAAAGAGTCATGAACAGAAAAGGAAAAATGTTGAAAAACCAAAAAAGGAATGTGAAAGAGGAAGAAATAGAGAATGAATTTGTTGAAGAAATTTTGAAGAAAAAAAGAAAGAAAGTGAAAGTGCAATATTCAAGAAACTTGAGAGGATAAATCAATTGTCATATACTCAAAAGAAGTTATCTCTCTAATTAATCTTGGGAACACTTTATTTTTACCTATACCCTTTGTTCAAAATTCCTCCTCTTTACCCTACATTACATCCTAATGAAAGTCCTATTTGATCTTAAGGAAGGTATAGTTTGGATCTTGACACGACTAATCAATGTGTGTGGTGTAATATTCTTAGTGTTTGGCATCCTTTCATGAGACTATAAATGTCTTTTATTTTGCTTCACCGTTATTTATCTTATTTATATGTGAGATATTAGTCTTTGTTCTACATTATTCTGCTCACATATGTTTGAGAGTGTTACACCTTTTTTAGAGTGATTTTATTTGTTGAGTGTTAATAACTGTGAGATTTGAGTTGAAGCATAACTCTGGATAGAAATTCAAGCCATATTTTATCTAAAGACTAAGGTTGTGTTTGTGTTGGCTAAACTATTCACACACTAAGTATTGATGGCATGTGGAATATCTTTGGTGGTTGTTAGTGTTTTGATCTTTGATTAACTATTTCTACTAAAGTAATAATTTTTTATTATTTTGTGTCTTTGTCTCGAGTCGCTTAAATTGCTAGGGACTAGCAATGAGCTGGTTGGGGAGTGTGATAATAGCTTAATTTTGCATATTTATATCATTATTAGAAAGCATTATCATACTTATTTTGAGTTAATTCATGCATTTTATAGTTGGTTTTGGAATAACGCTGAATAATCAATTTTGTGCTTAATTGAATTTTAATGTGTGAATTTGTCTTTTGTAGGATAATGAAATTAAATAAGTGGATTTGTGCAAAGAAGAAAGCTAATGGACTTTACTTTTACAAGGGCCATGATGAAGTCAAAGAAGGTCAACCCAATTAAATTCGAGTCCAATTGGAGTAAGGAATCAAAGGAAATTTGCACCAAATTCAAGTCCAATTCGGATTAGGATTCCAGCCTGCGCACCAATTAGTATTTGGAGCATAAATTTTGGCTCAGATGTCTAATCGAAATGATTCAAGTTGGGCTGGAAAGTTAACTTAAAGGGATACAACTTTTTAGTTTACCCAAAGTCTGAATTTTGAAGTTAAATGGGCTGAAAACGTCGATTAAGTGAAGCCTAAAAACCTGAGATTTTCTCCAAATGAGAATTCAACTTGTAATAGGACCTTGACCTATTTAAAGGCTCTTTAGGGCAAAATTAAGGAGGGAGCTGCCGTAGAACGTAATTTAGGTTTTCTTAAAGTTTCTTTACAGTTTTTAGAGTTTTGTTTGTGTTATGGTTTGCTAGAAGCCTTGATAAGGTAAGGGGTGAAACACAACCGTTTATTGGTATGTTCTTAACAATTATTTTATGGTTTTAATGCTAATGTTATTATGTTTTTGATTGATTTACTCATCTAGAAAAATATTTAGTTCTGTATAATTCTTTGATTTATCGTAGACTCCGGGCATGTTAAATGCTTAGTATTCCCTGCGAACTAATTCACTAGTTTTGTTTTGCCTAAAATCAATCAATTTCATGAAACTACCTTAGACAATTAATTCTTGAGTTTTTATTGTTAAATCATCCAACTAAGATCACCATTCGTATGAATTTTAGTTGAGTTATAAAATAAATATTGTTAAGACTAGCAATAGATGTGTTGTGTGTGGATCTCTAAACCTTAGTGCCTTAATATATTGTTATTTTCTCTCAATTTAAATTAACTTTACTAAACCATCTCTTCAATTAAACTTTATTATTTTAGTTTTTTTTTTTTTTTTTTTAAGAGAGTTTCAACCTATGGCGTCTGCTCCTAATGATAGCTCTTTATCACCAGATCAAGACACCAATCAGTTTTTCGTGTAGGCGAGAATTGAACCCCAAATCTCTTATACAACCATCAGAGACTTTACTAGTTGAGTTAACTGGAACCCACAGTTTTATTCTTTTGTGGTTTGCTAATCAATTCCCTTTTCCCTGTGGATTCGACCTCAGACTTACCGAGTTATTACTTCATGACAATCCTGCACCTGGGAGCATTATTTAAGTCACAGCAGGAGGCGTGATGGATACTTTGACTGATTTGGTATGTCATTATATAAACCCATAAATTTAGATTGACAGTATTTATTTCTCATTCAGGAGTAGGATCAAGAAAATAGCTCAAATTGTTTTTTAGAACTAAGAGACTAAATATGATTGAAGAATGTGATCATCTAAATATGCACCATGTAACAAAAAATAGGATTAGCTTTATAAACCTGCATTTCTATAAGTGGTTTGGTAGACATACTTTGAATAACACCAAATGGTTCACATCAATATCTGGTTTGTTTTCATGATTTCAATTCAGCCTAAAACATGCTTATGAGAGATAAATATATATATATATATATATATAACATGCTTATGAGAGAGAGAGAGAGATATATATATATATATATATATATTTGTTTACAATAACAATAAGTATGTGCTTTAAGCATGAATGATTTCCTGGGGCATGTCATGTTTGTGGTGAATATATTTTTAAAGCCATATCAAATGTTGTATATACAGATGGATGTTTGAAGTGTAGCTATTGGAAATGGTTGCTGACCTTTTAGTTCTTTTAATAATGATGATCTTTGTGTTTGGTTTGATTGAATAGGGATGGCCAAAGAAATTTTTGCAGTTTCTTTTCCAAATTTTTTTGAAACATAGTGATGCAGGTAATTTTGGAATAATTACTAGCAAAAATGTTTTTGTCTTTGTTATGGAATAGTTTCGTTAATACAAAATTCTTTTCTTATATTTCTTATAAAATGTTCATGAATATTCTTTTAGTGGATTTATAAAGACCAATGGACTTAAGTGACTTCATATGTCATCTATTCAAGATGTTAATTGTGGTAAATATATATTCATCGTCTTTTTTTTTTTTCTTTTTTTTTTAATCTTTTAATTTTGGCATTATTATTTGGTATGATTTTTCAATTGGTGGCATTGATGTCAAGCTTAAGATGATGTCAAGCTTATGATGATGAGCGGGTGGTAAATACAACAAATTCAAGCCTAAATCTTGACATCTTAGATAGTTTTCTTTTAGCCTTTTCTTTAGTTAGCTTTACATACAAATTAGATTTTTGCTGTTATTTTTTCTTTGAACTAATGAGCATATTTTTTATGTTGTTTTTATTTAGATATTTTGTATGCGAAGATCTTGGACATAACAAATTGTAATTAAGCTGAATGATCTCATGCACCTATCTCCATTCAATTTAGGAGATACTATTGGACCAATTTATTCCTTTATTTTGTATTGTATTTAGTAGAATTTCATGGACAATGATTGTGAATTGATATTGTATATGTGGTATCTAATAGTGATTTTTTAAATTATATAAGTAATAGCATTGTAATGAGAAACTTGGTATAACCAATATCATGAAAATTGCAAGGAAAAACCATTTTAATACCTCTAAATGTCTTGGACGAAATAATATTCTATATGTTTAATAACTCAAGTTAATATCAATAGTGCCACTACAATTCACTATTCCCGTGCGTAAGCATGGATTATATACTATATATATAAAAGCAAAGACCTTATACGAGAGTGCATGAGGTTCTGCCAAGTGGCACATTGATACTCATGATCACATGGTATCCGTCAAGCAAAAATTGAGAAGAATGAGGACCGAATGACTCTTAAAAATCAAAGAGGAAGTCACTAAGCAATCAAAGGTAGGGTTCATCAAACCCGTGCACCAAGCCAAATGGATAGCCAATGTTGTGCCCGTACCTAAGAAGGATGAGAAGGTGAGGATGTGTGTGGATTTTAGGGACTTGAACAAGGCATGCCCTAAGGATGACTTTCCTCTCCTTCACATTGATGTCTTAGTGGATAACACGATGGGAAGTGCTTTGATGTCTTTCATGAATGGCTTTTTGGGATACAACCAAATTAAGATGGCTCCCAAAGATATGACCAAAACCACTTTCACTACCGAATGGGGAATCTATTGTTACACGGTGATGCCGTTTGGCCTCAAGAATGCTGGGGCAACCTACCAAGGGATGGCTACGACCTTATTACATGATATGATGCATAATGAGGTAGAGGTGTCTGTTGATAATATGATAGTGAAATCCAAGGATGGAGGTAGCCACACCATAAACTTGAGGAAGTTCTTCGAGAGGATTAAAGAATATAGATTGAGGTTGAATCCACAAAAGTGCACCTTCGGCGTAACCATGGAAAATTGCTAGGCTTCCTAGTGAGTGATAGAGGGATAGAAGTTGACCCATCCAAGATTAAAGCCATATTAGAGATGCCTCCTCCCAAAAGTGAGAAAGAAATAAGGGGTTTCTTAGGTCGGTTGCAATACATTAGTCGATTTATTGCCAAGCTTACCTTTACTTGTGAGCCCATCTTCAAACTCTTAAGGAAGAATGAACCATATACATGGAATGATGAGTGCCAAGAGGCCTTTGAACTTATCAAGGAATATCTCCTCCACCCACCTATCCTAGTGCCTCCACAACATGGAAAACCATTACTCCTATACCTCTCCATCATAGGGGATGCAGTTGAAAGTATGCTTGCACAAGAAGACGATGACAAGGATGAAAGGGCCATATACTCCCATAGAAAGGTCATGCCTTGCACTTCTTTGGGCCGTGCATAAATTGAGATATATCGTCTTACCTTTCCAAATATGGGTGGTAGCAAGAATGGACCCATTGAAGTATCTCTTTGAGAAACCCGCTTTGAGTGGAAGATTGTCAAGATGGTTGATCTTGTTAGCAAAATTTAATTTGAAGTATGTGGCTAGGAAAACTATCAAAGGAAGCGTCGTGTCAGATTTTTGTGCCGAGAATCCTATAAAGGGGGAAGATGGTAAAGAAGACTTTCCAGATGAAGACATTTAGGGTGTTGAGTTAGGAGCATGAAAGATGTACTTTGACGGAGCCGTAAACCAATATGGGAATGGGATGGGAATGGGATTGGAATACTCTTGATCAGTCCCGAGGGATCTCACATACCTTTGGTAATCAAGCTAAACTTCAATGCAACTAATAACATGGCTGAATATAAGGCTTGTATTGCCGGAATGGAAGCTTTTCGAGAATTGGGGGTAAAGGAGGCTGAAGTCTTTGGAGATTCAACTTTGGTTATAGCCCAAGCGCAAAAATTGTGGAAAGTGAAGGAGGAACATTTGAAGCTGATACTTGGAGGACTTGACCAAGACCTTTGACAGAATTGAATACACAATCATTCCAAAAGCTCAAAATCAATTTGCGGATGCCTTAGCTACCTTGGCCTCCATGGTTGAAATACCCGAGGGAGTATGGACACGACCCTTGGAGATTGAGCGAAGTTATGAAGAAGTGCACAAAAGGAAGACTGAAGCTTTAGTAATGACCATAGAGGAAGAGGAAGTTTCGTGGTACTATGACATCATGAAGTTCTTGGAATTAGAGGCATATTCAGATGGTGCCGACAAGAGAGAGCATCGTTCCATTAGGATGATGGTAACACAATACATCCTATGTGGGGGACAACTCTATAGAAGACCCCATGATGGAATACACCTTCGTTGTTTGAAGAGAGAAGAAGCCGAGAGAGTAATGGAAGAATTTCATTAAGGGGTTTGTGGTCCTCATATAAATGGAAGAATATTAACCAAAAAGATCCTAAGAATAAGGTACTACTGGAATAAATGGAGACTGATTGTGTGGACTATGTGAAGAGTTTCCATGATTGTCAGACACACGCCAACTTGAACCATGTACCGCCTAGTGAGTTGTATAGCACGACTTCTCCGTGGCCATTCTCGGTTTAAGGTATAGACGTGATTGGAAGGATAGCCCCTGAGGCTTCAAATGGGCATGAATACATTTTGGTAGCAATTGACTATCTCAGCAAATAGGTAGAAGCAGCCTCTTACTCTGTATTGAAGGCTAAGCATATGGCTCGGTTCTTAGAAAACAACATCATATATCAGTTTGAGGTGCCCCAAAAGATCATTTCTGATAATGGTTCCCACTTTGAGGGAGAAGTTTGAAGGGTCATGGAATTATACAACATCGAGCATCACAAGTCTTCACTATATAGACCACAAGCTAATGGGGCCGTAGAAGCAACCAATAAGAATGTGAAGAACATCCTAGCCAAGATGGTAGTGACATACAAAGATTGGGCGGAGAAACTTCCATTTGCCTTATGGGGTTATAAAACTTCTATCTGTGCGTCGACTAGGGCAACACCTTACTCTTTGGTTTATGGTAGTGAGGCGGTGCTTCCTATTAAGGTGGAGATAAAATCTTTAAGGGTATTGGTGGAAACCAAGGTCCTAGAAGAGGATTGGGTTAAGGCGAGATATGAACAATTGACTTTGATAAATAAGAAGAAAGCTAGGGCATAATATCATGCACAAGGGTACCAAAAAAGGATTGCTAGGGCATTTAACAAGAAAGTGAAACCAAGAAACCTTAAGGAAGGAGACTTGGTCCTAAAAGTGCTTAGAGATGAGACTTTTGATCTAAGAGGGAAGATGAAGCCAAGTTGGTCTGGGCCTTTTATCATTAAGAAAATCATGTCTAGAGGTGCTACAAAAACCACAGATTTGGATGGAGAAGAGATGTTTTGCCCAATTAACATGATAGACTTCGGAAATACCACATTTAAAAAGAAAAAAGAAGAAAAAACCTGCTAGGTTGAAAACCTAAAAGGGCGGCCTAGGCAAAAATTTAGGCAAAAGAACCTTGTTAGATTGAAAACCCATAAAGGCGGTCTAGGAAAAAATTAGGGGAAAAATCCATGGGCATGGTGAAAATTCCCAAAGGGATGTCATGGGCAAAAATTACATGGCAAAGGAAAAAGAAAAGAAAAAGAAAAAGAATAATGATGACAATAAACAAAGATAATAAAAGGAAATTCTCTCATTGCTCAAATTAAAGGATAATAAGATTGTTTTCATTGGGGATTTGGAACATTCCAATCCTTTATTAAATTCAAAAACAAAACATGAGAATCATAAAAGTGCAGAAAAGTAAAACATGGGATATATCAAGGTGGTCACTCAATCCTCCTTATTTTCTTGCTAGTCTTTATGTAAGCCTTCTCATCCTTCAGAATCCACTTCATGTCATCCTCCAACCATTGCTTGTACCTTGTAGTGGGGTAGATGTATTTGGGAGGAACGATGTCTATCGTCACCCTATGACATGGCTAAGCCTCACTGATCCTGCCTAAGATCCTATTGGTGAACACTGCAGTGTGGTAGGCCCTCTCATCATCAGGAGCTCCTTGACGCTCTCCAAATTGCCTTGAGATACGACAAGTGGAGTAGTAAGAGTAGCATCGAAGCCTAACTAAAGTCACACAGTGGTCCTTGCAACAACTATGGACCATGCTTGAGATATGCCACCATTCTACGACCTATTGAATGTCGGTCTCATTGAGGTGACCCGTAAGCTCCATCCTCAAAGCCCGTGTCATTCTGATGAAGTCGGCAGTCCCTAAGGTGCCTAGGGAGGTAGGTGATGAGAGGAACAGTGGGAGGTTGAAGCAACCAAAGAAGGAGAAGGATAGAGGGGAGGGAATAAAAAGAAAAGAAAAAAAAAAGCAAAAAGAGGGAGAGAGCATGAGAAAAAAATAAAATAATGATGAAAGACGATATAAGGTGCCTTGATGGGTTGAAAACCGAGAGGCAATCCATGCAAATTAGAGGGATCCCGCTAGGTTGAGAACCTAGGAAAAAATTAGGGATTATACCTGAAGAAGAAGAGGACTTTCCGCCAAGAAGTTTACTTCCTTCCTATGAAAGGCATCCAAGCTATTGAGGGTCTCCACCAAGATCAAGCCCACCGGATTACCTCTCTTTAGCTCATAAGCTATTATGCACATCCAAAAGTCCACACAATACGAGTTTTGAACCAAGAAATACCTTCCAAGAGCACACAAGCAAAAGGCATGAAGAAAGTACGAGTGTGTCCTCTTACCCTCGGGAAGGGTTGAACCAGAAAAATACTCAAAAACCAACTTAAAGTTGAGCTCCCCAAAGACACACCACCTATTTTATGTGGTGGAAGGGATGCCCAACATGACTCCCAACAAGGAAGGAAGATCCCCACCTATGGTAGGGAAGATGCGGTCATCAATTTTCGGTTCACCCATGATAGCAGCAAATTCCTCAATAGTGGGGCATAGTTCTATTCCATTGAAGCGGAATACATGCCAAGAAGGAACCTAATAGTTGGCAGCAGCACGAAAAAAAGGTTCATCCACTCTAATTTGATGATAGGGGAAGATGCAATAAAGACCATAGGGAGTAATGGAATCCTTGAAATCGGGAACAAGCTTTCTAATCCAAGTGGAGACATCAAGAGGAAAGTTTTCTACTATTAGGAGACCTCAAAAAAGTGTTCTCTAGGTTGGAAATACGTAGGTGAGGGTTTTGGACTCAAATGACTACGTAGGTGAGGGTTTTGGAATCCAATTAAGGTTTTTTTGATTCGCGGCCCACGTACGCAAGGTCAACCCTGCGTACGCAAAGTCAAATTTGCGTACGCAGGCCCATCCCCACGTATGCATGGCGTTTGGCAGAAGCCCATGTTCCCCTATTTTGAGCAGATTTTTTCACTCCAAGCCATTCCTAAGGGTTCCTATAGCCTAAAGGATCATCCAAAACACATTCCAAGCACAAGATTGCAAGCATTAAAGAAGCAAAGTTGTATAGAAATATACAATTTATGATTAAGTGCTAAGTTCCCAATCAAAGGCATAAATGTAAAAAAAAATGTTCTTAAATACAATCTTTCGTCTAAATCTTAATCCAAAATCTCTGCTAAAGGGAATAAAAATCCATAAAAAAGAAAGAAAGAAAAAAGATGTGTGTTATATGCCTATATGTGTCTTGAACTGCAGGTAATCAATGGTGCCGCCTCTTCCTTGATCGATAGCTAGGAGTTGCCTCCGAGTCCTCCTCCTCACCATCATCATCATCATCATCATCACCACCACCTGGATGGGCCACTTCTCTAGGACCATATAGCTCCCTTGAGTAGTTGGTCTCCTCTAATTTGAGATTCCCAGCTAGCCACACCAACTTCTCATGCTCTTGGATAGTGAGTTGCAGTTCAAAAAAGGAAGGGTTAGTGACTAAAACAAATAGAGAAATTTGGCAAAAAAAAAGAAGGACAAAAGGAGAAAGAACTCATCGCCCAAGTGTTGGGAGGGAAAGGATAGCCCATGACATTAGGATTACGGGGCACGGCATGCTCCCGAGTAAAGCCATCAGGGCCATAAGCATAGACCGTCCAAGGGAGATGTAGAGGATCAATGGGCTCACCAGCAACAGGTCCCTACTGTTACAATTTCCCACATTAAAAGTCATGACAAACAAAAAAGAAAAAAGAGAAGAAAAGAGATTGAACATGAACCTGAATAATAAGGGAAAGCATGAGGCGAGTAATGTTGAACTCCTCATAGTTCAACCCCTTAAGAAGCCGCTCGGCATAGGAAATGCCGCTCCCCCATGAGTTATATTTAGCATCAGTCATGGAGTGTGGGGCAAGAATGAACTTAGGAGAGTTCATCGGAATCTGTGGTTCATCTTTACCCACCAGCTGGCATTGCACTCTCTCCACCAAGTTTAGCACCCTCAAACCCCCTTTTTCAAAGGGCCAAGTGATCTCTAAAGCAATAAGAGTGGCAAGCTCCAAGTCTCGAGAAGCAGGAAGGGGTTGGCCGGCCCATGGAGTCCAGTTAACCTATAATGACACAAGGTTAGAAGAAGAGTATTCTAAAGGAAATGCATGAAAAGGCATGAACAACTAGAACTCCTAAACTTACCTCATCCGAAGTTAACCTAGCAAGATAGGCCCTCACTTGAGAAAACTCCCTTAGAACCAGGTCGGTGCTTGGAGTTATGAGACCATACCTAACAACCCACCGCTGCAAAAAGAAGCACAAGCCACAGGTTAGATGCAAGATGGCAGTTTGCAAGATGACATTTTTCAAGATGACATAGTTTGCAAGACTACAAGCTAGAGTAGAAATGCAAAGAATGGAAAGATACTAACCTCAAGGAGCTTCCAAGGCCCTACAAGCTGTTGCAAGGTGCCCCGACTGAGAGTATCAAGAGTGGAGTAGAGATAGGCAAGACATGCTTGCCGCCAGTTGGCCCTTTGTGCCTCTCCAAAGTCCTGGAAGAGGGTCAACCACCTCAACGACACCGTTTGCCCACCATTGGCAAAGAGATAAGCCCTCAACAAGTGAAGAAGGAAAGCCCTAGCCATACAGACACACTCCTCCCTGGTCCTATGTGGGAGGAACATGTAATCCGACAACAAATCAAAGTAGCGGATGGTCTTAGTGGAGTACTTCCTCCCCAACATGTCGAGACCCAGATGGATGCCCGATGCATCGTCTAAACTAATGATAGTACCTTCGTAGCTAAGGCCAGTCATGCATTAAAAGTTGTATGGAGTTACCGTCATCTCCTGCTCAGCAATATGAAAGGTGTGGGTAGTATCCCACCACTTCTCAATGAGGCATTGCACCAAGGTAGTGCTCGCAGACTTCTCCGAAAGAAGTCTAATGATGGGTTCAAAGCCCGCCTCCCAAATATAGCCCCTGGTTTCGAGGATAAGAAGATTGTACCACTCCACCACTTTATTAGTGCTTCCCCTACCAACATAAGGGGATGATGACTGCAAACAAAAAATAAGATGACATTAGATTCTTGATTCAAGTAGAATTTGGGAAATATGATGTTTTGATGCAAGAACGAAGAAAAAAAAAAGATATAGTGATATTTAGGTACAAAAATGACAAAAAGGTGTGTTAGGAGTGCATATAGAGGTGAAACAAATGAAAAATAAGTGAAAATGGGCCGAGTAGAACTTCTGCCAGACGTCTCACGTACGCGGGTCAAAGCCTACATATGCAGACAAGACTCCGCATACGCAGGGCCATTCCCATGTACGCAGAGCCTCAAGAACACACTTGCGAATGCGAGAATAGAGCTGCGTACACATGAATGAAAGCTACGTATGTAGGCCCGAGCCCATGCATGCAAGAACACAAGAAGAAGCAGTTCTTCGACATTTTGAAAGATACATAATCCAAAATCAATCCTAGACATGTTCCTACCCCTCTTAAGGTGTCAAGTTTTCATCTAAACCCATCCTATAGCAAAACTCAATCATCTACATGGCCAAAAACACATTGAAACAGAAGATCAGAGAGGAACTTGAAAATGAGAAAAAATTTCAAAACTTACAGATTCGGTCGTGGGAATGTGATTCTCTGGTTGGTATGTCAATGGTGGAGACCCTACCAACCTTGTTGCTCCACTCCACCGGGCAAGGTGAAATGCATCAGAATATAGGACGTAGGAGGACTTCTTGGCCTTGGGTGCCATTGGAGAAGATGATGAGAGAATGAGAGAAAATGAGAAAGTGAGAGGGCTTGAGAAAATGAAAGAGTTAGAAAGTGAGAGAAAGAAAGAGGAGAAGGAGGTTTTTGTAGAGAGAAACAAAGAGAGTTATGGAGAATATGAAGAGGTGAGGAAGATGAAGAGAATGAAGAAAAAAAAGAAGAAACGGTTGGTATCCATTGGGAAAAATGAAAAGGCAGGAACACACCTGATGGCTAAACTATGTGTAGTTTAGGCCTCACCATTAAACTATGTGTAGTTTAGTCATGAACAGTAAAAAATATATATATATATATATATCTTTCAAAAAAGAGGGACATCTTATGATTACCCCAATTAAGGCACAAAATTATCAAATGACTCATCAGTGAACGGTAAAGGAAGTAGAAGACTCTTCCCCCGATCAGGCACATCAAAAACCATCCCTAGTGGATCAAATACATTAAGAACCATCCTCAGTGATTCAAGCACATCGAAAACATCATCCCTATGAAGGAAGCAGAAGACTCTTCCCCAGCGGATCAAGCACATAAAAAACACTACCCTTAGTAAAGAAGCAGAAGACTCTTCCTCAATATTTCAAGCATCTCAAAAAACACTATCCTCAGTAAGGAAGCAGAAGATTCTTCCTCAAATGGATCAAACCTATCAACCATCATCCCTATAGAGGAAGCAGAAGACTCTTCCTCAATAGTTCAAGCATATCGAGCATCATGCCCATGGAGGAGGCAGAAGATTCTTACCCAAAGTATCCCTAGTAAGGAAGTAGAAGATTCTTCCCTAGTGAGTCCAATACAAAAAAAAAAAAAAATCCCCAGCGAGGAAGTAGAAGATTCTTCCTCAAAGTCCTCAACGAACCATGAAAGAAGTAGAAGATTCTTCCCTAGTGGATCACACATCTACACTATTCTTTAGCGAGTCCTACTCCTCAACTAGTTTCCCATCCCCAAGCAAGTCATAAGAGGTAGAAGATTCCTTCCCATACGCATCTACTCTTCAGCGAGTTTTCACTATCTCCGATGGATCCAACAATCAAGACTACTCGTGCACATATCCTCTGGGAGTTGAACATGCAGGCACAGTAGAAAAGGGTAGAGATAGTGATAGAGAAAGAGACCAAGGTCAACCTGAGGCAAGAGCCTTACCAAAAAAGGTAGAGAAAGAAGTGAAGAAGATAATGTTAGGATTAGTGCCCTTAAATCCTATTGTAAGATGCCATGTATGATAATATGTATGACATTATTTGTGAAATGATGTATGACTTAATATTGTGTTTAATAAAGTTGTTTTATTATTATCTAAAATAATGGTAACATGAATATTCGGACATTATCATATAGTCCATGAGATGCATAGTATGTGATTTAGTCACAGAAGATATAAGTCACAAGTTCTTTATAAACTCAGAATTGTAGTTCGTAGTTGGTGATGAAATTGGACATTTCATCTGCGAAGACTATAACATATCAACTAAGATGATTTGTCTTGATCATGGAAGTGGAGACTTCTAGTTGATGTGTTGATATATTTTAAGAGTTAAAACATGTTGATCTGGACTGCTATGAGATTTATTATTCTCCTAACGACTGTCAAATGAATAATAAATCTCACGACTTCTATTTACATGAACTCTTAATCCTGAGAGAATAATAGACCTGATCATAAAGTGTAGGTTGCTTTGATATATCAGGAGTAAGATCTAATGTTACAATCAAAACCTCAGTATGTTGGGTAGCCACATTTAGTGTTGATGGAACATATATTCTCAAGATGGAATTCATAGTCTCTTAACGGAGATACAAAATATTCACTTGAGATAAGTTTAATGGGTTTGTTATTCAGAGAGTTAGGCATAACCACTTTAGTAAGACTAAAGTATATATTTATGGAAATTGGATTTCATAAGTATATGGTGAATAACTTCAAAGGATTAAACCGGGTACTCAAGGATTAAGATGTAGTAGTTCACAAAGTGGCAGTCTTCATTCATGACTTTGTGTTACTACAAATATTTTATGAAAGGGTTGCATGCACAATAAAGTCTTGGGATATAATTTATTAATAAGACATAGAGTGCAATTATATTTATATAGTGGTATTAAATATAATTAATGGTAACTTTGGACTTGTCAAAAGTTGACAGAAAAGCCCTTCCCATTGGAGCTAGTGTCTTATTTGTTCCCTTTTGGTCCCACTCCAAACCACATACTAAAGCCCAATTGGAAAGGCCCAAAAGGCTAGCCCAATTAGATAATCAGTTATATGGAGAAAAACATACAAAATTTTGGTATGAACATGAATTAGTATGTATGTGAGTGTTGAACACTTTTTCATTCTCTCTAGAACACATACATATAACTGATTGAGAGACCACACTTCTTGGGCTTCAAGTGGAATTGGAGTGAAGATTAAAAGTATTCACAAGTACTCTTCATCTTTGGTTTTAAATTTCACCGCATTACGGTACACTCTCTTGTTCATATATTCTGAAATTTACATAGTACATGTTATCAATTGCGAATGAAGTATATCCGTTAATTTTCCGCTACATACATGCATATTTCCATCAGATAAGAGGAACAAGTCATCAGGAGAAGTTTGAGGTAAGAGCCCCGGATAGACACCACAGAAACTATATCCTTTTGTTGTTTGTTGGGTTAGCTCGTAAGAGCACCTTTGTTTTTTGGGTTAGCTCATAAGAGCACCCTTGTTTGTTTGTTTTTTTTTTTTTCTTTTTAAGTAACTCTAGGATAGTGAGTCACTCGCCATTTGCTTGTAAGTGGCAAAAAAGGTTTTGAGATAGTGAACCTATCATTGCTCATTTCCCAAGCAACAAATGTGGGACTTCGGACATACGAATCCCACGCAGCTCTTCGGAGTTGCACCCCGCCCCATGTATGCGTGATGTGTGTCGTGTGCGTGGGTTGAGCCCGAACCGTACGTCAAAACAAAATGTTTTGTCTTTTATTCTTTTGATTCTATTAGTGAAGCTCACGAATCAAAAGAGGGGCATCTGTAGACACCATATTTTGTACTCCTTACGACTCGGGCCCTCGTTCCCCAATGATTCTCGAACTCTAAGGCCCAAGGCCGGTTTAGGGCCTAATCAGATATCAAATTGACTTAAGGAGTGTTAAAATGAAAAATATAACCTTTTAAATAAGCAAAAATTTATTTTTGGAAATAAAATAACCAAAGTGGCCCTCGGCCTGTGTACGTGGGTCGCTACCTACGTACATGGGCCAAAGCATGCGTACGTAGGCACGTTTTTGCGTCCACAGCTAAGGTTTCAAAAGCATAAGAAAGACAAGTTTTCTGCAATAATGGCTGAGGTTTGGAATGAATCCCACATTTTCTAGGAGCCATTTCAAACCCCATTTTCTCAACTATAAAAAAGCCTTACATGGTACATTTTCAAAACATACAGAAATCCCACGGGAAAAACCTAAGATTCACTAGAAAATAGTAAATCAAAAAGGAGTTTTTCACAAAACACCCTCAAGTCAATTTAATTTGATTAGGACCTTTTTTGACCCCAATCCTTTTAGTTTAACATTGCTAATCACTTTCTTATTGGTTTGTGAATAGATTTGACTAAGGGGAATGGTCAAAAACCAAGCCTAGGAGCTTTTTGCTTTAAGGTATTCTTTCTAGCTTTCTTTTATTTTTTGTCTTTCTTTTCTTGTTTTAATCTTGTTTTTAGTTTGGTTTATGTTTATGCATGTTTGCCTAGATCAATATATAGTTTTGTCTAGGTACTGAGCATGCTAGGTTGTTAGAATTAGGTTTTTCTTACTTGTGCTCTATTTTCTGCGTTTTTAGGTTTTCTGAGCAAGGACTTACGTACGCATAATCTTGCCTACGCACGCAGGCTTGATTATGCACACGTAGGCCTGTCTAGCGTGCGTGATGCCGTTGCCTAGAAACCCTAAACTTTTGTTTATTTTGTTTTTGCCTTCACATGTTTGTTCTGTTTAGCCTATTTTTCACATGTTTTAGGCTCTATAGGTTCCTAATTACCTCTTTCACATGTTTGTTTGTTATCACATGTTTAGATTAGGGTTTGTTTTGTTTCCTTGCTTTGATGCCATGCCATTCATTCACATGTCCATGCATTGATGCCATAGGTGTTGTGTTGCTGCAAGGTAAGTAAAGGGTAAGTCATACATTAGAAATGTCCATGCATTTGTGTTTTGGTTTTATTTTGATTGATACGATGAAGCATGCTTAGATGTATGATTAGGGTTTCTTATGTGTTAATGCTTTGCTTTTGATATGTATTGTTTGATGATATGCTTGCTACCATGTTTGGGGTTGCTGCCTTATTTAGATGTATTCTAGGGTTTCTTTTGTGTGTTTGACTCTCTTTTGCTTTGTGGATAGATAAGTATGCTTGTTTAGGGTTAAAGATGTCATGTTGTTTGTTAGATGCATGTTAGTATGTGTGTGAGTTTAGAATGCAAGTATTTAAATAGTTTTTAATAGGGTTAAGACATAGGACACAATGATGGGAGGCCAACCTTAGGGTTGGGCAGTCTTGGGTGCCTAACACCTTCCCAAGAGCGTACCTAAACTTCAAACCCATACTCTAGTAATAAGATCAAAAAGGTCATTCCTCAAAGGGATGCTATATATATGGTTCCTAGACCATTGCAAAAACTAGGTGGCAACTCCAAACCCTTGTGTCCACAATAATATACTAACATAAACATGATATAATATTTACATAAGCCTTAAACATTAATATGATATCATAAATAACTTATGCTAACTCTAATGTATTAAAGAAACAAAAACTATGATTAAGCGAACAAAATAACTTATTACACTGCATAATAAACGTCAATATATGGAATGGATTAAATGCTTTTATCATTATTTAAAATACAATATTCCTACATTGTTCTTTTATACTTTAATGGCTCTTTACTTAAAGTGAAAAAATGTAATGTACATGTGTGTGCAATTTTAAACTTTCGCTTTTCAATGATGAATTTGTTATTTCAACCAATTTCTATGACTATTATGCTATAGTCAAATTCTTTGTCCTCTTGAAATTAAAATAAAATAAATTAAAACTTTCTTTATCCCTTTAATTTTGTATTATTTTAATTCAATAAAAAACATGTTTATGTTATTGTGACATTACTTTATGTTATTATTTTAACATATTTTGAACATTCTATATAATCTTTTCACATTACATTTTAAAGCATTATCCGTGCATCGCGCGGGTGCTTTGCTAGTAATAATTAATAGCCGAAACGTTTGACTTTTTGTTGACCATTCCTCATTGCGCCACATGACTACATAAATTAATGTCACCTATACATTTAAAAACACCAAATAGTTGTGACTTTTCATTTTTCAATAGGCACCTTTTCGGTTAATAGGTATATTTTCATTTAATAGGCACCTTTTCAGCCAATATACACCTTTTGACTTTTTGTTAACCGTTGCTTAGCTTTACCTTTTTTTTTAAAGCTCCCAAATTTTTTCACATCAACATTATTTAAATAAAAAAAATTATAATTTTATATTTCTAAAACCCAACACAAAATCTGATTTTATATTTGTAAAACCCGATACATAAACGCAGGCCCATTCTCCTTCCTCCAAAGTAAAGACCTATGGCCAAAGGCCAAGCCAGCTCCCCAAATCCCCGATCTCCACATTTGACAAACAAAATGCAGACCATTTCTCCTTCCTTCATTGTTTCCCTTCTCCTTCTTCCAAAACAAAGACCCACGGCCAAACCCGCAGACCCCTTCTCCTTCCTCCAAAACAAAAAACAAAAACCCGATGCTAATTGAAAACCAGCATAAGAAACCTCCTTCTCTCCCACTCTGGTCTCTATCTCCAATGATCCAAAAAACCCAATCGTTGCTTTAAGGTACGCTTTTTTTCATCTTTTTTCATCTTCTTAATTTTTTCTCCCTCAACCTCAAGCCTCAAATCTCTCTCTCAATTGAAGTTTTATGTTCTTAACTTTTCGGTCCCAACTCCACCAAATTCGTTTCCCATTTTTCAACTTTGAAAGCATTTGATAGAAGAAGAAGAGAAGAAAGGCAGTGGATCTTATTGTGGGCAAAAGAAAATAAAAATAAAGAGAAGATGAAAGGGATGACAGAGAGTTACGGAGGGCACTATGAGAGAGAACCAAAAAAAAAAAAAATTTGATGGAGAATGTCAAAGAAGAGAAGGGAACGATGATAATTAAGAAAGGAAAAAAAAAAAGACTAGTACTATAACTATAATGCTATGTTTGGATGTTAAGGGAAGGAGGGGGAGTAGAGTAGAGGGAGGGAGAGTAATTTAATTACCTTGTTTGGATTTTTTTTAAGGAATGAGGGAGAGGGGTTTGGAGGGGTTTGAACTCCTTCCAACCCCTCATTTTTAATTCCCCCAAATTGGAGAGATTTGGAGGGAGAGTAGAGCATTAAAATGTTTGACCAAGTGAATTATCAAATTTACCCTTACCATAGTAACAAAATTACAAATGAAAAGACTAATTATTCCCCTCCCCCTTACTTAATTTTAAAAACATCCAAACAAGGTGGAGGATAATCATTCCCCTCTACTCTCATCTCCACTACTCTTCTTCCCTCTACTCCCCTCTACTCTCCTCTCTCTCAAAACTTCCAAACATAGCATAAGAGAAGGAAAACAAAGGATTTGACAGTGAAGAAAAGAAAAACGAGAGAGAAGAAGAAGAAAGAGATGAAAAAAGAGTTATAGTGGGAGAAGATAGTCACGTGGGGAGGGGTAGATTTTTGCAAAAGTGAAAAAGGAAGCTTCTTAGAAGGTGTGTGATATATAAACACCCTTCTATATTTACTAAATTACAAAAATACCAATTTGATTTTTTTGCCTTTAAAAGTTCCAATTTACATCACCTCTAAGATTTCCTTTTTACTATGCATAATAATAATAATAATAATAACTAGTCGCTAATCCGTGCGACGCACGGGAAAGTTCTTAGAAATGCTAAATATTTTTTTTAATCAAATTAAATGCATTTTTAGTCGGGTTGAGAGAAATTTAGTTAACTTAAATGAACCTTTTCGCTTTGGATTTCAAGGAATAACTCACACAAAAAGGAATATACAAATTTCATTAGGATTTGAGTTGGTCAACCAAGGTATATATATATATTTCTTAATCTACCAATAAAGCAAATTATTGCCCATTTGAAACAATTTACAATGTTCATTCTAGGCAGAAGCTTACATACTTTTTGTTGTTGTGATTTACAATTTGAGTAGATGAAAAATAATATGATGTTCTATCACTGGTTATTGCCTTCACAACAAAAGGGGTAAAATTTCAAATCAAAAGATTACATATCACATTTAAAAGAAACACTAACAAAAAGTAAAATATATGACATGCACTAATAACAAATGATCATAATATTCAAAGAGTTTTGTAAATCAACAACAAAATCTTATTAAATTGCTGGGGGCAGCTTCACTAACTATAATTTATCAAAAAAAATAACCTTCTTCATAAAACTTGTTTAAGTTATCATATTAAATATGAGAAAACAGGTGCAAGCATATTGTTGTTGACTCTACACTGTATTAGAAAGAGTCTCTCTTGGATTGCTTCATTCTTCTCTCTGCTCTATAACTAAAGGCCCCCCCCCCCCCCCCCATAAGCTTCCTACCTTGCAAAACTATCAACCATCAATAACACACCCAAAATGATAAAAATCTAAATAGATTAAAATGTTAGATTGAGAAAGAACTTAAATGTTTATTTATAACTGCCAAAATTTTTTAAGGATTTCCAAAACTACTAAAGTTTGTCAGGGTTAACAAATTTTATACACCTATGGGAACCTAATTCCTTTCAATCCAATCAAAGAATTAGATAAACAAACAAAAAGAATAGAAAGATATAATACCTGTTTTCAAAGTTTTCAAGGGCTTTAACTAATTCCTCATACTTATATTCCTTTATCTCCACCTCTACCTCTACTTTCTCCACCACTCCTACACCTTTTAAAATTCCAAAATAACCCAACGACGTCGTTTAATGCAATATCTTTTAACTTAAAGCATGGACACAATAAAAATGAGTGAAAAAGATCATACATTTATGTAAACATTCAAAAATTTGGGAATTTAGATTCAGATTCTGTAATAAGAACAAAACAGTCGGGTATATTATCTTAAAGGTGCTGATTAACACAGAACAGATTGGGTTGCCGAGCTGTTTGGTTTTTCCTTTACAGATGATGTACGGTAGCTGTTTTTCCTTTCTTTCCCACTAACAAAAGTAGTATTGTTTATGAGAAAAGTTTGAGTTGAAGCCAAGAGAAGAATTTTTATAGATACAAAATATTCAAGGGCAGGTTGTATGATGAAAACAAATATTTTACCTTCCATATTTTACCTTCCAACCATTTAAAAGAAATATTTTATCTTCTCACAATGAATTATTGGAAAAACAACTAAAAACAATTATAATGAGTATAACAATCGCAATAAACAATATGTTCCAACCGTTTAAAAGAAATATTTCTTTTATTTTGTATAACAACTTAGCTGAGTTATATATACTTTTTTAAAAAATTTAAAATGAAAATAGTCTAAAAACAAAAGAGTCATTTTTTTTTTGTTTCTCTTTTTTCTTTTATTTAGCAAGTAAACAGAATAATGAACAAATATAGATTCCATAAACAAAACTATCAACAGTAGACAAATAGTGCAATACGTGTATTAGTAGCAAAGCAGTAAATGATCTGATTAATGGTTTTATATTGACTATTTATATATAACTTTATGCAACATGAACTTTTTTAAAATTTTTTTTACAGAAATTGTTAACAAACCTTGAGTCGATGCAGTTAAGTATGCAGCTCTTTATCCAAAAATGAAAGTAGAACCTGCAAAATAAGTATTTTTTTAGTTTTTTTTTTAATTAAAATAATTTGTAAAAAACAGAATAACGAAGATCAATAATAGTGCAGTAAATGACCACCTAAATCAAGTTAATACCTACTCACAAAAACAACAGCGAGAGAATTAACTCCTACATCCTTTGCAACTCCAAGCACGCAAAAAGAAAGTAACATAATATATATTTCTAAACCTAGACATGGATCAATGTATGTCTGTCTGTGTGTAGTACCAAAATGTTCAGTTTCTCAGAGAAAAGAATTACTGGCTTTGCAATCTTTAATAGTCAGAAACTGATTCACATGCTCAGGTGCATTATGATTATAGAGGTACAGAACTACAAAGATTGCAATCTTTAGGAGGCAGCAAACAAATGTGCAAGATCTGGAAGACAACATCGAAAACAGGTCATTCTAAACTTTAGTAGTTGGAAAGAGATTCACATGCTCAGTAGCTAATGTGATATTAGAACTAAAATCAAAAGTCATATCAACAGAGAAACAAAAAAGAAAAAAATAGTTCTTAACAATATCTGAGGACCTTAAACAATCATATATTATGAACATTCTCTGTTAACAAAATGAATTTTTCTTTCAAAAAATCACATGCCCAAACATAAGCCTAAATTTTTGATAAATCCAAAAATAAGCCTAAATTAAAACAAATTCAGATAAAGAACGATATTAAAAACTCCAGCAACCCGAAATTGAAACAAACCCCAGCAGCAACGCAAAACTAAAAAAACCCCCAACAACCGCAGGAACCAAGCCCAGCAAATAGACATGCTAACTATAAACTATTGACTCCTTGAGAAATATGCCAAAGTTCCAAAGATTGGTCATTTAGTTGCATCAATGATTCAAATAAATAAATAAATAAAACAGAAAAGAGAAGAACAAACAATCTATGGAAGAGTATAAAAGAGAAGAAAAAGAATCTGTCCAATACCAGAACAATCTCATAGACAAAACATTCGGCTCCATGTTTCATCCAGTTATGTCAGATCAGCAATTAATGCAGCAATCTCTTCATCAATATCAAAGGGGACCGGACAATAGTGAAGGGCCTCCCGTAGATCTCTCTCTCCAATTCTTTCTACACAACACATTCATAATAGGAAAAAAATGAAATCAAGAGGTAACAAATCAACCTTGCCTAAAATTATTATAAAACCCCATAACTATCTGTAACACACAGCCCATACATATCACTGAATTAATTTTTCAGCCAAAATAAATTAATCATCAGGCCGACTCTTAGGTCTTTCAAAAACACACAAAAAAAAAAAAAAAAAAAAAACTATTAAATCGATACTATCTCCACTATGAAATCCATCGATATTTACAATATTTTCTTACAAAACCTGTACAATTTGAAATCCCTAAATCGATAGAAAACCTAATTGAAGACATATAATTAAAACATAACTTTGAGGCTCTATTCCATTTAAACTAGTTTCAATCTAAATTTTAACCCATATCAATCAAATAAAATTGAAACTTGAAAAAGATCAGATTAGAATTCTTCATACCTGAAAAATCGTCCAACATCAGAAACGGAAAAGGATCCAAATTCTTCAAGTTAGTCCTGAAAATCAAATGCCCAGAAAGGGGGCCAAAAAATAATCAATGCCCAGATGATAAAAACTCAAGAACAAAATAACCATGAATCAAAATTGACATTAGCCAAAGGAGTTGTGGTTGAGAAAAGAAGGAGGGAGCTGCATTGAATGAGAGAGTTAAAGAAGAAGAAGGAGATGGGAGTGAGTTTGAAATAGAGAGAGTTTGATCGAGGGTTTTGTTAGGGCTGAGTTTGCGTTTGAGAGAGAGTTTTGAAATACCTGTGGCTGATTTCTGCGTTTAGGCTTCTCTTGTAGTTGGGTTTTAATAAAAATCGGGTTTGTAATTTGTATTTGATGGGGGGAAAAAAAGATTTATTATCATTTTGGGTTTGTAATTTGTATTTGATGGAAAAAAAAATATTTATTATTATTTATATAAGTATTGCTGACGTGAAAAATTGTGGGAGTTTCAAAAGTTTCGGTTTTATATATATATATAGATAATTATTATTATTATTATTATTATAGAACTAATTTATATATATTAACAATAACCCAAAATAAGTCGACACTGTAATATTCTATAGAAAATGTTGAGGACACAATTTTTTAGTGTTGTGGCGTTGTGGGATTTTTAGTATCCTTAGCATTGCCCATATTCTATTCTAATAGAAAACCGAAATGTGCATCAAAACGGCATTTATAACTTTAAAATGAAACTTCTTAAAAGGTACATGTTATATAAATGACTTACTTATTTAAAAAGAAAAAAAAATACTAATTGTGTTACATTTTTTTTTTTTTTTTGGAGAGGAAAATGTGTTACATTTAGTATTAATATTATTATTATTTCATCTTTCACATGTATTTTCCGTTGGTTTCTAACTATCTGCCATTAGCCTTATTAAAATAATTGGTATGAATTTGTTTCTAAAACAAAAATTGCTATGGAACAGACAATAAAGAACAAAAATTAATGCTAAGGCAACTAGATTTTGCTAATAAATCATTACTCACAAAAAATTAAAAATAATAATTCAAAGGTTTATGTATTATGTTTTCTTTTTAAGCCTACTTATTATATTTATTGTCCCACGATTATAAATTATAAAGAAAATATACTATAAAAAATGCAATTATCTATGAATATATGTTTTAATTTGTAAGTCATTTTATTATGTCAATTTTTTTTCTTTTTTTTCTTTTAGTTATACAATGCTATTCTGATTTGTTTCTAGAAAAATGTTATTTATGGCTATAACTTATTTTAGAATGAATGCAATGTCTATTGGATAGTTTATCAATAATTTTCAAATGGCATCTTACATTGTATTATTAATGTCATCTCCTATTTACGGAAAATTCTTAGGTAGTCCCGGAGTATAGTGAAATGATGCTCCCTCCTCTTACATTCATGGTGGACCCCACCATTAATTTAATGAGCGGACCCTACCATGAATGTGAGAGGAGGGAGCACTATTCTCCATGCTCCGGGAGTACCTAAGAATTACTCCCTATTTACAAGAATTTCATACATTTATGCTAAATATTCCTTTTTTTTAGTTATTATTATGCTAACTATTTCAACTTAAATATAATGATATTCTCTTCTAAACTCATTCTATATTTTTCCCGTGCATTGCATGGGTTTAGTGACTAGTAATAACTAATAGTACTTTTTGTTGACTAGTCCTCATTGCGCTATATGGCTATATAAATTAATGCCACATCTACGTTTAAAAACACAAAAAAATGCGTCTGTTCAAGCAAACTGTTTAAGAACTATTTTTGCAACTATTGGTGTTCAACTGCACTGTTCCACTTGGTAGCTATTAATTTTGCACAGTTACTGATACATTTCACGTTATATTTCTTTAGAAAAAAAAAAAAAAAAACAAAAACAAAAACAAAAAACAAAAAAAAAAACAAACAAAAAAAACAAACAAAAAAAAAAAAAACAAACAAACAAAACAAAACAAAACAAAACAAAACAACAAAAAAACAACAACAACAACAACTTCAGTTCATTTTTCACCCCCTTCTCTATACAGGAAAGTTTTGGGTTTTAACGCAATTTTTCATCTTAGTGTTTCAATTCAAGTTATTGAGTCATATTTTATTCTTTGAAGCAAATTTTGATTCTCTCTAATTCTCTCTTACTAGACTAACTTTTTTAAGATCATTGAGCGAAGCCAGGGGGTGCAAGCATAGAAAGAGGTTTTTGTCCTTTGAAATTATTATTACTTCTTAATTTATGAAGAGAACTTTGCAATGGGTCTATCAAGTTGTAATCAAAGAGATTTTATGTTTTTGCGTAGAGTTTCTGCATTTTGTGATTTCATTTTGCAATTACATTGTATTTGCGTTTGCGTTTAATGAACGTGTTTTGATCGTTTGTTTTAAAAGTCTGGGTTTCAATCTATTTTGTAATTAGCAAAAATTGTCAACATATTGTGGGTTGCGTTAATTGTGCATATTTGGGTTTTACGGTTGTGATAGTTCTACTAGTTTTGATTTGTTTGCCCATGTGGTTATTATTTCGGTGAATCAACATCGTTATTCATGACGTTTGTATTATTGTGCATACATTGTGGGTCTATTTACAAGTCACGTAATATGATTTTTTTTTTTACTCTATTTTCATTTGATTGTGTTTATATAATATGCATTTGATTTTTTATGATTTTGCTTTATCAAATGCAGTTTTAGTTTTGCTAAGAATTTGAGATGGCGACAAAATTGTCAATTTTATATGATTTAGTGGAATGGGTGTTGGATCTGGTGTAGGGGTTGGATCAAATAGACAAAGCCGCTAAGACCTAAATGTTATGGTTTGTGCCATTCTAACTTGCATCTTTATTATTGTTGGTTTTTATTTACTTATTGTAATATATTAATTCATAATAAATAATGGAAACCAGTAGTCTTTGATAGTTCTTCATGCATGAGAAGAGAAGAAAGGCCAACCCTTCACCCTCAAAATTTTTGAAAAAATGCCCGAGCCAAACTGAAAAAATGGGGCTTTTGTAATGTTCTATAAACACAATTGTATTTATATATATATATATAATCTATTTATTGATTCTTTTGTAATACTTATTAAACCAAATGTAAGAACACATTATGATTATTGTAATATATTACTTCATAATATTTATATGTATCTCATTTTTAATGATCTTGTGTGTAAAATTTTGACAATTTCATCATAAGAAATGTTCAAACTACATTTTTCATCTTATATTGGAGATGATTTAGCTTTCAATAGTTGAATTTAGAGAAACTTTTAAACTTGAACATGTAAACATTTGATCTAAAACAATCTCATGTATCGCACGGATTAGCGACTAATAATAACTAATAGTTGAAATGTTTGACTTCTTGTTGACTGTGTTTCAATGCGCCACGTGGTTACAAAAATTAATGACACGTTTACTTTTAAAAACACTAAAACCTTGTGTCTTTTCATTTGGTATAATAAGAGAAACGTTTCAATATTTTCACTTTTTAGTACCGTTTTGTTTTGTCGCCTACAATAAATAAAAAGATGAAATGTTTTGTCTCTCGGGTAGTAGTTACAAAATATCAAACAAACACTTATTTTTGGCTCCTGGTAGTTAAAATTTTTGCACCTTTCATATTCCTTCCCCAAAAAAATACACTTCTTTCTTTTCTCTTTTTTTTCCTATACACTTCTCTCTCTCCCTCTCTCTGATAATTTATTTTTTTGCACTATGATACAATTTCTACATACAAGTTTTCCTCTATTTGCTGAAAATACTCAAGACTCTCCAATGGGATCTGACGACTATCTACAGAATTGGAATAATGTAAGTTGCATGTTTCACTTTTCCTTTTGGTGAAAAACAAGAAAAATAAAAATTAAATAAAGGTTTCTTTTTGTTGTTGCTGTCCTAATTTTCCTAATTCATTTGTAGAACCAAGTGCAGGAATGGTGGACACAACAAGCACGGTTGTGGCCATGTCAACTAAGTTTATCATGATCTGAATTTTTTCTAACCGCTGGTATTTTTTTTTGGTTAATTTGGAATTCTGTTATTAAATTTCTTAAATTCGAGTCCCAATTGAATCACATAACTTCACGTTTAGGATTATTGTCTCCTCTGAATATCAAAGACTGCCACTCCTATAAGAGTCTATCCTCTATTTTGTCTCTCTCTGATTTCTTCTTCTACTTTTTTAATTGAATTTGATCGGTTTGATGTAGATTGTTATTTTAGAATTTCTAGTGATATATATGGGCCCTGAAGCCACATGGTAGATAAAGATGCAGGCTGCAGCCAAGTTATTTTCGAATAATTGTAGCAATTTATCCTTATCAAGTAGCAGTAGTTTTTTTGATAGGGTCAAGTAGCAGTAGTTTGATTTGAATTAAACACATTCTATTTTGTAGAAGAGATTAGGTGATTACGTTGGTTGTCATTACTCATTAGGATGTTGTTTGATTTCTCAATTTAATGTATAGTAAGCCTTATCAATTAATATATTCACTTTTGACATTTGTTATATTTAATAGATCACAAAATTACAAAAAAAGATTGGTTACATTTTTTGGGTCTTCACTGTAAATCAACAGAATTAATAATTTTCTGTTCTAATTTTGTTTCAAGCCCTTTTATTTTGTTATGGTTTTTAGAATTTTAATTTTGATGTCTTTTGTTCTGTAATGAATGTGTTGTTCATTCTATTATGCATGTTTAATTTTTGGTTTTTTTGGTTGGTTCTGTTACGGTTCCATGGTAGGATTTGAGTTTTGTTGTAATTTGGTTTTGTTATGGTTTTATGTGTTGTTAAATCCATAAATCAGACTCATAAGACATTAGTTATGTGCCTTTTGATTTGCAATGATCATTGCCTAATTCAACCAAGTGAAATAGAGTTGGCACTTAATTTTTTACTATGGAGAATTTCGGACTTACAGTCATCTTTTTCTATATCTCACAAATGCCATATTTTTCTTTGAAGTGGCCTTGATAAAAGAAAGTTAGTTGTTGTATATGATGCTGAGTGCCACACATATTATCAGGTTAGAAATGTTTCCTTCCTCAAAATCAAGGCTTTGAAAATCACATGCCTGTATCTAATACTGCACTATATTATAAAAATATTCTGAAGTTCTAAATATATGGTAAGAAGTGCAGCAAGTGCTTACTGGGCTTGAGAACTAATAGGAGTGAATGCTTGAAAGAAGGCTGCCTATAATCAATGCTAACATTCATGGGGGTACCCCCATAATATATGCATGAACTAGCTTCTCAAAAAAAAAAAAGGTTGCAGGAATTTTATTGGATTATCACTTGCATTTGCTTATATTATATTGGTGACTGGATGTCTGATTTATGAAAGACTAGCCTCATGTTCTTTGATTTTTGGTTGGGTATTTAGGACATGATTGTAGCTTCAGTTACCATATGATAGCCGTGACATTGCTGCCCTGCATCTCCAAGTAGAGGAACTTTGCTGTAGAATGCTTATCAGCACTCATGTTAATGTATCCCCTCAACTCCCAACTACCACCTTCTCAACTCCTTCATTAATGTATACCTTAATCTTTATATCTACCAGTTTAGGGTTCATTGTAACACATAAAATACATAAAAATATCAAGTAGAAATGTAACCTCTAAGGCTTTACACAATATGTGTAAGTAATCACTTATTGAATCTTTTGCATAAATTGCTCACTAATCACTTTTTGAGAAATTTATTGAGACTAATACCCAATTGATATGCTTAACTGAAATCAATCATTTTAAGTGTGTTTTAATTGCTAATGTGGCACTTGGTAGTAATACTAGTTGTTTAGTACAATAATCTATTGTGTGTTTCTTAATTCGTAGGATGATGATGGTGATTTTGCAGTAGATATCCAGTCTCCCGGTGCTCAGTGCTTATCATCGATGATACGCAGTAGGCGATACTTTGGGCACCTATTTTGGAGTAGGTGATACGCAGTAGAATGTATTCTTTTGTGCAAGACATTCTATATAGTTAGAATCTATTCTTTTGTGTAGGACATTGTACATAGTTGTCTAGAATGTATTATTTTGTGTACAAAATTTTAGACGTTTGGAATGTAATTATTGATATGGTTTAATTAAATATATTTATTTTCTTGGTTTAATGTGGTATGGTATTTGCTATTGAAAAATATGAATTGTAGTTGAAAAATATGAATTGTAGTTCATTACAGTTGCTATAAAATAGGTATTGGAAAATATGTATTTTAGGTACATTACAGGTCCTAAAAAAAAGGACCTGTACCAGCGCTTTTGAAAGCTCTGGCATAGGTCCTTTTAAATTATACTGATACACGACTTATACCAGCACTTTTGTAAACACTGGAATAGGTACATCCTATGCCAGCGCTTTCAAAAGCGCTGGTATAGGTCTTTTAAATTATTTTGATTCATGACCTATACCAGCGCTTTCAGGATGTACCTATTCCAGCGTTCACAAAAGCGCTGGTATAGGTCTTTTAAATTATTTTGATTCATGACCTATATCAGCGCTTTTGAAAGCGTTGGTATAGGTTCTACCTATTCCAGCGCTTTCAAAAGCGCTGGTATAGGTCTTGAATCAATATAATTTAAAAGGCCTATACCAGCGCTTTTGAAGCGCTGGTATAGGTCGTATGCCTTTCCCAGCGCTTTTGAAAAGCGCCGGTACAAGTACGACAACCCTATTCCCATATTCATTGCCCGGCGGTTTGAGGCGCCGGGAAAAAAAACGCCGGGATAGGAATTTTGACCCTATCCCAGCGCTTTTGAAAATGCTGGGATAGCCCTGTTTTTTTGTAGTGTCAAATTCGTTCTTTTCAAATCTGTTCTGAAATCCACTAGGAAAAGCTTCTTGCCTTATTCAGTCAGCTAACTCTACTTCTAAAATCATATTGTAAGTATGGTAGAATGTATTGCAAGGATGATATAAATGCTTTTTTGAGAATAAAAATAAAAATAAAAGGGTCCATACATGCAATGTTCAAGTAAATGCTAATTATGAACATAGTGAATTGGAAACCTAGAAAGGCAAGGAGGTCTACAAAGTACTTAAACATGGAAAACAATTAGACAGGTTGCCTGTGATGGATTGGTATGAGATCTTATTTGTTATGCTTAATCCGTTGCAAAGTATTGTTATTTATACAGCTTGCTGGCCATTAGGAACAAGCTCCTCACTAGACAAAAATAAACATAATCAGGGTATCACTTGTCTTTTGAGTGTGATATTTCAAAGGAATTGGGTATGAGTTCAAATGTCAACCTACAGGTAATATGCACTTGGAACTATATTGGTTTAAGGGAGGAAAAAAATCAAAGGTAAGAGTTTATTAAAAAAAATTACCAGAATGATTTAAGCCACTGTAATATATCATGTTCCAAAAGATTGGTTAAGAGGGCTTCACGAAAACGGTAACAGAATGGTGGCATAAAATAAGATTCCCATGATAGCAATTTTATAATAATAAGATATCTTGTTACTCAACAAAGGGCAATTGTAAATAAAAGACAATGAGTTCCAAAAGAAAATTAGACAGTACTTTATCACACAATTCATGTAAAAAAAGAACACAATTACAATATAACATCAACTGTACTTTACAACCAAACAAAACATTTGACAGTATAGCCAAAGACACCAGAAAACACTTTATGAATTGATGTTTGTATCATCCATCAACATACTCTCATTAATACATCCCTAGTTGTTGTCAAGCTAAGGGTATTTGAGAAAAATATATATATCCTTGCGTGTTCAATGTGACCTATTTGTAGTGTGCTATCCCTTCCTCAACAATAATTGATCACCCATATAATATTTTCACACATAACACCAATTTCCTCTTTATTAAATTACTTGAGACAAATTTTTAACCATCCTCAAAAAGATAGCTTTCACATAAAGAACAATCTAAGAACATTAGCACATTATAAGATGAAATAATTTTCAGCATTATACAGTACCAAGAAAGAGTTGTTAGCTTATCTTCTTGGTATATTTTTTTGGGGAGTTGTGTTAGGATTTTGGATTGATTTCCATCTTTATCTCATTGGTGTGGGATGAAAAGATGTCTACAAGGAAAGGCTGCCCATGCCTATTGCTGCCTCTGAGTATGGTAGTTTTAAGTTGATGTCTTCTGTTTTCTAGTTTTTCTCTTTATTGTTCCCACTGGTGTTAGCTTTTGCATCTACTTAGAACAATTGTGTAATAGAAATGGAATCAACAAAACAATACACCTTAACATAACTGCGTTATTGGGACTAAAAAAAATTAATGCAAATCATGCTAACGAAGGAATGATAACAAAATAGTGCCTAAAGAAGAGTATAAACTGGTCATGAAAATTCTTAATAAGCAAAAAATACTTGCTGGGGGGCTGCTTTCTCAATAAACATTGTTCTATGGGAATGTTTTACAGTAAGAAGATATGTATCTAAGGCAATAGAAGATTTAAAAATTTTCAAGAAAAAATTTTAGCATAAACAGATTACAGATCAAAGTTTTTTTTAAGTAATCAGCTTTATTAATATGAAGAAAGAAAATAGAGTGACTTATCAAAAATAAAAATAAAAATAAAAAATAGAGTGATAACATCACAGTACACAAGAAGTGTACTAGCAGTGCATCAAACTAAAGAAAAGTACAGCAGTGCATCAAACTAAAGAAAAGTACAGCAGTCAACTTAATCTAACAAACTTGAGAAGAAATGGCTACTCATAGAAGTAATCTATTCGTATAGAGTGAGCAGAATGATTCGCTTCACCACCACCACAATTCAATTTGGTTATCTTAGTCCAATGCTAAAAGACTGAAACAGTAAAACCTCTCTAAATCTTATCAATGGTAATGTCTTTAATTATCTTAGTGTAACCTTTATGTAAGGGTGTGCAACAGTCAACCAATCTAACTTAACCCAACTAATGGGCATGACCATGCATTCAAAGCTAGTAATACCATTGACAAACTTAGAATTTCAGAAACGGGAAGAAAAAAAAAATCAACATAATGTAAAAGGATAAGAAGAGAATATTCAGCAGGTGGTCGGTTTTAATTTTACCTTGCCTTCCCAAACAGCGCACACTCGATGTTTTTTTACAAACCTTAACACCGAATCCTCAATGGGACCAGGACCGAACTCATCAGGGATCTGAGTAGGAACAGCAGCCATACTGCACGAAGTTTAGGGAGTCAAGAGTAATATAAGCACATGTTAAATTGGCAAGGATCTCAATGTATAGCCTAATTTCTTGCACAAATGATAAGTATGACAATCAACCACAGGGAATAAACATACATATAAAAAACTCAATATGTTGCCAAAAATTCAGTATGAGCTAATTAATTAAGCCTTCTACATTTCTCCATTTTCATTCAAATGTGTTCTGAGGAGTTAGAGCAATGCTCTGACAAATCAGAACATTACAGTTTTTTGGTTTTCATAACAATCTGTATTTAAAAACACTTCATAGAAAGGAGAAAGTAAAATGGTAATGTGGATAGAGTCTAGGGAGGGGAACAGAAAAAAGAAAAAAGAAAAAAGAAGAGTATGTTTAAACTTTAAAGGTGCTGCTATGTACATTTTAATAAATTTTGCATAGATTGCAAAATTTTCAAAATTACACTTAAGACTTGATTTCCAAATAATATTTAAAAAATTGGAAATTATGTTTTATACACTTAAATCATGTTTTGAAAAACAATCTAAAGACTAATGTGGTATCATGTTTTTAATGAGTTTAGTAGTTATTGATTTAGGTGGGTGTAACATTAAATAATTTTCCATAGATTTCAAAATTTGCACTGAACTTTTATGTGGATATACAAGTTAAGTGCAACATTTGAAATTTAGAAATTTTGTGTTTTACATTTAAATCGTGTTTTGGAAAAATTAGTTTAGTGTAAATTTTGAAACACAAACTTTCAAAATTTGCAGTAAACTTTCAAGGCAAATGTGTTTACACTAGACTTGTGCCAAGAGCCTTAATAGTTTAATTGGTACCTTTTAGTGTTTATAACGAAGATATTTAGGATCCAGTTTTTTTCACCCTCAACTTTCGATATATTTAAAAAAGAAATTATGTTTTCAAACACAATATCAATGCAAAATGTAAATGTATACAGAAACCATGCATGGGTATATATAGATTTTAATATAGATGATCATAGGGAAGACTATCACCATATGCAAACATATAGTTCTGTTCACTGTTTGTGTTGCTATCAAGTACAATGCATGCCAATAGAAAATCATCTATTACCAATAAACCTAGAAAAAAGGAGTAATCAAAGTAAACCCATATTATCAATTGCAAGGAGAGAGAGTCCTTACTTTTGTGATAGACTACCAGCGGAGCCAATCTAGAAAGTTGTTAATCCAACTTAGACAAGAGATTGAAATTAATTTCTGTATGAAAGCAAAAAGAAAATATTCAGAGGGAATGAGACTGAGAGAGAAAAAGGATATAACAGTATCAATGCTAGTACCTATTTACTGGTAAGCATAACTTGTGCATACCAAGTTTCATACTCAATTCAAATCACAGAAATATATAATAATAATCATTTTATAAAAATAAAAATCCAAAAACCCATTAATCTCCTATTTAGACACTCAACTCAATTCACATTACATCCAAAAAAAAAAAAAAAAGAACAAAAGAAACAGTAAATAAGCAAAACCAACAACAACAAACCATTTCTCTAAAACACAAAGACAATCCAAACAATCATACAATGATATAAAACCCAAAAACCACATAGAAGAGATCGAATGAGAATGATACCCTGCGGTTGTTGGGACGGCGACGGCGACAGAGCGGAGGGGCGACAGCAACGGAGCGAGAGGCCAGGAGAGGGAATGAGACTGAGAGAGACGGACGGCGACGGAGCGAGAGGGAATGAGAGTGAGAGACGGAGAGAGATGGAATGAGAGTGAGAGTGAGAGTGAGAGAGAGACTGAGAGTGGGAGGGAATGAGAGAGACTGTGAGTGTTTTTGTTTTGAAAGTTTTTTTAGTGCGATCTGCTACAGAACACGTGGGAGGGCCGAAAAGAAATCGAGTCCAATGGACTCGATTTCAATGTATAAAAACTGAGTGCATTGGACTCGGTTTATATGTACAAAAACCAAGTTCACTGAACTCGGTTTTTATACATAGAAACCGAGTCCATCAGACTCGATTTCTATGTACAAAAACCGAGTCCAATGAACTCGATTTATGCGCATACGTGGACACTTTGTCCAGCTCAGCTACTGGCAAAATAGAAAACTCGAGTACAATATACTCGATTTATAACCCGAAAATCGAGTCCACTGGACTCGAATTGTTAGAAATGCAATATGTTTGAAACATTGCCTAACTTATAATATAGTTTGGGTTTTATAGTTATTTTTTAGAAAAATCCTCATGGGGTGGTGGAAGTAGCTAGCTAGTGGATTTAAAGAGAAGTGTTATGAACAGTACAGGAGTTAATGCAGAGCACAGAAAAGTTGAGTCTCTAATTAAATAACTTTGCTACTGCTTTTGGGAAGGGCTAGCGTGGCTTTTCAAGGCAAAGGACCGTCGGGGAAGAACACAGTAACATAACATTAATGCTGGAGCACATGTTAGATTGGTTTAACAAGGAACTTCTCCGAGAAAGTATGTCCATATCAGGATTACATGTAATCATACATGATAGCATTTTTTAAACTTTAAACTCGCGTACATTCATTCACCAAAAAAAACTTTGAAAGCGTAAGTCTATGCCAATTTTGTGAAGACATTATTAAAACCATCTACAGCTTATAGCTAATGGGATGGGCCAGAATACAATGATGACTCAATGTGTGTCTTTTCCCATTTCAGTTTTAAACTATGGTGATATTCATAAAATTAGAAATTTCAACCATGGGATTTGTTCCTCTTAATAACTCTGCTATTGACACAAATTTCACACTCTTTAATTTTTATTTTTGCAATTTGTTGTTCCTCTTATCAACTCTGCTATTGACACAAAATTTCACTCTCTTTAATTTTTATTTTTGCAATTTGTTGTTGGCAAGTTGTAATTGGTTGACAATTATTTTTACATAAGCCTACCTTTAAAGGCATGTTTAGTATACTGAATGAAGATTATGACAAGAATTGTAATATTTATTATTGAGAATAAAATGTGTTGTGATAGAATAACTAAATTTGTTCATAAGTTTGGTTATGAGTAGTAACATTAGAATTTAACTTAAGATTTATTTTATGAAATATCTTACTCAAACAATTATATTTCTTTAAAAATAATATATATTTTTTTAAAAATTGAGAGAGAAATGAGTTATTTTTTTATGGTTTTTTATTTTTATAATTGTTACTTGTATATGACAAGTTTGATTATTTAAATATATATTAATTTTAGAAATTATTGCACTTGCTAAAGAATAGCTACTACAATCTTTTTAAAGAACAATAGCTATTCCCCATTTTGAAAAATAGCTATTCATAAGGAATGACTATTTCATGTAGTGTAAAAATAACTAACTAAAGAATAGCTAAACCATATGAATAGCTATTACATTACAATGTCTATTACAGTCTACTAAATATTTACCACTGATGAAGTGCAAATCGCCAGTCTTTGTAAGTGCATCCAGATGGAGCCGAGTCCTTGTCTGCGTCTCTGCAAATATGGTAAGATGGCTCCCTTGAGGTGGTCACCGGTGTGGTGCCTGCCACAACGTCTCTGATGCCAAAGTCAGTATAAGGAAGCTTTTATAGAATAACACAGAATATCAGAGTAACTATAAGTGCTTCTTGGTGTAACTATGTACCTTGTGTTGGTGCTGTGAGGGCTTTATATATGTTTCCATAGCTACTAGCCGTTGTGGCTGTTATTGTGGTTTGAATGCCTCTCTTGGTAACGCTTCATGCTCAGTAATGTGGGCTTTGATGGGCTTCCAACGGTCTATACAGCTGGTCTTGTAACCGTCCGTAGCATTATTGACTACATTAAATGACTTCATTACCTTCATCAGTGACGTGGATATATCGACGAAGATATTTGATTAGCTCATCTGAGAGAACGGTCTCGTCGGTCTTGATGAGATCGTCCAGGGAAGTTGAGTTCGTCAATCCCATCTGCTGCCCCCCAGGTTCTGTGGTCATCGTGATGTGTCATGACGATCATAGAAGATGAAAGGTTTTTGGGCTGGACATGACTCTTGGGGTTTCGCTCTGCATTTAATGCGTGGTGGCGGCGCCACACCCGTCATGGCCACGTGGCGTGTTCTAATAAATGGAGTTAATGCTTCAATTGTGTGACCCTTGGATTTCCCGTCGATTTTCAGTTTTTGTGCCTTGATTTTTAAACTTCCCTTCTTTTCACTTCCTCCTTCACTTTTCCCAATCTCTTAATCATTGCTCTGTGCTTCTTCTTCTCCACCTTGCTCTTGCGATTTTCTTCGAACCTTTTGCATTCTGTGACTGAGCTGTGGTTGCTTCCTTTTAAGGTATGTTTCTCTTTTTCTTTTCCTTTGTTTTCTCTATGGCATAGATAAGTAGTGCTTGATCTCTAATTTTGATTTTGTTGTTTTCCCTTTTTTTTTGTGTTGGGGGTTTTTTAGGACTATTTTCCCTTTTCCCTTGTTCTCTGTTTTTCCATGGTTAGTAGCTCTGAGGTTAGGATAGCTTGCCCTTCAATTTCCTTTCTTTTTGCTCGTTTGGGTGGTTCCTTAGGTGTTTCCCATAGCTTTGCCCCTTTAGTTGGAGGGTTTGTTTTTGGAAGTAGTGGCTTGAGCGTTGTGTTGGCTGATTTGCTTCCCTTACCCAGTCAGTCGCTTGATTGGTTTGAAGGGTTAGCGATTAGGCAGGGAGTGATGTCTGAAGTGAGATCGAGTGAGCTTGAGACCGAGTTGTCATCTAGTGACGACCCGGTGGAGGGGGATACCGCTGTCTCTGCCCCTCGAAAGGTTAGGGCTTTCCATGCCCTTGAAGAGGTGTGTGGTTTGGATGGTGAGACACTTTCTAGGTTTAAAGGTAGATTCCAATTCCGAGATAGGGTTAGGGTTCGTCTACCCTGTGAGGAGAAATGAGCTTGCCACTTCTTCCCTGGGGAGGTATACTTCTACGAAGCTGCCTTCCTGTGCGGGCTTAGATTCCCCATCCACCCATTTATTATGGAGCTTTTAGGCCATTTTGGTATTGCTCCCGGGCAATTTATGCCCAATTCGTGGAGGATAGTGGTCAGCTGTATGGGGATATGACTGGCTACTACGGATGGAGACATGATTAAAGTGGACGAGCTCATCTACCTGTACCGTTTAAAGGAGTCTAAGAAGCATGGGTATTATGAGCTGGTGCCTTGGGAGAGGAGGACTAGGATCGTCCAAGACCTGCCTTCGTCCTTCAGATACTAGAAGACCCAGTTCTTTTTTATGTCCGGGGATGACTGGGAGACTCCCTTTAATGAGGTTTGGGGTGATCTCCCAAGGTTGCTCCGTCAGTGGAGAACCCCAAAATTAGGTGCGTCATTATTTCTTCTAGTCCCTTAATTTTCATCGTGTTTATTTTATTGTCACTAACTCCTTTGCCCATTGTCTTGTATAGTTAAGAGACGGCCCAAGCTTAAAAGTAGGTACAAGGAACGCGTTAAGAAGGCCATCAAGTATGCGAAGACGATCAAGGATTTTGACGATCTAGTGGACCCGCGAACTTTTGCCTTCTATTGCCTTGGTCCAGAACCGTCTGCCTTCGTCTTGTTCGTATTTTTCCTTTCGCATGATCTTTGCTTGCTTCGTTCCTTTAATCATTTCTTCCACGTTAGTACCTTGTACTTAGTCAAATTTTCTGTTGTGGTTCGTACCTTTGTTGAAGGGTGGTAACCTATCAGTGACTTACTCCCGCCCAAGAGGAGTCCTGTTTACTTAACCAATTTTCGACCTATTTAAGGGATTCATCAGTAACTTACATCCGTCTAGGCGGAATCTTGTTACTTAGCCATTTTTCTGTGACTTACACCTTCTTAAGGGATTTTGTCGTTCATTTTGCTTCGTCAGTAACTTACATCCGTCTAGGCAGAATCTTGTTACTTAGCCAATTTTTTGGCTTTTAAGCTGCTAGGTTTGCTTGTATTGAGTCATTGGCTGAATAGTTCTTTTATTGCTTTCAAAAATAAATACAATTGTCTATTACATCTATTGGTGGTACATCTTCAAGTGCTCAATGTTCCATGGTTGTGGAAGTCTCCGCCCGTCCAAGGTCTCCAGGTGATAATTGCCTTGTCTGGAATAATGGACGACTCGGTAAGGTCCTTCCCAGGTTGGGCCGAGTTTCCCTTGGGCAGGGTCTTTGGTTGCCGGGGTGACTTTGTGTAGGACGAGGTCATCTATGTTAAGCTGTCTGAGCTTCACTCTCTTGTTGTAGTAATCAACCATCTTCTGCTGGTACTTCGTCATCTTGTTAGAGGCTTCGTCTCTGACTTCGTCCAAGCAGTCCAGGTTGACTCTTAGTTGATCGTCTTTGCTGTCCTCGTGGAACGTCTCTCGTCTAATACTGCTTATTCCCACTTCAACCGAGATTACTGCCTCAATGCCATAAGTGAGTCTGAAGGGGGTTTCTCTTGTTGGGGTTCTTGCTGTAGTCTTGTAAGCCCACAAGACATTGGGCAATTCTTCTGGCCAGGCCCTCTTAGCGTCGTCCAACATGGCTTTGACGATCTTGAGTAGTGTTCGATTAGTCACCTCCATCTGTCCATTTGCTTGTGGATGTCCCGAGGATGAGAACTAGTTCTTGATCCCTAGACTTAAACAAAAATCCCTGAAGCCTTGGCTGTCGAACTGCCGCTCGTTATCTGATATGATCGTCCGTGAAATCCTGAACCTGCCAATTATGTTTCTCCATACGAAGCTCTGGATTCTTGCTTCGGTGATAGTTGCTAATGCCTCCGCTTCAACCCATTTTGCGAAGTAATCAATAACGACCAATCCTGTCCTTTACCTTAGGGCAATGGGCCGACGATGTCGATTCCCCATTGTGCAAATGGCCAAGGGGAGGCTATCATCGTCAATCTCTAGTTGGAAGGCATTGGACATTCCCAAACCTCTGGCACTTATCTCACTTCTTGACAAGCTCCCTCGCATTTACCTGCATAGTAGGCCAGAAGTAACCTGTTCTGATAATTTTACTTACCAAGGACCTAGGGCCTGCATGGTCTCCGCAAACCCCTTCATAGATCTCTTCCAGGATATACTTGTCTTCTTCTTCGTCGACGCACTTCAAGTAGGGCATGGGGAAGCCTCTCTTGTACAGGGTGTCATTCAGGATCGTGAATCTGGCTGCACTCTTCCTGACCTTCCTGGCTTCCTCGATGTCCTGTGGGAGGCGTCCGTCTTGGAGGAAAGATATGATTGGGGTCATCCAGCTATTTGTGCTCTAGATTGCAAATGTAAAGACTTCTTCAATGCTGGGTTTCTGGACTTTCATCTCTGAGCCCATGCTCGTTGATCTTTCTTCTCACGATGCTAGCTTCTCAATTTCGTCTGCTATCATGTTCTGGCTTTTGGGGATCTACACGAATTCCACTCTATCAAACTCCTGTGTCAAATGCTTTGTCAGCCTGAGGTATTTTTGCATTCTTTCCTCCTTTGCTTCATACTCCTCCTTTATCTGCCCTATTACCAGCTTGGAATCGCTCTAGAAGAGCAGGTTTTTAGCTCCTAGTGCTTTTTCGACCCTTAGCCCCGTCAATATTCCTTCGTACTCGGCTTCATTATTGGTGGCCGAGAATTTTAGCTGAACTCCATATTTAAGCATTTCTTCGTCTGGGGTGGTGATGACGACCCCTACTTCTTCTCTCCTTTGAGCTGACGAACCGTCGGTCTGTATCGTCCATTGTTTTGTCTCATCGGGGAGGTTGTCCTCGTTTGGAAGAGTGAACTCGGCGATGAAGTCCGCTAAAGCCTGCGTTTTAATAGCTGTCCTGGGGTGGTATTCAATGTCGAACTAGCTAAGCTCGATCGCCCATTGGACCATTCTTCCTGCTGCCTCGGGCTTATTCATGGACTTCTTGATGGATTGGTCCGTCATTACCAGGATTGGGTTCGCCTGAAAATAAGGTCGCATCTTGCGCGAAGCTACTATTAACGCGAATGCAATCTTCTCGATCCTTGGGTACTTGGCTTTTGCCTCTTGGAAAGTTTGGCTGACATAGTAAACTGGGAGCTGTTTCCTATCCTCCTTTCGAATCAAGGCTGCGCTTATTGCTGTGGCTGATACTGCCAGATACAAATACAGGTTTTCTCCCTCCTTGGATGGACTTAGGAGGGGTGGATTGCTCAGATAACGCTTGAGTTCTTGAAATGCTGCCTCATATTCGTCAGTCTAGGAAAAGGCCTGCTTCAATGTCTTGAAAAAGGGTAAGCATTTGTCCGTCGCTTTAGAGACGAACTTGTTGAGTGCCGCTATCCTTCTTGTGAGCTTCTAGACTTCTTTGACGGTCTTTGGTGACATCATGTCGAGTATGGCTCGCACCTTCTCCGGGTTTGCTTTTATCCCCCTTTGGGACACCATGAACCCCAAGAATTTCCCCGAGGCTACTCCAAAAGCACATTTACTGGGGTTTAACTTCATCTAGTACTGTTTGAGTGTGGCGAATGTTTCTTTGAGGTCGTCCAGGTGAGCAAGCTCTTCTTTACTCTTGACGAGCATATCATCCACATATACCTCTACGTTTCTTCCGATCTGCTTGCTGAACATTTTATTTACTAACCTCTAGTAGGTTTCTCCTACATTTTTCAGTCTGAAGGGCATTACCTTATAGCAATATAGCCCTTGGCTCGTGATGAAAGCAGTTTTCTCCTGGTTTTCTTTAGCCATTTTGATCTGATTGTATCCCAAGAACGCATCCATGAACGTTAGTAACTTATGCCCTGCTGTAAAGTCCACTAGCTGGTCTATTCTTGGTAGAGGGAAACTGTCTTTTGGACAAGCTTTGTTCAGGTCCGTGAAGTCTACGCACATCCTCCATTTTCCATTCGCTTTCTTCACCAGGACAACATTGGCAAGCCAATCTGGGTAATAAAATTTTCGAATAAAGCCTGCTGACAATAACTTATTAACTTCGTCCGTAATTGCTTGATTCCGTTTTGGAGCGAAGACTCGTCGTCTCTGCTGGACGGGCTTCTTCTCGGGGTCCACATTTAGCTTGTGTTCGATGACCTTTGGGGATATACCTAGCATGTCCTCGTGGCTCCATGTAAAGACATCCAGGTTCTCTTTAAGGAACTAGACAAGTCTCGTCTTCATATCGGGACTCAATATCGTCCCTATCCTGGTCATGTTTGCTGTTTCTCCTTCGACCAGCTTAACCGTCTCTAGGGCTTCCACTTTGTCTTCTTCCTTCTCTTCGATCATCCATATATAGTTCTCTTTGGCAGCTAGCACGGCCTGATAACATTCCCTAGCTAGTACTTGATCTCCTTTTACCTCGCCCACACCGTTTTCTGTTGGGAACTTTACCTTCAAGCAATAGGTGGACGTGGCTGCTTTCCAGCGGTTGAGTGTGGGTCTTCCGATGATCACATTGTAAGATGAAGGACAATCTACCACCAAGAAGTCCAATTGATGAGTCAACTGCCTCAGGTGAGTCCCCACTATAACCGTCAACGTCACTATGCCTTTAGGATATACCCTGTCTCCACTGAAGCTGACGAGGGGGGAGTCAAATGGGCGCAGCCTTCCTGGATCCAGCTTCACCTACTGAAAAGCAAAGAGGTAGATGATGTTTGCAAAGCTGCCATTGTCCACGAGGATTCTCCTGGTATTGAATCCTTCTATCGTGAGCATTATTACCAAGGGGTCGTCATGAGGCTGCTTTACTCCTCTAGCATCCTCTTCCGAAAAAATCATGTCCCGGTCCGTCCGTCTTTGCTTGAGTAGGGGTATTCTATGGACGCTGTTCACCTGCCTCTGGCATGCTTTCCTGAGGGATTTGAACGACCCACTTGCGGATGGGCCACCTGTGATCGTTTTTATCTCCCCGATCATACTTGGCGGATGCTGGGACACGTGATCCTCGTCCCTGGGCGAAGATTCGTGCTGGTTTTTGTTGTCGTGTCTGAACCTACTGGATTCCCCCTTTTTCACATACTTCTGCAGTTTCCCTTTTCATATAAGTTCCTTTATCTGCTCCTTTAGGTCCATGCAATCATCTGTGTAGTGGCCGTGATCCTTGTGTAACCGACAATACTTCTTTTTGTCGCGCACGTTGGGTGATGAATGTAATGGCCTTGGCCATTTGAGGTAGTGCTCATCCTTAATCTGCGCCAAAATTTTGTCAACAGGCATAACTAAAGGAGTGAATTTTACTGTTCAAGGAGTTTTTTCGTCTTTCCTTTTACTCCCGTCACTAGTTTGACGATTTGGGAGCTCCCTTTTTCGTCCTCTACGATCGTCTTCCTTCCTTCCCTTATCTCCTATCTTTTCAAACGTCCTTTATGGCGGCTAAAGCATCTTCAGCGTTCATGTACTTCTGTGCCTTCAGGAGCATCTCTGCCATTGTCTTAGGAGGATTCTTCGTGAGTGAAACCACGAACTCTCTAGACTTCAAAACAGCTTTAAAGGTTGTCAACTGCACCTTGTCGTCAGCTTCGTCTACCTCCAGAGTCTCCCAAGTAAAGCGTTTCTCGTACGACCTCAAGGTCTCTTTTTCTCCTTGTCTAATGGAGAGTAAGTGGTCTGCTGGCCTCTTCGGGCGTTGTACCCCGATGAAGTGGCACAAAAAGGCGTTGCCCAACTGCTCGAAACTGTCGATGGACGATGTTGGTAACTTTGTGAACCATTCCCGTGCAGCTCCTTTGAGAGTGGTGGGGAAGGAACGACACAGTATTTCGTCAGGAGGCTGTTGAAGGCCTAGTGTCATCTTGAAGGTGTTGAGGTGGTCCAGGGGGTCCTTAAGTCCATCAAACGGCTCAAGCTGAGGCAATCGAAATTTCAACGGCACAGGGTATTCCAAGACTGCCGTGGTGAAAGGCGAATCTGTTGTCCTTAGGCCTGTCCAAGACAAACCGAGTACCCGACCCACCCGAGATTCCGACCGGCCCGATCCAAGAACCGTCCGATCCGAGTCCAGTGACGGGTCGGCGGCGGTTTCCGTTAAACCCAACCCGCTTCCGTCGGATCGGTTGGCGGGTCCTTGCATCTAAACCCGATTTCAACCGACCCGACCGATTCTACCACCCAAAAGGCCGCCGATCTCCATCGTCTACACAGTTTCTCAGTCGAATCTCGCCAGATCCGGCAAGATCTCGTCAAGATCCGGCGAGATCTCTTCAAGATCCGGCGAGTTCTTGCCATAAAAGGCTATTTTTCGGCCAGATTCGCTGGATTTCGGCCAGATCTGCCCAATTTTCGACCAGATCCCGTGAGTTTCGGCCAGATCCGACCCGACCGAGACCAAACCATTTTCCGACGAAGAACCGTCCGATCCGACCCGACTCTCTGACCGGTCGGCGGCGGGTCTGGAAATTTTTAACCCGAGGAAGTCGAGTCGGTCGCGGGTTGGGCACAAACCCGACCCGGACCGACCCGTGGTCACCCCTAGTTGTCCTGACCATTCTATCCAAGCTTCGGTCTGTTTTCCCCCTAATGGCGTTCCTCAGCTCGTCCATCTCCTTTATCATCTCCCGGAGGAAATTTGAGTTTGGTTGATCTGGAGTAGTTGGTCCCCGATGGTCGCTCCTTCTATGACTATCTCCCTCATCCTCTTGATTGGCTTTAGACCGGTTCTCCTCCTGTTGAAGCCGTAACCTCATTTCCTGATTCTGTCTGGTGAGCTCTTCAACGCTAGCTGCAAAAGCCTGGACTTGCAGGGCAAATGCTGCAGAATCCTAGTTGGACTTCATCTGAATGTAGAAGTTAATTGGAAACTCCGCTTTCGAAACTAAGTACAAAAATGTCGTTCCCACAGACGGCGCCAAACTGATGAAGTGCAAATCGTCGGTCTTTGTAAGTGTGTCCAGATGGAGCTGAGTCCTCGTCTGCATCTCTACAAATATGGTAAGATGGCTCCCTTGAGGTGGTCACCGGTGTGGTGCCTGCCACAACGTCTCCGATGCCAAAGTCAGTATAAGGAAGCCTTTAGAGAATAATACAGAATATCAGAGTAACTATGAGTGCTTTTTGGTGTAACTATGTATCTTGTGTTGGTGCTGTGAGGGCTTTATATATGTTTCCACAGCTACTAGTCGTTGTGGCTGTTATTGTGGTTTGAATGCCTCTCTTGGTAACGCTTCATGCTCAGTAATGTGGGCTTTGATGGGCTTCCAACGGTCTATACAGCTGGTCTTGTAACCGTCCGTGGCATTATTGACTGCATTGAATGGTTTCATTACCTTCGTTAGTGACGTGGATATATCGACGGAGATATTTGATTAGCTCATCTGAGAGAACGGTCTCATCGGTCCTGATGAGATCGTCCAGGGAAGTTGAGTTCGTCAGTCCCATCAACCACCATTCACAATTTATCACTTTAGCAAATTATGGAAAAAAAAAAATTGTTATTAAACCTATTCTTAATTTATATGTGCAATTCTGGTTATCTTATCCCTATTTCTAAGGGGTAGAACCCATCAATTTTCCCCCCACCTATATTTCTATTTAGGAAGGAAAGTAAAATCAAGCCCCTTCATTCTTAATAATGGTCATGACTATGGAACCAACAATTTGTAGATTAATATTGGATCCAAACAAGTACCGAATCTTCTATTAGATAATTAAATAAAATAGAGAAGAACATTCTTATACAACAAGACTTAATCCCGATCAAATAATAATTACTTATGTCAACTAAAAATAAAGGGAAGATGGAAAAGTTTTGCTAGAAACTTGGGAGTGGATGGTTCAAGTACAAACTCCGCATAATAACCACTGTAAGGTCAAGGGACCGGTTGAACAACGTGGTTGTGTGGTCATATGTAATTCAATCCTGCACTAAAATATTTCATTTACTTTTTATAGATCAACTTTCAAAATAGGTAGTTGAACTTAGAACCGATCACACCCCAACTCTTCTCTATATAACCATAGTCCAATAGCTACAAGTTTCTCAAAAACACGAAAAAGAAGCAGCCCAATAGCTAGATTGACCACACCTATTCCAAAACATAAAATTTATCTGAAAAGAAAACATTATAGTGAAAACATGAATCCCATTTCAAGCCTCGTCTTTGTGCTTCTTTTGACTGGGTTTCCAACCCAAATTCTTTGCCAGACGCCCTTGATTGAACAAGCTTGTGGTTACACCATTTACAAGTTTCTGTGCCTAGACACTCTTCTACCGGACCCTGATTCCAAAAAAGCTACAACTCTCAAGGAGATAGCCATAATTTCATTAAAACATACAGAGAATAAAGCTAACGAAATAGATACCCAATTCAACAATCTGAAAAATTCAGCAAAGGACTGGGGCTTGAAGCAAGCCCTAAGCAGTTGCTCTGATTACTATTTAACTGTAGGTGACAAACTTTTTTCCGCGAGCTTTTCCTTGAAATATAGCAACTATAAACGTGTTAAAGCCGAGATGTCAGAGGCCACGGTCAATAGACAAAGGTGTGACCAAGTTTTCCAGGGTAAACCCTTCAAGTCTCCAATATCTGAATCGACTACCAAACTTAGCCAGATGCAGAACAATGCGGAATCCATTATCAATCGCCTCTAAGCCTTGATTCCACGTTGACATGAATAAAATTTCCAACAATCAAGTTGGTGCTCAGCTATCTCCGTGTTGCCCAAGTTTTTAGTTACCAAACAAATTAAATAGAAGTCCCATATTCTATAAAGTATCAATAACTGATACAATTCAATACATCTTATTATTATCTTATTTCTTTTTTTTTTCTTTTTTTCTTTTCATAGGCTCATAGCACAAGCAATGCATGCTTCTTAAGGCCCTAACACAACCAATATTAGCTGCAAACGAATGCATGTTATTTCTTAGGTCTAATGCAACGTACCTCTAGCTTAGACATGATAGAATTGAAAAAACACAAAAAGGAGAATTTAATGCAATCTCAATAAAGAAACAAAAAAAAAATGCAATCTCAATAAATAAACTTTAAAAAAGAAGAAAAAAAAGGAGCCCAAAATGTTGGTGCACTAGTGACTAGCCACTGGTAACAATTATATGAAGGAATTGATTCTTGTAGTTGACATTATGATACTTGAATGAATCACATCCAACATTGACTTCAACAAGTCAGACTTTACCACACACACTCAGTAGAAATGATTCATTTCACATCCATAACATCTTCTTTATTGGGCATTGCAGCGTTGACAAGTTCAATCTTGAGAGTGACATTTGATTTGATTTGATTTGATTTTTTTTTTGGTGCGCGTGGATGTGCATAGTGTTGAAACACAAATTGAGATTGACTGAATTAAAAAAAAAAAGTGTTAAAGAGTTAAAAAGTTAAAGTTTAAAATAAGATGGTAAAAATTAATGTGAGATGAATTAGTAGTATTACACTCTATTTTTGCTTCTTCTTAAAATTTGTTCCGAAAAATATTGCAATGTGAAAACGGTGCAGTGTGGTATAAGATGAAGAACTTGAAGTATTTTAGAAGATTAATGAGGCTGATGGCATTCTAATTCATTTAGGTTATATAATCTTGTCCCAAATAAGTGTGTCACATACAAAATGAGTGCAATGCACATTGTGAGCGCAGAATTTTCACAAATTTTTGATTCCATGGGGGGTTTGGCTTACCTCCAGTATTCTTTTAATTGGACATATTCTTTTGTTTTAAATATACAATAACAAGTGATAGTGAGTTTTAATTTCCACATTTTATTTAGTTAATGGATGATGTGACAGTTTTTTATTAAAACAAAAAGATATTTTTTTTAAAAAAAAGTACTGAAAATAAGCAAAATCTATTCTATAGAGTCTAAAATATTAATACGGCTTAATTGGTGTTTAATGCATTTAGACCCCCATCATATTTACTTAGGCTTTTGCACTTAAATCCAACAATAATTGGGACATGACAAGCAATAAATCTCTATTTTGCCATTCTTTGATTCTTGCATAGCCTTTTGGTTATGTTATTTTATTTTTTAATTTATGAAAGTCTTTTGGCTTCTTTCAAAAGCTCCTATCTACTTCCATCCAACTTCCACTTCTACAAAAATAACTATATAATTCTTTTTACTAGTAATTCACACACACACTCAGTGAGTCTTAAAACAACAATTTAAATTCAAATTTTAACCATCCATGAATAACTGGGATTTGGGGAATCCATGTACCAATATGTGCTTCTCAATAATAATGAAATAACTGTAAAGAAATAGATATTCAAGCAGAAATTCATACTTAATAAAGCAGCCTTGTAGATCATATGACAAGGTCTATTCAACCACCAAGCTTAGTGCCACTAGAAGTGGCAGACTGAAATCCTAATGAACCCATAGAAACAGTGCACAAATTACTAACAGCATTTATTTGAACTTCTTAATGAAGTCATAGATGTGAGAACTGATTTCCTCTGCTCTTTCTTGGTTGATGAAGCGACCCACCCCTTCCATCACAACAGCTTCCTCCAAAAATGGCACATCTTTCTTGAAATCACCATTGTGTATGTATTCCTTTGTCCCCAGGGTGGTGTACACCATGTCCAAATCCCCCACTATGAACTTCACAGGTACCTTCACTTGCACTCCGGTCCATTTTTCTGTGACCTCCCAGTTTCTGCAATAATCAGAAACAATTATCAAACGTTTGTTTTATGAATATCAAAGTACTGGGACATTTAATGTTAAGGAAGGCCAAGATTTAAGTTTTCATGCTTATATTTGATGTGAGCCCAAGATTTTGGTTCTTTTGTTGATTAAAAACGAGCTGGGTTAGCGTCTTGGAAGAGGATCAACTCCATTTGAAATAAATAAATCTCATGTTTCATATTAAATATTACAAATCTAAGATATAGTCATTTTAAAAAACATGACTCTCTATACATAGTTGGATTTAAGAATTAAAACCTTAAACTTGAAATGGGCACCTAGAATTTGTTAAATATCAAGTCTTAAGCATAAGAAATGTTTTGATATTTAGATTTTGAAACATTTTCATTAAAGTTTGTAACATACTGGTCAATTGCTTGGTAGTAGTTCAATCCTCCTGTGAAGCCTTTCTGGTCAAATTTTGTGACATAATAAGCTCTTCTTCTGAAAGCCAAGAGGGCAAGGAAATTGAAGCATTGGTACGGATTCCAAATGCATTTCCTTTAGGGAAGCAGGGTGGACCTGGTTTTCGAATTGAGAAAATGGTCTTGAGTACATTTGCTGTACCTAATTCGGCAATCTCAGCTTCAATTTCTCCTGGTGCCTGCAACACATATGGAAATATCAAAGTAAAATTGGGTGGCGATATAAGATATTAGTTACCAAGTTTTGGTTTTCAATTTTCAGAGTCCAAGATTAGCCTCTTATAACTTGGAATGTAACGTTTACTAAAGACTAAGCCTAAAAATCTTGAGCAAGAATCATAGCAAAGCAAATAATTATAATGTGACTTAGAGAGCCTTTGCTCGAATCAAACAAGCATGCTTACCAAACTGTTTCAGCTGTTTCATAGAAACTAGATACCAAAGAGGTAAATGGGATTAAACAAATAAGATTTTATACTAAAGCATGATCATTTAAGCATACAAGAAGCCAACTCTGGTTATGTTAACAAAACAAGAACCTGAAATCTGCATATATAGTAGTCATCTCCAAAGAAACCTCGCATTCTATCCATTGGCTTCATCTGTGGACTCCTTGGCGTGAATGGAACACCAAGGCACACAAATGCCTTCACTCTTTCAGGCTTAAACAAGCACAAGTACCAACCCATGATGGCTCCCCAATCATGTGCCACAAGAAACACTTGCTCCACACCCAGAGAGTTAATGAGAGCAACAAGGTCATTGACAACGTGATCGCAGGTGTAGCTGGTGATGGAAGTTGGTGCTTCAGTGTCACCGAAGCCCTGGAGATCTGGTGCTACAGCATGGTATCCAAGTGAGCTCAAAGCATGAATCTGGTGGCGCCAGGAGTACCAAAGCTCAAGGAAGCCATGGAGGAATAGTACTACCGGGCCTTGTCCTTTTTCTGCTATGTGCATTTTGATGCCATTGGCTCTCACAATCCTATGATCTATTCCCTCCATGCCTGTCTCTCTGTCTAAGAAGTAAAAACTCTTTTTTTCTCTTTGCTCTTTCTCATGAGCTTAACTGCTTAAGCTTCTTGCTCTTGGGGTGGTGGTAGTGGCTAGCTAGTGGATTTAAAGAGAGGTGTTATGACCAGTACAGGAGTTAATGCAGAGCACAGAAGAGTTGAGTCTCTAATTAAATCCACTACCAAACTCTTTTTATTTTTGCAATTTGTTGTTCCTCTTATCAACTCTGCTATTGCCACAAAATTTCACTCTTTAATTTTTATATTTCAAATTTTTGCAATTTGTTGTTGGCAAGTTGTAAATGGTTGACAATTATTTTTACATAAAAAAAAAAAGAATAACTAAATCTGTTCATAAGTTTGGTTATGAGTTGTAACATTAGAATATAACTTAAGATATATTTTATGAAATATCTTACTCAAACAATTATATTTCTTTAAAAATATTTTTTTTTTTAATTGAGAGAGAAATGAATTATTTTTTTATGATTTTTTATTTTTATAATTGTTACTTGTATATGGCAAGTTTGTTAATTTGAATATATATTAATTTTAGAAATTATTGCACTTGCTAAAGAATAGCTACTACAAATTTTTTAAAGAACAATAGTTATTCCTCATTTTAAAAAATAGCTATTCATAAGGAATGACTATTTCATATAGTGTAAAAATAACTAACTAAAGAATAGCTAAACCATATGAATAGTTATTACATTATGTAGGGGGGGCGTTTTGGGGTCTTGGGTATGATTGGGTTCAAGCCCTATACAATGAATTTGTAGAGAGTAGTTTGGAAAACGATGCTCTAATGAATGAGACAACAGTTAGCTTGGGTTTTCTTAACATTCAAACAGATATGGACTGGGTTTTTATGAATAAATTTGTTCTCGGCACAATCCGAGAAGGTATGTTCTAATATATATTGATTGAAAAAAGTTTACACAGATGGTTCAAACTGCTACAGTGCTTTCTCTTACAAATTTTTGATCCCATTTCTTAGGGTTTGCATCCCATTTTATACCATCCTCCCTTATCATCTCCACCTTCCACGTGCAGTCAGATCCTTGGAGTTGGTTCTTATCCCATCAACCCATTCCTAAAGTCTTTGGGTAGTAGCTATAAGGTTGAAAATCATTGTTCAATGATCACTTCTTCATTAATGCGGCCAGAGAGTTAGCTGAGGTGTATTCAATGTGGTGGTAGCAGCTTTTCCTTAGATATTTGTAGCTTCCTTCTGTCCTGTTCCTTCCTAATGTTTTATCTTTATTCGTAGAACGGTCTGGAAGGTTGCTCATGATGGCAGACCGCATCCCCTGACCTCGGCTTTGCTCCTCCGAGGTGACGTTCCTCCTCGAACCTCTTCTGGGTGATCATGATTAGATTTTACCTCTCCACCTTCTACCATGGGTCCTTATGTTACTATTTACTCATCCTCGGACCACTAAGGTTCTCGGATTGGGCCCCAAGCCCAATACATATGTGGACATGTATTCTTGGGCTTTTCGCCCCTACAATAGCCCCTCAAAATTCTGCTTTCTGGCTCCTTGGGAAGGAAGGAGGATTTTGATGTTCTCAGGATCGCCCCGAGCTTATCACATCTTACTTTTTGACTGGGCAGATGTCTTTTTAACTGCCCAAGGCACGCTCCTGACGTTTCGGCATCCAAGACACGCATTCATTAAATTTTTACAACTCCATGTCTCCCACGTTCTACAGTGTGATATAGATCCAACGGCTGAGGATTCCGCTGGCAACCCTTCATTTGATATAAATACCACTTAAATCAATCTCTCACTTCATCTTCACATTCACTTCATTCTTGCGCACATACATTGAACCTATGAATTTACCCAACACACTCGTGCCCTTACAAAAACCCAGAGCTTGTCCGAGGAGAGACTTTCTTTTTCCAGTAAGTTTTTCGTATACCCTTTCACTTTATTTTTCCACACATTTTTCCTTTCTTTGCATCCTTCCCTCATCGGCTCTTCTTTCTTCTCTCAATCTTCTCAACTCCTTCAAATTTCTCTTAGAAAAAATGGGTAGATTTGCTTACCTGGTAGATTCCGAGGAGGGGTTAGAGAACTTCAAAGCCCAATATAGGATTCCTCTAGGGTTAGACATTAGGTATTGGAAATAAGGGCAGTGGTGTGAGGATAGAAAAGAAGGAGAGGTAGTTATCCCCATGATAGCTTTCATAGAGGGAGGGATGAGAGTCCCTATAGGTGCCGTGACTAGAGATTACCTTAAGGCCCATAGGTTAGCCCCTACCCAGTGCGCCCCCAACATGTTTAGGATCCTGGGGAGTATAGACGCCCTTAACGAAAAGATGGGTTTAGGGCTTACCCATCATGATGTCAACTGGGTTTACAACCTCCACCACCTAACCGGACAGGGGTATTACCTAAAGTCTAGGTACCTCGAGGTTAAGCTTATTCAATGCCACCCAGAGTCCAACAAAGGCCTAAAAAAGGACTTTTTGATACTATCAGGGGAATGGCATGATGGCCTACCTTGTCCAACGAGGGAAGGGAAACCAGGTAGGGCTCTAGGTTTAGATTCTTAAACTCAAAATCATCCCTTTTGATTTTTCTTCAACTTGTGTTCATACTTGAAATTTCCTTTGAGTTATGTTTTGCTAATGTTGTCCTTCTGTTTTTCTTGTTGGTTTTGCAAATCCACACGCGGCCATGCCCAACTTCCACCTTGTAAATTAGGCCAGCCTAGACAAAATCTTAAAGGCCGAGGTGTTCGTCCATAGTGACGGTCAACTCAGTGCCGCTCACCTCATCCTCGGCTACGATCCCATATCCAAGAGCTTCCAAACACCCAAGTGTGTCATCAAGTCTAAAGACCCTCGACTACAAAGGATCAGTGTTGCTGCCCCGGGCTTCCTAGCTAGTGGTCCCATCCCAGAAGGCGTCCACCTTACAACCCCTATATTGGAAGGCATACCTAAAGTAGGAGCCTCCTCTTCCCGTCTAGTTGTCAAGGAGGAGAAAGAAGAGAAAGAAAAAGAAGAAACAGAAGAAGGAGAGGTTGAATTGTCCGATTTCGAGGACGATTTTGAGGTGTTCAACCAACCCTAATCTCCAAAGAATACACTGAGTGACCTGCCACTCTTTTCCAGTCCAATCCAGCCAACAACAAGGAACTTCTTCCATTCCAGGCGACATGGGCATCCAGCGCAAGCCAAGGGCCACTTTACAAGAACTATTGGAAGCCCAACCAGGGGGGAACGCGCCTAGGAAGGCACCCCAGGCTAAACTTCCTACCCTCCCACCTGTACCTGCCTTGCCCCTACGACTTGAACCTGCTGACCTCAAAAGGAAGAGGGAGCCCAAAGGTAAAGAGGTGGTGGAAGTTGGAAGAACTCAATCCTCTCAGGAGGATGAGGCCTAAAGAGCGGCCAAGCTATCCAAAGTGGGGCAGAGGGACGCTGAGAGGAGGAGTGATCCTCCAACTGCACCTCCTGCCTGGACCCTCGCCCCAATGCTGGATGGGGCTCCTCTACTGGCCAATGCCTCCATTAGGGACTACCAAGGAGGGAAGGCTGGCTATGTGTCCGACGCAGTGGAGCAGGCTCTGTTGTTCCTCGATGACATGGCCAAGTTGAGGAATTTGAGGAGGCACGAGGTCTTCCTCAGTTTGAAGAGATACCTGGGCATGGTAAGTCTTTTAACTTAGCTTTTTAGTCTTTCTTCACTGTTTACTTTCTTCTCTTTATTTAATTTGTGTTTCTTTTTTTTGGTAGGCCGTTCAAGCCACGTTCAGGGTGGAAGAAGTAGCCAACTCCTGTTATAGACAGATGAAAGAGGAGGAGGGTAGGCGCCACGCAGTTGTGGAGGCCTTTAGTGTTGCTGAGAAAAGTATTCAGGATCTCAAGAACAAACTGCTTGAGGAAGAGAGGGAGAGAAAAAGTACTGCATCAGCTTTGGACAGTGCTGAGAGGCAAGCCGAAAGCCAACGAGTGCTCCTACGCAACGCCGAGGATTAGCTATCTGCCTCTAAAGCCCAGATCACTGCCCTCAAGAAAAAGTTGGAGGAAACCGAGAAGGCTAGGGATGATGCAAAGAGGGCTCGGGAGGAAGCGGAGAAGGCTCGGGAGCAGGCCGAGCAAGATGGATATGATATAGGAGTGGCAGAGACCGAGGTAGCCCTTAGGGCCGAGGTCTCGGGTGTGTGTAGAAATTACTGCTCCCAAGTGTGGATTAAAGCTCTCAATCAGGTTGGGGTTAAGGCTTCATCTATACTTAGGAGGGCAGAGAATATTTACTACCCCTCTGCCATCCAAGCTTCTGTTCCATCTGGCTCTAGGACTGACACCAGCTCTGAGGTAGCAGGAGTAGGCAAAGCAGCACAAACAATGCTCCAACTCCTTCTGACAACCCCTCTGTAGAGGCCGAGCAGCCCGGGGTCACGGAAAAAGAAGAAAATGCAAACCAGGGAGTGGCCCCTAATGCAATAAAGCCCTCAGCTGCTATCCAGGATCCTCCTGCTAAGAAAGAAGCTCCTAAAAAGATGGAGATTGTCCTGGCCTCTCTTCCTCTGGTTCCCAAGGCTGATCAAACAAACAAGGGCCCCGAGGAAAAAATTGTAATAAAAAAGAAATAAATTTTTGTGTAGTTCTTCTTTTTGTGTTACTTAGAAATTCTGTTTTAGCTCTCAAAATTTGTAACCAAGTTATTCCTTTTGTACTCAATATGTCTTACTTTAAGGTTTTAGTTAATGAAAGTTATGCATATTTTCTTTACTTCAACGATTCTCATATTGGTGTTAACATAATTTCTATTTTATCTAATACTTAATAAATACAGTAATGAGGCAAAACTCTTCTCATTAATCTGTATAAGTAACAAAAAAGTGACCCTCTCTTGTATGGTTAGCAGTAAAACTAGTTAAATCCACAAGACCCATCATCTCGGCGAAGCATAATTTTAACTTCAAGGGTACATACAATAATATTGTCTATATACAGGTTTAAACTTACTTGGTCCCATTCTGATCAGTAAATTTAAAGGTAAAGATGAATAATTAATTTTTTAAGCAGATGCAAGTATGCCTGCAAATACTTTAAGTGACGTTCATGGGCATCTACCGGGGTATGTTGTTATAATATAAATCTTTATCATTCAAGATGACGATTTACGACACTTAAACAATCACACAGAAAGAGTTTTCAACTTACTTAAGATGTGGTCTGAGGACCCAAGCATGATGAAGTTTTGTTTGATAGTTAGGAAAATGCTATAAAGTATCAACTTACCTAAAGTGAATGGTCCGAGGAATCCAATAACTGAGGTCATGTTTGATGATTAGATAGATGTCAGTAAGTATTAATTTTCCCAAAGCTTGTGGTCCGAGGAGCTAGGCATAGCTTAGGTTCTGTTTAATACTAAGATAGATGTCAATGGATATTAATTTCCCCTAAACTTGTGGTCCGAGGAGCCAGGGATAGCTTAGGTTCTGTTTAATATTTAGATAGATGTCATTAGATATTAATTTCCAAAATCATGGTCCGAGAGCTGTGCACAAATTTCAGGTCTCCGCTTTTAATACCAGATGTGATGTCATCAGACACTTCTCAGGGTCCAGCAGCCGCATAACTTAGGTCTCCTGCTGGGTTACTTAAATAGATGTCAATAGATATTAATTTCTCCAAAACTTTGTATCTCGAGGAGCCAGTATAGCTTAGGTTCTGTTTAATACTTAGATAGATGTCAATCGATATTAATTTCCCCAAAACTTGTGGTCCGAGGAGCCAGTAGCTTAGGTTCTATTTAATACTGAGATAGATGTCAATGGATACACTTCTAAGCTTCAGGGTCCCAGGAGCTCAGGGCATAGCTTAGGTTCTGTTTAATACTTAGATAGATGTCAATAGATATTAATTTCCCCAAAACTTGTGGTCCGAGGTGAGCTAGGCATAGCTTAGGTTTTGTTTAATACTTAGATAGATGTCAATAAATATTAATTTCTCCAAAGCTTGTGGTTCGAGGAGCCAAAAGATAGCTTAGGTCTCCTGCGAATACTTAGATAGATGTCAATAGATATTAATTTTCCAAAACTCGTGGTCCGAGGAGCCAGTATGCTTAGGCCCTGCGAATACTTAGATAGATGTCACAGATATTAATTTCTCCAAAACTGTGGGGGTCGAGGAGACAGGCATAGCTTAGGGTCTTCGCTTTAATACTTAGATAGATAAAGGAAACACATGACAAATAATATGACAAACCATAAACATGGCAAAGACTCGGCTTATAATACACACATTCTCAGTTGTTTACATTCCGTGGACAGAGTACAGTATTTTCATCTAGATCTTCCAAATAATATACATATTCCTACCACTAAGTGATGCGATACGGTCTTTCCCAATTAGCCCTAACTTTCTCAGTCAGTTCTTGTAGCGCACTCCAAAACTTTTCTTAACACCAAAAGTCTCCTAGTGCTAAAGGTATTAGCTTCACATCAGACCATCCTTTGCTTCGAGCCGGTGCCGATAATAGCCAATCGACCATTGCATTTTCTTCTGCTCACTAAGCTCCAAGCTCTTCCTAAGAGCTCATCATTGTTGTTCGTAGTGAAGGAATCCTCGTTTCTCAATGCTGGGAATCCAGCCAAAGGAACGATACCTCTGGCCCCACACGCCATTGAAAAATGTAGTCTCTCCTACACTACGATGGGTCCGTATGTCCAAAGGACGCGTGACAACTCTTCCACCCATTTTCCTTCATCATCCAACCTCTTCAACTGCTTATTATGACCTTATTGGACGCCCCCCGCCCTGTCCATTCCTTTCGGGGTAAGCTTCGGTGGAATATCTATTTGTAATTCCCAAATCACAACAAAGATTCTCCCGAAGGCCTTGCTATCAAATCAAGGCCATTATCCGAGATAAAGGTACGAGGGGATCCCAAATCGAGTGACGATGTTTTCCAACAAATTTCTTAGCATCCATATCCCCTGATATTTGCTAATGACTCGGCTTCAACTCACTTGGTAAATATCAGGCCGACCAAGAGATACCTCTATTTTCTCACGCTCTTAGAAAAGACCTACAATATCCAAGCCCTATTTGATAAACGGCCAAGGGTTGGAAAGAGGATCGAGGACTCCTCCCCGGGTCGGGTGAATGTTTCAGAATGTTTGCAAATCTTGGCATTGGTCACACTTTTTAACATATTCCCGTGCTTCCTTTTGCATGCCCTACACCGCATCCCCTCGAAGTGTTGGACTTGAGACAAAGATCTACCTCTCGTGCTTCACATTCCCTACGTAGTTCCTCCAAAGAATAGCCTCTGATGCTTCAGGATGTATACACAGCAAGTATGGCCCAGAAAATGAGCATTTGTACAACTTGTGGTCCTCGGATAACCAAAACCGAGGAGCCTTTCTTCGCACTTTCTCAACTTCTAACTTCTCCTTAGGCAAGATGTCCTCTTTAAGGAATAGCACTATAGGATCCATCTAGCTCGGCCCTACCCTGATTTGATGGATCTGGACCATGTCTTTTTTCGCCACAGTAGGCTTGCATAAGTCCTCAACAAGTATGACTCGAGGCAAATCTTGTGCCAAGGAGGTGGCAAGAGTAGCCAAGGAATCTGCATGTGTGTTTCCACTTCTATGGATATGCATCAAGTTAAAAGATTCGAAACCAGATTGCAAGTGCCTAACCTGTTTCAAATATTCTTGCATTCTCACGCCCCTAGCTTCTAACTCCCCTTTCACTTGGCCAACAACCAGCCTCGAATCCGAGAACATCTCTATTGCTTTCCCGCCCATTTTCTGAACCATGGCCATTCCCACCAATAGGGCCTCATACTCAGCCTCATTGTTTATGGCCGAGAAATCCAGTCTCAAAGATTTCTCAGTGGTGATCTTCTCAGGATATACTAGAGCTAGCCCCACTCCAGATCCTCTCTAATTTGCTGCGCCATCAACGTGTACTCTTCAGGGTAAAGGATCTTGCAAGGAGATCATGCCAACTGATTTTCCATCCATGCCTTACTTCTCTACTTCTACTTCCAATGGGGATTCAGCAAACTCAGCTACCAGATCTACGAGGACTTGACTCTTGACAGAGGTACAAGGCATGTATTTGATGTCAAAAGCTTTTAGGGTTGTCCCCCATTTAGCAATCTTCCTCGTGTAATCAGCACTTCGAAGTATAGATCTAAGCGAAAGCTGAGTTAGGACAACAACTGTGTGTACCTGGAAGTAATAGGGAAGTTTACGTGTAGCATGTACCACCGCCAAAATGGCCTTCTCTAGTGGTAGATAACGGACCTCTGCCTCATATAGTGACTTGCTCACATAATAAACTAGCCTTTGTACACCACTATCAACTCGCACCAACACCAAGCTTACCGCATGTGGGGCTACGGCAATGTAAGCAAACAGGACCCCATCCACTTCAGGACTGGACATAATAGGTGGCTGAGAGAGGTATTCCTTGAGTTGCTGAAAAGCCAAGGCACACTCCTCTGTCCACTCAAATCCTTTCCATTTATTCATCAACAGGAAGAAGGGTCTACATCTATCCGTTGATCTAGAAATGAACCGGTTCAAGGTGGCACTCATCCCTATTAGCTTCTAGACCTCCTTGGGATTCCGAGGTGGCTGAAGATTGTTAATTGCCTTAACTTGGTCAGGATTGACTTCAATTTTACAATGAGTGACCATGTAGCCCAAAAACTTGCCTGATCCCACACCAAAAGAGCACTTGGAAGCATTAAGGCGCAGCTTGTGTTTCCTCAGAATTTCAAAAATATTTCCGAGGTCTTTCACATGCTCGGACACCACCTTGCTCTTCACCACCATATCATCTATGTAGACCTCAATATTCTTGCCCAATTATGACTCGAACATCCTGGTCATCATCCTCTGATAGGTAGACCCTGCATTTGTCAAACCAAAGGGCATCACTTTGTAGTAGTAGTTTCCAGTGAGAGTGACAAAAAACGCCTTCTCCTGATCTTCCAAGGCCAGTGGTATCTGATGGTATCCTTGGAAAGCATCTAAGAAACTCATCCAAGGATGGCCTACTGTTGCATCTACCAACTGGTCTATTCAAGGCATGGGGAATGGGTCTTTTGGACAGGCTTTGTTCAAGTCTGTGAAATCTACACACACTCGCCACTTCCCATTTTTCTTCTTCACCACCACAGTGTTGGCCAGCCACTCAGGGTAAAACACCTCATTCATGACCCCAGCTTGTTTAAGCTTTCTCACCTCACCCTTGACAGCGTCAAAATGCTCCTTGGATGAGCGCCGAAGTAGCTGCTTTTTGAGGGTGACAAATGGATTAACATTCAAATGGTGACAGATGAAGTTTGGATCCACCCCCGGAGCCTTATAAGCATTCTACACGAACACATCAACGTTTCTCTTAAGAAACTCTATCAGCTCTTCCTTCTCCTGAGGAGGTATCTGAGCCCCGATCTGAAAGAACTTCTCCGGATCATCACCAATAACAACCTTTTCTAAATCTTCACATTTCGCCTCCTCAGCTGGTTCATTGATAAGCAACACCGGAGTTTTTGATTGCTATAAGCCCCTTTCCGCAGAAGTCGAGGACTCATCCTCGAGCTGATGTAAGATGGCAGCCGCCAGGCATTGCCTAGCCGTGGATTGACTCCTAAGGATCTCTTTAACCTGGCCCTCCGACAGATATTTCACCTTTTGGTGCAGAGTAGAGGAGACAGCTCCTAGGGCATGAAGCCAGGGTCTAGCCACGATGGCCGTATAGGGGGAATAAGCGTCCACCACGATGAAATCCACCTCCACCACTTCTGAACCAATCTGTATGGGTAGTCTATTCTAACCCTTTGGAATGACAATCTTCCCATCAAAACTCACCAAAGGAGAATCGTAGGCTGTTAAATCCTCGGGTCTCAAATTCAGCCCCTTGTATAGGTCGGGGTACATAATCTTAGCACCACTTCCTTGGTCCACCATCACCCTCTTCACGTCATACCCCCAATCCTGAGCGTGACCACCAAAGCATCATCATGGGGTTATATGGTTCCAATCTTATCCTCGTCCGAAAAACTCAGCACCGGTTGGATATCCACTCTAGCCCTTTTTGGCTCCGAATTGGTGTCCTCGGCGGATAGCCGAGCCACATACATCACTCTGGAGGGACAAGAACCGATCCTCCCCGGGGCAACAAAAAGGACATTTATAGTTCCCAAGGGAGGTTTTGAAGAAGCATCTCCCCGGAATGCTGAACCTGCCTGTCCCCCCTGACCACTGGAATGATGCAAGAGCTGCTTTAACTTTCCTTCTCGGACCAGCTGGTCCAAATGGTCCCACAAATTTCTACAATCTTCTGTGGTATGTCCCTGGTCCTGGTGGTATTGGCAATAAAGGTTTTGATTGCGTCTCGTGGGGTTTCCTGCCATCTTATTTGGCCATTTGAAGAATGGCTCATTCTTAATCTTGTCCAGAACCTGATGCATCGATTCTCGGAACACAGCATTAACCGCCTGAGTATTGGCAGACCCTAACTGCCCAGCAAAGTCTCTCCGAGGTTAGTTGTTGTTGTATCGGTCCGACCTGAAATCCCTTATCTCTTGAGGGATAACCTTAGCCTTTACTTTCCCCTGCTGCATCTTCCTCAACCCTCTTATACTTATCAATCTAGTCCATGAGTTGACGCACACTGGTGACAGGTTTGCCAGTCAAAGATTTCCTTAAACCGTGCTCGGCTGGGAGGCCGACCTTAAAAGTACTAATGGCTACGTCATCAAAGTCACCATCTATCTCATTGAACATCTCCTAGTATCTGTCCGAGTACGTTTTCAGGGTCTCCCCCTCTCGCATGGATAAGGACAGTAATGAATCCAAAGGCCGAGGAACCCTGCTACACGTAAAAAAAACGAAAGCCAAATGCCTGGGTGAGCTCCTTGAAGGAATCTATGAAATTTGCCCTCAGGCCATCGAACTATCTCATCGCCACGGGTCCCAAACTGGATAGGAACACCTTGCACATCAAAGTTTCGTCCTTTGAATGGACAGTCATTCTCTGATTGAAGTGGCTCACATGCTCTACAGGGTCCGTCCGACCATTGTAAATGATGAATGTGGGCTAATGGAATCGCCGAGGAAGTTTTGTCCCTTCTATCTTGCGCGTGAAAGGTGATCTGGAGATTTGATTCAACGCCTTGCTCATAGCATCATTTCCCAAGCCTTTACTAGGCGGGCTTTTATACCTACATTTGTGATGGTGCTCCTCGTCGTAGAAGAAAGACTCGCTGAGTGGAGTTCTTGACCTTCGCCTATAACTAGAATCCTCTTCACCCTCAAAGGAAACGTCAGAGTTGGAGAGGGTCCGTTCTCGTCGTGCATGGCGTAACTTCCTCTTCAACTGGTTAATCTCCAGTTGCATGGCTCTGTTATTTTGTTCTTGAAAGATGTGACTTCCAACTCGAGAGTAGCTTCTGCTTGTATGCGTAGTGTGCACGCTCCCCTCTCGATCTCTCCTACATTCGAGATTAAGGAAATCATCTTGTTGTTGGGACCCCGTGGACTCTTGCTGATGGCGACCTGATCTTACCATAATTAACCATTGCACTCACAATCACACAAGTTGTTCCCACAGACAGTGCCAATTGTAGAGGGGCGTTTTGGGGTCTTGGCCCAAGGTATGATTGGGTTCAAGCCCAATAAGCCCTATACAATGAATTTGTAGAGAGTGGGTTGGAAAACGAGGCTCTAATGAATGGGACAACAGTTAGCTTAGGTTTTCTTAACAATCAAACAGATATGGACTGGGTTTTTATGAATAAATTTGTCCTTGGCACAATCCGAGTAGGTCTATTCTAATATATATTGATTGAAAAAAGGTTACACAGATTGTTCAAACTGCTACAGTGCTTTCTTTGACAAATTTCTGATCCCTTTTCTTAGGGTCTCCATCTCGTTTTATACCATCCTCCCTTATTATCTCCACCCTCCACGTGTAGATCAGATCGGAAGAAATTTCTCTGGACTTTGCGTCCATCTAGAAGACGAAATCTAACCTTACAAAGGAGGTTCCTATCGCCCTTGGGTTCTTCAGGCAGAGGTGGATATGCCAGCTTCTTAGTGGTGCATGTTTTTTCCTCTTCAGTAACAGTTACATCTTTGTCTTTAGCAGTCCTCCCTCTTAAGTCTTTCATGCCTTCCATAGAAGCTACCAATGCATGTATCATTTCCTCGTCCTCTTCATTTGTTTCATCTGCAACCACAAGAGCATTATAGATTTGACCAGCAAGAAGAAACCCAATTCATTTTAACAACAAGAGATGTCTCAAATGAATCTCTCTTTACAACAAGACAAAACTCAAAAGCAAAATGAAAGCCAAAACTTATAACTAACAACATAAAGTAGTTGACATCTGCCTGAGAAAGTGTCTTTTTTATTTTTTTTATTTTTATGATGCGGAACCTTACCAAAGCAGTGCCCTTTGGACCTAACCCTAGGGAGGTGTTATTAATAAATAAAATATCAAAGAGTTGCAAAATAGTAATCAATGACCTCATACCATGTTTCTCACGTGTGAAGTGTCTAGAATGTTTAGTTGAGGGAAAAACTAGAGGGATGGAAAAGGGAAGTTTTCCCTTGTTTGATGTGGTGGAATTGAGGGAGGATGGAAAAGGGGAGTGGGTGGAGGTATTTCACCCAATCCCACCAAAACTCATTTTCCCAGATTAGGAGGAAAAATTCAAGAGAAAAGACATACTTCCATGAAATTTATGACTTTCCCCATTTAATTTCTCTCTCTCTCTCTCTCTCTATTCAAATTTTGTGAAAGAATATATATATATATATATATATATAAATGTGAGGGTATAATAGTAATTATTATCTTAAATGGAATCGATTTTAATTATATTTACAAGAAACCATAATTAAACTAAAATATGCACATTAATTCATTTGTTGATGTAATCATGTAATACATCATTTTCATAATAATGTTATTCATTGTTATATCTTCAAACAATAGGATAAAAATGACATACAAGTGAATTAGTACAAGTTACACTTCCTCTCATTTTTTCTTCTAAACTAAACAAAAGAAATTTACAACTATTTTATATCCTCTCATTTTTCTATCCTATCAAAAATTGATTTCTTTTCTAACCTTCTTACATTTTCTCATCTCCCATTTTTTCACCCTCCCTAACCAACAGGCACTCTAGCAATTAAAGTCACCTTACAAATTTTTGGTTATTATTTTTTGCATCAGTTAATGTATTAGAAAATAACAAAAAGCTGTATTTCATCATTACTCTTTTTGTGAAGTCAGAGCATTGAAACCCTTACATACCTTTACTGCTTTGATGAGGAGTCGAAGAACTTTCTCTTGGGCGTTTATCAGAGAGAATTATGTGATGATCTTTGGGGCCACCATCCATGAATGATAACAGATCCTACAAATGACATGAAACTTTCTATGATTAGCAATGCAATACAACTCAAACTTGGGTGCAAGTTTTTCTATACAACAATCCTTAGCCCCTTCCAAATGTGACATTTTTTTTTTTTATCAAGCTAAGCCCCAAAAATGCAAGAATATGCATCCCCATAATGCATACCTCCAGCAACTGATCAGGTTGAACCATTCCACACCAGGAACGCATTTTCTGACCAATTATGGGGTCAATGACAAGCACTACAGGAAAAGAATCCAGCTTGTAATACGTGCAAACCTTTCTGCCTTCAGTTGTATCATCATACACCTATATTCACAAACAAGATCTGAGTGATTAAGTACAGACAGTGAATGTTACAAGAAATAAAAAGATATATATCCAAAATTTCAAAGTCCACAATAGACAACATCCAAATCAGCAGCAAAGATTCTCACAACCATCAAATCAATCTACAACTTATCATAGAGGTCATCAATATTTGAGCCATAAAGTATTCTAGATTAACTAGAGTGGCTTCAATGGCAAATGCAACTGACAATCCAAATACATTATTACAGTTCTATATGTCAATTACTATTATCTAAAACAAATCTGATATTGTCTGTTTGCAGATAGGGGAAAAAAGGTTTATATAATTTTCAACAACCTAAACTTCCAAGATATCAGAAGATATCATTAACATAAAAGAAGCCGGTTACTGACCACCCCTCTCAATTGCCTCTCTAGAGTCATACATAAATTGCCCATAGGAGAACATCAATTGTTTATATATACAAAGAAAAAAGTTCGCTCTATGATCTTGAATTAGAAACCTATTATACACATAGGACAAGTAATCACGTGGCACAGAGGCATCTATTATTTTTAAATATAACACGATGGAGAAGTTTTTCTTTTTCTGACATGACAAGAGGGTCAAGTTAATTCCCATAGAAACCAAAGAAATTGAACTATGTGATAATAACTGACTCCACTTTAATATTAATCAATACCTTTGTAATAGGTCGAAGTTAAGCTGCCCACCTAAACCACCATTCCCTTTAGTTCTTTAAATTACAGGCGTTGAATTCATCTTCCTATATGATCTCTCAAGCCACACACACACACACACACACACAGTTCAATGAATCTAAAAATTGGCCTTCACCCAAAAAAGGCAATTTCCAGCAGACCTGGACAGGGCTTCTTGGAAACTTTTTTTTTTTAATTTGGAAAAAAAAAAAGGCAAGTAACAGGGCTTCTTGGGAAAAAGTACCCAAACAATATCAGATTAGAAACCATATCAAAGGGAACATCCTGCAACAATTTATGAAAAATAAGAAGAGAATCTCGTATAAGAACACTTAAGTCTATCAAGAAATTACAGACCTGCCAGAAGAAAAAATTGGACATAATAATTTGAGAAACAGCTTCATTTGACCATGTATCCCGATTAAGCTTCACAAAGAAATATAATGATTCCAAGTGAGTATGTGTCAACACAAAAAAACAATAATAATAAACAGACAAACTAAAAATTTAGAAACTACCATATGAGAGGTGAACTCTTTGGTCGATTGCAAGTTCACGAGGAGCCATTTGTCATAAGAAGCAGCAGCATTTTTCGCCTGCATTTGTAGATAAGTCTTAAAAAAAACAAACAAAAGAACTAGTTAAAGATCAAGGTCTGCATAACCACAGATTCATTGGTACTTCAATTAACTAAAATACTTTGAATTTAAAATCAAGCTCAAAAAATTAGTAATGTACTATTTCATGTCCTGATAGGTCACTAAATAAAATCAGGAAAAAAAATTTCCATAGATAATAAAAGGCTTATAACCAATTTGCTTCAAAATCAAAAGATATAAAAGGCCTGGAAACTAGCAAAATTGGATTAAGATACCATAAGTAGAAAATGTTGTTTAGGGCAATCATAGCAAAATGTTGAGAAAAAGCATAATGGATCATCCATGGAGGTGTCCAGAAGGCAAAGAGCCAACTTTTCACCGACCTTTTTAATCATATAATAAGGTAAGTTCATAATAAACAGATATATAGGATTGTGTAAGCCTAGCAATAAAACTATTATATAGGATTGAGATATATAATTGCAACTGTTGATTGATAGACTTCACTGAATGTAGCCCATAAAAAAAGAAAAACATAACAAAGCAACTCACAAGAAAACAGGATTTTCTCAAGTTGCGGTTTGTATGTCAAACCACTAAATCTGAGGAATTCAAAACCATGCGCTGATAATTCGAATGCTATGCTAAAAGCAACAATTACTCCATGAGACTTTCTAGCTGCCTTTTTTTAAAATTGTTTTGGAACTAGTGTTGCACAAGTCAGCAAATAATGTAGGCAAGCACAATATGCCCTACATAACAACTAAATGATGTTTGATGACATGCATAACAAAAAGCTCATGGCTCACATCAAACTAAACAATAAGGTTTCTGTGCCAAACTAACACAAATTCACTAATTAAATGGAAAAAAAGAAGGGGAGGGGGGGAAGGGAGAGAATGATAAAGAAGAAGAAATTAACATGTTTTTATCACTGATGCAAAAGGCTTATCACACAGAAAACATACCTATCCAACACATGCTAACAAAATGTGCTAAAAAGCTAGTACTACTTAAATGCCAATACAACTAGTAATGGTCACTCATGTCATATAAGATTAAAGTTTATAGTGTGAAAACATGCACATGTAACTTTTCAAAGGACCCATGAAACATCAGATGATAGGGAGGACGATATAAAGAAGCAAGACTATCTTGATGGTTCTCTGTTGTAGACAAAGAACCTTGGTCTGATTCCCAGACCCCAGAGCGTTTCATTTCCTCATCAAAATTATGGTGTGCTCTACATGAAAATAAAAGAAAATTGCATCTTAATGAATGGATAATAAACAAACCAGTCCAAGATAAAATAAATAAAACAAGAAGGCGACACTGCATGTCAAGTTGCAACAAAATGATAGGAGGCGGTGAACAAATATAGTATAGAAGTGAAAAAAACACATATGACTGCTGGAACACTCACATACTAAAAGAATGGCATAAAGAAATACCATTGTCCACCATTTTTCATTACAAGACAAATATAAAAATGCAAACAGGACTAATCGTCCTGAACATTGATGGCATAAGAAATCCATTAAAACTGTCATGATACATAAAAACAGAACCTCTTAGGTGTTAAAACATAAAATAGAAGAGAAACATGACTAAACCGATCTTGACTAACATGAAAAATAATGACTCACAAATTTTTAGGGATTAAAAGCCCTCTATAGTATGTTCTTCCTATAATCCTATTAAGAAATAAATTTTACATGCCTTTTTTTTATAATGTTTACACAAAGAAAATTAATTTGCTAGTAAGATTTCATCTATTAAAAATTTTTATGGTATATGCTTTGCGACGTGCAACTAATCCGAATGAAGTTCTCCTACGTCATAAAAAATAAAAAAATAAAAAAACGCCAAAACATTGGAGTTGAAGGGAAGAACAAGGAAAATGTTAAATTGAAGAATATTATATGCAAGTCCAGTTTCTCCTACATTCAATTCACTCAATGCGTAATTTATTGATGCCTTGCTGATGCAAATGCAAAGTCAATTTAAATTTCAGGGGATTTTGCAAATCATGGCCCAAATGGAAGCTATTTTGCAGCATTTTTAAACAAAAAAGGAAAAGCTTGATTCACAAATGAGGTACGTACAAAAGTTAACCAAGGCAAGCCCTGATTATAACATAAAAAGACAACCATACAGGACACAAATTCGGAAAAATAAAATAAAATCATTGCCGCAATTGAAATTGTATGGAAAGGTTTCAGTTCAATGATCAAGGCTGGAGAAAGAAAACATACTGATACAACATTGCATCATCATAAAGAGCTTCCCTTATAACAGGTAAAGGAGGGTGTACTTCATCTCCAACATTTTCATTTCTTGTGTCCCTCTCCAAATTACTGAATCAATAAACAAAAGCTACTGTTATAATCTAAACCAATCATGTAAAATTTAATCAATTAAAAATCACAATATTAAAAAGAATTAAATAAATTTCTTAACTTACCCTGTATTCTCATCAGCCAAATAGTTCACATTTTCCGCTGTTAGAGATTGTGATGAAGCTACTACTAGCCCACCTTCATTACCCACAAAGAACAACTGAATAGCTTCCTCAAGCTTCCAATGCGTGGCCTGTTACCACAAGGCTCCACCATTCAGTTCCATACCTTCTTCAATTCAAAGACATTGGTAGCAAACAACCATTGATATAGTTCAAGAAACTAGATACCGAACACAACAGTAAAATTTAAAATAATTTCTATCAATCAAAAGAGATCAAGAGAACATAAATAAATAACCTAAACTAATAGTATTCCCAAATACTGGCATGTAATTACTAAAGTCAGCTTAAAAATTCCTACTTGAGTTGGCTCTAAAAATCTTTTAAAAGGGTCATACCCAATGCACAACAAATATATATGATAAAAGGGTCAAATCGTGGTTTCAAAACCCCATGTGTCTATGTAACAATCAAAAACCTTTTTTATGAACTAATTAGTCTCAGCTGCACCTAGCTTTTTTGCCATCCTTTCTAAGGTGAAGGTGAGAGTATGTCTTCCACCTCTCAATTTATCATGCCCTTCATTGTTTTAACTTTTATGAATCAATATAAACAATTAATAGTTTACCTAGCAAAAAATAGATCAACTAAAAGAATGCCTAAACATTGGTGTATATTTTTCATGCACCTAAGCATGAGTATGAACTGCTTAGCTCGTTAGGGGTGAATGCCCCTGCATTACTTGACAACTAGTTCTAGCAAGTGGGGTCAGTTGCCAATAAGTTTTACCAGCTAGAGAGTCCAAAAGCTCTTCTTTAAAAAGGTTCCCTGCATATTATATATATGTGTGTGTTTGTGTGAATATTTTTCAATATGCAGACAACCAAGTTTGAGCGTGCTAAATCTCAAATAATTGAAATCATATAGTATAAGCTCCAGTTACACCAAAAGATAACATAATATAAAGTTCGAGCCTTTCATTCTAGTGATCATGTCAGACAACAGAAACCATTGGTATATTAAGTGCCCAGATAAGAAATTGCCTCAAAAGTAAAGCTTGATGAATAATACACAAATCACCAAAATCTAATAAACCCACATTGCAATCTCCATCCCAAAATTCAAAACACACAGTACAATCGAAACCCAAATTTTCTATAAAAAAAAAAATTAAAAAAAAAAAAAAAAAAAAAAAAAAAACAAGAAGAGTATTCAGTCCCTCAGTGCCAAAGATGTAAACTTTATTATCAAAGAAATCAGATATCAATATCAAATATAAAATATATGTGACCTGCAAGAACTGAATGGCGGTATCGGCGGTCTGGCCAACGGCTATCTCTAGAAAAAACGAGACCATGCTCTGCTTATCAGAAGTAGAGAGCAGTCCTTCATCCATAGCTTCTCTTCTCTTTTTGTTTTGTTTTTCTCTCACAAACCTGACTGATGAGAGATCTCTCTTAGCCCAGGAATAGGAACGAAACAACTGAATGAAATCATGAATGCAGAGACGGAGGGAAAGGTTTATATAAACTACTAACACGTTCGATCAAAAAGACAATAAAACCTATTGCACATTACACCTCAAGTTTGTTTAACAATAAAACCTATTGCATATTACACCTCAAGTTAGTTTAACTTTAAATGTTTGAATTTCACAACTTAAAGTTTTATAATTTAAAATTTATTTCTTGAAATTTCGGGCGTCTTTAAATTTTATATTTGATATTTTAGAATTTGAATTTTATCTCTTAAAGTATAAAAGTTTTATATTTTATACTCTAAAATTTTAGAAGTAAAATTCAAATTCTAAAATTTTAGAATCTAAAATCCAAACACCCCAAACTTTAGAGGTGTAATTTATAATTTACCCTTACTCTTATAATATTAATAAGGAAAATTTGTAGTTGACTTATATTGTAGATTAAATAAATATGTACAACATATTTTTTATATTAATATTAATAGTATAGTGTAAATTTATAATTACTCTATTAATAATACCTTGTTAAGCCAATGGATATTCGAGATATATAGATAATTTAAAAAAATAAAATAAAAGTGTTCTTTATTTTCTTTATAAAAAAAAAAAAAATTAGAGATATCAACACTATGTTTTAAACCTTTTTGAATAACTAAAGCATGGTTGTTGTTTTTTTTTTAACTTCTGACCTTTTTCCTTTAGGTGCAAAAAGTTTTTTTTTTTTCCCCCTGTACACCTTAGTCCTTACAATGTGTGCAAGGAGTAGACCATGCCACATTTTTGGATTTGATATAGAAAACCATATCGAAGAGATTTGAAAGAAAATGAGAATTTGATTTTAAGATCATGAATTAGATATCACTATTATATGATTATACAAATGCAAATATTTGGTGCACACTTAATGCATACATTTTTACACACACAAAAAGCCAATTGAAACTGTAGGGTTAATCGCCCAAATTATATATTGGGCCTTGGGCCTTGTCCGAGAGCGTGGATGGTCCAAAGAGGAACGAATGGTAATGGATGGTTCAGACCCAAGACTTAATGAGCAAAATATGAATGGGAGGGTGGTCCAAGGAGGAATATCTCATCGAACATGATAATACAGCTCAAACCTGTACTCCAACAATCAAGGCGACCTTCCAAGAAGCCCCAGTGGTGAGGACGTGCATCATACACGTATAAGGATGATGAAAACTCAGAAATATCTAAGGAAAAGCTGCTACCACCGCATTGAATGCATTGCAGCTACTTTTCTGGCCGCATTTATGTTGAGAAGGCCCCTGAACAGTACTGTCTTGGCTACCACAACTCACAGGAAACCAAAGAGGGTGTCTGATGGGACAAGCACTCAAGTAAGGTCTTAAATGATCAACAAGTGTAGGGTCAAGATAGTCCAAAGGGAGCTATATAATGTAAGAGACCCTCCATGAGGAAGGGATCGAGAAATCAAAAGGAAAATACTATAGCAATCAGGAACCAATCTTGTAATCAAACCTAAGAGCAATATATAAGAGTTGTGCTCCTCGGATATTGCTGAGGACGTTTTTCTTCAACATAAACCCGTCTGTTTTCATTCTTTTGTTATTTCAATCTACCTTAGCATTGTTTCAAATCATTAAACCCCAATTTTTCCAACCCACTCTCTACAAATTCATTGTTTTGGGTTTTTTGGGCTTAGGTCCACATACCTTTTGGGCTAGGAGTTCAAATCAAGTCCTTACAATTGGCGCCGTCTGTGGGAAATACTGGTGTGATAATGAGTTTGACATTCAACTATGGTAGGTTCAGGTTCAAACCAAGCAAAATCCATGGGGTCTCAACGTCAAGATCACTTCCGTGAACTTGAACAAAGGAGAGATCGGGAGGGGAGTGTATGTACCACCCGTACTAGTAAGAGCCATTCTCGGGGTGGTAGCCATCTCTCCCAGGAGAAAGATATCAAAGCCATACAGAAGGAAATTGATCACCTAAAGAGAAGCTTACGCCACGAACACAGAAGGCGAGTTCCTTCCAACTCTGATTACTCTTCCAATGATGAGAAGGACGCAGACTATAGACAGAGGTCAAGGACTCCCCCCAGCGAGTCTTTCTCATATGATGAAGACTACCACCATGAACGCAGAAACAGAAATTCATCTTCGGGAGGCATAGGAAATGACGCTATGAGTAAAACACTTAACCAAATTTCCAAGTCACCTTTCACGCGCTGGATTGAGGGGGGGAGACTCCCTCGGCAATTCACTCAACCCACATTCACCCTGTATAACGGTAGAACAGACCTTGTAAAGCATGTTAGCCACTTCAATCAAAGGATGGTTGTACATTCCAAGAACGAAGCCTTGATGTGCAAGGTATTCCCATCCAACTTAGGGCCTGTAGCGATGAGGTGGTTTGACGGTTTGAGGACAGGTTCCATCGATTCCTTCAAGGAACTCACTCAGGCGTTTGGATCCCATTTCATTACGTGCAACAAGGTTCCTCGGCCTTTAGCTTCCTTGCTATCCCTGTCCATGAGAGAAGGAGAAACCCTGAAAACATATTCAGACAGATATTGGGAGATGTACAACGAGATAGATGGTGATTTTGGTGATGTAGCCATCAGCACTTTCAAGCTCGGCCTACCTGCTGAGTATGGCTTAAGGAAGTCTTTGACTGGGAAACCTGTTACTAGCATTCGCCAGCTCATGGATCGGATTGATAAATATAAGAGAGTTGAGGGGGACCAGCAACAGGGTAAAGGAAAGAGCAAAGTTATCCCTCAAGAGAGGGGGGATTTCAGGTCGAACCGCTACAGCAATGACAAACCCTAGAGGGATTTTGCTGGGCAGTCTAGGCCTGCAGCTTCTCAAGCGGTTAACACCGTATTCCGAGAACCAGTGCATCAAGTTTTGAAGAAGATAAAAAACGAGCCATACTTCAAATGGCCGAACAAAATGAGTAGAGACCCTTTGAGGCGCAACCAGAGCCTTCATTGCCAGTACCACCAAGAGCGGGGACATACCACCAAGGATTGTAGAATACTATAAAACCATCTGGAGCAACTGGTCAAAGAGGGAAGGTTGCAACAATTTATATACCAACCCAGCGGACAAGAAGACGAGTCAAGATTAGGGGCTCATGGGATGCTCATTTAAGACCTCCGTCAGGCACGATCAATGTCATCTTTGCGGCACCCGGGAGAACCGATTCTCACCCCTCTAGGGTGATGTCTGTAGCTAGGCACTCAGCCGAGGACGCTAACCCTGAGCCGAAGAGGGTTAGAGTGGAGGTCCGACCGTCACTGAGTTTCTCAAACGAGAACATGATTGGAACCATCCAACCACATGATGACGCTTTGGTAGTTACCCTCAGAATAGGGGGGTATGATGTGAAGAGAGTAATGGTAGACCAGGGTAGTTGTGCGGAGATTATGTACCCTGACTTGTACAGAGGATTGAACTTAAAGCCTGAAGATCTGACAGCCTATGATTCACTTCTAGTAAGTTTTGATGGGAAAGTTGTCATCCCAAAGGGCCAGATTAGGTTACCCATACAGGCAGGATCAGAGACAGTTGAAGTGGACTTCATTGTGGTGGATGCGTACTCCCCCTACACGGCCATTGTGGCCAGACTTTAGCTTCACACCCTAGGGGCTATTTCATCAACGTTGCATCAGAAGGTGAAGTACTCGTCGGGGGACCGAATTGAGGAGCTGATTGGGAGCTAATCCGTAGCTAGGTAGTGCCTTGTGTCTGCAATCTCACATCGGCTCGCGGCTGAGTCCTCGGCCCCTGCTAAGGGAGGATTATAGCAATTAAAGCCCACGGTACTATCTGTGAAGGGGCCAGCCGAGGAGATCAAATGTGAAGATTTAGAGAGATTTGCAGTAGGAGATGATCTGGAGAAATTTTTTCAAGTTAGGGCCTAGCTACCACCTCAGGAGAAGGAGGAGTTGGTGGAATTTCTTAAAAAGAACGTCGACGTATTCGCTTGGAATGCTTACGAAGCCCCAGGGGTGGATTCGAGCTTTATCTGCCATCATCTGAACGTCAATTCGTCTATCATCCCCAAAAAGCAACCACCTCGGCGCTCATCCAAGGATCACTCTAACGCTGTCAAAAACGAAGTGATGAAGCTCAAGCAGGCTGGGGCTATTAAAGAAGTGTATGTGTAGATTTTACAGATTTGAACAAAGCCTGCCCAAAAGAACCCTTCCCTATGCCTCGGATCGACTAGCTAATAGACGCAACTATAGGCCATCCTCGGATGATCTTCTTAAATGCCTTTCAAGGGTACCACCAGATACCACTAGCCCTAGATGATCAAGAAAAAACGGCTTTCGTCACTCCCACTGGAAACTACCATTACAAGGTAATGCATTTTGGTTTAAAGAATGCAGGGGCTATCTACCAGAGGATGATGACCAGGATATTTGAGCCACAGTTAGGGAAAAACGTGGAGGTCTATATAGATGACATGGTGGTCAAAAGCAAGTTGGAATCCGAGCACGTTAATGAACTCAGGAATATTTTTGAGATCTTGAGGAGGCACAAGCTGCGACTTAATGCTTCCAAATGTTTATTTGGTGTCGGATCAGGGAAGTTCTTGGGCTACATGGTCACACACCGCGAAATTGAAGTTAACCCTGACCAAATTAAGGCAATCAACAACCTGCAACCACCTCGAAATCCCAAAGAGGTCCAGAGGATAATTGGGATGACTACTGCTCTAAACCGATTCATCTCTCGGTCAGCAGACAAGTGTAGGCCATTCTTTCAGTTGTTGAATAAGTGGAGGGATTTGAGTGGACTGAGGAGTGTGCCTTAGCCTTCCAGCAGCTTAAGGACTACCTCTCTCGGCCACCAATCATGTCCAGTCCTGAGGTGGACGAGGTCCTGTTTGCTTATATTGCTGTGGCCCACCATGCCATGAGCTTGGTCTTGATACGAGTTAATGGCGGCATACAAAGGCCAGTCTATTATGTGAGCAAGTCACTACATGAGGCCGAGGTTCGTTATCTGCCACTGGAGAAAGCCATCTTGGCGGTGGTACATGCTACACATAAGCTCCCCCATTACTTCCAGGCACATACGGTAGTTGTCCTAACTCAGCTCCCGCTCAGAGCTCTACTCCGAAGTGTTGATTACACGGGGAAGATTGCTAAATAGGGGACAATCCTAGGGGCTTTCAACATCAAATACATGCCTCGTACCTCTGTCAAGGGTCAAGTCCTTGCGGATCTAGTAGCCGAGTTTGCTAAATCCCCGTTGGAAGTAGAAGCAGAAAGGTAAAACATGGATGAAAAATCGGTTGGCATGATCTCCCAACAAGACCCCCTATCCTGGAGAGTATACGTCGATGGTGCAGTAAACTAGAAGGGATCCGCAGTGGAACTAGTTCTAATATCCCCCGAAAAGATCACCATTAAGAAGTCATTAAGATTGGGATTCTCGGCCACGAATAACGAAGCCGAGTATGAAGCTCTGCTGATGGGAATAGCCATGATTCAAAAAATGGGCGGAAAGGCTGTGGAGATGTTCTTTGACTCGAGATTGGTTGTTGGCCAAGTGAAAGGAGAGTTTGAAGCCAAAGATGAAAGAATGCGAGGGTACTTGTGTCAGGTCAGGCGTTTGCAGTCAAGCTTTGAATCTTTCAACCTATTGCACATTCCTAGGAGTGGAAACACACACGCAGATTCCCTAGCCACCCTTACAACCTCCTCGGCGCAAAGTTTACCCCGGGTCATCCTTATAGAAGACTTATGCAAGCCCACAGAGGCAAATAGGGATGTGGTTCATGTTCACCAAGTTAGAGTGGGCCTAGTTGGATGGACCCCATAATACTATTCCTGAAGGAGGATATCCTGCCCGAGGAGAAGTCAGAAGCTGACAAAGTACGAAGGAAGGCTCCTCGATTTTGGCTGTCCGAGGACCAAAAATTGTACAAACGCTCTTTTTCTGGGCCATACCTGCTATACATACACCCCGAGGCAACGGAATTACTCATTGAGGAGTTACATCAGGGGATTTGTGGAAGCCACACTGGAGGAAGATCCTTGTCACACAGAGCCATCACTCAAGACTATTGGTGACCAAACATGCAAAAAGAAGCACAAAAATATGCAAGAAAGTGTGACCAGTGTCAAAGATTCGCACCAAACATACACCAACCGAGAGGAGTCCTTAACCCACTATCCAGCCCTTGGCCATTTGCTCAGTAGGGGCTTGGACATTGTCGGCCCTTTCCCCAAGGTAGCAGGGAACAAAAGGTATTTAATAGTCGGCACGGACTACTTCACTAAGTGGGTCGAAACTAAGCCCTTGGCAAATTTCAGGGATGTGGATGCCAAGAAGTTCGTTTGGAGAAAAATTGTCACGCGGTTCGGGGTCCCTTGCACCCTCATCTCGGACAATGGCCTTCAGTTTGATAACAAATCTTTCAGAAGGTACCGTTGTGACCTGGGAATTACGAATAGGTATTCTACACCAGCTTATCTCCAAGGGAATGGGCAAGCCGAGGCTGTTAACAAAGTCATAGTGAGTGGATTCAAGAAGAGGCTGGATGATGCGAAGGGAAAATGGGTGGAAGAACTGTCGCACGTCTTGTGGATGTACCAAACCATGCCTCGCAGGTCAACAGGGGAGACTCCCTTCTCAATGACTTATGGAGCCGAAGCTTTTATCCCTTTAGAGACTGGCTTCCCAACATTGAGAACAAATTCTTTTGATCCAAGCAGTAACAATGGATTACTAGAAAAAAGCCTAGACCTGATTGAGGAGAGAAGAGAAAATGCAATAGTCCAATTGGCGTATTATCAACACAGGCTTAAATAAGGTTACGATGCCAAAGTGAAGTCGAGACTGTTAGCACCTGGTGACTTTGTGCTAAGAAAGGTCTTAGGTACTGCTAAAAACCCAGCATGGGGAAAGCTAGGGCCCAATTGGGAAGGACCATATCGCATCACCTCGGTGGCTGGTATAGGAGCATATTTTCTGGACGATTTAGATGAGCATGTAATATTGCGCCCTTAGAATGTAAACAACCTGAAAGGTATTATTTAAACAGAACCTTAGTCATGCCTGGCTCCTCGGACCACATGCTTTAGGGAAATTAGCACTCTATGACCTTTATACAAGTGTTTAAACAGAACTTTAGTCATGTCTGGCTCCTCAGACCACATGCTTTGGGGAAATTAACACTCTATGACGTCTATACAAGTGTTTAAACAGAACCTTAGTCATGCCTAGCTCCTCGAACCACATACTTTGGGAAAATTAACACTCTATAACATCTATACAAGTGTTTAAACAGAACCTTAGTCATGCCTGGCTCCTTGGACCATATGCTTTGGGAAAATTAACACTCTATGACATCTATTCATTCTTTCTAAATGTTAAATAGAACCTAAGCTATGTCGGGCTCCTCGGACCGCATACTTTGGTAAAATTAACACTCTGTGATATCTATTTGTTTCTCACTAACAGTCAAGACAGACCCAATATTATGACCAACTCCTCAGATTGGTAGCCCAGACCTTCATTGTAGAAGAATCAAGTCACAGTGCAAATATGGGGTGAATCTCTTTGTTGCTAGCACTTAGTCAAATCAATTCAGTTGGTAGCAGGGTGTTGTTGTTAGTTTCTATTAAAGTTAGAATGGCAACAGCTCAATTTTATTTGCAATAATAGTAAACTTGAAAGCATATAAAGTAGAGACACAAGAAGTGCAAAGAAAAGTCTATTCATTAACCAAAGGAAGATGCATTACAAATGGTGGCAGAATTCTATTACAAAAAATATGTACACATAGAAAGCTGCAAAAGAAAATCCTATACTTAGGCCTTCGCCGGTGGAGGGTCCTTTTTAGGATCAGCCTTTTCGAATTGGGAATCCCTGGCTTGAGACTTAAGCTTTGCATCCTTGGCCTGGGAAACCACGTCCCTGATTGTAAGGGTGTCCTTAGAGGGCTTGGCCGTCATCGGAGGCTGAGCCTCCTCGCCCACTCCAGCCCCTTTAGAAACTTCAGCATCATGAGGGGGAGCTTGGGTGATAGGGAGTTGCTTGAGAGGAGGAACCATATCCGGAATTTCTCGAATATCCTCTGGGAAGAAGATATTCTTGGCCCTTCTCAGCTCGAAGTCTACAGGAACTCCCGCCCGATCCATCGCTACTCCCCATGACTCGGTGTAGTAGTCCCTACACACTACGACCACCTCCTCTGCCAGCCGGGTCTTCGTGTCCCGCACCCCACATTCATAGGATGCCTTCACCGCGGCCTCAGCGGCTTCCCTGGCCACCCGAGCTGCATCCTTAGTTTTCTGCAGCTCCGCCTTAAGATCCAAAACAGTTTGTTTTTCGGTGGCCAGGTTTATCTCGGTTATATGCAGTTTTTGGCACTGATCCTCAATCTGCCTTTCCGTGGTCTTTAGACCTGCCTCAGCACTTAGTTAAGCCTTGTCCACTTCCTTCAACTTCTCGGATAGCTCTATGTGCTCTTCTTTAAGGGCTCCGAGAGCCTTCTCAACCTCAAAACGGGAGTGGGCCTCAGCCTTAACCTCGTCATGAGCATTCTTGACCCACTCCTCGACTACATAAATTTGTTGGGTAATCTGCGTATAAGTAGCAAAGGGGTCATAAAAAATATATACATATATGAGTAAATGTGCATCTTAGTGTTTGACGAAAAAGGATGCTGACTGACTTACCATTGCGAGGTCCCTCTTCAATGACATGAAAAGGTCAGGTTGCCTAGTATGCCTGAGGCCCTCCATGTCTCTGGGGAGGAGAAGAGGTTGCTCTAGGGCCTCGGCGAGGATGGTGGCGTGCCCCCTTTGAAACTCCCAGATCATGGCATCCCAAGGAATGGGAGCACTGCCCTCAGCGCACTTCAGCTTCATCCCGGCTCTCCACTGATTTGGCCCTCTTGTCCTTGGGGTCCTTAGTTTTCTTCTGTTGCTTAGCGCCCTTTTGAGGTGCCACCTTACCTTCCTCCAAATCCTCAACTGGCCTTTTCTTCCTTAAGTTCAGGTTGGCCTTCAGTCCGAGGTCAGTAGGGGGCGGGGGAGGAGGAGGAAGATTAGGAGGAACTTGGGTCATGGGAATTTCTTTTGAAGTTGACCCATTGTTCTTGTTCGCCAACAGACCCTTTAAGCCGGTCCTTGGCTTCAAGTCCATGCCTTCTTCTTCAACTTCTGAGCTAGTATCGACCCGAGCAACAATTAGCTTCGGAGAATGAGCTGTAGAAAATCTGTCGGACTCGTGTTCAGAATCCGAAAGCTCCACAGGCTTTTCTGGCGCTCCTTCTACCTCTTCAAAGCGGAACTGATCGATCTCGGTATCGAGAGTATGACGAGAAGAGGCTGACTCTTCTCTCAAAGCAGCTACCTGTTGCGGAACTCGTTGAAGAGGCAACTCAACAGGAGGAAGATCTCTCCGAGCCAAAAACCTCGGCTTGAAGACGTCTATCCGAGCTAGCCTAAAGTCACCAGCTCTTATTGCTTGACCCGCGTCTTGATATATGCGTGAGATAGGCTCGTACTCTAATATCAGGTGGGCGGCTCGGAGTTGCCCGTCCTCACTTATGAATATTTCAAATCGCAGCAGTTTATTGAGACCCGGTGCGTTGATAAAACTGAGTCTCGGAGCGGTATGATTTTTATCTGCAAAAACATTCGAGAAGAAAATATTGGTTAGATCAGTAAAAACTACTGTCCGAGGAAAGGAAGTGCTAAGCATGATTATGAGGAAAACTTAGAAGACTAAAGTTCTTGCCAGGGGACCTAATCCTATGGTACCCCACCTGGTGTTCCCGCCCGAACTAGGCAATAAAGACCGTCGTGCCACTCCCTGGAGACGACCAGATAATCGTCCTTCAAGCCCTTGTTGGACTTAGGAAGGCAAGATATCAATCTAACCACTTCAGACCAGGACTTGAGGTAATATCCCGTGCTGGCGAGGGAATGGCACTCGTACATGTGAACAATGTCGTGCCACATGAGCCCTAAGTTCATATGGTCATTCAAAGCATCTACGCTCCCTAAGGCTCTAAACATGTTGGAGGCGCACTGATGGAGGCACAACCGGTGGTTAAGCAGGTAGTCTTTGGTTATCCTACCCATGGGGAGTGTCATTCCTCCCTCTATAATGGCAATCATGGGAATGACGACTTCACACACTTTTCTGTCTGTAAGTATTCGATCCGGGGGACAATATTCTAAAACCACTCCCTGTGGGATATGGTATTTGGCCCTAAAACCCTCCATACCGGCCGAAGAGTCCATTAAGTGCTTGAATCTACCCATCTAAGCAAACGTAGATGACACGAAGGAAGTTTTCTAAAAAGGAAGAAGGCTGAGGAGGTTGGCCGAGGAGAAAAGGAAAGTTTAAAGAGAGAGATACTTACGAAAGTAAGTGTATTTAACCCTGAACCTTTAGAAAAGTCTCTTGGAAATTTTCTTAAGAAAATGAATTAGGGAAACTTAGGAGTGTAAGGAGCTTTGAGAGTTGGAGTGCTTGAGATCTCTGGAGAACTTAAAGATTCGTAAAGTAAAAGGAAAATGATTTCCCTTAAGACTTTATATAGAGGGTGAAAAATGAGTGGGAGTTATCCCGCTCAAAATTCCAGGAAAAAGATCAACCATTGGATCTGCGCCTCACCGTTAGATCTGGGGAACAGAACGCCGCCTGGAGCAATTAATAATGCTTCGCGGGCTTCGAAACGTCAGTAACAATTATGAGGCACGCAAAACGGCATTCCCGCACGTATGAATCGAGGAATCAGTTGGTATTAACCCTTAAAAATCAAAACCCCATTTTTTCTCCTCAAATGAGAGGAAAAAGAAAAAATTAAGTTTTAAGGGGCTATTGTAGGGTTAATGGCACAAATTATATATTGGACCTTCGGCCTTGTCCGAGAGCGTGGATGGTCCGAGGAGGAACGAATGGTAATAGATGGTTCAGACCCAAGACTTAATGAGCAAAATACGAATGGGAGAGTGGTTCGAGGAGGAATATCTCCTCGGACATGATAATACAGCTCAAACCTGTACTCCAACAATCAAGGCGACCTTCCAAGAAGCCCCAATGGTGAGGACGTGCATCATACGCATATAAGGATGATGGGAACTCAGACATATCTAAGGAAAAGCTGCTACCATCGCATTGAATGCACTGCAACTACTTTTCTGGCCGCATTTATGTGGAGAAGACCCCTGAACAGTGCTGCCTTGGCTACCACAACTCACAGGAAACTAAAAAGGGTGTCTGATGGGACAAGCACTCAAGTAAGGTCTTAAATAATCAACAAGTGTAGGGTCAAGATGGTCCAAAGGGAGCTATATAATGTAAGAGACCCTCTATGAGGAAGGGATCGGGAAATCAAAAGGAAAATACTATAGCAATCAGGAACCAATCTTGTAATCAAACCTAAGAGCAATATATAAGAGTTGTGCTCCTCGGATATTGCTGAGGACGTTTTTCTTCAACATAAACCTGTCTGTTTTCATTCTTTTGTCATTTCAATCTACCTTAGCATTGTTTCGAATCATTAAAGCCCAGTTTTTCCAACCCTCTCTCTACAAATTCATTGTTTTGGGCTTTTTGGGCTTAGGTCCACATACCTTTTAGGCTAGGAGTTCAAATCAGGTCCTTACAGAAACTATGACATGAGGTCATAATTCCCACTCCCTACTGTAGTCCTAATAACCATCAATTCCATACACGTAACCATCCATATTTCAATTGCAATTTGGATCTAATTACATGTTAGAAAGCAAATATACTACAAAGCACAAATCATTTTGTTCTTTGGAAATAAATCACTGTGCTCTCAGGTTGTAGTTACTTCTCTTCTTAAAAAAAAAATGAAAATGCTAACGGATGCCCTTAGGACAATAGTTAACAATTCATTTAAAGAAAGTTTTTATGGGAAAAAAAAAAAAAAAAAGCAATTAATATTTTGACAGTTTTTTTCATTTCCCATAAAAGTTGTGTCAAAACTTTCTTAGAATGAATTGTTAACCATTACCCTAAGAGCACCCGTTAGCATGACCCAAAAAAAAGGTTATTGTCACTTTCTTCTTCTCCTTCTTCTTTTCCTCAAAGATAATATATTTTGAAATATATGACATCCATTCCATGATGATTATTAAAACACACATCGATGAGGTTTTTTTTTTTTTTTTTTTTTTGTATAAGCAAGATTCGAATCCATATCCCTCAGTCGATGACAATGAGTCCAAATCTTCTGTCCCAATTTATATGCTCCACTCTATACTCCACCAAACATATCAAGCCACGTGGACATAACTTAGTAAACATAAACTGATGACTTAAACGAAGTCAATCTCCTATTCTCCTCTACCTCCCAACTCACATTCTAAATCCAAAAGAAAAGAAAATTTTATTTACCCAGCCACAACCGGATTCCACCACCATGGCCACCTAGAGAAGATGACGACAGTGGATCTTATCAGCCACCAACTCTTATTCCGGTACACCAAAAAAAAAAAAAAATCACAAGACCACCACCCATGGTGATGCATAAAAATAATCTCAACCCCTACAACTATTCCAACACCAATAATAGTGCTTCTTGGCCACAGTTGTCCACCCACGGTTGAGATAACGCATTTACCCATGGTTGTCTTCTTGGCCAAATACCCATCATCCACCAAAAAAAAACCCAAACTCACAAGGATCCTAGCCCACCCCATCAATTCAATTTTCTTTTTTATACATCAAAATAATAGATAAAAAGCAAAGGAGCCCACTCACTTCTAGATCTATACAATGAATTTGATTTTTGTGTGAGGAACAATCTCATATGGGTTTATGAGAAAAAATAAAAAAATCAAAGTATTGGCTTGATCATGGAGGCTTGCAAACTCTGTTCTTTGCTATTGAGATTCACCATGGTTGTCTTCTCTAGGTAGCCACGGTGGTGGAATCCTGTTGCAGCTGGGTATTTTAATGATGGTTGAGTAGTTTGTGATTTTTTTTTCTTTCTTTTTTGTACCATGAGTTGGAAAGGAGAGTGACTTCGTTTAGACTTCCATGGATTTTTTTTGCAAAATAACACCATTTTTGTTAACAATTTCGTTGATTAGCATCGTTTCCAAACTATTTAGGAAACGAATATCTTGAGTCTTTTATACTCGAGTTCACTGTAGAAACTCGAGTATTAGAGACTTGAGTTTCATGTGCTAGCAAAGCTGATGTGGAAAATTATCCACGTGGAACTCAAGTTCCTCAAAACAAAACCAAAAGAACATTATCACACACACCTTAGATTTTTTTTGCAAAATAACATCATTTTGCTCACAATTTCGTTAGTTAGTGTGGTGGGCCTTTTTATTATTATTTTGGACTAGGCTGTTTCCTGCTGTACTGTGGCCCAATAGTTCTGGGGTAGAAGAGTCGGGACTGGCTCAATTGAAACTCACCCCAAGCCAGCTTGTGCACAAGCAAGGACCCCTTTGCAGAAACCCTGGTCACGTGCCCACGGCAGGGGGCGCTGTCACAAAAACATTATGGCAGGAGACACATCATATAATAGGATAATAAAAAGATCAACCAAGGATAATATTTAAACAACTTTGCAATAGAAAAGAGAAGTGATAATATGAGTATGGCAGAAATAAGTTAGCAACAATGAAAAGAGCAGTGTTTATGCTAAAACAGTTATGATAAAAGAGGGAAAGGGGATTGGTCTACTAGGCTTAGCTCCTTGGCATATTTAAGTCAAAAAAGAGAACCAATCTCCAATGTGGGCAACCTCTCAGGGTAATCCTGCCGTAGAAATTGCCAACTTTAGAAGAACGGACCTAAGTGGCTTATTCTTAAATCTCTTGGCTGACTAGAGGGTAAGCTATTGAGAGGGAGAGAAGGGAGCAGCCTATTGATGCATGCCTTATCACACTTTTGTTTTCTCTCATTGTCTTTCTTTCTTTTGCTTACCCTCTCTGTTTTTCCTTTTAGCTTTCTATTTCTTTCTATGCCTCTATTCTTTCTTGTTTTTCCCCTCTTCCTCCGTTGTTCTGTTATGTTATTGTTCACTGTACACAGCTGAGGCATTTTTATACTGCCTTCCATGATAAGATTTACCATTTTACCCCTCAACTGCTTTTGGCTTGTTGTGGGTGTCCTTTCCTGGCCACCCACTGGTCTGTTGGCTGCCCAGCCACCATCACTACCCTGGGCTGGCTGTGCCACATTCCATTCCTAGAAAAAAACGAATTTTGTTTTATTTTTCTTGCTTTCCGTAGCATTCCCATCCGGATAAGGGTTGGGTGCCCTCTCTCACTAACTCCTACGGCATGCACTTAGTGATTCCAGATCATTTCTCCCTCTTTTGGGTGGTATGTCATCTCAGTAGGACATTTCCCCCAAAAGAGCTTGAGCGGGAATCCCATAATAGACTTCCTCATTCTCCCCACCACCAGACCATACCCTCTCTTACCTCTGACCCATGACCCATCGCGCCTGTATTGGCTGGATACAAGTGGATGGTGCCTAAGCCTTATGCATACTCCACTCCCATGTGAGTCCATGGTTTGTCTGCCGTTCATGCGTTTGCCTTTGCCTGTGAGTCTGTTTAGTCTCGCTGCGTGTTTCTACTGCTTATTTTTAACCTTTTGTGGCGTAGGTGAGTCTGAGTCTTCATTCTTTGCATTTCGTTTCCTTCCTGAGCTGGGTCTTACTTAGGCACGAGCCATTTCTTCTTCAATTCGGCCTTTGTTTCCCTTTATTGCTGGTTTGTGGGCCGACTAGTATTCCTACCGCACCACTCCATTGCTTCTGCCATGTTATTACTTGACTTATGCTTGCTGGGCCTTCTTTGGGCCTACCATGTACTTTTCCTTTATTCAGTTCACATTGCCCATTATTTCTACTAGGTTAATTCTCATACCACTTTGGGCTTCCTCAGCCCATTTTATTCCTTTGGGCGTCCTCGGCCCGTTTCAGTCTTTTGGGCATTCTTGGCCCATTCCATTCTTACATTCCCATGGGCTTTTGCTAAATCTTTCAGGCTTCCCCGGCCCAATTACCATATCCTTTACTTTCCCATTTACTAATTCCTTTCTTTGGGCTCCTCCGGCCCATTTTTGCTTGATTTCCATTTCTTATAATTCTCATGGACTTACTACTTCCTACTCTGGGCTCCTTTGGGCCCGTTTGTTTTCTTTGAGGCATTTTTTACTATTTTATAGGCCTGTGGACCATTATTCCTGCCATTCGGGCTTTATGATTTTTTCTTACTTTGCTAATTTTTCTTTCTTCACTCTTTGTTATGTTGTTGGGATTTTTCTTGCCATTGGCCCTTTTCTTTTTTGCCAAAATAGGCCTCAACAGTTAGCAACGTTTCCAAACTATTTAGAAATCTAGCATCTCAAGTCTCTTAGACTTGAGTTCACTGTATCAAATCGAGTCTTAGAAACTCGAGTTCCATGTACTGGCAGAACTGAGGTGGAAAAATTATCCATGTGGAACTCGAGTTTTAAAGACTCGAGTTCCATAAAACCCAGAAAAACTTAGATACAGAGAGAAGAGCAAAGAAAAACCCAGAAAGCAAAGAAAAAAACCCACCAAGAACGGAGAGAAGAGCAAAGAAAAACCTAGTAAGCAAAGAAAAAGAGCAAAGAAAAACCCAACAACTCACTTGGATACGGAGAGGAAGAGCAAAGAAAAACTCAGCAACGCATGGTTGGAGAGGAAGATCAACTTTGCTCAAGTACATTGGTCAGATTCTTCTTCTTCTTCTTTGGTCAGATCCTTCTTCTTTCTTCTTCTTCTTCACTCTGTTCACTCCTTTTTACTCTGCTCTTCACTATATAGTTTGTACGCTTCTTCTTTTAGCTATGTGGAAATCAAGTCTTAGAGACTCGAGTTCTATGTGGATAATTTTATCCACCTTAGCTTGGAACTTGAGTGTTTAAGGCTCGATTTTTACAACTGAACTCGGTTCTCTCAAACTCAAGATGCTAGTTTCCTAAATAGTTTCGAAAACTTGCTAACTAACAAAATTTTTCCTAAAATAGTGTTAAATGGAAAAAAAATATATCACACACCTTCATCTCCTCACGCTCACAGCTTCAGCTTTAGGTTGATTCTTCAACTCCTCACGCTCATAGCCTCAGATATCACCTTCAATTTCTCACAGGTATTCACTCCTCACAGGTCTATATAGTATCCTTCTAGGTCTCACCTTCAAATCCTTCTAGTCTGTTTTCACTCCTCACATAAACATCTCACTAGGAAAACCAAACCCAAACCCAACAAACGTGCTGATCGGAGCTTGCAAAACCAAATCCAACAAACACACCGATCGGAACCTGGAAAACCAAACCCAACAAATGCACCACCACCTCATCTCGATCATAAATTGCAAACTCAAACCCAATAAACTCATCCCAATCGGAACCCACCTCCGAACATAAACTGCAAACCCAACAAACTCATCCCGATCGGAACCTGCAAAGAGAGGGAGAAAATTCATGGGCTTCGATTTGGGGTTTTGTCCAAGAAAGATAGGGAACGAGATTTGAGACAGAACCTCAGTGGTGAGCTTCGCCCTTAGAGGCCTAATTTGGGCTTGACTAGAGAATAGGCTAGAGACTAGAGAGAAGAAGAGAGGTTTAGAGGTGAAGAAACGGAGAGAGAAGAGAAGAAGAAATTGTCCGTAAGTTTTTTTTTTTTTTTTTTTTTTTCTTTTGGTTTTGTTTTGTGGATTTCTAACGCTCGAGTGCCACTTGTATTTTTATTCCACGTCAACTATACCAGCACATGGAATCTAAGTCTTAGAGACTTGAGTTGCTATAGTGAACTCGAGTTTAAGAAACTCAAAATGTTAGTTTTCTAAATAGTTTAGAAACGATGCCAACTAACGAAATTGTTAGCATTTTGGTGTTAAATTGCAAAAAAAAAATCCCCACATAAATTCATATCCAATATTATGGTACCGCAATTAATTTCATATTCAACGAAATTCTATTAATGAAAAAGAGGACAAAATAATTGACTATTGGAGAAATAACTCTTTGGCTTTAACAAACCTGTTAGCTTCAAGAGACTAATTTTTAACATTATTTGTCGTTATCTAGAATCAAATTTTATATTCTGTCGTTGTGTTCATCTTTTGTCATTGTGTTTGTTGAAATTTCAAATGTAATAAAAATCTTAGAGTTTGATAATTTAGGAAATTGTGGCAAGCATCGAATTTTTTTTTTTTTTTTTCATTATATACCATGTGATGTGCAGATTATTGCCTAGTTCTCAAAAAAAAAAAAAAAAAAAAAAAAAGAAAAAAGAAGAAGACAATAATGTAAAAGAGATCTTAAAATAGATAGCAAACATGACACTAATATATCAAATATGCCCTGGTCCTAAATGCTAGAGACAATTTTGTAAGTCTCACACATCCCTCATGACGTTCCAATTATGGTGCCACAGAGATTATGTGAAAAAATACGTAGTAAATGTTTTGCATGACCATTAACCAGCCCTCTTGAGCAAGATGAGCTTTCTCATAAGGAACATAATTTAAACAAGTTGATGGAATGAAAGAATAACAATTAGCATAGGACCATCTTGCTAAGATTCTTAGCTGAGATTATTTTGCAGTAGTAAATGTCATTCTAAAGCAACTTCTAGGATCACGCTCACATAATGAAATGTAGTCAGGTATTTTGGTCACACAAAGTATTTGCTTACCAAAATCTTTCTATTATTAGGAACTATACAGGGTTCCAACTCAAATTTGATATAATTGGATTATTAGAAAGGGAATTGATTCAAGATTTCTGCCCAAAGAAAGTTGGTCTGGTTACGGACTCTCTGGACCTCATCGATAGTTACGATTACTCTGAAACTAGTACTCAAAGTTCTAACAACAAGCAAACGTTCAATTGCAGTTCTAATAGTTGGTGGTGAAATACAGACAATCGTGCAGTTGAATGAATGGCAAGAAAAGTTAAGATCAATCATACTTAGCCTAGCGGGCAAAGGGCACGTACATAACTAGACCTTAAAACACCTTGGTTGGTTGCGATATAGAATCCAAAGGCAAATAGAGAATTAGTGCTAAGGTACTCGATGAGTTGTAGAATGTTGGGTAATGGCTAACTTCTAAGAATGAGAGGAAGAATTGAGAGAGAACTGAGAGTTTAAGAGAGAGAGTTATTTGATGTTTTTGCTTAATAAAGTTCGAAGACTTAGCAGCCTTTTATACAATAATACAAGTTCTCATCAATTATTAGAGCCAAGACTAGCTTAATCACTCTCTAATTGCCTGCAAACTTGACTGCTAACAACCTCCTAGCTCTCAAATAGCTCTCTAATTGAACACATACTGAATTAATTGTAGGCAATTAACTAAATAGTAGTACATTCATTCCTCAGTACAATGCATCACTTGCACATTCAGCATACACATCTGTATGATCTGCTGAACAGCACATAGGGAGCATACAGCAGCACAAACAGCAAGGAGCACATTAAGTAGCAAAGGCAGCACACTGCAGTGCAGGGAGTGGACACAACACATAGATGCAGCAGGCCAAACACAGAACAGCTGCAGGTAGATATAGCAGCACAGGCAACTCATTGCATCAGGCAACACAGCAACACACACAGCATACACATGCAGGCTAATACAAGGCAGCAAAGCTGGCAGCAAGGTAGCTTGCACCTGCAAGGTTCCTAACAATTAACAAACTGAAATTTTATCTATAGAATACCTTTAATTTTTGTTTTACAACTTATGGATCAATTTAAAAGTTCCAGAAAACTTAATCGCAAGGAAAAAGGATTCCTAAAACAATTCAAATTAATATGCTACCATATAAGAACTCAGTTTTTATCAAAATACTCCTAAAAACTTTTCAAAACAAGAAAATTAAACCTTATTCTAGAAAATTCTTAAATACAAAAATTAGAAATAAAAATTTTCCATGACAAGCACAATGTTCTTTGTTAGACCCTTTCACTTAAAAAGAACTTGTCAACAAGTTCCAGCTTCAAATTGAAAATTTCCAATCCATAGGAAAAGATATTTCGAATGCTTCACAATCTTTAAAATTCCTAGTAAATTTATTCTAGGGAGACGCAACTTAAAAAATTTTCACCTCATTTTTTAAATGATTTGCAACATTAACCAGCAATGAATTAATGACAAAATTAGAAGTTTGAACCCCAAGAAAATCATTAACTTGTGGCATGTTGCCTATGGGATTATGTGATTTCTAAGAAGCTTTTCCATATTTTCTTCCTTGATCCTTCGTGAATTTCTTGCTAAAGCTTTTTTTCAACCTCCAACTTTTTGACCTGACTTGATATCTCAGAAATTTTAGAATGAAATTCTTCTTTATTAAATTCAAGAATACGCTGGGACTTCTCTTAATAATAAAAAAAAATTCCCATCATTTCTCAACAAATCTATATGTCTCTTTAGAATTATATACATTTTCCTTTCCTCAATTCATGGCTTACCTAATAGTATATGACAAAGATCTTTTGGATCCTTGGTAATGAAATAGCACTAAATTTTATCGAGATAAATACTTACAGTGTTGTATGCAATTATAAATTTATTATCAAAACTCATTTTAGCTTATGCATCCAAATTTGTGAAAGATTGAGCAAACTTTTAATTGATACACTCCTTTGGTGAGTACTATATACCTATAATAATTTCCGCAGTTCTTCCACTCCCACCATTTGTATATTAAGATTTGTGATGAATGATAGCAACTGCATGACAAAGAGAAGAAAAAAAGCAGGTAAAGTCACTATTAATCATATTTTGCATTAGCCCAAAGAGGAGGGAGGCAGTACATCTAAGTTTTTAGTGTTAAATACCTACTTCAAGGAAATAAACCAAAACTAAATAGGAATGTCTTGGAGTGAGACATGATGGGATCAAGACAGCATAGAAGTTGTAACAAACCCATAGGGAACTCTGTTCACTTCCATGAATATTGCTCTAGAAAAAGAGGTTTTCTAATTGTTATTAATATAACTCAAAAAGCCAAGGTGTTTATAAGACTTTTTCTCAACTCCTGATAGTCACTTGACTCGCCGTCCCTCACATTGAAGTCCATCCCGTGACATTCTTCAGCCTTTGAGACAAGAAAAAAACGTAAAGTATTGAATTAAAACTTGATAAATAGCAAGTAAATAGTCCAATAACATTAAATCCGGATGGAATGCAGCTTCAAGGCTAGTGGGCTCCTTTCTTTTTTCCTAATTTTTTATTTTCTTTTTGATGAATTTTGACAAAATTATTACTTCTAGATGCAAGATTATGCAAAGATGTTACTGGCGAATTGCCATTCATATGTCACCACATTGATTGAGTACTAAAGTTTTGCCTTTACATGTGTCACTACATTGATTGAGTACTAAAGAAAGCCACAATTCGGGTTCTGATTGTCCAACATCTTTGAAATGATAAAAAAAAATGTTGTACAAACACCTTTTGCATGATATCTGGATTCAATGAAGTCCAGAAAGAACGAAACATTTTATATGATGTCTAAGTTTGAGAAACCAAAATATTTTTGGGAACTCAATATGTTGGAAATGCAACCATAGCACCAGAAGAAAAATAAAAATTCAAATTTACCTTGTTGAATCAGAATTTAAATACTAGTTTGAACTCAAACCAAGAGTTAAATAGCTTGATTGTCTACTGCATAAGTATTGGGCAGCAACAGATAGTAGCAAGGGGCAGCCATTTATCAAATCATCCCTCCTCCTGGGGGTAAAATCCCTCTCTTTCCCTTCTCCATGGAATATTGTAATGCTTCAATCACTCAGAAAACCTGTGACAGTAAAAATCATTGAAAATTAGCACTTATGCTTCCAAACTCAAAAAGATAAGGATATTGCTTAAGTTGCAAATGGTCAGCTATTTAGTTCACCTTTCATGCTTTACCATATGGCATAGATTACTCAAAAGAAGTACACTGATACGATATGCTAGTATATTTTTATCATTATGAAGAGAGATTAATTTGGAGGGCCTTTTTCTGGTCAAGCTTTCTGAAAGAAACAAAAGCAACATGAGACCATTTTCTCTAATATAAGCTTCATCCTTGTGCATTTGCTTCCTCCATCATGTGAGCCTAACGGAGTGCCAATCAACCAAGCCACCACGCATGCCTAACAAGTGCATCCACGTGTGAATATTGCACTAGTATAAGATATGCTTCTTCGTATACTAGAGTTGGGTTACATGAGATTGAAATAGAATAAATATTTACCACAAGATTGGTACAAGGAAAACATCTTGTGAGAAAAGATTAATAAGAAATAACATGATATGCCTTGCACTAGAAGAGTACATAACATCTTGTGCAGTTGTTGCATGCACATCACCACTTGGCATTGATCATTGATTCTTTGATAGATAACATTGTTATATTGGTGGAAATTGCAAAACATTCTGCTAATTGCACACAGCATTTTGCAATTTTAAAAGAATGAGGTATATGATGACATAAGTTTGGGCAGAGAAAAATCCATACAAAATAACTGTATATAGAAATAAAAAGAATAAAAGAATTCCCTCTCCATAACTTTCCATTCAAACATGTACTTTTTTTCTTTTGACATATGTAATCTCCTTATATTTGTTCTTAAACACCAACAACATTTCATTAACATTGTTTTTTATTTTTTTGGGAGAGGTTCTGCCAGGCAATTATGCAATTAAATTCATATTTGTATCCAAATAGAAGTAGAACAGTAAGTTACTAGTGAATGGATGAGTTTTGCAATACTCACATGGAACAGAGAATTGACTTTGCCTTCAATGATCTTCTTCTTCAAGATTCAGGTGAATATTGTAGATTCTTGGGATGTGAAGAATCTTTGGTCCATTATCTCTTTTTTGGCAATCTTCTTTGAGAATTGGACTCTCCCTAATACACAATTCCTTCAATGGAGTTGTATGAAAAAAGTGTGGCAGTGCCTTTAGCTTAGGGCAGCCAACAATTTCCAAATACAGAAGACAGGGCATTATAGTAAAGCAATCTTCTTCTTTCAACCCCCCAATCCCAACCCATTCTTCCCACTCTTTCATGTTCCAAAATATTAGAGATTTCAAATTTGGGAACAAGATAAGTGATGCTGTTAATCCCTTGTATTTCTTGTCTTTAAATTCTATTCCCAAAAATTCAACTCCCACCTTTTTCACACTATCTGCATTTCGTATTTCTAATGATTCAAGGAATGGAAGCTTCCCCAAAGGAGGTATAGAATCTAAATTTTTGCAATCTATGATTTCAAGCTTTTTCAGTTTGGTTAAGGACATAATCCAATTGGGAAACATTTTGCTGCCTTCATACCAATAGATTTGTAAATGCTCCAAGTTTGGATGTGGCTCTAAGACATTGAGAATTAGTACATTATTCTCCATTCTTCTACTCTCTTCACTTGTCCCATCAAAATTTAAACGCACACGACAAAGGTGTATTTTCTCTTTGAGATGTGCATTCTCAGCCTCAACCACATCTATCACATTTCCCAACCCTTTTATCACAAGAGCTCCTTGAAGGTAGTTCAAAAGTTTCAATTCTTCGAGTTTACATCCTCCAATATCACCCCTACCACTTACAACGAATTGCTCCAATGTTCTAAGAGAACTCAATTTCCCAATACCCATTGGAAATGGCTTTGTAAAATTAATCCCATGAAGAACAAGATGTCTTAACTTAATTAGTTTACTCATCCCTTGAGGCAGTTTCTCAATGCCATGACATCTACTAACATTCAAAGTTTGTAAATTACACAAATTACATATTGATTCAGGCAATACTTTCAATTTACTGTTATAAGATAAGTCAATGAATCTTAAATGTATTAATTTTTCCACCTCATCCGGAAGTTTCTCAATAGAACTACAACTCAGATTTAATGCACGTAAACATGTCAAATGTTGTAGTAAATCAGGTAGGACATGGTTAATGTTTGAGAATGAAGTCTTCAAAGGTAAGAGAGTGCGTAAATTTTTTGCCGTGTACACTGCCACAGGAAATTGTGTTTCTCCTCTAGGTGTTATTGACAAATGGCGAGTACTTTTGTGGTAAGAGTCTATCCCAAACTCTTTATCACCATTGACTTCAATTGAAAAAGCATTCATTTTTCATTATTAATTGAGCAAAGTCATGCACTATATCATGCATTTTGCAACTTCTTATCATATCATCACGCTCATCTTTTTCAAAATCTTGGAAGAAGGAACGCATGGCCAAGTTTTCAAAGTACTCTTCTCCTATAATTTCCAATTCCATATCCATATTTTCTTCTGAGTTGAGATATCCTTGTGCCATCCACAGTTCGACCAAATCATTTGTATAAATCACATAATCTTTAGGAAAGATGGCACAGTATGAGAAACATCGTTTCATTGTGAAGGGTAATTCATAATAACTCAATAACAATGGTGCAAAAAGACCTTTTTCAACATCTTCTAATTTCCACAAACTACTATCTAAAACATTTTTCCATTGTTCTTTACTTTTCTTGAAGCGCATAAGACTCCCTAAAGTCCTTGCAGCAAGTGGCAAGCCTTTGCATTTCTTTGCTATTTCTCTGCCAAGGTCTTCTAGTTGCTTACATTGCTGTAGACTCTTCTCCAAAAATGCAATGTTACTGAATATCAGCCAGCAATCTTCATCAGACAGTGCCTCCAAATTGAACCTGTAGGCACTCCCCATAATTTCTGCAACTCTTTCTTTACGTGTAGTCACTAGAATTCTACTACCTTGGGCACCATATTGGAGTGCTAGTTTAAATGGCTCCCAAATTGTGTAGTCTTCAGTCCATACATCATCTAAGACAAGAAAGAACTTCTTTCCCTTGATCAAATTACAAATACTTTTTAGTAGATTTTCCAATTCAGTATTGTTGTCGGGGGAAAGACCTTCAACTTCTTGAATGATTGCTTTGGCAACCCTAACATCATTGAAAGGTTCAGAAACACAAACCCACATTCTACTTTGAAAATGGGCCTTCACCTCATGATCATTGTAGACTAATGGGGCAAGTGTTGTTTTTCCAATACCTCCCATACCCATTAAAGATATGACATGAGGGCTTCTCTCTTCATGACCACCCTTGCCTAATAGGTTGCTTATTAGATCACACCTATCCTTATCACGACCACATATATTAGACACATCAACAAAGGATGTACTTTTTGGTCTCTCAACTTCTTCAATGCCCCTAGACAATTCAAACCTGAAAATCTCTCTCTCTCTAACAATCTTATCTACTTTTCCATTCAATTCTTTTATCTTGTGAGCAATATCATAACGGAAGAAAAGTTGTCTTACTTGACTCAAATAGCCAGAGGAGGAAGGAATGATGGAGCTTACCTTCCTCTTGAGATCAGAAATCTTATCAACTCTTCTTTCTTTCTCAATTTCTGATTTGAGTATTGCAGTGTTCCACTCATCCAACACATCCTCCACATCATAGGATACATCTTCGAGCTTATCTATCCAAAGCTTCACAGGTTTCTCTTTCACTTGTCTTTTTTCAGCATCATTGAGCACCACCTGGATTATCTGGAAATTGCTTGCAAGCTTTTGGACTTCCTCGTCAACACCCAGAACCAACTAAAACTCTTGAGTAGTGATTGAAGACAACTGCTCTAAGATGATACGAACTAGAGCCTCAGCCATGCTAAAAGTAGCAGATTGATAACAACAAGAATAGGAGATTGTTGAACGTTTGTTGTATACTTGGAAAAACTAGATATAGGAGAAAGTTGACTTTTTGTTGTATAGTTGGAAGCTGTCTAGTTATGTGTGGCCCAGGTGGGTGTCCTAACTTAGCTCAGCTAATTTTTTTTTTTTTTTTTTTTTTTTTTTTTTTATGAGAAAAATCGAAATTACAAAAGGAAAGAAAACAGCACCAGAACAGGACAAGAACAGCCAACAGACTAAGTACATTCCATTTGGATTAGGTGTCGAACCATCGGGGGAGAACATCCCTTCCACACCTGACTTGCAGCACTATATCTAGCATGATGAGCAAGCTCATGGGCCACCCTATTATGCTCTCCTCTCAGGTGACATAACTTCCAACACCTAAAAGACTTAAGGAGGTCCTCAATGCCCTGATATAAGTGGCCTAGGCTGCCATTTGATTCTTTTGACAGAATTTCTTGAACCATTGTAAGAGCATCAGATTCAAAAATGACTTGTGTAAGCGCCATTTCCTTAGCCAAAAGGATCCCTTTTTCTAGAGCCACGATTTCAGTTTCCAAGCTCGAATATTGGCCTTGGAGGACTTCACAGAGGGCTGCCACTGTTTCTCCTTTACTGTCTCTAATTATCACCCCAACACTAGATGGACGCCCATCATTGGATGTAGCACCATCCACATTGATCTTGACCCACCCCGATGGAGGAACCTCCCACCTAGTCGCCTCATTATTTTGGGGTTGACAGCACACAGCCATAGCTTCTTTAAACTCCCACCTCATTGTGTTTGCAGAAAACCAAATTTGTTCATCAGAGTAACTTACATTCTCGAAGACATTTTTGTTTCTACTGTACCATATTGTCCAAGACGTTACAAGAAAAATCTCCAGGTCTTGAGTAGTGCCCTCATTCAGAATTTTTAAAGCAATATCTCATACATCAAGCTGACTTTCTCGCATGTTCACCGGGCGAAGCTTTAGCAATTATTTTACTTGGCATTTACAAGCCACGTTCATACGTAGGAAAAAGTTAATAGGTATTAATCCAAATGGAATGTACTTAGTCTGTTGGCTGTTCTTGTCCTGTTCTGGTGCTATTTTCTTTGCTTTTGTAGTTTCGGTTTCTCTCATAAAAAATAAAAAATTAAAAAAAAAGTTAATAGGTATTGGTTTAAAAAATATTTTTTAAAATTTTTATGAGAATAAAAAAAATAATTAATTTTTATAATATATTTTTTTTATTTTTCATGAAAATGATAATAAAACATATCTAAAATAGTCCATTAACAAATACCCTAATGACACTCTTTCACCAAACCAATCAAGAAAATCTTAAGTTACCAATAGTTTTGTAACTCAATAGACAATTTTTAGTTTTTTTTTTAAAAAAACACCCAGGAATTCATATTTTTCTATTCTTTATTGTAACTATTAAATTATTTTTTTAAAAAAAAAAAAAAAAAACTCAATGCACTCACACTAGTAGAATTTTTTATTTTTATATGTAATTCAATTATTACAATAAATGGGGAGGAGAAATTCAACCTTGTTTTCTCTTGCAAAATTGACCTACAATAATATCAATGTCATTGAACTACAATAATATGAAACAATTTTTTTTTTTTTTTTTTAATTTTCAAAGCAACTTAAGGTAGGAGCCAGAAGAAGCTTTGCCACCAAACTAAGAAAAGCACAACCTGCCTAACCTATGGGCTAATCTTAAGTTTTGGCATTATGTACTTCGGTTTATTGTGATTATTCACCCCAAATTATGGGACATTTGTAATGTACACCATAAATTACAAAGTTTTATAATCAATATCTTTATTCAAGATTAATTTCATAATTTGTGATGCCAACTCCACCGCTCAAATTGGTAATTAAATTAACAGATTTTAGTGGGCAAGTTTTTGTAATTTTCTGTTTTTCTCCTTGGTTATCAACTCCTATTTTCCAACTTCATTTAATCCAATTCGAGTTTTTTTAGTGGGCAAGTTTCACTCCCACTTGTTGGGAGAGAAAACACCTGAGAAAATGCCTTGGCAATTCATGAATTTTTATTTATTTATTTATTTGTGAATCAATCCATAGTGGAGTGTTATTCATACTTGTTGAGGAGAAAAAACCTTGAAAAACTCATTAAGTAGTTAATATAACATATTGAAATACACTTAACCCAAAATGTGTATAAACCCAATGGGTACAAGCTCAACTATGTTATATGAACCACTCATTCTTCTCATCATTATTCAAAGTAAAACTTCACTCACACTTATATACACAACACCACTGCTGCTTTCATATTTTTAACTCAATGATTCTTTTTTTATGTGGCACCTTTCTCATTTTTATTTGGTTCAAAAAGTTAGCAATATAATATTTGGCTCACTGTTTTCTACTCTCCTATAATGTACAGCACATAAAATTTGATCTTGCTGACTAATAGAAAATAATTAGTCTGTCTCAAAAGTTTGATGGGTTTATGTGTCACCAAGGAAAAAAAGATAATCTCAATCTGACTGAGGGTTTAATTTTCATCGGTTACTGGCAAGTGGCAACACTAAAAGTGAAATTTGATTCTTGCAGGGCTTTAGGAAGATCGATCCAGATACATGGGAGTTTGTCAATGAATGAAGAAAATAGTTCAAATCAAATCCACTATCTACATAAGTTGTCAAAATTTCAAACTGCTTGCATATGGGGATGAAGCAAACTAAAAATGACATAAGCAGTGTAGTCAACCGCCTTCTCAGCACCAGCTGCCAATAATTGATCTATACTTTGACTTCCACAAGTAGTTTTAACATGGCAGCCTGCAACAACCGAAAGCTGAATTGCAGCAAAACCTACTGTGAAGAGTGGCTGAGGATGCAATCATGAGGGAATACTGAATGACAATGCACCATAAAGAACAAATGGTAATTTTCAATGGGAAAGTTAATACGTCATACATCCCATCCTCATTTGTAGTGTTCATGTAAAAGCATAACTGAAGCTAATACAAATTGCTATCAAAATAAAAACGAAGGTTAAATGCAGGAATCCACCCAAAACAATAGGGTCATTTGCGACGTACATCCTACATATATTTGTGCTATTAAACACCCTTTCAAGAATATCTACAATGACAAATTAGAAGGCTAATGAGAACTAAATAGTTAATTTTGACATAGTCCTAGTCAAGTCGGATATTAATGACATGCGCATGTTAGAAATCAATACTAACTCTGTTGTCTCTAGAAACTTCTAGAAATTTCTAGAGTTCCACTCAATTTGCTTCTCTCTGGAATTCTCTAGAAACTTCTAGAAACTCCTAGAACATCTCACATATTCTCTAGAACCTTCTCTTGCATTCCGGGTTTCTCTATGAGTTGTCTCTCTTTAGTTCTCTAGAGACTTCTATGTAGAAGTGAAACTCAACCACATGTTTATAGAATAGTCTAGAAGGTTGGAGAATGGCATTCATCTAATGCCAATAAAAAGGAAGATGCTAGAAGTTTCAAGTTGGTTTCCTAACCAACATACACCTAGTATAAATAGATGTGGTGGTATGTGAAGAATACGAGTGAGACTAGTGTGAGACTAGTGAGACTAGTGAAGACTAGTGTGAGACTAGTGAGACTAGTGTGAGACTAGTGAGACTAGAGTGAGACTAGTGTGAGACTAGTAAGACTAGAGTAAAACTAGTGTGAGACTAGTAAGACTAGTGTTAGACTAGTGAGACTAGAGTGAGACTAGTGTGAGACTAGTGTGAAACTAGTGAGACTAGTGTGTGTATTATAAAAGCATTAGTGCTTGTAAAGTGTTGTAATTCAAAGAGTCAAGTTTTAATAAAAGCTCGTTGTTCGGTCATTTGTTCAATAATCTAGTGTTAGAGCTTCCGCTAACTCAACAGCGCATTGGTCCATAAAATATAAGATAATAAACTCTGAAATGAATGTTGTACCACAGTACAGGTAGATAATTGCAAATTCCCTCATTGTTTAAGGTGGATATCTACAATTAACCTTGAAAATTCATGCAATGTTACTAAATTCTGTTGCTTCACAATAATCTTACCAGTATATTGCTGAGAAGACATTTGTGAAAGAAGGGGGAGAGAGACAGAGGCTAGACGAATACTTGTCATATAAGCAGGTCCTTATTGAAAAAATCAACTCAATGAAGCTACATTCTGACAAGTGGCTAAAGAACAATCAGATGTCTTTCATTGTAAAATGATCATTTCAAATTTCTTATATATTGTCTTCTCAGCTTTTGGCCAGTGTGTGCCTATGTGTTAACTGGTGAATGCTCCACTATACAGCTTTATGCCTTCAGACTATGGAGAAAAAAATGAAAAAAAAATCTAATGACCAACAAAGCAACTTATTGTAATTACAACTTGATTAAAGAAGTTGCTAGTTAATACATGGCAACAACAGTAATGTTTTTTTAAAAGGCAGACCATACGCCTCACTTATCCTAGTAGTGCTTTTTAGAGCACGACATGCCGTCAGTGCAGCAAAAAGGAATGGCACTCTCCTCCTAGCAGCACAAAAATAATAAGTCTGGGCAATCTCTGTAGTCAACAAGAATTATACAAAATTCAATATTTCGCAGTTTAATAAATCATATATTGAGAGCTGTGGTCACACCACAAGGGATACCCAAAATGAAAATGTTGTGGACATAATACTTTATTTTTGCTTATACTCCCCCCCTAACTTGAAATCCTGGGGCCATCCCTGCATCCTTACCCTTTTTTCTAACCCTTCAACATTTCTATGTGTATCGAGAAGTTGCAGAGGGATTTCTATGGGGTGGCATAGGAAACAAATTTAAATTCTGTCTTGTTAATAAGAAGAAGGTTTGTGAACCATTTCAATAATAAGAAAAGAATTCACCAAGGCAACAAACAATAATGTTACTCGAAAAGTGAAAATTTTATTGAGATTATGTAAATTTTTAAATGAATACACAAATAGATATGCTAACTATAAGCTATTGACTACTTGAGAAATATGCTAGAGTTCCAAAGATTGGTCATCCGATTACATCATTGATTCAGATAAAAAAAAAAAAAAAATTAAAGAACTGAAAAAAGAGAAGAACAAACAATCTGTGCAAGACTATAAAAGAGAAAGAAAAAGAATCTGTCTAAGACTAGAACAATCTCATAGACAAAAGATTCAACTCCATGCTTCATCCGGTTGTGTCAGATCAGCAATTAAGGCAGCAATCTCTTCATCAGATCAGCATAGGCAAAAGGGTCAGATTTGGATTGACTGCATAGTTCAACCAAGGGTGGTAAATCAGAAAATATTTGGCTCAATGCTTCATCCGGGGATGTGTGATCCAACCTTGCAGCAAGTTCTTCATGCGTATAAACATCAGCATCAGGGCCAGCATTAGGCTCAAGGCACAGTCTTTTTCTGTGTTGTTGGGCTTGGGCTTCTTCCTGTTCAAGTGACACCACAGCAGTTGCATTGAAGCTTGAGACCTCTTCAGCAGCAGCAGTAGAAACTCTTCCATTGGCCTCCTCATAATCTGACCCTTTATTTTGTTTATAGATAACACAGAGGACTGTGTTGGTTCTAGGAGATTCTTGATTTGCAAGGGAGAACTCGTGCATTATCCAATTAGTCTTATTGAATTTGCCCGAATCATGATCCTTGGCCTTAAAATTGAGCATCCTGTCGATCCCAATAAGATTTCCCTGAGAATCAAGGATTCTTCTGGGCTTGCTTTTTGCAAGCCAGGTTCCACAAGAGGCAGCCCTGCACACATGATTGCCGGTTGTTTTGAGGTTGGCGAACACGAAGAGTTTTCGGCCGAAGGTGTGTAAATGGTAGTGTGTATGAGAATCATATATTTCCCATGGAGGAATTTCGCCATATACCTCACAATCCTTGACAACAAAATGATTTAGGTGACGCTGTTGATGACCCTTTACCTTGTTCTTCAAAAAGTTTATCAAAGTCTCATCCCTCGGATCAAATCGAAAACCCACCTTCATCTTCATTATTAGACACTGACTCTGGTCTGGCTCGCCTTTGATTTCCAATCCCACCGTATACTGAGATTTTCTTGTGTGTAAAGTAAACTTACTGTGTTGTGCTTGTGCCCAATAAATATAACTATATAAGTCGGCAACTCCCTTGTACCGAATTCAGGTAGGATTTTGTATTCCAAACCGACTAATACTTGGCTTTCACAAACATATATAAGACAATATATTCAAATTCTATTGCCGCGCGTGCCCCTACATGTTTTTGTTTTGGCATATTACATTAATTATTTTTATGTTCTTGCATTTTTATGTTTTTTTTAGAAGAATGTTTTTTTTATTGTTATTGTGAATTTATGTGGTAGTGATAAGTGTCATATATGTCCCATCAATAAAAATAAATAAATAAGTATTATATATATATATATGAGTAATGCTACAACCATAAATTATTTTACAATATTTTTACAAAATGTTAGTGTGGCCAATCTCTTATTGGTTTTCATCTAAGCTCACCATTAATATTATTTTTTCATTTACCAATAATCACTTACCATATCAGCAGTTTGTAAAAAATTTTGTAATATAATTTGTATCTATAGCACCATTCCATATATATACACTCTTATTTAAGAGATTTCCCCTGATTGGTTTGGATATTTGGTTAGTTCAACAACACACATACTTTCTTAGGTTTAAGTAGAGATAAAACTAAAGAACAATTCGGTAAAAACACATCTCTAACTCCCACTAAAACATTGCCTACAATACAAAATCACTCTCCTATTAGTTTTTAAATTGCTTTATCCACATATAAATTAGATTTAAAAAAAAATTATATAAAAAATTAAAACATATGCACGTTTGCTTCTTTGAAAAAAATAACAATCTTTTCCATATAAAAAAATACTCCTAAAATTACGAATTGTTTTTTTTATTGCTTATTTATTTATTTATCTATATATATCCCATTCACTTACTACAATAAATATGTAAAATTGTGTTCCATTTTAAAATCCCACTAAACTCATGTTTCTTATCCACTTACTTTTTTAGTGTTTTTTTTATATAAAAAAAACTACTTATCAATTATCATGTAAGTGTTATTCTCAAAACTTCCCACAATTATTTGTTATAAAAATTACAACCAAAAAAATCATTTTAACGTTAACCATCACAAACTTCTAACAAAGAGAAGGAAGGTACTCTATGAGAAAAAAGTGGAAGATTATATCAAAAAAAAAAAAAAAAAAGCAATGGGAACCAATAATTTTTTTAGATGGCTACCTCAAATTTTATGATTATTTTATTGTGAGTTTCAAGAGTTTTGAAATTTTTTTTGTTGATATATATATAAATTTTTTGGGTTGGCTTTTCTCCTTCTTTCAATTTTACAATATTGATGTAATAAAAATTCATCTTCAAAGTCTTTTCAAGCTGCACATTTTTGCAATTTACTTTGTATATATGTGATTACTTTATAGATTGAAAATTATTAATTTTTGGAAGAAAAAAAAAATATAAGAGTCTCTAAGCACGCGCTAGATAGTGTGTGTGTGTGCACGTGTATATATATATGGGTAAATTACCTATTTGGTTTTTATTCTTTATATTATATTTCAATTTAATCTCTAACCTTCTAATTGTGTCAATTTGGTTCCTAATCTTTTCATGTTGTGTCAATTTAGTTCCTGTCATTATCTCTTTGATGGAAAAGTTTGACATGTCAAATGACTTAAATAAAAAATTAATTTATTACTACATCAATTGCCACTTAGACTAACATGTCAGCATAATCTTAAATTTTTCTTTTAAAAAAAAAAAAAAAAAAAAAAACAACAACAAATAAGTGAAACTGAGTAACTTTTGGGATCAAAATCCCTAACTCCCCCGTCTACCAGCAGCAACAACAACAACAACAAAAAATAAAAAATAAAATAAAAAAATCTCTAACTCACAATTGCTTCTGTTTGTGATGGGTTCACAATCTTCCTATTGGTCCTCAAACCCCTCATTATATCAGTAAAACTTCTTGTTGTCCAATATGTTGTTGAAGAGATGAAGCAACATAAAGGTCCATTACTATCCAAAATAATTTGTTGCATTCCAATTCTTCAACAGTGAAAAGCATATATTACTTTCCACGCAGTAAAGTAACAGGTTTAAAAGGTTATATACACGAAAGAGTTCCTATATATGCAAAGTTATGATTAATGTTGCTTGTCAAATAGTTTGGAATATCGAAGACGGAATATAGGAGTCTAGAATATGAAGAAGGAATAGTGGTCACCGTACCACCGAGGGGTGTGGTCTAGTGGTCTTAGGTGATGCACAAAGATGCACCAAGAGTGAGGTCCCATGTTCGAGTCCGAATATGGACATGCGTGGGGTTGCCTTCCTTGGCAGCCTAGGATCGCTAGTGCCCCTCGTGGGGCTGGGGAAGCTATGGCTCACCGGTCCCCCTGCACCCCAGCAGGGCCCGGACCCTGGCGGGTAAGGTGCTACTATGGTCACGCCCAGGTAGGATTGCCACGTTGGTCGCCCCCCCTACCCATTTTTTATTCAGCAAAAAAAAAAAAAAAAAAAAAAAAAAAAAAAAAAAAAAAGAATAGTGGTCACCGTAGTGCCTAACCTTTCTCTCTAAAGGACCAAAAGGCGAAGCAATCGTGAATTAGGGATTTTATTTATTTATTTTGATAAATGTGAGTTAGGGATTTTAATCCCAAAAGTTACTCACTTTCACTTATTTGTTGTTGTTGTTTTTTTTTTAAATTAAGATTATGCTAACATGTTAGTCCAGGTGGCAATAAATTGATTTCTTATTTCGGTTGTTTGACACGTTGAACTTTTCCATCCAAAAAATAAAGGCAGTGACTAAATTGGCACTGAAATGTTAAATTGACACAATTAAAAGGTTAGAGACTAAATTGAAATATAACATAAAGGATAAGGACTAAATACATAATTTACCCTATATATATTTAACTTCCACATAAAATTATTCCTTTTCAAATTCCTAAAATTTAGCGTGACGGGGCTAGTAATAAATATATAATCAGTAAATTGGTAATATATATATATATATATAGAGAGAGAGAGAGAGAGAGAGAGAGAGAGAGAGAGAGAGAGAGAGGTAAAGCAAAGAGAAAATCCAATTAAATTTCAAATTGGAATTAAATTAGAGTTAATTTAGGTAAAATTTGAATTTTAATTAGAGTTTAATTTTGCGCCACGTGTCCCATCTAATCAAAAATTTTAAATTTTTGTGCCAAATTGGTTAATTTAATGTAGAAAACGAGGAGCTCAATATAATAAACCATAAAAAACATAATCATATAACTAAAAAAATTCAAATTTATAAGTCATATATATATATATATATTAATAGCTAAAGCAGAGAGAAAATTTAATTAAATTCTAAATTGGAGTCTAATTTTGTGTCACGTGTCATTTAATTTTTAAATTTTTGTGTCAAGTGAATTATTAGGTGCAAAAATCAAAAGGTTTAAATTCAATTAGATTTTAGATTGAATTTTAATTGGAGTTCAATTTTGCGTCATGTGTCCCATCTAATTTGTTAATTTTTGTGACAAGTAAATTATTGGGGCAAAAACCAAGAGTCTAGATCCAATTAGATTTCAAATCATATATATATATATATATATATATATATTATATGTAATTGTGATTGTTTTTAAATGTACCTGTGCATATGCACGGGGTTACATACTAGTAAATCTAATATGTGATAGCAATTGATACTGTTGTTAATGTACAAAAGTCATAGATGCTACTCTCAATTGATACCGTTTTTGCTAATACATGGTAAAAATTAGATAAGAAAAAGTGTAGTCCTCCTAAAGAGGATTTTTAATGTTTTTTTTTTTTTTATGAATATTAAGAGATTAAGTTTTGAATTATTTTGTGTTAGAAATTGTCTCAAATTTTTATTTTAGTTTAATTATCTGTTTGGATTTTCGTTATGCAGAATGCAAGTTCATTCATTTGTGAAAGATGTAATTTAATTGCTTCAATCGATTTTAGGAGAAGGAAAAAAAAAGACTTTCAAGGATATTTTAATTACTTCAATCCTTACTAAAATAAAATATTTCAATTCTCAAAATTTGATTTGTTTATTACTTATAATTTTCACAAATTTTTCTGAATAGATTTTTACTAGCATTGTTGTTAAAATTGCAATCACAGATTGCCAAACCATGGAATTGAATTTTTTTTTTTTTTTTTATAGAAAATTTCAACCTATGGTGTTCGCTCCTAATAGTAGCTCTTTATCATCATACCAAAACACTAACCGGTTTTAGATGTAAGTGGAGATTGAACATCAGATCTCTTATTCAACCATCAGAGACTTTACCAGTTGAACTAACTGGAACTCACAAATTGAATTAGATAGCCCTAAGGTCGTTTATAGAGTTGAATTAGTGTGGAGTTGTGAACTATAGATATTGGGATCGTGATCCTAGTAATATTTTTAGAAATCAGTAGTATTTTTTGGCTAAAAGAAATATAATACTAGTATTATATATGGTCTAAAAATATGATATAATATAAATTTTTTCAATCAATAAAGACATAAAATATGAAAAAAGGATCATGTTAAGTTAATTTTAATAAATTGGTTTTTTTACATACATCATCCTTACTATTAATTTTCTCTTTATTATTATTATTATTTACTGAATATAGAATCTTACCATATACCATATAAGGATCATAGGTGAATGAAATGGTAAATAAGCTTCCACCTATAGTTACCAGTACACATCAATGGCTGTAATCTCTTATAAGTCATCGTTATCTTTTCTGAAAACAAAACCCAGAACGATGAAATATTTCACTTCAAACAATATTAAATAGAGATAAATGTGGCCAGTGGCAGGCGAAAAATTGGTAGAGAAACTAAATTATCACCTTTTAAATATTTATGGGATGAAATTCAAACTTTTTGAATTCGACTATACAAACATCAGAAAACTAGCAACCAAAAGTTGCAACACCCAACAACGAAAACGGTGCAAGCAAGAAACTAAATGGAAGCTGCAACTAAAATTTACAAAAAATCAAATTAAAACCCCTCAATTATGGCTACCATCAAAATCAGAGAAATGCACTCTTCGTCCCCAATTACAACATGAATCCATTCATTGACTTAAAATTTTCTCTCTTTACAAACTAAAACTGGAATTTGATTCTTGCAGGGCTTTAGAAAGATTGATCCAGATATATGGAAATTAATCAACGAAGGTTTTCTAAGGGGCAAGAGACATCTTCAAAGGAACATTTAAGAGAAGAAAGACGGCTTCTCAACATTTCCCAACACAACAAGCACTTGGACCATGTTTCAAGCCAAAGTTGATTTTATACAATATTCTAGCTCATTTGGCATAAATTTTAATTATTCCATTACAAGATATAAAGTAATTATTTATTTAACTAAATAACGAGGTTCACTTTCTTCTCAATTTCCAATTTCCTTTCCAAACATTGAATTAAAAAAGATACGTACAGAATTATGTGTTTTTCTGTTCAATAATGGCTTTGTTGAATGGTTTTTTTTGGTGTTCTCTTTTTCTTTTTCTTTTTCTTTTTTGTGGTGGGGGAGGGAAGAGTTATATTCAACACTGACCAAGAAGATGGCTCTGGGAGTATTTTAAAACCATCTAAGAATTGATGTTCTTGTATCAAGTTGGATTGAACTAAGTGTCAGAATTTAAATGAATACCATTTCAAAATAATCAATTAGATTGGAGATATCATTGGTACCAAATTTGAGAGTATTGAAATCTCAATAAGTAGCCCTCCCACCTCTTCTGGCCAAGGTGTTGATACTCTGTTTAAATGTATTACCTCTCTCATTTCTCGGCACTGCAAAACTTTCTCCAATATTTGCAATATTCTTATCTCCAATTATTCCTTGTTTTTTTTTAAACAAACCAATGATCCCAATACTAAACAAGAGGGCTATTCCATATACATAAAAAATTTTGAAGCATTTGAAGCTAAGTAGCTAACACAGTGGCCTGACCTACAATCCTCTTGGGAACTGCATGAAAAGACACCTGCATCTCAATCTACTAATCGCTTAACATTTTCCAATGCTGACGAAAAGAGTTTTGCCAAGGAGGCAATTTTCTTGCACCTCCTTGCTTCCTACAAAGGAAACATCTTGGGTAGAACCAAATTAAATTGTTGTATGAAGGGCTTACCTTGCTGTTGGGCCAATGTTCCACCTAGCAACTATAGTCTATAACAACTAGCAAACACTCAATCTCCATGCCAATCCTTAGCCACAAATCCGATTCCATCCTAGAAATGCTTCAAATTTAAAAGGTGTTACCTAGTTGTATACCTTAACACTGCCCTGGTGCTTAGATACACAAACACTGATTGATTTCTACAAACTAGTGACTGGCTTAGGAACAATACTACCTTGGCATTAGGCTGATGCCCCTCAAAGAAAGCTTTATTCTTTCTAATCCATGTTAGCGTAAGCAGTCGCAAAAGCAAGAGAGAAGAAATAAAATTCTCCTTATCAAACTGATCATGGTTCAACCATTATGATTGCAGAGTTTAATAATGCTTGGAGCTCTATGATCTGTTCAAACACATGGTACGACCCAAACACATGGAAGAAGAAAGCGGGAACAACTAAATGTAGATTGTTATTTTTGATCAATTTGGTTGTTATATAAATGGTTAGTTATATATACATTTTTTTTTCTTTTTTCATAGAACTTTATATATATTTATATCTATAAAAAAATTCAATCAGTAAAATTTTATTTTTAAAAAATAAAAAAGGAGTGGACTACTACTATGGGTTTTATGAGAGTATAAGTTTTCGTTTATCTTTGTGGGTGAAAATGAACCATGAGCACAGCCCATGAAGAGAAATTTTTATTGAGTTGTAAGGGATATTACAAATTTTATTAAATAATGCTTACAAGTTTTTTATTTTTATTTTTTGGAAAAACTAATAATGCTTATAAACTGATATGTCACTAATCACAATAAAACAATTCGAATATGCATTTATTAGGTGGCTGAAATCCACCAATTTCATTCATTACAACATCATTTTTTATGCTTTATACAATAAAATTTATAATAGCTTTAGCATTTTTCTTTTTTCTTTGATAAAAAGTTTTTTTTATTGGCTAACATTATTGGTAAAAATTTCAGGGTCTTCTTTCATTTCCCTAATTCTGCTAGTGGTTAGGCCGCCCTGGTGAAATGTTTAGACACATAACATATGACTTGAAATTTCAGTAAAACACAAACCAGGCCAAAATATTTTGAGTTTGATTGAAATGATTAAACATTTTTAAGTAGAAAATATGAATAAAAATAAAAATTAGAAAAGACACAGAAAGAATAAAGAGGAATTAATGTGGTTTGGCCTTAGAGTACATTCACACTAAAGAATGTCATTGATCACAATATTTTTACTATTTAGGGTGTATTTGAATTCCGCTTATTTTGCTGAAAACTGAAAATACGGTAGCAAAATAATTTTTAAATATGTGAATAGTGTCATGGGACCCATTTTTAATGAAAGTTTTGTTGAAAAAAGAGGTTTGTGGGTCCCGTAAACAGTACATGGGACCTATTAAACAATGCCCAGAGCCAGAGAAACACACTTCCAAAAAAAAGTGCAGATGCTGGACGCTGATAAGCTGAATCCGGGTATTTAGACAATTTGATAATAATATATAATAACGTACTTTTGTGTTTTTACTATTTAGACAATATAAAATAATATACTAATGTACTTTTGCACCAAAAGCAAAAACCAAAAAGTACACGGATATACTAAAAGCATTCCTATTAAAGGTGCTAAATGCTATTTTTTAACATTTTAGCACTAGCAATAATGGTGATAAAAAGCTATTTTTAACACCACTATATATAAAAAGAGTGTTACAATGTGGTGCTAAAGGTAAAATTTTTACATTCATTACTACAGTACACAATCAGTGCACAGTTATATATGGCCGTGCACAGTAGCTGAGAGCTAAAAAAAAAAAAAAAAAAATCATCTTTTATTCTCCATCCGTTTAAAATACTATTTGTTTGTTTGTTTTTTTCTATTCTTTTATTCTCCAACCGTGCAAGACTCTCACCTCTCTGAAAACACTCAACTCCCTCAAACTCATGAACTCTCAAACTCTCACTTCTCTGTCTCACTGCTGCCGGCCCAACTCGATCCTCAACGTCACTGGCCCACCAAAGCTCGACATCACCGACCCACTGGCTGGCCCACTTCGTCGAACTCCCAAGCCGACCCAAGCCCCAAGCTGCCGATCCACGCCTCAAATCCACGCCTCCGATCCACCGCCGATCCACGCCTCTGACCCATCTCAGCCTTCTCTGATGCTCTCAACTCTCTCAAACTCACTCTCTAAAACTTTCTCTCTCAAACTCTCTCAAACTCTCACCTCTGAACTCTCACCTCTCTGTCTCACTGCCACCGACCCGACTTGAACCTCAACGTCACCAACCCACTGGCTGACCCACTCCGTCGAACTCCCAAGCTGACCCAAGCCCCAAGCCACCGATCCACACCTCAAACCCATGCCTCCGATCCACGCCTCAAACCCGACTCGCCTTCAAGTGAGTTGTCTCTGTCTTCTTCATCTACATGCTTGGGATTTTTGATTTAGGTAATTGGAATGATAAATTTATAATATTTGTTGAATCTAATGATAAATCGTTAAGGATTGGAATGTATTAGGAATTTTCTGTTTGCAGGAATTTATGTTTTTGTTTTTAAATGTTAGTTTGGGAATTTTCTTTGTGCAAGGAAGGCTTCAATTTTTTTTTTTTTTTGTTTCTGTTTTTGCTTCTTGCTGATTTTTTGTTTGTTGATTCTAATTTATTACAATAAATGTCATTTTGGAAATTGTTTTGGGAATTTTCTGGTTGCAGGGATTGTTGTTTCTAATCAAATCCATCATGACTCATAAGCCTTCTTAATCATTATAAATTCCTTTAAAACTCTTCCTAATCACCTATGTTGTCTCTATTTAAAGAACCTGCTAAGCACTTAGAAATTGAAGTGTATGATGCTGATCAATAAAAAATGCAAACTTAGACCATATATTCATCTAATATAATTTCATACTATTAGGTCAATACTCAAATAAGCAAAACCTTCCAAAAGTACTGGCGGCTTACTCTAATAGAACACATTTGATTATTAATTTGGGACTATGTGTTCTATTTTATGTGTTTTCTTATAAAGTTCCTCCATTTCATAGTTCACATTGTTCCAAGATTGCTTCCGGACAATTGAGACGATTGTTTTAGTCAAAGATAAATTTGTATATATATAATTTGGTTTTTAAAAAAATAGTATTGTTATACTAGATGATAATAGGCTATCATGACGACTGAAAAAAAAAATTTTAGTCAAAAGATAAATTTGTATATATATAATTTGGGGTTAAAACAAAATATTATTGTTACATTAGATGATTATTTGCTATCATGATAATTGAGAAATTGTTTTAGTAAAAAAAGACGTATAAGTATAATTTAGGGTTAAAAAAATCACTTGTTAACATTAGACGATTATTTGCTATCATGTGGCGGTGGCAGCGGCAGCAGCGGCAACGAAAGAGTCGGTGGCGGTGGCGGCAGTAGTGGCAGCAGTAGCGGTTTCGATGGTTGTGATTGTTGTTTATTGTAGTAGATATATTATTTTATTATAGTAGATATATTGTTTTATTGTAATGTTTATATTATTTTATTGTGTTGAAAGTTAAAATAGATCCACTGTTGGTAGATGTTTTGTAAAGTAAATAGATAAAATAGATAAAGTAACTTTTTGTGGTGCCAAATAGCTAAAAAAATAGCACCACTATTATGGATGCTCTTAGCACCTCAAATAATAAAAACATACCTACATCAAATATTCTAAATCTTAAAATTTTTAGCATTGAGCTACAGTGAGCTATTGTCAATAACAGCTCATTGTAGCTAGATTGTAAAAAAAAAAAAAAATTGTTTTTATTCGCCCCCAACGGCTCTTTCTCATTTATGTCTTTCTCGTTCCTCTCTCACTTCTCTCTTCTCTCTTCTCTCTCCGTGGTTCGGCGATTGTTGTCCGCCGATGATTGTGGTTCGACGATTGTAGACTGTCGATAGTTGTGGTCCGGCAATTGTGGGCCGTCGTGGGTTGTGGTCCGATGGTCATGAATCGTGGGTCTGATGACTGTAGTTTTGATTTTGGGTTGTGGGTCGTGGTTTGATGGTCTAATGTTCGTGGGTGGTGGCGGCGATGGTCCGATGGTTAGCGATTGTGGTCTGATGGGCATGGGTTGTGGGTCATAGTGTAATGTTTTTAATGAAACTGTGGGTTTCAGTCCGAGTCTTCACCAATCTACTGGTTGAGGGGTGTGAGTCGAATCTGGTGGGTTTGATGTTGTGAGTCTTCACCAATTTACTGCTTTTGTGGAGGTTTACTATGGTGAGTTTGATGTTGTGGGTTGAATTCAAGTTGAAGGGTTGTCATGGTGGGTTGAGCAATAGATTGGCGGCGAAGGGTTACCATGGTGGGTTTGCTGTTGTTGCCGTGGATTTTCGTTATGGGTCAGGTTCATGGTGGCGGTGTACATTGATTAGCTATTGTGGTTGTGGTTGTGGAGTTCTATGGGTTTCTTGTGTGTGTGTGTTTTGCTTGGTAGTTTGATTGGCAATGGTGGATTGGGATGTGGGTTTGCTCTGTGTGTGTTTTTTGCTTGGTGGGTTTGCTCTGTGTATGTGTTTTTTGCTTGGTGGGTTTGCTGGTGGCAGTGATAAGTTGAGAAAGAGAGAGACAGAGGAGAGAGAGACAAGGAGAGAGAGAGAGGAAGAATAAAAAATGAATAAAAAATAATAGAGAAAGAATATTTAAATGAAGTGTTAAAAAAAATAGAAGTTTTAATGTAAGGAATATTGTAAACTGATGTGTTATATGTTATAAAGTTGGTTTTTGAGATGTTAAATGCTAAATTTTTTAGAACCTTTGATGAGAATGATCTAATGTACTTATTTGTGTCTTTTGACATTTAAACAAGAAGAAGTTGTTGCTTTTGTTTTTTGTTTAGCTTTAAGTTGTTTGGCGCATTTGATATATATATAAAAGAGGATTCCCATTTTTCAACTGAACTTTTATATAATTCAAAAATACCATCATAGATGAATGATAACTTTATTTAGGAATAAGGTCATAAATGTCAAAAATACCCTCATTTAAGATTTTTTTTCTCTTCACGTTCAAAAAAGAAATTACAGTTATTGCTTATCTCTAAAGTTTATCATTTTTATTTGTTTGAAAAATAAAAATAAAAATATATTTCTAAATTATAATAAATGCAAATTATTGCATGCATGCATACATACATACATACATATATAATTGATCAACGGTAAATTCATCTTTGTGAACATTGAGTAGTTAGTTTTAATGATTCATATATTTTTTTGGCAAAAATAAAAAGAAAAGAGCTCAGGCATGCTCTGTGCTTCTTCAAAAAAAAAAAAAAAAAAAAAAAAAAAAAACTAGAAAAGGGTGCCCCATTCATTGGATGACCATTGCTTCCGCCCACTTAAGTGATTAAATCTTGGGGCTTTGAAATTTTAGTTTTAAGTGCGCTTTTAACAACATTAAGCTATGGAGAAAACTTAATGCATGCAGAAGAAATGGTAAATGCCCTCAAGGAAAACAAACATTTTACGATCACTAGGTCGACAACGAAAAAACTTTGTGCGAAATGCGTGCATAAGTCATGCAAGTGGTATGTCTGCGCAGTTATGAAGCCCAATCTCCACGAACTATGGATGGTCACCGTGTATGTGGGTCCTCACACGTGTATACCGATTGGGGTGCGAAATGATGATAGAATGATGAGTTGTAATTTTATTGCATTAAACATCCATCAGAAGTTATGTGAGGATCACACTACCCAGTTAAGCATCTCAAATCTATGATAGAGATGAAATATAATGGCCATAAACCTTCTTACTACAAGGTATGAGATGCGAAACAAAAGGCGATTACGAAGATGTTTGGGAATTGGGAAGAGTCTTACCAAAGGTTGCAAAAGTTGTTAATGGCATATATTGATCAGGACCCAACTACCCAGGTGTTCCATCGTATCACACCCACCGATGAAGATGACACCGTATTGTTGCATTATGTGTTTTGGTCTTTCGGTCCATGCATATCAGGATTTAAATACTGCAAGTCGGTTATTAGTATTAATAGGACCCATCTGTATGGTAAATATCAGGGAAAGTTGTTGGTCGCAATGGCAACCGACGCTAACAAAAAGGTATTCCCTCTCGCCTTTACTGTTGTGGATTGTGAGTCAGGGTTCAGTTGGAGGTGGTTTTTACAGTGCCTCAGAGAAACGATTGGCCACGTGATACCTGACGACGGCATTTGCATTATTTCTGACCGACATCTCGGTATCAAAAACGCCATTGCAAACTGGCCTAGAGGGGATGATGGAAGAACACGGGTATTTCATAGATATTGCCTTCGACATGTTGCTAGCAACTTCAACACCCATTTTCAGAACTCAACTCTAAAGTCAGCGGCGTTGAAAGCGGGATATGCTAGTCAGGTAGTTAAATTTGATACCATAATGGAGTCCATTAAGCAGGTGGAAATTGAGGTCATTAGGAATAAGAAGAAGGTGACGGGGAAGGATGGCAAGGAAAAGAATCAAGATTATCTTCCATACACATACCTAATGAGCGAGTCTGTGGATATGTGGACCCAGTCACATGATGGTGGGAGACATTTTGGGGCAATGACAACCAATATATCAGAGTGCTTCAATGGTGTACTAAAAGGTGCACAGGGCCTTCCTATTGCCGCTTTGGTTGAGTTCACTTGAAACAAACTTGTTCAATATTTCCATGACCGGCGCAAAGAATACCATTATGAGTTGTCAGAGGGTAAGAAATGGAGTGAATATGCCTTATCCACGTAGGATGGAAATAAGCGTAAATCTGAGAAACACTATCTCAAGCCATTTAGCAATGAAAGAGTTGATATTTCAAGTAGTTACCCAACTCAACACGTGTAGCGCAGGAGGGGGAAATCACAGTTGTGAAGTTCGATTACGGGAAAGAACATGCAGTTATGGGAAACGACAAAACATAGGGATCCCGTGTTCACATGCAATTAGAGTATGTGACCATTTACATATTGATTCGACCACATATATTCACCCATGTTATGGTTTGAACAATGCCCTTAACACTTATGAGCATGCATTTGTGATTCCTAAGTCACAGTCATTGTAGAGGGATCCCATGGGGTCAAAGTGGTTGCCTAATCCAGCATTGTTGCAGGCCAAAGGTTGACCGGTGAAGTCAAGAATAAGGAATGAGATGGATGGAGTGAGGAATAAGGATCGAGAACTGGGATGGCGGAGGGAGGACGCAGATTTGATAAAGAGTCAACCCAAGCAGACATGTGGACTATGTCATGCTTCTGGGCATAACCGTAGAAAATGTCTGCAGTCCCGTGACGCTTCCACAAGCAGTCATGTTCCACACTAGGTAGGTAGATGGCAAAAAGTTATGCATCGATTAAATAATTGTTGTTCATTCGATGTTTACCTAATATTTACTATTTTGTCTCCTAATGTGATTACTCTACGTTTTTCAGGCATGCTTCCATGGACGACGTTTTTGTCGTGCGGACTGCCAATCTTAGGAAAAGTGACTACGTTGTATTGGCTCTATGTGAACTTTTTGGTTTTTGTTGAATGTACTTGTAATTCTCTATCCAATGTACCTTTATGAAGATTGTGATTTGAGTAGTATGGTTAGAACTGCAAATTAAGCGTGGTTGGGCATGTTTAGAATGTTGATATATTGAGAATGCCTTTTGCTGCGATGTAAGTGCATTTGCATTGTAAAACCATGTTTATGTAGAGAGCGTAACAGTTTCTATAGTTTGGTGCCTATTGAATTTGCCTTTTGATGTAATTTAAGTGCATTTACATTCTCAGCTTCTCTGCCTCTCAATGAGTGTTTATGGATTACATTCTCAGCTTCTCTATCTTTGTTTCTCAGCAGGTGCATGCACACATTTCAGTTTCTAGTTTGCCTGCATGTCTAGGAAAAAAAATAAAATAAAAATTTCCCAGTTTTTGGTTTGAGGAATGAGCAGAGAAAAAAAAAAAAAAAAAAAAAAAAATTCCCAGTGGAACTCGAGTCTATGAAACTCGAGTTCCACTGGAAAAAACAGAGCAAAACAGAGCAATCTCTCGGTCTAAACAGAGCATTGATCTTTTGGATCTCAAGAATTAAATAGTCGAGTTCTTCTTCAAATATTTTTTAAGAATCTCAAGTTTCAAACACTCGAGTTCTTTTTCTTTTCTTTTTTTGTGATTTTTTTTTTTTAAATCTCACTCTTTTTTTTTCTTTTGTACAAATGAGCTTTTTTTTCAAATGTAAGTATTATGGTTTGAGGAATGAGCAGAGCAAAACAAAACAAAAAAAAAAAATTTCCCAGTGGAACTCGAGTCTATGAAACTCGAGTTCTACTGGAAAAAACAGAGCATCTCTCGGCCTAAACAGAGCATTGAGCTTTTTTGATCTCGAGAATTAAATAGTTGAGTTCTTCTTCAAATATTTTTTGTGAATCTCGAGTTTCAAACACTCGAGTTCTTTTCTTTCTTTCTTTTTTTTGTGATTTTTTTATTTTTTTAAAGTCTCACTTTTTTTTTTCTTTTGTACAAATGAGCTTTTTTTTCAAACGTAAGTATTGTGAACATAAGTTGATGGAGGTTATTGATCATGATATTGTTATTTGTAAAAAAACTACTAAAATTGTACAAGAAGAAGCTTATTTTTCTCTCAAAAAAAGAAGAAAAGAAAATAAGAAGCTTATCTAGCCTTTAAAATTTAGGCGCGTACAAAAAGTTAATCTGGTTTTGATTTAATTATATTTATAGTATATGTATGTGCTATAGAGTATAGAGAGAAAAAGACATAACATAATTATATAATATTTTTAAAAAATTAGAAAAAGCTTATTCTTTTTCATAAAAAAGCTTATTTTTATAATTCTATAGATCCATTTATTTTAAATTATTTGTTATTCTTCTATTGATCCAATTTTACTATCAATTTTCATATTCTAATATTATATTCTTTATCGATTTGATTCCTGCGCGATACACTTTTAATCGAAAGAGTTTTACCAATTCCAAGAGGTTTTACTTATAAATTTGAAAATTGGATCCTTTCGATTTTTATATGGAAAATATACTTATGAAGCTGTTTCAACTTATTAATTAACACTAACCCTAGATCAATTCCCTTAAAAAATGAATCAATACTTTTTTTTACTCGAGCTCCATTAAGATCATGTACTATTTACATCCCAACCCCCGACCTCAAAAAGGAGGGTTCTAGTGAAAAAACACAAACAATGTCGAGCCAAGAGCACCCTCATTCCTATCTAATTAATATAAAAAGAAAATGATGGATGTAAGAATCCACAGACGACCATATCCCTCAAGTCGCATGTTGCTTTTAACCACATCGTTTTAAACGAAGTTTTACCATAACATTTCCTAGTAGGTTGCTGTAAACAGTATGTAATTGATTCCATTATGGACTCATGAATAATCATTGGTTCGTTCGGTACATAGTAATCCATACTTTTATGAATGGGTAATTTCTCAAGAAGTATCAACACGAATTAAATTTAACCCCATATAACATATATAATATATAATATATAATAAATATTTTTTTAATATTTTATTTTATTTTTTCTTTAGAATTATAATCTAAATAAATACTTGATGATACTATATTCCATCAATAAACAAGTGAATACAAGAATGCATGTAATATGGAATAAATCTGATCTTGGCGGTGGTACTGTCTTACAAGAATTCCTTCTCAACTTAAATGCTAAAATTCTCTCAAACTATCATTACAGAATCCTGGAATGAAAATTCAAACTTAAAATCACATAAATTATTAGGGGAAATCAACAAATTTGATGGAAGTGACCAATTAACTCTCATATGCAGTATTTAATACTAAAAATATAGAAAGGTAATTAGCCAGCAATCTTGTAGCTGGGGTTGACTAGATTATCCAAGCCAGCGACTACTTGAATCGACTCTATGACCCCACCAACCTTAACATCTGCCAAATAATCCTCATTTTCTGTCACATAACCAAACACTGCGTAACGACCATCCAATATGTTGGCATTAATAGGAGTTAATTCACTTTCTTTCAGTAGCCAAAATATCTGGCTGGATGCAGAATTGTCCTCAAATTCCTGTCAACAAAATTTAAAAACAATATCTAGTTAGCCTTTCTATCATATTAACAAAATCATTGCATAGACATAGAGAACAGTAATGTTGGAAGTTCAAATTCTCACATCTCTTGCAATTACACAAGCAAGATATAAAAAAATAATTTAGTTGATGATGGTGTGCATGGCAGTTGAACCAGTAAAGTTTCTTTACCAAGGTAGCTGAAAAACATGATATTATCCCCTAGGTACAAGTGAGAATCATATGCATTTAACTTGGGATGCATTACCTCTTTGAATTTCCATCCCATCATAGAAGTGCCTTTCCACCAAGTCTATGAAATTCCCAGAAGTTACAAGTGCATTATAACCGTCTAGAACTACCAGGAAGACACATTCATCTAGGTTAGGATTGTCCTTAACCTTGACCTTCATCTCCACAGTTGCTCGCCCCTTCAATAAAGGCATATTTCGGTATTCTTCAGGCACTTCATACGGGAAGCCATCCACCATATCCTCTTCAACACTGCAGAATTATTTTATGTGAAATTTTTTTTGAAAAATAGTCTCTTAAAAAAAAATGTTTTGTATCGAAACTTCACAATTTGCAATTTTAGTGTAAGTGTTCATACTTAAGTTGTGTTTCAAAGCCATTTCATACTTAGTGCAATCTGAAGTTGTGTTTCAAAGCCATTTCAATGCAAAATGTGTTATAATCAATTTTAGTGCAAAATGTAATATTTTAATGCTTAAAAAAATGTTTATAAAGAGAGGCTATTCTCCCATAAGATTTTACCATTATTTGTAACTAGCCATGCCCCCCCCCCCTCCCAAATTTTTTTAAAACTCTTCTATATTACATAAAACTAAGGACTCCTGACTACTTTGTACTTAAATGCTCAACTACGACTAGTCATAGACCTGGTACTCGTTGGAGATAATGATGTGTAGAATTTTAAGCGTAAAACAATACACTAAAAGACAAACTCAGCAACACCAACTGACCAACACAGTGACACACCAACAGATAAAGTAAAAAAAAACAGGGGCAAATAAATTGAATAATTATAAAGACTTAAAGAGAGACAATCAGTTCAAAAAGAAAGAGAGCTCTCTCTCTCAGAATGGAACAGTACACACTCCACAGCAAAACCCAAAGATTAAGAGAGAAAAAGAGAGAGAAGTAAAGTGTAAAATACCTTGAGTTAGGCCTGAGGGGTGGCGCCAAGGGCTGCGGCAGCACGTCGAGGCGTCGGAGGCGAGGAAGGATTCGAGGCCAAGCGTCCGTGTCGCAAGCTCTGATCTGATCAGACCGATCTCCGATGCCCGATCCAAGCTCTGTTGCTCGAGTTTCAGGCGGAGGCGCCATTGCCGCGTCGCCCCTATGTGCTTGATGATGAGGTTTCAGGCGGAGGCGTAAGGCGTTGCCACGTTGTTGTTGATGAGGTTTTTTTCCTTAGGTTAGGTAAGGTTTCTGATTTTAGGTTCTACTTTTACCATTTGATGATTGAGGCGGACCCGTATTCGTATTGGGTTTTGGTTGGTTTTTTTTTTTTTTTTTTTTTTTTTTAGAATACGTTTGGGTTGGGCCTGTTGGGTATTTGTTTAGGATTGATGTTGGGCTTTTTTTTTGGGCTTGCTCTGTTACATTTTTTTTTTTCAGATTCTCTGTTACAATTTTCTTTTTTTTAAAGATTTTAGTTTTAAAAACCCATAATAATTTTGTTATATTTGGTTTGGCCCCTAGAAAAAATTACTAGCTTCATTACTGATGATAATGTATTAAGAAATTTTTTGTTTTTTTGTTTTTTTTTTTTTGTTTCTATATTAGTTGATAGTTTGTTAAATACTAAATGAACGCTTATAGAGAGTCTTTTGACTAAATATTGCTTAAATTTGAGTTTATTTGTGATATATGTACTACAACATGAGGAGAGAGGTGAACATCAGCAATTATGTTGCCGGAATTGTGAGAAAAAGTAGGAGAGAAGGGAGAAACAATGTGACCAGATGGAGGAAAGAGAAAAGCAATTTCGACAATACCATTGCTCCCTAATTTTTGTGCATGTATTCGACTGCCCTATCAAGTGGTATCAGAGAAGACACACTCTGATTAGGGTTAATCTTTGTTGTGTTGATCCATTGACCCCTGTTTGTCATGGATAGAGGACAGTCATTAATTATACCTCCTTTATTTGATGACACTAACTATGCATACTGGAAAGTACGCATGAGAGCTTTCTTGCAGGCTTTAGATGAGAAAGTGTGACAAGCTGTTGAGATTGGCTGGACCAAGTCGAAGGAAGTGCTGGCCAATTGGGATGATGCTAAGATTAAGGCGACAAACTTCAACAGCAGGGCATTGAATGCTTTATTCAGTGCGGTCACTAATGAGGAGTTCAAAAAGATATCCTCTACTGAAACTACTAAGGAGGCATGGACTATACTCCAGACAACCTATGAGGGAATCAAGGCTGTCAAAGATTCAAAACTTTAGAGGCTCACTACAAGCTTTGAAGAAATCAACATGGAGGAGGTTTTGCAAGTCTTTGGTAAGAACAAACCTGACTTTGATGGGTTAAATCACCTTAAAATTGTAAGTATTCCCTAAAGATTCTAATTTTTCTTTATTTTCCTATACAATTTATATGTAATGTCTTTCGAAGATGAAATACTCACATCCATGAATATTCATGTCAATATTAGTTAATTGATCGAGTAAAAGCCATTTTCTATTGAGCTCATGATAGTCAGCATACTCATTTTTTGTTAGAGTTGGCACTTGGTAGTATAGACTATAGACCACTAATTTGAGTGCAAACCTCAAATTTGATTAGGTTTGTAGATCAAGTAATAAATTTTGTTTCAAATTTTATCAATCATAAATGAGCTTCAAAATCGAATACTCTTCAAGAGGAAAATTTAATGAACTTATTTTATTTTACTAAATTTTTTAAGAAATGCACTTTGGTAATAGTTGGTTATCCATGGCATAGGTAACCATGATATTGAATGAGGCTCTGAGGTTGTACCCACCAGCAACTTCACTACTTCGAATAGTTCACAAGGAAACCAAGCTAGGAAATTTGATTATACCAGCTGGAGTGGAGATTGCTCTACCAACAATCCTAGTCCACCATGATTATGAACTGTGGGGTGAGAATGCAAAACAATTTAACCCGGAGAGATTTTCAGAAGGCATTTCAAAGGCAACAAAGGGCCAAGTATCATTCTTCCCATTTGGTGGGGGTTCGAGGATATGTGTTGGTCAAAACTTTGCTCTAGAAGAGACCAAGATGGCTTTGTCACTCATTTTGCAGAACTTCTCATTTGAGACATCCTCATCCTATGCTCATGCTCCTTACTCAATCATAACTGTTCAACCTCAATTTGGCGCTCACGTTATATTACATAAGATATAGTACCACAAAGTTGTTCCAGTTAAGCAAGATTTATCACCATTGTGCCTCGTGGCTTATTTGGTGTTCTATTTATTATTTAGTGATTAAAAACTCATTTTCTAAAGAACAAGAAACAACATATTATGATTTCCACTCTATTATATTATGTTTGTGTTTCTACATCCATTATTGCATTAATTGAAGGAAACAATGTTGAATAATGTTTAAAATATATATAATTAGAAATATACATCATTATTATTGGTAAATTTTCATTTTTAAAGTATAATGTTAATTTTTTAATCCTACCCTAATTAAAAACCCTTTTACCGATTATAAGATCCCGATTTTAACAACTTTATTGCAAAGGCTAGAGTATATGATGCTAGTAGAAAATTAATGGATTTCCCTTAAGCGTTCTAAAATTGAAATATTACACATAGGGAGATAAAAATGCCATTGATCTCTTTGGACTCAGCCAAAAAACTAAGGAAAAAAGGGGAAGAAAATGAATTCTCCGAACTGAAGCAATTTATTTAAGAAATGCCAACCAAATTTTCTAAGCACCCTTCTACAAATCAACCACCTTCTTCCATGAGTCTCGGCTCGATATCACGTCCCACCATCTCCCCACATTTTCTCTTGAAGTGAATGAATTGCCCTTATTAGTGTCGCTGACCAAGTACTGAGTGTTGGGCAAGTGTGAAAGATCAGCCAAATAAAATTCATCACTAGCCAAGAACCGAGCCTCCCCGAGCCTCTTTTCATAGATGTCAAGCACTTTCGACAGCTTCTCTTCATTCTGCCTGAAAACTACTTTGTCTTGCTTGATATTCATTCGAGGCGCGAATGCAAGTTGAAACACCTGTTGGGTCCCAAATAATATTATTACAAATATAAGCAATCCAAAATAACAATTACACACAAGAACACAAAATTTACGTGGAAAATCCTTTCTCTTTAAAGGGAAAAACTACGGGACAAACTTCGAATAATTTCACTATGATCAAATCAATTACAAAAATTATTGTGTATGTTTCTCGGCTAAAGAAAAATCCCTCTTATTTTTCTTTATTCACTCACTCACACTAATTATCTCTTTCAAATGTGACAACACTTTGCTCTCTCATTTTTATTTTCTTCTCCATGCACAACTCTCTCTTGGCTGTCTTCTTTTTCTCTAAGCTACTCCCTCTTGGCTGCTATCTCTTCTTTTTCTTTCTTGTACGGCTTTCTCTTTCTTTGCTCTTGCACATACTCTCTTTATGTCTTCTCAAAGGCGGTAGTACCTTGCTATCTGCTTCCTCCTATGTTCCTCCCAAGGGAAAATCCCCTTTCTCTCTCTTGATACAAATGTAGCGGACCTCTAAATGCTCTTTTAGTTGCTTTCGGAGCATCAGGAAGATTCATATATATGTTTGATTGAACCTGAGGATCCGGTGATGGCTTGATGGAATTCTCATTTATGGAGAATTGACTCAAATGCAATTTACATTTTAGCCTAAAAAAAAAAAAAAAAATTAACACTTTGACTGACTCACTGAATGCATTGGTTATTTTTTTGACCCTCAAAGTTATTAGTATTGGTATTAACTAATATACCAAATATATTAGGCATTTGGAACAAATGGATTGCCCATTTAATTTTGATGTACAACCTTGTGCTGAATCAATCTTCTGTGCTTTTTTTAATCTTTTTTCTTTCTTTCCATACTACAAGTTTTAATTGTTCAATTAAATGCTATAATAATACTTAAATGTATTAATTAATAGATACATGGACCCTTCCATAAAAAAATAAAAATATTTTAACCAAAAAAATATAAAGTATAAACAAAGAAAAGAGAACACCAAGAATTTACGTGGTTCGGCTTTTGGACTACGTCCACGGGTGGCAACAACAAGAAATTTCACTAACAAATTTGGAGAATACAAAATGATGTAGAGACATTCTCACAAAACTCAAACCCCAATACACCCAAAATTATTCTCTCTCAAAGACAAAGTTTACTACCTCCATAAAATGTTTGGGATTGAATACAAAATTTGAGGCTAAACCTAAAATAAGTAAAAGATTTCCCTTCTCTGGAATTCTTGCACAGCACTCATTAAAGTGGTCTCTCACTATGACCTTTTGCCACACCTTTTTGTATCACCCAACTTGTTAGACTCGCCACACAAATCAAATAAGAGAGCAACATATATATATATATATATATATATATATATTTGACTAAGAGAGAATACGAATCATCTGTACCATTTTTTTTTTCTACCAAATTTCCACCATTTTTTTTTTTTTTTTGCTGTCCACCAATTATGATATGTCACATGTTCTCTTTTTTTCCATTTTAAAATTTAGTTATTTTATAAGGAACGTAAAAAAGAATACATGGTAAGAATTAGTTTTCGATCAATAACAAACCAAAGTCAACAAAGGAGAATATGTTGTTATGCACCAAAAGATATGCAATGAAAGCATGAATGAAACAAAAGTGACACCTCTCCATTGTAGCTTGAATTTAATCAAACCACCTAAATGAAAAATCCTCCTACACCTCCATCAAAGTCTCCATAAATTATCTCAAATTGCAACCCAAATCAATTCAAAATATGAATATAAGGAAAAATCTAATAATCTTCACCATAATTAAAATTCCACCAAGCAATCTTTCAAACAAGTCAAAGAAAGAATTTCTAAAATTCTCCTACACCTCCATCAAAGTCTCTATGGATTTTCTCAAATTGCAACCCAAATCTATTCAAAATATGAATATAAGGAAAAATCTAATAATCTTCACAATAACTAAAATTCCACCAAGCAATCTTCCAAACAAGTCAAAGAAAGAATTTCTCCTTAATCCGAAAATGAAGAATTACAAATTGCACCAAGCTTTTCAATAATTATCCACAATGAAGAGATTTTGTAGATCACCAAATTTAATCAAAATCCTCCCTGCCTTCTAGAGACTTCTCTCAAGCCACGATTACTTAAGGTGCCAAATCAAAACAAAGCCCAACCAAAAGACCAAAGTGCAAATCATCTCAAGCTACTTCCAAATATGCCAATAGGCACCAAATGCATCCAAAAATAGTGTCACAACCAATTAGAGCCCAACCAAATGAACAAAAGGCATATAATCCCAAGCAAACTCCAAATAAAAACCTTTTTGAACTTATAGTTTATTCAGTATCCAAAAGCCCAATGCATGAATACCACAACCAAACCTATAATAAATTTCTAGCTACAATCTCATGACTAGTATCAACAGAAGTAAGATCTTTTGAGCTCCTACCATGTCATTCCCACAGAAGAAAGTTTCCCTGCATATTAATTCAATACTAACTAAAAAAAAAACAAAAACAAAAACAAAAACAAAAAACAAAAAACAAAAAAATGCTTGCTTCTATTCAAGGCAAGAGTGAAGATACCTGTGGCAATAGCAAATGGGGTCTCTTAAGAAGAACTAATTCTCTAAAACTTGATAACCTTATACAAATGTGCAGTGCCAATGTGGAAGACCTTCAAAATAGTGAGAAGAGAAATTTCTAAAACCTTAACTTTTTTTTTTTAAAATATTTTTTATACACACGAGGTAGATCTATAGTACAATCCAGCATGAATCTTTTCACAAAATTGGGGTGACCTCATGTAATCATGTTGATATAATCAGCAAAAAGTAAGCATCCATTTTTCCCCTTCTCACCCTCTAACTTCTCGACATCTCACATAGAAATAATCTCAAATAAAAAAAAATCAATAAGAAATATAAATAAAATATAAGGAGCCCAATGAACACACCATGACAAGTTTGAAGACAATGTTCTGATTGACCTTAACCAGTTTGGTTTCCCACACTTTAAGAGCTTTTGACCGAAAACATAAAGTAGAAGAAAGCAAGAAAGAACTCAGCTTCGTTTAAGCTTGAAGCGCTTAGTTGGGCTTGGATAGGTCTAGAGATGGAGGCTTGGACAGGTTGAAGATGGTGTTCTTGCAGTACTAGATGAACATTGAAGCGGCCAAAGATTGGCGCTAGGCATCACAGTAGAGTAGAGATTCAAGCTCAATGCCGACAATTGCAGAGGAAATGAACAATCATGCAAAATTGTGGTTTTTTAAGTTTTAGCTTTGTAAGTATTTAAAACTATTCACGAGGATCGAATGCACACAAACAAGATAGCGTACTTGAGAATATGTAAAACACTTGTGAAGCTTAAATTAGATTTTCGAGACCAACAAGCTCTCTTAATGTGATCATGCCCAAAGGCTTTGTGAATGGGGATTTCCAAGTTGATAGCTTTTGATAAACTTGTTGCATGGTCGGACGAGAATGTGGATTGGTGTGCAAGCATGCCAATGCTATCTTTGCCACTAAATCCACCTTCTCCGTAGCTTGCCCTGTAGGCAACGCAAGCCGTTGATCCAATACATCTTCTAATAGCACATCATAGCGGTTGATAGAAATGATGAGATCAACTCACCCAAATGCCCTTCCATAATTACTTCTAATGTGACTACTCCAAAACTATAAATGTCGCACTTTTCACTTACTTCCATTGTGTAAGCAAGTTCTGAAAGTAAATGATTAGAGTTTTACTATTCTTTCACATTGTAGAAGCAAGTTTTTAATAACATTTCTTTTCATATAGTAAATTCCTTTGGAATTAGGTGGAGGGGGCAACTAAAGGAATGGAATTCTGCTAAAATTTTGAATGTCAAATAAGAAAAAGGGAATTCTTTTTCTTAGAGAGAGAGAGAAGGGGTGGGGCTACCTATGTATTATGTCATCTTAAAAAAATTTCCTTGAACGCATGAGTATTATAGGTAGTGCAAGCAAAATTTTGATTTAAACTATTCACCAAATAATTAAATCTAGTTTGAAAGAATTGACCAGTTGGAAAATGAGGCTCACTCTGTAAAATGTGATTCTTCAATAAGTACAAATTAGTTGGATGTATTTATGCACAATTACTATGTAAAAAAAATAAAAATAAAATAAAATCTCAACAATTGAAATTAAAAAGAACATTTTATTTATTGTAATAGTGATTATGGCCCTAAATAAAGGAGGTAACCATATAAATTATCAATGATTGTGACCTCCAATCTTGTATTTTTATTTTTTAATGCCAATCAAGATGATATTGAAAATAATTTTTTCATTCCTAATTCAGCAAAGTACTCCAATTATTAAGGACAAAGTTTAGTTACAAAATTGATTGTAGCATAAGGTTACAACCTTACTCAATAAAATAAAGGCAAAAATACACTTTTGATCCCGACATTTTGGGCCGATTCTCATTTTGGTCCCTATTTTGATTTTACTACTATTCTAGTTCCTAAAAACAGAAAATCAATTCTATTTTGGTCCCAACCATAAACCCACTAACAAAAAATGCATATGTGGCAAATAAAGTACTCTGTTGGCAGGCATTGCAATTAAAAAATAAATAATTGATCCTACATGTCATTAGCCACACATCCATGTCATATCCACATTAGCAAAAAAATTCATTAGGCATTTAAATAATGCTATGTCAGCATTTTACTTATTTTTTTAATTAATTTTTTTAAAAGCCAAAAAACAATAATTAGTTTAAAAAAAAATAAAAAAAAGGCTAAAATTAGTTTTATTTCCTCATTCGCATTAGAGACAGACAAGCTTTCTTATTCGAAAAAGAGCTCTAGAAGTTCAGTCGGTGTTCTCTCATCTCTTAATTAAGATATTTCGAAATCGAGAATCGTGAGACTCGCCCAAGCTAGTAAAGGGGCTTTCATCGGTATTTTGTTTAGGGATAAACCCTTCTAAGGAAAGGATGAGATATAGCGTTAACTCCACTTGTTGGTATTCGTTGGGACGCATGCTTGGCTAAAAGTTCTAACTGCTCTAGTTGAGACTGCTGCTAACTTTCCAGCTACTGGATCACTAAAAGCTATAAATATATATATATATATATATATATATATATATACATATATTAAAATTCTTTGAATGGAGGTTTAACCACAATTACCAAAATTGTTGAAATATTTCGTCCAAACTTTTATATATATATTTATATATATATATATATATATATGTGTGTGTGTCAGTGATTTAGTCTAACTCCAACTCATTCCAATCTTTCTTTCATTCTCATCAGCTTCCACTTTAGAAAGGGAGAGATTCCAAACCCAACAGTATGGATTAATATACGTATCTCACGCTTTTTAACATTGATATAATGCCTTAAAGACAGGTTGATCTTTTTAAAGTGTAAAGGGACCACTCATGTTACAATTCGGTCCAAAACACTGGTCATCTTCCTCAAAGAAGAGGAATAAGGTATGTGTATATATAAGACTACTTCAGTTAAAAAATGAACTTTTATATCATACAATCACAGAAACCCAGCTAGAACGATAGTAATAAAGCAAAATCTGTACAAGCAAGCTGTTAATGCAAGAGACTAACCTTGACAGTGACTGTGATTGTAGATCAATTGTGGATCCTATGCTTGTTGGCTTGCCATCCTATAATCTTTTCTGAACAAGAAATACGAGAAGAACACAAATGACAGAACAACACAAAGTTGAAGCAACAACTTTGGGGAGCAGAGATTAATAACCAGATTTAGATTTTTTTTTTTTTTTTTTTTTTTTTCATTACAAGATAAGAGATATTAATAACCACAAGATAATAGAGAGAAAACAAGAGGCCCACTAATTACAGCTTCAAAATGGGAAGAAAAGATAATGCATTTTTTCGGAAATTGAAATACTTTCGATTGAAGACCGTATCAGATCAATCGATCCCCCTCCGATTGAAGATACTTCTTTTCTTTATTTTCTACAATGAGAGAGAAAGAGAGCGGATGAGAGGCAACCAGATTTCAAGGGAGATGGCAGCTGCTAGGGTTAGGGTTTTGTGAGAGAGAAAGAGAGGGGGGAGGGGGGGGGGGGTGTCTGTCGTTTCAATCGTTGTGACTTTTGAGGGAGAGAGTTAGGCCGATTACTACTATATTTTAAGAACACATGACCCTAAGGGCCCAAGACCAACCCAAATCAAGTAGACAATTTCAATGGCCAAGCCCAAGCCCAACACAAAATTAAGTTGAGAAAACTAAGCATATAGCCTTATGGTCCCCCCCCCCCCTTCCAAAAAAAAAAACTCAAACCATCTCATGAATATCAAAACCCTAGTCCACAATCCTCTCTTATATTCCATTCTTATCTTACCGCTCAAGTCCTAGGGTATGTTTGTTTGGAGGTAATATAGGATAGAAGGAAAACTTTGAAGAGAAAATTGGAAGAAAATTTTTTTGGGAGTGTATTTGGTTGCGCGGGGAGAAAGGAAAATAAATACTGGAATCCAGATTTTTTTTCTCGGGCCCACAAAAAATTTTTCTCTCCAAAATGGAGAGAAAACTGTGGGGAGAAGCTCACTAATTGGAGCAGCCCAAAAGCCCCTCACATTCTTCTTTGCTAACTTTTTTTTTTTCTTTCTCTATTAACATTCAAGTTGTTTCAGGATTTTTTTTTTTTTTCATCCCACTTTTTTCTTTTTTTATCACTTTCTTTTAAAGTTTCTTTTTCCTTTTTTTTTTTTTTCCTCTGTTACTAACATGCACATTCACGTTGTTTTGGGTTTTTTTTTTTTTTTTTATCTCACTTTTTTCTTTTTCTTTCTTTTGTTTTTATCACTTTCCTTTCTCTCTTTTTTTTCACCAGTTTTCTGATTTGGCTTGTGCCTTTAAAATAATAATTTAAAAAAAATAAGTGAAATGTCCATACATAATTTTTTAAATAAATAAATGTGTATAAAAAAATTGTATTGCCTTTTGTTTTATTTAATAGGGACATAATTGTAAATTTATACCAACTTCATTTTTCATAGTTTTCCATATTTCCACTTTTCTATCCTCCCAACCAAACACATATGAGAGAAAACTAAATCTTTTCTATCCTCTCACTTTTCTATCCCTTCCTCATTTTGTATCCTCTCACTTTTCCACCCCTTCAACCAAACGGACCCTAAGTTACAAAATTCAGTATCTCTCATTCTTTTGTGTATCTGTACATGTTTTTCTAACTCTGTATATATATATACACACACAACATTTATTTTTAGTTGGTTGGTCTTGATCTTGTTTTTTTTTTTTTATCTTATTTAAAAAACTGGCATCTCAACAATTGTGAAAATATAAGGACAATTTATAGTGTAAATATAAGACAGTGTCAACACATAGAAAATTTTAATGTTAAAAAAATAAATATAAAAGACAGTTCAAGCAAAAAAAAAAAAATTGCCTCACCAAATTAACCAAACCAAATGAGTATGGTAGAAGGAGATGTTGGCTCTTTTAATAATAATAATAATAATAAGTCACCTCAAGCAAAAATAATGAGTTTTGCCTCACCAAATTGACCAAACCAAATGAGTATCGTCTTTTTATCTAGTTAGTAGAAGTTTTATTTGTCGTAATCCATGCAATTAATAAAAAATTTCAACCAATAAAAAAAAATCATTGTTTTACATTCAACCATTCTTTTACATGATAGAACTTGGCCAATATGTTTTGTTCTTTCTAGGAAACTGACTTATGAATAGAAGTTTGTCAAATATAATTATTGACGTGAAAATTGGATTTTAACTTGTTGATGATGTGAGGTCAAACATTGTCTACCTTCCAGCTGTTAATCGAGATCATTCAAGTAAGATCACACATGTTTGGATTAATGTTGGTGTTCATGGTTGACCCTCTTTGGATCGAAGCTAAAGCAAGACTCCTGACCATTAATTGTGCTCTACTAGTGTGTGGGGCCCACCTCTTTGTGAGGTACCCGGCACATGGAAAATTCTTAGGTAGTTCCGGAGTATAGTGAAATGATACTCCCTCCTCTCACATTCATAGTGGACCCCACCATGAATTTAATAAGCGGACCCCACCATGAATGTGAGAGGAATGAGCACCATTCTCCGTGCTCCGAGAGTACCTAAGAATTACTCCCCGACACATATGCCGGGTACAAGATATACAAAATCCTACTTTCTAAGGTTTAGACCATGTTATTTTTTAAACTTCGTTAATGTCATAGACCCCATCTTAAACTCAACAATTGTGCTCTATTTCTTCTATCATTGGAGACAAACGTTGTTAACTAGAAAGTCCTTTTACTTTTGTTCCTTTTCTCTTGCTACTATACATTTGCTAATTGCTTAGTCCACTCCTTAGCTATTTGTACTTTTAGACTTTTCAACATTAGAGATTTCAATTAAATATAATTTTTTGTAGATTGGTATCCAATCTTTGGTGTAAGGTTATAATTTAATCCAACCATTAATTTTCTATCCATCTTTTTTCTTTTTTATATGACTAATGGCATACTAAATGTATAGTGACATTACTATATTATATTTTTGGCACCTATAATATGAGGTAAGTTCGATTTAAACATTCAAAAGGTAATAATTTTCCATCTATTTTTTATGAGTTCGAATTTGATAAGGACCTAGTGTAAAAACCTAGTTTTACACCCTGCAATAAAATACTAACACGTCAGATTTTTTTCAAATAAAAGAATAAGCACGAATAAGCACTGATACACCCTATCACACTCACACTAAAAACTTGTTCACCCAAATATTTAAAATAAAAATAAAAAATAAAAAATAAAAAAACCAACACCACCATCTGAAAGTTAAAACCCCAACCAAACTTCTTCTCCTACATGTTGCCGGAAATGCCTCTAGACGGAAAAGCGTCGTCAACAAAGTCGTGGTCTGAAATAGATGGTCGGAGCTGCCATAGACATGTTGAATCTTGAAACTTTGGTATTAATCTTACATCCTTTCCTCAAAACAAAAGGATTACAACAAACACTAGGAGAAAATTTCCTTCTCCATGAAAAGAAAATAGAATGACGTTTAAGTTTTGCTCTTCCTAAGCTTGGGTTGATTGACATTGATTTTTTTCTTTTAAAATCAATAAAATACCAAATCTAGAAGATCCAGCCTAGACCATCATGTCCACGGTGGTTCTGGCGTATTTTCCAGACTCCAACATCGTCGATGAAGGCTTTTCGATCTGGTAGCAACTCCAAAAATTTGTGAAGGAAGAAGGTTAGATTGGGATTTTTGTTTTTTTAATTAGGTAACAGTGAGAGTGTGATTGTATGAAGTAACACATAATTTTTTATTTACAAATATATGATGTGACATGATATTATTGGATGGGTAAAAGTAAGGTTTTATATCACGTCTTTATTGAATTTAATCTCATTCTTTATTACATTACTAGCTAACAACATGCTAATATGGCTTTTTTCAGTCATTTTCCTTTTCTCAGCTCTTCTTTAACCTTTTTTCTTTGCCTTTTCCTCTCTAGTCATCAGCTCCATCTCTTATAAGCATCACAACCTACACCTACTTGCTTCAAAATGGTGGGGCTCAAACTCATGTAGGGATGGACCCTAAAAGCGTAGGACTTAACCTCATGTGAAAGGCTACGTAGTTACATATATACTTAATTATCTCTATTATATTCTTATACCTTAATTATCATTTTATAATATATTTTTTTTTCATTTCCTTGAAATATCCAACTTCATAAATATGAGATCTAACTTTGTTTTTGGAAACCTCATAATTTTTGGGTGATCAAAATTCCAAAAAAAAAAAATCAACAAGCAATTTTAGTATTATTTATATAAGGCCTTAATAAATTTTTCAAAACCCCACACCTAGCTAGTTCCATCCATGAGTAGCAACATACTATTCAAATATCAGACATAACATATTGCATCGTACGTGGATCATGTAGTACAGTACTAATTTAAATTATGTTGTATCAATGTTCAATTCGGAATATAGCCGTGCCAAGTGCAAACTCAAAGATCAAACAGTAATAGGAAAAAGCAAATAAAGCCAACATATAGTGCCCGTTTGGATTCAACTGAATCACGCGTCCACGTTTTGCGTTTTTATTTATTTATTTTTTTTCCCTGCACGTAAACAGTAACCTCACATGAGTATACTGTACAGAAGACAAAAATCACTATTCACGCGCTGTTTATCACTGTTTACGCACTAAAAAATATTAAAAATGAGTCACACGGTACTATTCACACATTTAAAAATTATTTTGCTACAGTACTTTCAGTTTTCAGTTTCAGCAACAATAAGTTCAATCCAAACGGACCCATAAAAAGTAAGCTCAATGGAATTGTGACTCTTCCTAGTATTTTTAGCAAACCATGCATATATCACATAAAGAATTTCATCGAGTCAAATATGGAAATATTTATGAAGATGATCACACCCATGGGCTCTTTCTAATGCAGGTTGTATTATCATCATTATCAATTTTATTCCATGCCATGTTAATTAGAGAAATTCAGTGACCATTACCTATGGCTTAATTTGCTTGTGTAAATTGGTGTTTATTAATAGGTTGAATGACAAACTTTCTATCCTCAAGACCTACATCTATTCCATAATATAAAAATAAAACTAGATCTATGTCAGACAGATATACCACACTGCATGGTACGTGGATATATCAAGTTATGTCATGTGAAAAAGAAAAAAAAAACATATTTATTAATAAGAATTTTTGACAGAAAGTTTGATCAAATATAGAAAAAAAAAAATTCAATATCAATGCTCAAAAAAAATTTTGATTTGGAAAATAACGCTTGAAGAAAAAAGGAGTTTTCACTCGGTGACCTTATTGATTACATTGAAGGTTTGTTGTTTACCAGTTCTAAAATGGAGCATCAACCATGGCTTACAAAGATAGCTTGCTAATTACCTGACTTTGTGACAAAACTAAGGTTGAAGAAAACTATGTGCACACAATAGTTATTATCAGGTTTAAGAAAACAAAATCTTCTAAAAAAAGGTTTAAGAAAACCAAAAAAAAAAAAAAAGGAAAGGAAAACCAACGGGAGGAACTATTATATATATATATTGTTAACCATGGGAAGGAAATGTGAGGAATCTATTCTTCCCCGCAACAATACAAGCTAATACAAATCTGTTTTAAAATCTCTTGATGGTCAGAATGTAAAGAAGGTGTCTTCTCAATGAAGAAATTGGAAAAAGAGATGTGTACAAATGAGAAGAAAAAATAAATTAAAAAGAAGAAAGAAGAAAGAAGATGACCAACTTCTTTTCCTTTTAATCCTTTGCATAGTGCATATACAAGTTAAACACAATATTGATGAAACATACTTCTAAAAAGGAAGTTTGATGTTCTTTGTGGTTGTTTCTTCTTCACAAACTTTTGAAGATAAACTAAAGGAATAATAAATAAACTAGCATAGTCAGCCTTCACATTTGTTATAGGCTCTTTATATTATAATCATAACAATTATAATTTGTAATCTCAAGTAGTTCTAATTTTTTTTTTTTTTTTATATATAAATAAGGACTTCAATCATTCATCAACAGGAAATATGGAAATATAGAAGTATAGGTTAACCTATTAGAATACAGACCAACATCTAAATTTAACAAAAGAGAAATGTGTTCAAAAGGGAGCACAGTAAGGGTCACAAAATCTTTGGGTTGAAGGCACTCTCGCTTAACAAGCGCATCTACACACAACTTAACAAAACATATGTTTTATTCGAATTCGATTAAAATTGCATGCAATCATTCAAAAGCACCAAGATTGATCTATTAGTATTTGAACATGAGTTAAATAAATTGATTACAACTTTCACATCTTGCTCAAATTCAAGAAAAACAAAAACAAGTTGTACCATATTCAACTTCCAGGATCAAGAAGTTATACATATGCATTATGTGCCTAATTTTATAGAATTAGAATTTAAATTTTAAATTTATTAATTTATTAATTTACCTCTATATTGTAATTTTTCCTATTGGTATTGTTTTCAATTAGATAATATAGTTATTTTTGAGATTATAAAAACAAAAAATGAAAACTAAAGAGATTCATTCCAATTAATTATATAGATAGATAATAGATGGATATATAAATGTTTAATTTCTGAATTTTCTAATTTCTACTTCTAATATTACATTTTTGTGGAGAAAACAGGAAACAAAAAGCAAAATCTTAAGAGATATGACTTTTCAACTCATTGAGGAATTTGTCAAACGTTAATGTATTAAATATAAGGAAAATACCTGTTTGAACAATATCACGTGCTAATAATCACAATCACATGCAATTCATATGGGCCTTGAATTATAGAAATTATAATTCATATGAATTATCATGAATCCATTATCCATAGGAACCACCATTGAGGCCTCTAATGCACTCAATTCTCACAAAATCAACCATAAGATCTCCCATATTGTAAATAAATTTGACAATTCATTAAATTCTATCCAAATTTGCAAGGATGCAAGCGAATGATCTTGGACTTGTAGTTAAAGAGGAAATATAGCTTAAAGCTCAAAAGAGATAGACAATGAATATGGCAATATATGTAGAACAATTAATTCTCACAGAAATCAACCATAAGTCCTCCCATATTGTAAATAAATTTGACAACTCATTAAAGTCTATCCAAATTTGCAAAGATGCAAGCTTGAACTTGTAGTTAAAGAGGAAATGTAGCTTAAAAGTTCAGAAGAAGTAGACAATGAATATGGCAAATGTAGTAATAGTTCCATGGAGAAAATGAATAACTGTAATAGTTCCATATATAAATATGAATACAAACCAATATCCAACCATCAGTGCACAACGGAATTTATCAACAATGAGTTTCACTTCACATGGTAATCAAACCCGAAATTCATCCTTCCTAATGGAAGTGAGAAAATTATAACAAAGAAAGTAATGAAAGGAGAAACTGTGGCATAACTTAGATCTTGGCAATTCATGGTCCTAAGAGAATTGTGACCAAGAAACTAACAAGAATAATTGTCGAAGTAGCCCGGTGTGCTCATTAATTCACATTGTAGAACAATTGCATGCCATGATGGCTTGAATTATTTGGTGAAATTAAACCAAATGCAAAGCAAACAATTAAGTCCTGGCTTGCCATGTTCTCCCACGGCTTTCTTGAACTTCTACACCACATAATAAATCTAGTGTGCGGCTGAAGTTCAAGAAAGCCGTGGAAAAGCATGACAGGACTTGTGATTAAATTGGTTCAACTTCACCAATCACTAGTGGAAGTCTAACACTTAATTGTATTATAGTAGTTGTAGATAGAACAGAAGGGTTGGATATTAATGAACAGCAAAAACTGAGAGAGAGAGAGAGAGAGAGAGAAATTATGTTTGAGTTTGAGGACCCCTACCATATGAGAGAAGGGCCAAGGTAGGGTGCAGGGTTTGTTCATAGAGGTGTACGTACCATAAATTCTGCAGCACCACACTTTCTTTTTGTGAGTGCCCACTGCCTAGTAGCTAGGGTGAATGTGCATGTGAGATGGGTTAAGGGGAAAAGAAACAAAAAGATAAAATTTTCTGTAAACTATATAAACCATAAAATAGCTAGGGAGAAGAAATAAATAAATATCATATCAACAAAGCTATAAAAATAACCCATCCCATCACATGCCAACAAGTTCTCTCATAATCCATCATATTGATTTTATAGGTTGGAGAGTATATTCCTTGACCTCGTATGGTCCCCCAAGGCCCTAACCTTATGTTCCTTCTCTTCCTTACGTGTTTTATATATATATATATATATATATACATTTTCTGAATGGTGAGAGTTACATATTTAAATTATTTGAAATAGATTCAGATTAAAGCATTCCACTAGAATTAGATCATCATGTGTTGGAGCTTACCAAGCATTTAGATAAGTGTTGATAATTATATTACTATAAGGTGTAACAGAAGATAACTTGACTTCGGAATCCATTTACTAATTAAAGAATTCCCTTGAAAAAATGACTAAGAATTACTCATGCTATGCAATTACTAACCATTATGTCCAATGTTTTACCTATTTAGGACCCATTTATTTGAAAGCTTTTTTTTTTTCCTTTTAATAAATATCATAAGATTTTAAATTTGTGGAGTTTACTTCATGATAATTATTTTCTATCGTCAAATTAAGATATTTATTAGTTTCTTTTTAATGTATGCAAAATTCGAACCAATTCCTTTAGTCAACGACAAGAAATTTTATTAATTAAACTAACCAGAACTCATTATCTCATTGGAATTTAGTTAATGGTCTTATTTGATACATTGTAACTATAATATAGTAATTGTAATGACCAACCTTCTTTTATATACAAAACCAACCCTTTGGCCACAATCAATTATAGTAGGAAATAGATTCTCAAAAAAAAAAAAAAAAATTATAGCAGGAAATATATAATTTGATAGAAAAGATCAACCATAGTAGGAGGACATAATATGAGAAAGTTCCTAGAAATTAAGAGTACCATTTGAAAGGAAAGTAGGATGGAATTGGCACCAACCATATGAGTTGTGAAGCTGAATATATACATATATTAATTCTCAAGCAAAAAGGGTGAAGGGTGAGGAGATTATTAATGTGTGTATATATATATATATATATATATATGTATGAGAAAAGTAATGGAATAGTACTAGTCCAACACAAAGTTGTTAGATGTGTAAGAAAAAGAAATGGGGTTGAGTTCTGATTGTTATCATAATGAGCCTAATGAACTGAGTCACGGGTCTAAAGGCCGGAATGGGCCAGTACTCTGTGAATTGGCAGACGGGGGTATGCTGCACGGACATTCTGTCCCTAGCTTAGCTAAGTAAGCTCTTTTGATTTTGGAGGGTTTTGTGTGGGGGCTTTTCTATTCCAGTTCCCACTGCCTGTAGAATGTTACTGTTTCTTTTTGTTATCTTTAATTTGCCAGAAGGAATAAAATACTAAATACTAAAAGGTCTATATTATTTTTTAAAATATATTCATCAAAAAAATTTAATATATAAATCCCTTTAAATTTTTACTTTACGTTGATTTTGACCTTTTTTTCTTCAAGGTACATAAATTTGACCTTAAGATTGAAGGTTATCTTTTTCTTTCTTGGAAGCTGCAATTTTTTTTTTTTTTTCAAACACATGCACACAACATTTTGTAACTAATTCTTGGTAGTTGTTATTGTTATAAAGAAATTATTCTTAAAATTCTAAAAGATCTCAACCTCTTAATCATTTAAGCTTTGTATTTTTATATAATTATTTAAGCTCCTAAACTATAAGAACATTCACATCCAATTTTGAAAGATTCTGTCAAATTTTGTAATTTAAAACCACCTTTTTTTAGAAGTGTCCACAGCTCTATCCGAGTTAGGTTTATGCCCAACCCGCAACCAACCCAAATAGATCAGATGGAGAAGTTTCAGACCTGCCACTGACCAATGAGGGAGTTAGATTGGATGGGTTGGATTATGCGTCGAGTGGTAGTCAGTTCAATCGAAACCAACAATAACTAAAATCTCCTCAAATCTAGCGAGATCTCGCCAAATTTAGCATAAGTCTCATTGGATTTAGTGAGATCTTGTCAGATTCGGTGAGATCTCCACTTGATCCGGCAAGATCTGGTGGAGATCTCGTTGAATCTGATGGGTCTCTATTGAATCTTTGCTAGAAAACGCTTAGATTGGTTGGATTTTGTGTTTTCACAATCAAGTTGGGTGGCTCGGGTTTTGGAGGAAAAAGCCTACCAACCAACGTTAGTTTTTTAGGGCAGGGACCCACTATCAACTACAAGAGTAGTCGGTTTAGTCGACAGTTGGATTGGTTTTGATCAGTTCAATGGGTAGGTTGGTTCTGAAGAGTGGTTGGATAGCCCTACTTTTGTTCTATTTTAGCTATTGAGTTTAGCAATACATCTTATATTTACTTTTCATTTTGCAAGACATCCAATTAAAATAATCTAAAATAATTATTTTTATATTTTTTTTTCCCACACCACCACCATCATGCCCAACTCACCCAATGCCAAATTAAGGTAGATCAATCCACACCTATCTAAAAATTATTAAATAATCCGAAAGTATACTCTCTCCCTCTCACATGAGAGTGGGCCCCATAGTAGGTAGGACCCACCCCTATGCAAGAGGAAAGGAACATACTCTTAGAGTACTCAATAATAACCCTGCCCTTCCTCACCATTACAATCAACCACCCATAGCTAGATATCAACACTACCACATACGCAAATTGGCAACCCTCCAAAATCCAAAGCAACCTAACGAGGAGACAACACCAGATTGCTATGACTCTTTTTCTTCTAAAGAAAATTTGAAGAGTTGTACTTGTAGCTAGTCAGATGTAAAATCAATTTTATGTGTAATTTTTATAAATTAGCCAAAAAGATGGTGGTATGTAGAGTGAGACGTGAGAATGATCTAGGGGGGCATGACTGAAGAAATGTAAGTCTTGTCTATTCTTGATTTTTTCCCCCTTTCTATCCTGGGTAAGTAAATCCTTGTCTCGTGTAAATCTAAATTGTACTCATTGTTAATCACTGTTTGGCATTTTGTACGTACTTCCCCGAACCATCAACTCAATTTTAATATCCTCCTAACCTTCTTCTTTTTTTAAATTACTAGAGGGAATCACTGTGATGCAATCATGCAAGTGGAAACCTAGCTATATGCCAATATGCCGTGAATGATGAATGTAACTATTACACGCAAAAATTAAGGAAAAATTATATTTATCAAGGAAAAACTTTTAGGGTCTGTTTGGTAGAGGAGTTTGAGTAATGTTGTTTATAGTTTTTTGAAATACGTGTGGGTGAAAAAGTGTGTGGAAATGTGTGTAATGTTGTTTGAAAACTGAAAATGAATTGTTTAACAACTCTACCAAATGGGGCCTTAATTTTTGGGTAAAATTATGAACTTTTACTTTTCGGTGCTGATTAAAAGCCTACTTTGCATATAACAACCCAATAACATTATTGCAAGTTGCAACAGCCAAAAATGGCTGTGGCCACGGCTTCATCAAGTCTTTATAATGATGGTGAATTTGTGACTAACGCTTTAGTTATATCTACTTCTTTTCCTTGTTCTTTTTTCTTTTCTTTTTTCCATGGGAAGATAAGTGTATTTTTAATGGAACGATTAGTTGGAGGTGAAATGATAGAGGGAGAGAAAATGTGAGAGGAGGGTGTTTGGTTGGAAGAGGAGAAAATAGAGGTGGGGGAGTTTTCTCCCTGAACCATCGTTTAAGAAGAAAAAGTTTTCTTTCTAATTTGAAGAGAAAATTATAGAGAAAAGTGAGGAAGGAGTGGATTTAATGTGAAATTACTCATCTACCCTCCCATTTATTTATTAATGTTGCTTCTTCTTTTTTTCTTCTTTATTTTTTGGAAATTTTCGTGCTTACTTGCTGCAGCAGCCTTTTTTTTCTTTTTCTTTTTCCTTTCTTCTTTGCCTTTTCACTATACCATGCTGGTTGACTCTCTTTTTCTTTCTTTTCTTTTTTCATATCAACATAACTTTTTTTATTATTAGTTTTTTTTCCTAGATGTTTTATTAGTTGTGTTAGTTTGTAAGTTTGTACTAGTAATTAAAAAAAATTAATTTTAATAAACTATTAAAAAATTGTTTTTCATGTACTAGGGGCACAAGAGTAAATTTATAAAAACTACATTATCTATCCTCCTATCTCTCTACTCAACCAAACAAAAGAGTTTTCTATTTCTTCACTTTTCCACTCCCTTAACCAAACACACGAAGGGAAAACTAAAATTTTTTTTTCTACCCACCCACTTTTCCACTCTCTCTTTATTTTATATCCTCCTACTTTTCCATCCTGTCAACCAAACAGACTCTAAAAGTGGAGCTATTGGTGAAACTGTATAAGCTCGTTACTTATGTATATGCACTTTATAGTAGAGGTGTGCAGTCAATCCACCGATCCACTAAAACTGACCCAATCTAACCCAATTTGCCAGGTTGGGATAATTTTAGGTGTTGATGGATTTGGTTGGATTGGATTGAATTGTCAATTTTTTTTTTTTATGGTGGTTTGAGTTGAGTGCAGGTTAGCAAATTCACAAATCCGCCTAAACCCAACCCGACCCACCTATATTCAATATATATTTAAAAAATATATTTATGATTTTACTATTTATTCTTTTGTTTATCAACTCAGCTGGGATTGAGTTATATGATATCCTACTAACTTTAAAGCACTAATAAAATAGTTTATGTTTGTTTGGTGTTATGCTCAGGTTTATTAAGTTATAAATTGCTCTTATTTGTATTGGTATTGTTCTAATACTCAATTAAAAATAAATAAATAAACTGTCCAATTCATGGGTCCAACTTGATTCAGGTAGATTGGGTTGGGTTGGGTTAAACATCAGTAATGGGTTGGGTTAGATTTTTTCAACCCGACCATGATGGATCAGATTGAAAAAACCTCTCAACCCGACCCATGCGCACCCCTACTTTCTAGTGTTTTTAACACATTTATGGTTTAAATCCTACATCTCTTGTTATAACTATTAAATTATAAAAATTAAAAAAAAAAAAAAAATCTTTTATCATAGCATTCATAATTTCATACCCTTCGCCCTAACGCTTTTTCCTTTCCATCTTAAAGACTTGTGATTTGTAAAGACTCAAAACTCTTCACTCTTTTTGAATTCCACTCTACCTCCATTTATAACTACCGTTGCGTTTGTTTTCTTTTTCTTTTTTTTAAAGATCCTTATCCAATTGTCACGTGCCTTCACTACAATTTGGTGATTAGTCATTAGAGCCAAGCACGAAACTTTTATAAAGGGATTTAAAGTAAATGGGAATCATGTTGAAAACTTTATGCTGAAGTGACTAGAAAAAACAGAAAATGACTTATAATGGACAAAAAAAAATTTTAAAAGATTTTTTATTCTCTATATATTAGTTATTTGATTGGCGACATTTGAGAATAATAGTGGGAAACAATGGTTGCTTCTAAATTAATTTTTTTTTTTTAAAAAAAAACCTCCTCTTGTGAGAACTATAAACAAAAACCTGTTAGAATGATGTCCCCTCAAAAACAATATTATGTTTTTTTATTTGATAATAAATTATATTTTCGCATACATGGTTATTATGGGTATTTTTTATTTTTTAAATATAGCATGTGACATCACCTCTGTAGAAAAATCATGTTGATGATTATGGAACCAAAGATAGGGAGTGATAATTTTTCATAGATTATTAAATTGTTCTAGGCTATGGATATTAATTGAATACATTACAAAAAAACGGGTTTTACAACTACATTTTTTTTTCTAGCGGTTTTGAAAACCGCCACTATAAGAGACTTAATACAGCGCTTTTAAAAACTACCACGATAGGTTGCCTTATTACCACCGGCGACTCTACATGCAAGCTAGAGTGGTCACTGGACCACCCTGACTTGCAAAAAATGACATGTATATACTTACCAAAACAAAAATTATATGTTAAACTAACCTATTGTGACCACCATAATAAAAATGTTAAACATCCTAACTTAAGAATTATAAAAAGTTGGGTTTAACAAAAATAAAAATAATGCTACATTCACAACATTTTCACAATAATTTTATAACAAATCCAATGTAATAAGCTGTTACTGATTCTAATTTGGGCTAAATACTGATATTATTTTTTTACCCACCAATAACAGTTTTTTGCATAAAATTTATTGTAAAAATATTGTGGACATAGCATTATTCCAAAATTAATTCGGCCCTCCAAACATAATCCTTAATCCCTTCTATAAAATTTATATATAAAAATAAAAAAAATAAAAAAAAAACTTAAATAACAACAATAAATATTAGCCCAAATAACAACAAATATAAACCAAACAAAAACAAGATAAGACCAAACAACAACAAGTGATCTAATTATTCAACAAAAAACATACTATAAGACAAAAAGATAAAAATTGCTAAACATTCAAATTTGTAGTTCGTTCAACCTATTCAATAAAAATAATCTCTAATTTCATTTTTTCCTAAAAAATGGTACCAAGAAAAATATTGTGGTTGTCAAGTCTCTTTGATGGTGATGATAGTTATATTCTTTTTGGTTTTGAAATCACAACAATTTTACTCTCCTTAGTGACTCAACTCACAATTGCAGCAAATATTCAAGTTATCGCTTTATTAGATTTTGTATAATTTAAATTTCTTAGTGACCATCCTAAAAGAAATTCTTAGAGCCACCACTGCTTATTACGGTAGTTTAAAGCCGACGCTTTTTAAACCGCCACTATAGATACCCTACTGTGGCGCTTTAAAAACTACCACAACAGGTAGAGCTATTGCAACGATTTTCAACTGCCACTATAGGTTTGAAATTATTATTATTATTTGTATTTTAAATGACCTATTACGCCAATTTTAGAACCGTCACTATGGGTTTGTTCATATTAAAGACCTATTATGACGGTTTTAAAACCGTTGCTATAGATTTTACATTGAGAACTTTTTTTTTAAATGACCTATTACGGCGTTTTTGAAACCGCCGCTATATATAGTACCACTAGACTCTACACTTTTTGTAATACTATATGATAGGATGATTTATTCCATCATTAAGGTAGTGACTTTAAGCAGACAAGTGGGTATAATGTAACAAATACATACACTAAATTGGATCCGATCAAGAACACCTTAAGGAGTAATCACTGTCAGTTAAAAGGTTGTTCTATCACAATTTTCCTATTATCCTCAAACATGAGAGGTTTGTGTATATTTATTTATTATACATATAGCTTTGACGATGTCAACTAGTGATGCTATTTTAAAGGCTATATACAGACACGTATGGTTATGTGTAATGATTAAAATATGTAAATGCTCAACAATGAATCCACCAGTCTCTAAAGAAGATAGTATATTCAATTGATTTTCATATTGGAGTTGGACTTAAGACAAAACTGGCCAGTGTCTTTTTTTAAAAAAGTAATTTTCATATATGTATATATATATATATATATTTAAAGGGTCTTTCAAAGATATTTTGGAATCTAATAGAAATTATGAAATCAAGAAATTGGGGTTTACATAAGCTAGGTACATGACAGTGATATTAATCCAGTTCAAGTGGCTTATGGGAATATAGTGTAGTAGAAGGACAAATATATATAAAATTGTAAGTAATGAGACCTTATATGAAATTCTATAATCTTCAGGGGTCAATTGCAATGTGTTGATGGACATTATTGCAATTTGTAGAAGTTCAAATATTTTCTTGATATGGTTGATAAAATTAAGGAATAATTTTTTAAAGAGTTTCAACCTGAGTTAATAACATTCAAAAAGCTATTGATTGATCTTACAGGTGAAGATTAGGATCCTATTGACACCCCCATTTTATAACCCGCATTTAACCTCACATGAAAGATAAAAGAGTAATTTCACCTTAGAGATATCTTAATTGTGGCCATTGGAACCTTAATTTCATTTCATCAAAGTAATCTTGATATTGTAACAATCAAATTGACTGGTCATAAGCCTTAGTTGGACCATCGGATCAAAAGTTATCATTGAATCAAGTTTTAATGGCCAAGATGCACTCTCACAAATTAAGTCCGACTATATGTGATTATGAAAAGTTAATTTCGATTGGTTATAATTATAATCAATTTGGAATTAGTGATGTGCCATAATTCGATTGGCTTGGACTACAGTTTATGGTAATGTTGCGTACACTTGATTAATTGGATAGTGAAATATTAATTATTCAACGAGTAATTTGTGTAATTATTTTTTTAATTGGAATAAATAGGTCATGATTTGGAGCTGATTATTTTTGAAATGGAAGTAATTGGGGCCTATTAATGTTAATTGGAAGCTAATTTGGAGCCTAATAATGTTAATTATGCTAAATGTTAGAAATAAAATCTGATTGGAATGTGTAAAATTTAGAGAATGAAATGTTTACTTGGAATGTGGACAGTTTAAAACATGTAATGATGTATATCCATAATTGTGTTCATTATTACAGCCTTATGTCTTATCCCTTAAGAGACATCATAAGGCTATATATATGTGGGATTATTTTACTGTAATTACAAAGATCTAAGAGATATATAAAAATAAAAATAAAAAGATTGTAGATGACAACTTGAATATAAGAATTCATCAATATATATTTCTTGTTTTCTTCTCACTTAGTTTTATATATTATCTCTTATTTCACAACACTGAAACCATTTTCCAAAAAATGACCTATGCTCACTATTTCGTTGATATATTGCAGACCATTTTGAATTTGTGAGTGAGGTTAATTTTTCCATAAATTATCTGGGGTTTCAATTTGAGCACAAGAATGAGGTGATTCTGATAAGAATTAAGAAATATATGATTTTTCAAAGTTAGCTCTGAGAACTGTCAAGGAGCTATGAGAAAAACCAAAGTTTTAGTCATTTTGGTTGCTCCTCACTTCCACCAATCTCCGAATTTAATGCACCAGTCTTCCCTAAACTCTGAAATTGAGTCTAGGTTCATGATTCTCTTTGATCCTTTGTCAACCCCCATTAAATGTCATTCCATTCATATTTTCTCCACTACTACTATATAAAACCCCCTCTCCTTCATTCCAAAACACAAAGAAACATCATCTCTTCTTCCCTCTTGAGTTTTAGTGAAGTAGAGTTAGTTTTGTCATATCTTGGCCTTTTTGAGAATCACTCTCCCTCTCCTAGTTCTACTTCTCTGACCTTTAGAACCTCCACCAAAAATCTCCTCCTCCACTATGTGGATCTTGTATGCATGTATAATCTCTTTCCCAAACTTAGTTTTCATTTTTCTATAATATTAATTTAAGATTAAAGCATGCTAGTTGATTATTTAAATTCATTGGATGTTCTTGGTATGCTTGGATGTTGTTCATATGTATTTTTCACATGTTCTTGATTTTTTAACACATGTTCATGCATGACAATAGCTTTGATCTTAAATCTACATCCAAAATATGAAAAACATGTTAATTTCATAATTTTTCTAAATACTTGAATCTAGGATATCATCATTTACACACATTCACTATAATTTATTTTTCAATTTAAATGTAATGATAAATAAATGGAATTACGGTTTATCACATGCACCCACATTAAATTCAAGCAAAGAAATGAACATGTAATTGATTGATAATATGTTAAATGACATGATATAAATGTTGGCTACCATAGTCTAGAAGACCAGTTTCACTGGGCAAGGTGGGTGTTTAACACCTTCTCATCTTATAACATAGCCTCCAAGTTTAGATCAAGGGTTACTAGATCAAATACTTATCTTTGTAATTTTCAATCTCTAGATTGTAACTAGTAAACAAAGCTTGTAATTTCAATCTCTAGATTGTAACTAGGAAACAAAGTCATGTACTTTATCTTAGATTGTATCTAGGATCAAAGACATGTAATTTCCTATGATCAATGTACATTCATTCTTAAATCAATAAAACGATGAATTTTTTAATTATGGTTTTCTTATTTTTTCCAATAATTAAATAAGTAACGACTCCATTGTAAAACCCTTATTTTAAAGGGAAAATGTAATAAGTCAAACCTCCATTTTGAGAGGCAATAACACGACTCCACCCACTTATGCGGGTTTGTTCCAAACCAATCAATTCAAAATGGGCTGGGGGGCACGGTCTTTCACAGATCGTTAAGGATCCTATGTCTTATCTCTCTCTTGGGTTTTATAAAAGTCTTAAAAATTAAGGTTTTTAATTTTACATTAGGAGTTGGCTATCATAACTACTGAATGATACTGTAGTCATCTGAAAACCCAAAAAGAAATAGAGAGAGAGACGTGAATATCTTGGGAGGCAATATGCTTGGGTTGCTAAGAGAGGTACGCAATTTTGTTCTATTCATAATCCATGGTTGTGTGGTACAACAATCTTTAAATGAAAATATAAATTTTTACTTGATATTACTCCCACAAAACTATTAAAATTGACGTACAAACAAAAGCTCGATTTAGTACAAAGCTTGTTTATGCCACTCATTTATAAACAAGCAGAATTTAAGCCTAATTTTATGGTTTCACACATAGTGTGGGGATGTGTACGATAAATTATTCCAAAAACTTAAGTTGTTAGGAAACTTTCCCTTAAAAAGTGGGGCAACTATTTACTCTAATATCATAGAATAGATAATCTAGTGTGAGTTTTTTGAAAAGTGGTTGTGTAAAATAGAAAAAAGTAAGTTCTTATGCTAAAATAGACAAATTTTTGTACGAATTAATGTGAATACTCTTATATAGTCTACCAAAACTACCCTATCAAAAAAAAAAAAAAAAAAGGCTTTGTCTAGAGCCTAGGCCAACAAAATTTTTTTGATGACATCAAGAAAGGGAGAAGAAAAAAGGGGGAAAAAGTGATGACTATTAAATTGGGGAAGATGCAATTCAAAAGGAAGCTGCAATTTCTCCATCTTCCTTTTCATTTCTTCTCTCTACGTCTCTCTTATATGTTTAACAATACTTAGCTTATTTATGTTTGCCATAGCTCACTAGGAGAGGGTGTGTGTGTGAGTGTTTTTTTTTTTTTTTTTTTTTTTTTTTTTTTAAAGAAAGTCGATAACAAGGTGGAGAAAAAAGTTGTTTCATGTGAGGAGGGGATGAGTTATGAACATTAATTTTCTAACATATAAATCTAAATTTATGATGATGTAAGAGTCATTATATGGTATAATCCTAATTTCTTATTTCTTAGTTCCTACAATGCATTAGTAAATGATATCTAATTCAAAAGATAATTCATACTCTTTTGCAATGGAATGAGAGTAAGTAAAGTTTTGGGCTCAAGACCAAGTGTTGACCATGGGCCACCACCATAGTGTCTATTATGACAATAGCCACATCCACGATAGGGGTGGCAAGATTATACACGATTTGTGAACCCGACATAAAATTAGTAGGTTATGGGTTGAAGCTTAATGAGTTTATATCATATTCAAGTTGACACGACTGACCCGTTTAATAAACGGGTTGGGTTAGTGTCTATAACCTGGAAACTGTTTGACTTGTCTGACCCGTTTAATTAAATGACATTTTACCAATATACCCTTCAAACCCTAGGTATATAAACTTATTAGTTGTTATGGTTTATTTTCTTTGACATATTATGATTGATTATTTGTGATATTGAGATATGCTTTAGTTTTAAATGATTATTTGTGATATAGAGATATGCTTTAGTTTTGAATTTTATATTAAAAATATTTATTTGTTTGGTTTTTCATAATTCATATCAATTTGGTAAAAAATAAAATTAGTTTTTTTTTTCTTTTCATTTTGTTAAAATCTGATAAACAGGTTGACACGATTGACTCATTTAATAAATGAGTTATGTTAAGATTGAGGAATCCTGACCCGTTTAATAAACATGTTGGGTTAGGGTTGACTCATATAGTCAAATACTCATAAGTAACATTACATGAACCCGAAACGCAAACACGAATTGCCATCCCTAATGCATGAGTCTTAGGAGATTTTAAATCCACAACAGTATTATGGGATTTAAAGATTTTACATAATTCATACGTGATGTTTCTCAATTAGAATTTATTGAGAATAAAAAGAATATTATCGCAAAAAACGTTCTAGGATGATTTTTCAAGTATCATCCTTGAATTTTGATGTGGTTGTCAATTTAGTCAATTAACTTACCATTTGAACAATTAACTATTTAAATATTAAGTTTATGACAAATCAAGCATTTTGTTAATATTTTCCATTAAAAGTAACAAATTTAATCATGTATGTTTATAAGAAATCAAATCTTTTATTAATATCTTTCATTAAAGTATAATAAATTTAATTATATGAAACGACAAACCAATGAATTTGATTTGTCAATTGTCATGTCTTAATGTCCTTATTATGGTGTAATGGCGTCTCCAACAATTCAATGAATTTGATTGAATGAAAAGACCCCTTTTGTTAAGGAAATCTAAAAAACATGAGAAATGGATTCAGAAAATTCTTTTGATCCAGCAAGGTTTTACATGGATGCCAAAGGTAAAACAGCTTAGCACCTTTGGTTGAAATTGAAAAATAAAGTAATGTTGATAACAAGAGGTTATTGCTTTTGGTCTTGGATCTTTTTTCAATTTATTTTATTTTATTTTTTTGTCTAATGCTGGTGATCTTCAATTTGTAAAGGCTAGAAAGTTACTGCTTACTCTGGCCACTTTTCATTCATGCCATCCATATCCTTCATCTTCCACCTTGATAAACTTTGATAGATCAAATAAACCTTTTTTTTTTAAAATTATTTTTTATTGAAAAAATATCACACACACTTTATATATATATAAAGGAAAGATCATATACTCTTATACATGCTTTCATGGTATTATTTCATGACTCCATGATATGAAAACGATTTTCGGAGTTTAAAAATGACAGACTCTTTTGTCGTATATAATCAAATGGTGTTTATTGCTTGTCATCTTTTTTTTTGATGAATACTTGTCATCAATCCTTTTTGTTTTTAATTAAAAAAATTTATTTATTTATTTTATTTTAGTTGTTATCATAATATACTTCCCTTTTATATATATAAATATATATATATATATATATATTGCTTGTCATCTTTACATATTTACAGAATGCAGAGTCAAGGGGGGGGGGGGGGTGACAGGTGTACATTTAGGATTCAGCTAGCAACAACTTTTTATTTGTTATAAACGAAAAGATGGATAAATATTTTGTGTTTTCAACTTTTTAGAAATTTTAACTCAAACAGTTTGTTTCTTGACAACACAAAAATGTTGTTTAGTGAAACTAATTTTTATGAGTTTAAGGGAAAAAAAAACATACTTAAAACTTATGATAAAATAATAAAATGTTATTTTCTAAAAATATAAAACCCAAAAAGGTAATTTTGCGCTTTCTAAATTTAGAATAATTTTGATTTTTTTCCCTAATGTTTGACACCATTTTGAATTTCATCATTCCGAAGTCTTTTTACTCTTCCTACCAAACAAGAAGCCAAAGTTGAGAATTTGGCTCACAAGAGGTTGTAAGCTCAACCAGAAGACCAAGAAGGTTATTGATAATAAAGAGAGTGAAACTTAATTGGGTTGATATCTATTGGGGGAGAAAGAGAGAGATTGGGTGGAGATACAAGGAGGAGAAAGGAAAAGAGAGAAGAGATAATAATTTTTTTTTTGGGGGTTAAATTTTTCTTTTTATTTATCTATTTTAAAATAATGTGACATGTTTTAATTAGATTAAAGAATTTGTTTATTTTATATATTTTGATTAGAATACAAATCACACACTTTAAGTTTGGGATGATTTCAATTTTAGTCCTTATGTGACATTTAATTGTAATGTTATTAACAAAAATGAATAAAATGATGAAATTCAAAATAGTGTCAAAGATTAAGAACTAAAATCAAAATCACCCCCAAACTATAGTCAAATGTAAATAAGCAAATCCTATAATTTCTAGATTTCGTTATATAAATAAATCAATGACAATTATATATATATGCCATTTTTTATTTATAAGATATATTAGTTTACCTATATTAACCTAATTTTAAATGAAGAGAAAAGAAAAAAAAATTCAATTTCCATTATGATAGAATATAAAATATATTTATACATGTATATATAATGTTGGCACAATTACTTTTTCTAATATAATGAAAATATTAATTATTTTGACAAAAAATTGGTCTCAAGTCCAACTTTACATTCCCTAAAAAAAAAAAAAAAAAAAAAAAAAGTCCAACTTTACAAGTAGGGATGGCAAAAATATTTGGCCTTACCCCACTTAGTCCCATGCGGATTTTTCTAGTCCTAAAGAGGTGATGGGGGCAAAGATAGGATTTGCTTGCTTCATCTTGAATTTACATATACATATTTTTTTAATATACTTAAATTATATATACATATAATTCAATATTTTTTATACATCTTCTCAAATTTTTTTTATACATATTTTAGTTATAATTAATTAATTTATATTATGTATTCTATTACCATTTCCAAAGTACTCTCGCGGGCACACTTTCCCTTCATGTTTCATCTTTATTTCATCATTCTCATTAAAATTAGTAAAACATCTATAACCTGCCCTAATCTTGTTCAACGCTAGTTTTCCTCTTTGTGAATAGGAGATGAGACACCCATAATCCAATTTTGCCCTACCACTTTACATCCCTATTTAAAAGTTGAATCAAGTGGGGACTTGTTGTAAAATGAATTGAAAAGGCAAATTTTGAATATTTTTGTTTTGGAGGTATAAGCATGGCATTAGTCAATAAGCAAGAGGATCAAGAGTTTTGTAACTCAACATGTTGAAATTATAATTATAAAAAAGATATAAAAAAAGAGAATAAAATTGGGGTGAAACTTGAAAGTTGAAACAGTAGTGCCTACTCTCCAAAGACAACTAGACAAGTAGTTGAGACTTGAGAGTTACAAATCAGATAGGCGTTAAAAGAAAGATAAATAGACGATTGGATCCCCAAAAAAAAAAAAAAAAAATTTTTTTAATACAAAAATAAAACAAAAACAAAGAATCATTCTGATTCATCTTTGATTCTCTGTTTTGCTTTGTTATACTATTAAACTTTTGTTTAAACTTTAAAGTTTAAACCAAATCACCAAAACTCAGGATAGACACAAAAAAGAAAAAAAAAAAAAAAACACGAAGAGAATGAATCTGTACGCACACGACCTTTCTCTGTTGGACTACAACCTCAATTTCTCCGATCCCATCCTCGAACCCTTCTCAAATTCCGCTACTACCCCTTACCCCGACGACGACGACGATTCCGTTGGCAACCACAAGGGCAATTCCGGTAACGAAAACAATGATATCAACAAGCAGCGCGTGGTTCGCACGCGCAGCCCTCCCCGGCACCGCCACGACGGCACGTCGCCGCTCCCTTTGGGAATGGACTGGAGTCCTCCTCCTCGCAAATGGGTATTCTCTCTTTTCTTCTTTGATCCACTTTTTAATCTCTTTTTTTTTTTTTTTTTTGGTGGTGGTGTTGAATTTTAATTAATGGGTTTTGTCAATTTGTTAGTAAATAGTTTTGTTTTTGAATTGGTGGAGCTGTTGTTATGATTGAATTTGATTTATGTGACTGATTTTCATGATATCAGAATTTTTTAAATTTTTTTTAGTTTGTGGGGTTTTTATTGATTTTGTTATTATTATTATTATTATTGTTTTTTTTTGGAAGTTTGTTCTTGCTTTGAAGTGGCCTAATTTGGTTTATGTGTCTAAAAAAACAGTTTCCATGATTGCCACCGTGAATAATTTGCATGGTTTTTCGTTTCACGGTTTTTATATACAGAATGATTGAATTGTCTGATTGATAGCTGTTAGAGACATCATTAGTAAAATATGTGTAGCGGCGAGATGGTTGATAGCCTGTGAATTCATGCTTGATTGCTAGAGAGTTAGCACTTAGGACCTGTTTGGGGAATGTGCGGAGGGGTGGAAAGGAATGGAATGGAAATTGCTTCATGTTTACTTCAGCTGGAAAGGTCTCTTTATTGATTAGTAATTGAATTTTGAATTTTTGCGTGTAATTCTTTAGAGGAGTTCTATATTTAATGCTTGTATGTATAGCTTTCCCTTTCTTTCTAATATAATTTTGTTACTTTTATGTATAAACTGTAAATAAGGTTAATGATCCCAAGATGTTATATATTGTGTGATGCCATTTTTGTGATTGTAATTTTTCTTCTATGTATTCTTTTGATATTTGGTGGCTGAGGTTAGATCAGCCGGCATAGAGTTTTTTTGCTTTTCTCAGTGGTCAATGATTTAATGCTGTACAGGCACATATTCCAGAGCTTGGAATTCAGGTTGTTATAAATTTTTCCATTTGTGATAATATTTCCTATTTTTTGAATGTAGGACGGACGTGACACTGTTTGGCCACTTGATTTTCATTCTGGTTGGAGTTTTTGCGTCACAATTCCTTCTTGGGTTTTCCTTTCCAAATCAAGAGGTTCAGATCCTGTGGTGGTATATATATATATTTTTAATTTGTTTTAATCTAATTTTTAAACCACTCTGCTATTTTCCAGTTTGGCTTGTATTTTTATATATCTGCATCTCTCTTACTGGCAGTTTCTTTTTTTCTTTTATTTTTTTGTCCCTGGACAGTTCAGTCATTCTTACACCTGTATAATACACAACTGACTACTCATTTGACATTACAGTTGTGTTTTTGAGTGTTTTACCTTAGATAACATCTATCTTTATTTGTTCTATTGTTTAAATTTTGAATAACTATAAAATTATCATTCTTGTTTGTTTCATAGAACTATCTATAATAATGATCTAAGATTAGTTGCTATTGGTCATGCAACTTGAATGTCAAGAAACTTTTGTGGCCTTTTCTTGTCTATTTCCATCATCTTTGTCCATAATATGTCCATGTAAATCAAATGAAAGTTTGTTTCATAAGTAACAGGTTAATGCACCAGTGAGGACATGTTAATTTAGAAGGTAACAAAGACTATGATTTTGGATAGGATAGAATGGAGTAGAAGAATACATGTGGCCAACCTTTAGCCGATTTCAAAGTTCCCCTAAAGCTTTGTTGTTGTAATAGAGAGTTGGATAAAAGCTGTCTTGTTTTATCCATTTTTTTTTAAATTTTAAATTGTGCTTGTTGGGTTTACATTGCTGTAATATTCTAGATTATGCATTTTTCTTCCACTCCTTTGTCTTCTATATAACAAAAATTTCGTGAGGTTCAATTTGGCATTTTAAATGATTGTGGAGATAGTTTGTTTCTCTGTTTATTGATAGTTGAGTTGTCGAATTCATTGAAGCAATGGGGATTTTCACTTGCGAATGTTAAAATGTGAGTAGTTAGAGTACTTTAGCGAAGTTTCTGCAACTTTTAGTAGTAATGTACTTTATCTGGCTCTATGTAAATTTTGGTTTAATTGTACCCAGCTCTAGTTATTTTCTATTTTAACATTCATGGATAACAGTTTTACAGGGTTCAAGTTGGTCTACAATCGCCGGAAGGGATCACCACTACACGAGGGATATTACGAAGATTTAACGATTTTTTAGAACTTTTTTCTGAAGTAAGTGGAATTTATTATTTTGTAATTCTTCAGGAGTAGTTTGTATTTGACCTATCTTCTCTTTTGAATAAAATTATTATTTTTACTTATAAAGAAAAGAGTAAGTGACTTTTTATTATCTTTCTTTTTATGTATCACCCTAAATAGTGCACTATTTACTTTCCTACACTATTATATGCATTTTTGTTTATTTTCCAAAAATAAAAGAAAAATCCATAAATGTTCTAACCTTTGTTGTTCTCTTCTATACTGAAAGCATCATATCATTTCAATATTGTGTTTGGAGAGTATTTTCATTCTTTTACTGGCTTTTTTGTAGGTCAAAAAGGTATTTCCAATGAAAAATGTGCCCCCAGCTCCTCCAAGGAGGATTTTTAGAAAGAAGAGCCGAACTCTGTTGGAAGAGGTAGGTTACGTGCTATCTGTGGTTATTCTCTCTCTCTCTCTCTCTATATATATGTGTGTGTGTGTGTGTGTGTATTTTGCAACAGGTTCTCATTATCTCTCTGTAAGTAGAATGCTTGATTGTCAGAAGTGGAAGTTTTGAGTTCTCCTATAGTTGTCTATTGTCCTGACTTGCTTTAAACCTGGCAGTAAAATTTAATTTTTCTAGGAGTTGAGTATTTTTGCTGAAGTTCATCAATGTTTATGGAATTAACAATCTGATTTTATCGACCTGAAACTATAAAAGGATCTGAATGTCAACATTGGTTTAAACTTTTGCAAAAGCAGAACTACTACTGAAAACCTTATTAAACTGGAAGATTATTATATGTAGATCCCTGCTAAGAGCGGTATTTTTTGATAAAGTATTACTATTAGGTTCTTATTATGGGGCTTCCCCTTACTTTCCATGGAAAAGCATTTGGAAGGTAAAGATTGCTTCTAAGTTTTAAGGTAGCCTTTTTTATCAAGGACAGCAGCTTGGGGAAATATCGTTACTATGGAGAATCTTTAGATCGGACTATAAGCATTTTTGATTGGTGCTGTCTGTGCAAACTTAGTGAGGAGACAACTGACCACTTGTTACTTCATTGTGATCGTGTGTGACTTATGGTCAATGGTGTTGCCTTTTTGGCGTGCAATAGGTCATGCTGAGAAGGGTTGTGGAGTTGTTGGAGTGTTGGAGTGGGGGGCTTGGGAAGACATTATGCTGTTGATGTATTGGGGGCCATGCTGAATTGTGTTCTGTTTCTGTGGACCATTTTGAGGGAGAGAACCTCTGTACTTTTGATGGGGTTGAGCATTCATCTTGGAGCTAAAATTTCATCTTTTACATACCATGTTTGTTTGGTTTGCTGCCTTTAGTGGCCATTCCTTTTCTTCCTTAAAGGAATTTCTAGATTTATGTAAATTTAATGGGCTCTCCTTAAAGCACTTCCTGTGTACATGGGGGTCTTTTTCATTTTCTTCTTTGTTTCAATGAAGTATTGTCACTTAAATAAAAAAAAGAAAAAGAAATTTTGAACATAGAATTTCTTGGTCTACATGATAGTAGTTTGAGAATTGTGCGACTCAAATTGTCTGAGTACATCTCACAGTGTTGCTATATTGCTGTTTGTTGAGCTTTATAGTATATTTCCTTCTTTTATTAGAACACCTGTCGCACATGCTGACCTTTGGAAAACTGAAACTTCTATGCTGAAAGTTGCTTGGTTGTGCCTTTTCAATGCATAACTGAGGATTATCCAGAGGTTACATTTCACAGGAAAATGGCTTGGTCTGATGGTCATAGTCATCACTCTTGTTGCTGTTAGTTCCTGTATTGTATGAAAATTTCTGCTGTTACAGAGTAGGCTTTGATGAACTTGATGATCTTAAAACTTTCCTTAATTGGGTAAATCTTATTTTTGTTTCGCTTGTGTGTTTAGGATTTGAACACGTTACTCCATGAAGCTTCTGAAAGACTGTTTTTAAATTAAAAGCATGAAAATTGTAGAAATATACCTGAAGGGATTTTTTAATTTTTTTTTTTTTTAATTTTTATATAAATTTTGGACAAGCAGCTTGTGAAATGGATAATACATGGCCTATTTTGATTTGGCTTTGCAAATTCTAGGTTTCTTCTTCCAATTATCATGTCTAAATATTTGGTTTATGTATTCAATTATTAGTCTGCAATTTGAGGGCAATGGTCCACTTGTAGAATATTAGGCTGCATCATTGTGTGCACCTACAACTATGAAATTTAATTTTTCAATATGTACGTATATAAATTTAAACATCAAGCATATTTCTCTTTGAAATAACAGTAATAATATTCTCAAATTGGTTAGCTTGTTGCAGCGAAGGTGTTCTTTGGAGGATTGGATGGAAAAACTATTGTCAGACATTGATTTATCAAGAAGTGCTCCAGTGGCAACCTTTCTTGAGCTAGAAGCTGCGGCGAGGTCTTGTAGGTGTTTCCTGAATGCATCTTGGAATCAACATTATATTAGTTTTCTAATTCTTGAAATGAAGCCATGGTGATATTGAAAGTAGAATAACTTAATAGATAATACTCCGTGATCCATCAAAACTCATTTGTATTCTTGTATTTTTTTTTTCAGCTTTCAATGATGAGAATCAGGAAATTCCAAATAATTCTTCCACTAGTGACATGTTTCCATCATCTCTGTACCATGCCAACTCAGATGTTTCTCTGTTTGCTGATAGTTCATTCATTGCATCAGATCTTGGTCATGATACTCCTTATGAGATATCTGAGGTTGGATCGCCAAGGCATGGAAATAATAGTTCTGCTGATCTTGGCATGGAGAATTCAATATCTGAACAAGACTTAATTGATCCAACTGAAATGACTGCCAGATATGGCATGTTTAACAGAAGGTTCATTCAGGGGAGTCTGCAAAGATATTCCAGGCGTAGAATGCATACAGGGAATGAGGGTAACATTGTAGGCAGGGATGAAGTAATTGAGAATACTTCTAACGCTAAACCTCTCCGCATGGACGGAACTGAGTTTTTTCCTGCACTAGGGGATTACAAGCTGGATGGCCATGTTCGAAGACTCTCAGCAGAGAGTGTTGGAAGTGACTTGAGTTCTTTAAGAGCTAGTGAAATATCAAATATAGGGGCAGCCAATATATTTGGTGATTTCACCCTTGATCATTCTGAAGGTTCTGAAGCTTTGAGAAACACAGATTCTTTTGAGAATCCAAATATACAGCTTCCAAGGGATTCACTGGTTGCTCTTCCATCTGATCAACGACTTAAATTGAACAGGGTACTTGTTACCATGCAGCGGAGGCTAGCCACAGCAAAAACAGATTTGGAGGATCTAATAGCAAGATTGAATCAAGAAGCTACTGTTAGACAATTCCTCACAACGAAGGTATATATTATAACAGTTATACACTTTTTTTACCTATCTAAAAAAAATGTGATTCTGTTTCTTCAATGTCCATTTCCCAGTTTTTTGCCCCTTTCTAGTTCAAATAATTAGCATCGGGCTATCCAATAGCTTCAGGGTGTTTCTCAACGTTAAAATTGGTATAATATAAACTTTATTTCCTCTTCAAAAAAAAAGGGGGGGGGGGGGGTACGGCTGCCTACCAATAACTTCCCTCAAAGCCCGCAAAAGTGGGAGCTTTGTGCACTAGGTATGACCATTATTGCTATTTTGGTAAGAAGCATGAAAATAGCAGACTGTTTTATTATGATCTAGTTGTGCCATACAAGTATTTTATTTGAGCATATGTTACTTGTCTCTTCATTTTTTTGGAAGAATTTGAATTTAGATGGAAGTTTTCTTCTACCTAGTACTCTGTTTTTCTATTGATGTTGGTAAATTTAGATCTTTGCAAGTCCTAAAACGAATCAATTTCTAACTTCTAAATGCTTATTTTGGTCTTGAATGTGGCAAACAAAGAATGTCCTCACATTGAGACTTGAGTGACATCATATGGTTAGATGTGTATGGAAACATGAACTAGATTAAAATTTATTTGATCATGTGAAATGAGCATTGTGGTTGTTGATCCATTCTTTTAGTTTATCCTGTACCTTACTAGAAGGATTAGGTGAAGCCTCACCTGATGGACCTATCTGAGATAAACTGTGGATGTGGCTTTTTTATCCTTAAAATATATTTTCTGTTTACAGAATTAGAAAATGTGGACATGGGCTGAACTAATATTATTGCAGGTTATTGGACATGACATCAGACATGACATCAGGCAATTATTTTAAATGAGTCTTATTCACTAAATGGACCTTTCTTCATTGCAGATTTTATTTTTACGCGTCCTAGTCATTATGAGTAGATGTGGAATTAGGTTCCTTTTTTTATTATTTATTTATTTATTTATTTTTTAAAGTAAATCCATTGAAAAAGCACTAAAGGGGCACAACCCAAGAACATGGCGAGTATACAAAGGAATGCCCGAAGGGAAAAAGGTTACTAGGCATGGGATTAGTAATGCATTTTCAGAATTTAGGTTTGTTCAATGTAATATGACCAACTATGCTTTATGGTACCGAATGTTACTATTAAGAAGTAACATATCCATAAAGTGAGTTGTTGAAATGAGAATGTTAAAAATGGATAATCAGGAACACGCGAAAAGATGAGATTCAAAACAAGAAAATCTGCATAAAGATAGGGGTAGTCCTTGTAGATGAAAAGATGAGGGAGAGCCACTTTGGATGGTTTGGTCATGTTTAGAGAAGAGAGGTTAATAAACCGGTAAAAAAGAGTGAGTTGATCCTAGTTGAGGGAATAAAAAAAAAAGTATAGGAAGGCCAAAAATAATATTAGTAGAAGTTATAAAAAATGACTTGTCAATTTGGGAAGTAACATAAAGAATGACTTCAAATAGAATAGAATGAAAGAAGAGAATACATGTGGCCAACTAATTACTCTATCGAGTATCCATCGCCGTCCCCAAAAGATTTGGGACTAAGGCTTTGTTGTTGTTATTGTTGTTGTTATTGTTGTTGTTGTTGTCAATGCAATTACTTTATCTTGGTATTGACCTTGATTTTGTGGGAAGTTTTCTTTCTCACAGTTACAATAGAACTTTGCTGATTTTAATTAAAAAAAGATTGAATGTAAATCTAATTATGACTACGTAACATACTTCAAGATCAATTTAAGGGGATCTTCTTTTATAGGTCAAAGATTTGGAAGTGGAACTTGAAACTACTAGACAGAATTGTATAGATAACATGCAGCAGGCGGTTTTAACCGAAAGGGAAAGATTTACTCAAATGCAGTGGGATGTGGAGGAGCTTCGGAGTAAGTGTTTGGAGCTGGAACTAAAATTGAAAACTGAACAGGTATGGTATTTCCTACCATTATCATTTAATTGGATCTCCTTGTCATTTTTATTTTTGAGGGGCTTCAGTTAATAATGTGGAACAATGTTGCAGGATGAAAAGGTACGTGCAGAGTCAACAAAAACTGCAGTCATTCAGGAAAACAAAATGTTGCTGCAGGAGTTAGATGATGCTAGAGAACAGATTGAGAACTTGCAGAAACATCATGAAGAGTTTGAGGTGAAATCAAAGGCAGATGTAAAACTGCTTATTAAGGAAGTCAAATCTCTTCGAAATTCCCAGTTAGAATTGAAGCAGGATCTCAGCCGTGTAATGAAAGAGAAATTAGAAGTAGAGGTAACATCCTTTTTGTTTATGTACATACATTATTATAAAATGAAGTTTCTGTTTCTATCATATGTTTTGAAGTAACATTTTCATTTTAATATTTCCTGATTCTTATTGATAATTAGTAATTGGTGTATTTCCCCATGCACTAGAATTGCCCCCTTATGAGTTTGTCTTTTTATAGTGAATTACTTATTAAAAAAGGTTTATTAGTTTTTATATGTATAACCAACAAAGGAATTTTTTTTTTGGTTTAATTACACAGTTGGTCCTCAAACCGTGACTCTTGTTTCATAATCGTACTTGTCCTTTTAAGTGTTTCATTTTAGTCCTTACTTTTAAAATCATTTAAAAAAAAATTATTTGCTGTTAACTTGTTAACGAAAATGTTGATGTGGCAAATGTTTTGTTTTATTTAAAATTAATTCTTAAATGAAATGTGTTGACGATAACTACAAAGCCTTAGTACCAAATTTTGGGGTTGGCTATGGATCCCCAACAAATTAGTCAAGGTCAGCCACTTGCATTCTTTTTCTCCATTCTATTCTATCTAAAGTCATATTATTTGTTGCTTCTTTTATTTTTGATATGCATATTATCTGTTGCTTCTTAATTGTCATGTCCTGTTTTACTACTACTAAGGTTATTTTTTGTCTTCCTATACTTGTTTTCATTTCCTCAAGTTGAATCGACTCACAATTTCTTTTTGATGCATTTGTTGCTCTCTTCTGAACATGACAAGACCATCTCAAGTGACTCTCCTTTATTTTTTTCATCAGTATGGGGCCACCCTATTTATAAGAGGATTTTCTCATTTCAAATCCTATCTTTCTATGCATATACTCATCCATCTTAACTTTCTCATTACATCTACACTTAAATTATGAATATGTTGCTTCATAGCAACCCAACATTCACTGCCACAAAGCATAGCTAATCTTATAGCATAATAGCAATCTTATAAAATTTTCCCTTTTAACTTAACAGTTATAATATTCTAGGATCACACTATTGGAAAACATAGTTTTGCATCTCATACAAATCAAGCTGCGGAAATTAATGGATCTACTTCATTCATGTGAGATAACATGGAATACCTGAATTTTAGAAACATAATAGAATGGCGTACCTTATTGTAGTGAAATTCAAGACAAAGAAGAAGATTGAACTTGGCAAGACCTTCAATCTTCACCCCAATTCCACATATGCTCAAGGTGTGTGGTTTCTCAATTAGTTCTGTACTCACTTTCTTTTTCTAAAAACTTGTGTTCTTTTAAAAATTGTTTTATTTTGTTTCACTCTTATGTACTAATAATTACCTAGGCAGTTATTTATTATTAAATAATTAATTGATCATATTATTGAGTTGGCCTTTTGGGACAACTCAAATGGGCTATTGTGTGTGGTTTGGGATGGGACCAAAGGGACAAATAAAGCTCTAGTTTCAATGGGCTTCAGGCTTAACTATCAACTCTTGACAAAGCCTAGAGTGCAATTATATTTATATGGTGGTATTAAATATAATTAATGGTAACTTTGGGCTTGTCAAGAGTTGATAGATAAAGCCCGAAGCCCATTTGAGCTAGAGCTTTATTTGCCCCTTTAGTCTCATCCCAAGCCCTAATTGGACTAGCCCAAAAGGTCAACTCAATTAGATAATTAGTTAGTTATTTAATAAGAGTTATTAAATAAATAATTTCCAAGTAGTTATTAGTATGTATGAGTGAAACAAAAGAAAATAGTTTTTGAAAAAGAAGACAAGTTTTCAGAAAGAGAAAGTGCATACAAAACTGATTGAGAGACCACATATCTTGGGCATATGTGGAATTGGGGTGAAGATTGAAGGTCTTCCCAAGTTCAATCTTCTTCTTTGTTTTAAATTTCACCACATTAAGGTACGCATTTCTATTCTTTGTTTCTAAAATTTAGATATTCCATGTTATTTCACATGAACGAAGTAGATCCAATATTTTCCGCTGCTTGTTTTGTGTGAGATGCAAAACTATGTTTTCCAACAATTGGTACATAATAGCAATTTAATAAAATTTTCCCTTTTATCCTATGATTGACATCCACTTCAATCTCTCAATAATTAACTTTCTTGCTGCCCAAACAGCCTAACAAACCTCCCTCAACCAACAGCAATGTTGATGAGGACCCAAAGAAGGGACCCTCCACGAGGGGTGGTTCTTCCAATGTCTGTGGAGCAAGTGCGATGAGCTGGCGGTCCTAAACAACTCTCAACCACCACACACTGTGGCGGAATACCTGCAAACTTCCCCCATGGCCGAATCTCCACAAAAATTTCCCCCATGGCCAAATCATTAACCCATTCAAAACTTATATTAAAGATCCAAACACCCAAAGAACAACCAAACCAATAAACCCGTCCAAATTTTGTCAAACCCAAATGAAACCCAAGGCCACAACTGCCTTGGCCAAAACCCTAGCACTCACACCAAAACTAGCTTCAGATCCATTATTGGCCAACAATACCACTAGCAACCCAGCTTGCAACTTGCCTACATCAGATCTTTGATTATTCACACCAAGTTGAGGCTTGTTGCAAGGACATCCACAACTGGATGATAGACCCCGATTGTCGGACCACCATAGGATTTGTCACCACTTTGCTGCAAAGGATAGTGGCTGCTATGCCATTGGTGCTGTTGAGCAGCACACTAAAAGTGTGCCAACAAAGATTTGAGGAGGCCAAGATTGAAGCATCACAAGGCCGAGATTGAGTTAGAGAGCGATAGAGTTGCTGGGGATTTCATTTCTTCCCCAACTACTCTCTCTCTCTAACTCAAATCACCTAAGTTCATGCGAGTAGCATGTTAACTTATTTTGTTGATTTGGCCTTTTTCTTTCCCTTTGCTTTATTTAGATATACATGTAGGCTCCATGTCATTTAAAAATTATTTTTAACTACACATTAGCATTTTCTGTTACTGAGTCAACAGCAAGGACTTTTTCGAAATGATTTAAAAATTGTAAGGACTAAAATGAATCATTTAAAAGTATAAGGTTGAGTTTGAAGCAAGATGTAAAGTCTGAGGACTAAATGTGCAATTAAACCAAAATCTTCTTAGATTTAAAAAAGAATGCAAGGCTGGAGTTATGGTCTCAATTCTCAAATTATGGCCATATTTCCATGAAACTAGGCTATAAAATGAACTAAGCAGCTTGTGAGCAGCTCAAGTTTCACTTTTTATGATGTTAATTTGGGATCATTTATTAATTAACTGAACCAAGCTCAATCTCAATTGGTTAACAAAATAAGCTTGTTCAAAGCTATTCTTGGCTTGATATGTTTATGAACACTAAAGATAATACTTTCAGTGGTTACTATATGTTACTAATTATTTTTTTTGGGGTAAAAAACGCCTCTATATATGTCTTGTTTTATAAATACTATTGCTAAGTTTTTATAAGCATTTGTATGAAGTTAATTTTTTTAACCAATTTAACAGAGCCCATGAACAAGCTCTCAAGTTCCTTCGGGAAATTAACAAACCAAGCTTGAACTTCTACACAAGTCCAGCCTGAGTTCTCAAGCTCTTTTTTACAAGCTTGAACATCTTAGTTCAGTTTGGCTTGTTTACCACCCTACATGAAGCAATACATGTTCAGGGGTTTATTGCCTGGTGGTTGTATCTGCTGTGGCTTTTGGTGAAGAAATGTGAAGTAAGATTTAGTTGAAGTATTTGATTGAAGGGTCATAACCATACGGACTAACCAAATGAGCAATTTTTTTAAAATAAATTTTTTAATTGCATTTATTATTATTATTGATTGATAAGTACATACTTTTTTTTATATTTTATTTATTTATTTAAAGTTTTATTCATTGATAATTTAGTTACACACACCCAATGGGGCGGGCTTTAACCCACGACCTTGACCTCTATATAAGGGGAGGGGGTGCCAGTTGAGCTAGGGCTCATTGGCAACAATTGCTTTATTAGGTTTAGAAACAACCAAGACCAACTAAGAAAATTCTTTAGTTTTAGAAACTTGTCTTGTATCAAACAACAAACGGATAGAAATTCTACTTTTCTGAGATTAGGAGACAACCAATTGATTGGGTTACACATACATAGGTGCCCACACAGACTACACCAAAAGCACCATATAAAAAGACCAGACAACAAAGTCTTTTGGATATTCAAATAATTGATCTCTCACTAGTGCCTAATATTTCAAACTAATTCCCAATCAGGATGTAACTGTTTCTGGTTAATAACTTTGTCTTGCTGATTGGGTTGTGTTTAGACTTTCAATTGTTGCTAATTCAGAACATTTGCAAAACCCATCTGTTTCATGCTGTTGTTTCTTGTGTATCTTTCAGAGATTTCTTCACAAGGAAAGGCAAAGAATGGAGCTTGCTAGTACTGCTAATGCAAAGTTGCTGCATGAATGTGGAATTCTTCGTGATAGGCTTCAAGAATGTAGTGTTAATTTTCTTGTTGAAGAGGAAGATAAATTAATTGTGGACACTTCATTACCATCTGATGCAATAGATCTGTTGACAACATCTGACAATAGAATTGGTCTCCTACTAGCAGAGGTATCTTTCAAACCTTGAGTCAGTGCTCTCTTTTGTTTGTTGTAATGTCCTTGGCAATCTAAATTTTGAAGACTGGTGTTAAGAGATTATTTTGGGTGCGAAACTTTTTCATTCTCTGTTTCTCTGTTTGTGTGTGTGTGTTTTGCTAAGCATAAATAGGAGGGATCAAACCTAGATATTAACCCCACAAAGGGGGCTGCTATTTTTGATTTTTACTATAATATTTTTCTTCTAATTTTTGTCTCTGCACTCATCTGTGAGGGTGCATGATTTTTATTGACAAAAATCATTTTGTACTTGCAAGCACATGATTAATGGCTAAGTGTCAAGTAATCACTAATTCATGTGGCATGCTAGCAGGTTCAACCATTAAGTTGGTGGTTGGACCACTTGATAATATGTAATAAATTATTTTAATATGAAGGGTGTATATGTTATTGTCTTTACATCTAACATAGTTATACATCACGTGTTTATGTGTTATATAAATTTACTTGTGAACATGTATAAATATGTATTATGGTGGCTATGTATGTGTGGGAATACAAAGGTGAGCTGCATAGCGTTTATGTGCTGTTGCTTCCTTAAAACGTTTTATTTTCTATGTTACAAAACTACTCAGCTCACCTGGCTAGTCCAGCCCCATAAATTTAGATCTGTTCTGCTTGGCTGGTTTGCACCTGTACAGTCCAGTTTGATCTGGTTCAAATAACATTTCTTTGTTTCGGAGTTTCACTTTCTTTTTAAAGTTTTTTTTTTTTTTTGTGGGGGGGGGGGGGGGGGGGGGGGGGGACAGAATATTCACTTGGTTGTGAATTTGCTATTGTAGGGTATTAAACTTACATGTATGCCATTCATTAATGAAAAGAGCCTGGATTATTGGCTATATCAATTAGCCAACATTCAGACTTCAGGTCCACCGTGATAATAAATTTCTGACCAAATTGCCAAGAGCCTTGTTGCTCCAATTGGTTGATGCCTCCTGGTGATCCAGCGTTCAAATCCCCCCCTCCCCTATTGTAACTATTAATTTATATAAAAAAAAGAAACACATTTCTGTCTAAATTATTTGGCATCTGGGTATATGGGTCCCCTTTACGATAGTCCAGCATTCTGTGGAAACTGGAGGTTCTGGGTATATAGGTACCCTTTATGACAGTCCAGTATTCTGTAGAAACTGGAGGTTCTGTTTGGACTAGAGTTATAGTTCATCTGCTTCTATCGGTACTAAAATACCACCAAGTTCTACATTTGGAATTAAGCCTGCGAGGGAGTATGGTTATTTACTATTTAAAAAAATTTAAAGAAACTGGACTCTAAGTCTAGCACATTCAGAACTGGTCTTGTCCTTGTATGTATGCATATAAACTGGGATAACTGTCCAGCAGATTTATGTCTGGTTCAGTGTTGGTTTTGATATGCTAATGGTTATTAGGGAACAGGCTAGTGATTTACATGTTCACTTGTTTCTTTTTGAGAATGTCCTGGTTCTCCCACCCAGGCACCCACCCACCCCCACACCCAATTTACTGGCTTTGCTGGTGTACTGACATCATTATTACTAGCTTGTGAAAGAAAAAGGGGTAGTTTGTCAGTTTTTGCTAACTAGGTTTTGTTTGTTCTTGTCGTTGGCAACTTGGCTTAAAATGGCTGATGCCTTCTAGTCGTTTTCATCTTTATCTGACATGTGATGTAGTCTTTGAGTGAATTTAATGACAATTTTCAGACGATGGTAGTATCTCGGTATAAAACAGTAGTTAAAACTCTGCTTGTTCTTCTGTCAATGCGCAGTTCCTTCAAATTTTTTTCTCTCTAGCCTAGAAATGGGAAAACCCCAACGTGTTATTCATATATCTATATCTTTTTCTGTTATAAAGAAAACCCAAATTGTTTGTATTGCGTGTACTTGAATGCTGTGGGCATGACAAGTAGAAGGGTGATCATTTCACACTTCAGAACAGCACCATGATGGCAAATTCTATGCAGTTCTTGCTTAATATTTTAAATGTCTTTGTATTCATTTAAAGCACTTGGGTGCATTTCAGGCTGATAAAAAACGAGAACTTATTATGTAAAAAAAAAAAATGAAATGAGAAGTTATTAATGTAAAAAAATCAAATTTAATGAGTGCAGATTTCAAATGTTATTTGAAAATATACTTTATTATTTATTTTAATGTTACATCTTATTTCTTCTATCGAACTGCGTATTTGAATCCTGACTTGATTTCAAATGGCTCATAAATTTGGAACAGGCACAACTCCTTGCCCAAGATGTGGAAAATGCTGTTGCAGCATTGGACGAAACTCGAAGTGTAAATGGCAATAATAAAAGGACAACTGATGATGAGTTGAGAATAATGCTGGCGGATGTATTCGTTGACAATGCTACATTAAGAAAACAGGTGAACTCGGTCATCCGTTGTGCCCTAAACACAAATTTGAAGTCAGAGAAAGATGATGATGATGATGATGAGGAAGTTCCCGTCAGAAAAACTGTTCTAAGCAAATTTTTAGAAAGATGAAATAGTCGAACTTGTAAATTAATATTTGTTTATTACTTTGTATGGCAGATTCTACTTTATCATCATAGTAAATGCAATAGAAGGTCATCTAATTTTATAGTTCCATAAGAGGTCTGTGCTTGAATAACATTGTTGTATCATATTGTTTTCTCAAATATATTAATTTAAGAAGCATAGAGGGACTTACTTACAAAGCAATATCTTTTTTGCAAACTTCACTGATTTGTGTAAAATAACTGCTCAAAACTTTTTATTTAGCTTTGTGAAATAATCAAACTGTCCACCTTGAAGCCCTCTTTAGTGCTCTGCTGCTCAGTTTTCTAATAACCTAAAAACAAAAATAAACAAAATAAGCTGCATAACTCACTGTTGTACTGTGAAAAAAAGTGAAACTTAAAAAGTGTCTACCTACAAAATAAACAAAATAAGTTGCGTATTGTAAGCCGAAGCAAATGAACTAGCCATTGTGGCTGGGGATTGTGTTTGTTACCTGATCTGGAATCTTGTGTGGAAAAGCTTTTGTGGAATAGGGATTGTGTTTGTTAAAAGGAAATTCACAGAAAAATAATCTTGGCAATAATTTGTATTTTCTCTTTCCTGTTTAATGAAAAATTTTAAAATCTTGGAAGTTAAGGTCATCCATTATTGGAACTAAAGAAAAAGGTCTGCTTTAGAAGAAAAAAAAAAATTACTCGGGAATTCCTTTTTTTTTTTTTTTTTTTTGGAGGTTATTCCTCTCCTAAGTTAATTTGTGGAGAATTTCCCTCGTATATAAAACACATTGAAATAATAAAAATACAAAATTGTCTTAGCAAATGGTTTCCATCATAAGTATTTTCAAGGTGGCAAAATTTTTCTTAAAAATACATTTTTTACGTATCTCAAATTTCATCGTCTTTGTACATGCCGACGTAGTATAAACTTTTCCATGAATAAAAAAGCAAAGAAATGGACCTTGGACAATAAAACTATTATTACTCTTTACTTATAAAAGTTTTCTTCTTCTTAAACATACAGGCACATTAATTGATGATTCACTTGAGCAAATTTCCCAATGGCCTAAATGGTTTTTATTTTGAAGTGGATATAGGATGCAATTGTTGATTTCACTTTCTCAGTGAAACTATAATTTTACTTTAGTGGATTTTTTTCTAATTTTTTTAATGGAAATAATGAGATTCGAATCCTATGGAATTAGTTCTATGATAATTGCTCTTTACCAGCAAAATAAGACGTCAATAACTTTAAAAAATAAATACATTTATAGAACTTTGGCAGGACTCCATATGCAAACCTTTGTTTTTAAAAATTGGTACAAAGCAAGTGTGTATATACATACACACTTAGTAATGCTAGAATTCACGAGGTATTTAATTTTTTGGTGATATTTTTCATGGTAAGTGATAATTGGAATGATTTATTTTAACATGAACCCACTACAAATATCTCTTTTATCAATCCTAACATGTTTAAAAATTCATTATAATTTCTGCTTACGTGAATATCAAATAGATGACACATGTTTCTTTTTAAATAAGAGTGATACATACACCAATTTTTTTTTTTTTTTGATAAGTGATACATACACCAATTAAGTGATGAGATAGAATGCTAGTTGAAAAGAATTTTTATTTTATTTTATTTTTTAATTTTCCATCTTAAAGAATGCATCACAAGGAAGAGCCCCAAGCTATTAGATCATAGGATGAAATTGTAAATAAGAAGTAGTATATTAGATCAAATATAAAAAATAAAATAACTTTAAAGTTACGTTTCCAAACTCATTAAATTTGTTCTACTTCATGATTATTATTTTTTGTATATAGCCATTTAAATTTAAGTTATTAACGCGTATATTTATTCTTTTAATTATTTTTGTTTTTATAAATTATTAATTGTTAAATGTAGTGTGTTAGCTTGTATATATGCATATGTAATGTTTATGTTTATATTTGAGTGTTAAATTTGGATAGCAAAAGTACTTTCAATATGCATTCAAGAGAGGCATATTTGATGCACTCTTTTCAAAGAAATCCCTAATCATCTTTTTGGCAACATTCTTAGGAATCTGCTTAACAACCACTTCAATTGATGACCTTGTTGCAGAGGTCTATTTTAACTTCAACAATTTTTCTTACAAATTGTTTTGAAAAAATTTTCAATGATTTTATTTCTAACTTTTTAGTCCACCATAATGTCGCTTGAACTATTTAATTTGTCCATCTGCTGAATCATTATTTCATTGCACTCCTAGTTATTGATTTTCGAATTCATTTAGGGTTTTTTATTTATATTTTTTCCTTCAAAATTATAGGATTTTTCTAGCTAAAAGATTTTATCCGCAAGTCCAATAACCACAGAGAGAGGATAGCATACCGATTTTTTTTTTTTTTTTTTTTGGTTTAATGGGAGAGGAGAGAGAAATGATTGGACAAAATTTAATAACAGATATTTTAATAAATTATTGCATTTGATTTTTTTTAATGAAAATTCTTTTGATTTTGAATATTGATAACAGTAAGTATGTTGAATTTTAACATTTTTATCTATTAGTAGATTATCCACATATCTAATAACTCATGTATATATAATAAGAAATAAAAATTATATGTCCAAGTCCATGGAGATGGGGAACTAACACTCTAGAGTCGCATATAATTCTTCTCTCTCTCTCTCTCTCCAAACACTCAAAAAAAAAAAAAAAAAAAAAAATTATTGAGAAAGCATTACTGAACAGAAAGCACAAAATTATGTAGACATCCTTTCTGATTCAATGTTAATTGGAAAGGTATATAGGAATTGAGAACAAGATGAACCTCATTATTTATAAAATTACTAATCAATCTATTTCTTGTTAAGAAATAATTAAAATAATACAATATGAAATGAGCTAGAATAAAGTATCTTTTTCAATGACTTAGGGCTCCTTATATAAGGGATTCTACATTACACATATGGGTGTCAAACTTTCTTTTTCATAAAAAAGAAGAAGAAGCTTTTTAGGGTTTTTGGCACACATCCCTCGCTTGCAAACCTATGTTATTCTTGCTTCCTCTATTGCCCTTATTTCCAACTTGCCAAGGCTTTGTGTTCCACGTGTCCACCATTTCTCTCTCTCTCTGCTCTCTCTCTCTGAGATGCTTATCCACTTCAATCCTCACTCATATCACATGCCATCACTGTGATCACTTCAATTTTCTTTAAATCTATTGAGATTAGAATTTTTTGTAGAATGTGAGATAATGCAAGATTGCAATTTCAGTTAGAGGCAAGTGGGTTAGGATGATGAGTTGGGTGTTTATGTTACTATTAGTGCCTCGCAATGATCAAGATAATGGTTTTTAGATGGAATGATTTAAAATATAGTTCATAGTTTATAAATTAACTAGATGAGAAAACAAAAAGGTTTTTAGATAACATGAATTAAAATATAGTTCACAGTTTATAAATTAAATAGATGAGAAAAACAAAAAAAGTCATATAAAAAATAACGTGCAGTAAAATATTTTGTTATATATGAGAAAATAACTTATGTTAATCATTTTATAAACATATTGTATGCATAAGTAATAATATTTATAACTGTCTATATTACTATTTAAGGGATTTCTAAGCTAGCTTTCAAGCCGTTTAAGCTGTGACCTCCTAAGTCTTGAATATCCCAAATTATCCCCTCCTTGTTCACTTTCAAGTTTTCAATTAAGGAGGACAAATTCGTAAAATAAAAGCTCACAATTTAAAACCTTCAACTAAACCCACGTTTTTTTTTTTTTTTGAGAGAGTTTCAACTAAACCCACGTTTTCAGCTATCTACAATCTCGTTACTTTCTCCTTATTAAATAAAGTTTATGTTTATTAACATGTTTGAGTTAAGTTTAGACAAATGTTTGAGGAGGGTAAGTCGCTCTAGAGGTACACTCCTTTAAGACTCTTTCCAACTACTCATAACATAGGTGCTATGCCTCTAGATATTGTTTGCTTGAAAATACATGCCCCGTGCAAATTTATTAAAATTTTGCAAATAATTAATTTAGAGTATGAGTTAAGCATAAATTTTTGTTTCTTTTGAAAGTAACAACAATTTTATTGATAAATATGAAATCAAAATTGTGCCCGAAAAGCCTAACGAATTAGTATTGTGCTGTTGAATATAACAGCGTTGGGTCTCTTTCTTCTAAACAACCTTTCATACTTTAGGTTATTTTTCATAATTGTGAAAAACCTTTCTTCTGTCACGTCCTATGAAAAACATTAAAATTATAATTACAGTATAAAATAAAATGGATTAAACACGTAAATAATTTTGGTGTTTAACATAAATAATGTTCAATAAAATTAAGTCATATCACATTAAAATATAATTTATACTATTTTTAAGAGGATTCTTCTGTTTAGGGTAGACAATTCAACTATCCCAAAAGGGGATATACTCTTCTTCCCTGTTATATTGTTTTTTTTTTTTGTTTCTTTTCTTAGAGATTTTTTCTTTACTTGTTAGATTTAAAAAAAAATATTTTGTAGCTCAAACTTTTGTTATGACTATTAAAATCTTGATATTTTTAGTTTAATTTATGTGTATCGCATAGTAAAAAAAACATATAAAATGAATGTAAAAAAATTATTTGATTTCTTAAATAAAGTTTATGTTGAACTACATGTTTATGTTTATGTTTAGGAAAATGCATGTTGAGGGCAAGTTGCTCTAAAGGTACACTTAGACTTGGTTAAAACTCCCACCTTATTTCGCTTGAAATGGCATGCCTGGTGTAAATTCAATGAAGTTTTGTAAATAATTTATTGAAATTTGATATTTTTATTGTTTTTGAATAATATAATTTTATAGTTTATTGTTATAAGTAAAATTTTGATGAATTTTGTTCACAAAAATTCAAGTAAATGTAAATTATCCAAATCATCATTTTCTCAAAATTTATGAGATGAGGAGAATTACCACCACTTGAAGATGACAAAAATAATGGTATTGTCATGTTAGGTATAGATTTTCCTTATATATGTGTGTGTGTGTGTGTGTGTGTATAAAGCCAAAACTGAAAGAAGAACCAATTAGTTTCTAAATTGGAGTCTAATTTTGTGCCATGTGTCAATTCAATTTTTTAATTTTGGTGCAGGTGTTCAACATAGACTTTTAGTGTATGAAAAGAGATTAATGAATGGAAAATTATGATACTAAAAAAAAAAAAAAAAAAGAAGCCTTGTCGCATGCATGAAGCACATGTGATGAGGCTAGTATAATGTTAAAAAATTACTGAAGACAACCAAGCCTCCAAGAAATGTGGAGAGATAAGAGAGGGAATTAGAGAGATTATTTAGTTGTCTTAGGTTAATTATTCAATAATGAGTACACAATTCAGTTGCTAGCTATCTATAACCAATTTTGGTATTTACTAAAGCCTCTATTTCTTTTTCGATTTAATGAAATCCATAATACTTTTTGTAAGTGATATTGTGCTTCTTAATTGTCCTTAGTCTTTTGATAAATGTATAATCTTGCCATAAAAGTTTGAAAAGAGATTAATGAATGGAAAATTATGATACTAAAAAAAAAAAAAAAAAGCCTTGTCGCATGCATGAAGCGCATGTGATGAGGCTGATATAATGTTAAAAAACTACTGAAGACAACCAAGCCTCCAAGAAATGTGGAGAGATAAGAGAGGGAACTAGAGAGATTATTTAGTTGTTTTAGATTAATTATTCAGTTATGAGTACACAATTCAGTTGCTAGCTATCTATAACCAATTTTGGTATTTACTAAAGCCTCTATTTCTTTTTCCATTTAATGAAATCCATAATACTTTTTGCAAGTGATATTGTGCTTCTTAATCGTCCTTAATCTTTTGATAAATGTATAATCTTGCCATAAAAGTTTAATGTAGAAAATGGTATTTGGGAGTAATTTTAGGAGTACACCATATAGTTTGGTTAGTCATTCAGCTTTAGTAGGGAAGTGATTTCTAGAATTGTGCTTATCCTTTTGTATAATTTGGTAGTAGTATAACCCTAAAGGGGTTGGCTTAGTGGTTCCTAGGGCCTTATGATATCCATGAGATTTTAAGTTTGAAATTTCTTGATATTCGAAAAGGTTTGGATACCCTTACTTGTCAAAAAGAAAAAAAAAAAAAAATTAGCAGTTGGTCTCCATTTAGTAGAAACTAGATGATGTCCCGTGTGATGCACGGACTATTTTACAATTTTTTTTGAAATCATTTATATATATATATTTATATATATATATATATATATATTAAGACCTACATATAGTACTTATTTTGTTATATAATATTTATATTTGCTTACAATATTATTGAATACTTTAAAACTTGATTTTCTTAATTCATATTTTATTAAAAAATTTGTATAACACTATAAGACTATAACATACTATAATATTTACTGTTAAAATTAAGTAGATTTTATTTTTTAAACTAATTAAATGATTTCGAAATCTATAAATAAGAATTTAAAGTATAAAATATTTATATAATTTAAAATTACATAAATTTAAGCAACCTACCAAACACTTCCTCAACCACTCTATTCTCACAACAAAATATGGAAACCTCAATCGCAAACACCCAATTCATTATCTCAATGAAATTAAGGAAATTATTTTTAAGTATCAACATCAAGAGAATGTAATTAAATAAAGAGAAATTGGCTAAAAACACATCAATTTATCAAAATTTATTTGTTTTTAGTTGGGCTCCCATATCCTTTAAAAAAAAGCGAAAAATACTTTGAAATCATCATCAATTTTTATTTTTATTACTATGGCTCATACCGCACAAAACAACCAAAAAAAAAAAAAAAAAAAAAAAAAAAAAAAAAAAAAACCCTACAAATTATGAGTTATAACACAAAATAAAAAATAGTTGACTTCATAAATAATCAATTAGATTTTTTTTTTCCTTTTTCTTTAATTCTAAAACAAAATACATTTATGAATTTCCCAAACCAAAATCTCAAACACCCAAAGACTCAAAGCGAATCACAACCTTCACAAAATCCACAACATCCGATTTCAACATCAAAACCGTAAGCTACCATCACTGAATAAAAAATGCAATCCCCCTTCTTTGGTCATAGCCTACTCACATTAGTTAGAATCAAATGGTACCACAATGCTGAAGTTATGTATGTGTCTTTAAAAGGCTGAAGATAAATGACATCGTTTTTGTCTAAGTGTATTTGAGATGAGATGGCATGAAGGGTTGTTGTGGGCATGTGTATATAAAGGAGTAGAAGTGAAAAGGGTGAATAGAAATGCAAAGAGTTTTTTATGTGTGAGAGAGAGGAAAAATCTTGAAATATTGAACCAAATAAAAGAAATAGTAGTCTTAAAACATTGAATAAAAAATGTAACAAAAAGTAGTTTTGAAACATTGAACCAAAGGAAATAAAGAGTCCTTATTTTTAAATTTATTCTTATCTCTAATACGGCTTAAGAATATTTTAATTCTTTTCATAGAGTGTGCCACATGCAGAACCTCATGCTTTTCCGCATGAGGTCTCTGCTTTTATATATATATATATATTGATTTTATCTATTTTGGTAAAATTTACTGAAACTAATCATATTTCTCATTTTTGTTTTTTTAATGGATCGGATTTGAGTAATACCCATACCGACCTGAAAATTCGGGTTTTTACCCAAATTCGACTTGATTCTTTTTACCCATGACAATTTAGGTAAAATGCGAAAGTTTCAGGTTGGTTCGGGTATCCATTATCCATTATATTTGGCCATCCCTAAGATAATCTTAGGAAATATTAAATTTATAAAAATAAATATTCATCTTAGATAATTTTAGTAATAATTTAAGTATATTAATCACAATTAGGTTTGACCAAATAACTGAAGAATGTTAACATTACCTTATACCTTGATTTATTCTTAAAATTACCACAAAAAATTAATAAAATAGGATATGAAATGAAGAAAGTACAAAAATATGAAGAGTATGATTCAATTTGGCATTTAGAACGTCAGAAGACACTTTACTCTAAAACCTCATAAGATATCTCTCCATTTTCTTCGAATGGTCCAAGACGTCATTATGTGCATATATATATATATTTTTTTTTTGAGAGAGTTTCAACTTATGACGTCCGCTTCTGATGATAACTCTTTATCATCAGATCAAGACATCAATCAATTTTTTGGTGTAGGCGGGGATTAAACCCCAGATCTCTTATTCAATTATCAGAGACTTTACCAGTTGACCTAATATTCTAATAAAATTAGGTGAGACCATTATAATAAAATGTGGAGAAAATTTCAAATGAATTTGACTCAATAAAAATAATAGTATGTGTTGCAAGAAAAATTAGACAATTCCTTACCTTAAAATGTTATTTAAGTAGTTAAATTACCGATCTTCCAAGGAGATAGTAAGTTTAATCATTTAACCTAACATACGCGAATTAAAGCATTTATTCTAAGGTTTTTTTTTTTTTTTAAGGGAAATTACACTTTTCCATCTAAACTATATACTATTTTATACTTTGACCCCCTGAACTATCAAAAAGCACAATCGACTATTTTTTTTATTTTTATTTTATTTTTTGTTGTTAAGTCTTTGGCACTTTGTCATCTATTTTGCCATCAAGTCCTTGCCATCTGTTTTGCTGTTAAGTTTAACAAATTTTAGCATTAAAAGACCAAGTTACTCCTCTAAAGTCAGTTTTGGAAAGAGAGGTAAAATGAGTTCAATACTTAATTTCGTCATATTTAACACCAAAACAAACAATAGGGGGGACATTGAAACAAAAAATTCTTAGGTACTCCTAGAGTATGGTAAAATGACGACGCTTACTCCTCTCACATTCATGATGAACCCCACTATGAATTTAATGAGTAGACCTTATTATGAATATGAGAAGAGTGAACACCAATATTCTTTGTGCTCCTGAAGTACCTAGAATTACTCAATTGAAACATAATTATAACTTTGGGGATCAATCATGTATTTTGATGTTCAAAGGGCAAGTGTGAAATGAGATGTACTTTATTATGGTAAAGTGTAATGTCCCCTAAAAAGATTAAAAACTTCTATTTTTAGACTATCGGGATGCATTTTCCATGGACATTATGACATTTTTCTAACACACTTTGCAGTTTGCAAGGAAAATTTATGTACCTCTTTTATTAAATGAACCGCTAAATTGTTAGTTTCGTATTTTCATGATTCTTCATCTATTCAAGCTCAAAGTTTTGCTTGTAAATAGTAAAATTGGAGGGAAATTTCATTCTTTTTAACCTGGAACCATATTTACATTTGATCTAAACCCAGTCCGACTTGATCAAAATTTGGGTTCAACCAAAAATTTGTACAATACATTGTTCTGATGTCCGATCGTGGTTAACAAGCTTAGTCAAACCTTGTCTTTAGGCATTTTGGTAAAAATAACAAATTTTGAGTTGCATGAAATGTCTTGAGAAAATTGGGAGAGAGGGTGTTAAAATGAGATAGCGACTAACCAATTTACCCATGGATTAATCACTTTATTTAGGACTGATATTGAGTCGAGTTTACAGCCACTGCACCCCGACTCGATAAAGATCGAGTTTGCCAGGTAAAAACCTGACCCAACCTGAATATTCAGATCTATAATTGGGTTGGTTTCTCAGGTTAATCGGGTTGGGTCTTGGGTTGGCTTCTTTTATTTATTTTTTATATATTTTATTATTATATTTTTTTTAATGTTATTTTAGGCCTCTTTGTTTTCTAGGTTTTTGGAGATTTTCTTTAATATTGTGCATTTTTTCTATGGTTTAAACTTTAAACTTTCACATTAAGTATAGACTCATGTTCATAAAAAAGGAAAATAGCTAGACTTACTTATCACATAAAGGTTTATAGATCATTATATGCCACTAACTCATTAACTCCAAGAATAAAACTTCAAGGAAATGATTTTCCACAATTACTTACAGAACACCTTCATAAGAAAAAGAAAGTGAAAAACAAGGTATGACATTCTTTTGAAAAACTTAAAAACTTTTCTCTCATTCATAGAAAATGATATGACTTGTGTTCGGTGCATTAATGCACTAGACATGTTAGGATACGGACATGTGTCCGCATCCCAACGAGTCCAGTGCAACTAATGCACTGGACACAACCCCTTAGAAAACACATCCATTGATTTAAGCATTGGAGGGTTGGACTTAGTGGCGGCTTCAGGAATTTTTTTCAGGTATTCCTCAACAAGCATAAATTACACAATCTAATAAAAAGAAAATTTTATATATTGACAACAACAATAATAAAAAAACACACAAATATATAAAGTTTACAATTGCCTTCTACGAGTTTTCATATTTTGAAATCGTTGCATAATAGTCTCATTATCAATGTTACAAGCTACATCTCTTTCAATATACACAACCAAGCAATCATTCATCCACTGATCTCCCATTCGATTGCGCAGTTCATTATTTATATATTTCATTGCTGAAAAACTTCTTTCTACTATTGTAGTAGCGACAGGAAGGGTCAAAGCTAACTTCACAAGCAAATAGACTAATGGATAAGTCTCATGCTTTCCTGTGTTCACTAATTTTTCAGCAAGTTCATTAACTCCTTGAAGCTCTAAAAACAAGTCATTACTGTGCAAATTAAAAATGTAATTTTCAAGTTGAGAGTCAAGTGCCAAGATATCTGTCCCAAGAAAATCAGATGGATAGAACTTTGCTAGACATATCAACTTTTCCTTATCAAAAGCCACAAATGAATTACTTGGATTCTAGCAAGCTATACAAAGTAGCAAATCGGTATTTGCCTCTGAAAAACGGTTGTTAAGCTCTTGAAGTTGCATATCTATGACTGTGTAGAATAGCTCAACACAATAATGATGTAAATTTGTATTTTGTTGGGTGTTGCGTCGCGGCCTCCCACTAACTACAAATATTTTATCCATGTTCAAGATAAGAATATCATGTGTGGTACAAAATGAAGACACTTCAGTCAATAAAGATAACCATTCATCATCTCTCATCACTTGCAATCATTACTTAGACACTTTAACAAGATCCATAGCATTTACTCTATCTTGAATTTTTTTTTTTTTTTTTTTTTGCAATGCTATTGGCAACTCATTTGTGATCCCTAAAATGTGGAATTGACCTCATAATAGATCAAGCTTCAACTTTTTGGTCGGAGAGACCATCTTCTTCAATAATCTCAAGTACATCAACAACAACAGAGAACATCAAAATCAAGTTGAGAATCGTCCTATAATATGATCCCCAACATGTATCACCAGGACGTTTAAGATTTGTCTCTTGATTCAAACCTTGCCCACTTCTACGTACACCATTCTCTAAATCTTCTTTAATTTTGGCAAATTATGCATCTCGAAGAGCATCTCGTCTCTTACAAGAGTTTGACTTATTCTCTTTCAAAATTAAAGTTTTGAGACCATTAATATCACCTTGTATATTACTAGCCTTGTCATAACCTTGCCCACGTAGTTTCGATAAACTCAAATTATGTTCACAAAGTAAACATTCAATAGCATATTTGAGTGACAAAGCGGTGGTACTTGCTACATGTACAATACCAAGGAACCGCTCTATAATAATTCCTTTTTTGTTCACATAACGAAGAACGAGGGCCATTTGCTCTTTCACTGAGATATCATGTGACTCATAAACTAATATTGAAAAGAACCCATTGTCAAGATCCTTGATGATGGCTTTGGATGTTTCACGAGCAATTGCATTCACAATGTCTTTTTGAATTTCATGGTGGGTAAGCTTGCAATTTTTCGGAGCTTTTTGCAACACTTCATTGATAGATTCATTGTGATCCCTCAAAAATTTTAGAAGCTCAAGAAAATTTCCTTTATCACTTGAATCTTGAGATTCATTGTGACCACGAAAAGCTAATCCCCGGCATAAAAGGAATCTTATGCAATCAACTATTGCATTTAATTGAACCAGATATTCAATTTTATCTTGATTTGATTGCTTAACCAAAACACTTTGAATGTGTTGCTTTTCCTTCATTAGATCTTCACTCTTCTTGACAGCTTGGTTATGAGCACTATTAACTCCTCCAACATGGGAATTTAACTTCTCTTTCTAATTCCAAAGTTTGAATCCCTTCGTTACAAAAGTCTCACCTCTTCCTTGCTTACCAACATCTTGCCCAAATAGGTAGCAATATAAACAAAATACTGCATCCTTGTCTATACTATATTCCAACCACTTTCTATTTACATACCATTTGGATATAAATCGACGGGGCTTTCCAGAAAAATATGATAGAGGGTAATCATCATGGTTTTGGAAAACAAGTTGACAAGGGCCTTTTTGTAAATAATATCTTCTTATTTCATCATGATTATTAGGATGATAAGATGATATCTTTTCTTGTAGCCCAGGATCTGAAGGAAAATTTTCTAAGTTAAAGTCAACACGAATTCGCTTAGAAGATGAAGATGAATCTTGCACAGGCGATGAATCTTGGGTACGTGGTTTTCTTATCAAATATTTGTCCATAATTCTAGCAAAAGAATAAACAATAAACTATAAGTTCATTTGAAATATTAATAAAATTATTAATTATTGTTGTTTAGTTGTTTCATTAATTTGTTTGTCTTTTATAAACTATAATTTGTTATATTGTTGTTTCATTAATTATAAAATTATTAATTGTTGTTTAGCCTAACATAATTTAATTTGTTTGTCTTTTATAATGTATTGGTTAATTAAATTATTAATTATTATTTATTAGTTGCTTCATTATTTTTCTTTACTAACTATTAGCACACACCTATGTGCATTATTCACTGCCAACCCACTACTTGCCTAGTGCCAAGGTCCCGTTATAATTTAATTTTGTCTTTTTATTGGTAAGTTAGGCTAACTGGCAACTGCTTCTCATGCCTTTACTTCCCACCCGGCCCCATGCCTCCATCCACCCTCCACTCAACAGACAAGCCCTATGGCCCCAATCACAAGAGCCAATCAGATGATAAATTCACAATCACAAATCACAATAGACAATACACTAAAAGACAAACTCAGTGACTCACCAACACCAACGGATAAAGTCAAAATAGGGGCAAATATTAATAAAGTTACAATAAAGCTAAGCAATTTCACCAAAAAAAAAAAAAAAAAAAAAAAAAAAAAGAGAATCAGTCAATCAGATAAAGTCTTTAGTCTTAAAGAGAGAGAGACTCTCATTTCACTTTCAGACTTTCAGTCTTCAAATAAAAGAGAGAGAGACAGAGAGAAGTAAGAGAGAAAACCCATTAGAGAAAAAGAGAGAGTCAGAGAGAAGAAAAGTGTAAAGTAAAGATGAAATACCTTGAGGTTGAAGGAGAAGGGAGGCCTGAGGCTGAGGGGCGGCGCTGTCGGGCAGCACGTCGAGGCTACTGGCGAGGAAGGAATCTCTGATCCGACTGGCAATGACCAATCTCCAATCCGACTGGTGATAACCGATGAGCTCTATTGCTCAAGTTTGAGGCGGAGGCGCTATTCGTTGGTCATTGATGACTGATGAGGTTTTTTTTCTTTAGGTTAGGTTTCTCCGTTTCTAATTTCAGTTTTTGCTTTACTTGATGAATCGGCGGACGCATATATTGGGTTTTGGGATTTTTTTTTTCTTTTTTTTTGAGAATCCGTGGGTTTGCGATATCTGTTGGGTTTGCCATATGTTGTTTTTTTCTTTAGATTGAGTTTGCTTTCCCATCTATTGTTTAGGATTGATGTTGGGCTTTGGGCAGTGGGCTTGCTCTGTTACAATTTTTTTTTTTTTTTAGATTTTAGTTCAAAATTTTTTTTGGGGTTTTTTTTTTTTTTTTGCTTGAAAGTAGAACAGATAATTTTTTATTTTTTATTTGAAGTTGTTCCTGATTTTGCTTGAGGGTGTTCCTATTATTATTATTTTTTTTAAGGGTAAACAAATAAAAAAATTTAAATTATTATATATAAATTTTTATTTTTATTTTTTTAGGTCAGGGTGTTCCTAGGAACACACTGGACTCAACGTGACACCGCCACTGGTTGGACTCCAGCATTGCACCAATGTTCATTTAATCACTATTTTTGTAGGTATCTATTGTCCATGTCAATTATGTAACACCAAACACTTGAAAACATTTTTCAGTGGTATCACTTTTCACATTCATTTATGCTTAGATTTTTTCCCATTGAAAAAGTTGGGACCAAATTAAAGTTAGAAGGCAAATGATTTGATACATTTTGCCCTTGCAGAAATACGGAAACCGTGGAAGCATATGTTCTTGCGGTTAGAATTGTAAGAAAAGTTACTATATTTTACCTCTTGCATTGCCTACCAAAATTAGTATGCAATCAAATTCATTTGCTTTGAACAGATCTATATATGTTAGACCAGTAACAATATTACTTCAAGTCTTCAGCTACTACAAAAGCAATGGTAAATAAATACCAGTTACAGATCTATGTTAGACTTAGACCAGTAAGGAAGTAACTGGTTCAAAAAAGCCTTCAACTACTACAAAAACAATAGTAAATTAATATTGATGTTATTAAATAATTGTAATATTTCAACACCACGATTGCTCTATTATAATTTCCATACTCAGCCATATCTGGGCATCAATAGAAACTCTTTATTATTATTATTATTATTATTAAATTTTTTTTTATAATGACAGAAACTAAATTGAACTTCCAATATTGATGCAATTAAAAAAATTGTAATATTTCATCATTGTACACGCCCTGCAAACATTGCAGGTTATAAGCTAAGCTTATTTCTTGTAAATTTATCTAATATCTAATATATAATATAATATGGTATGATATACTAAATTAAAAAATTGAGAGAATGAACAATTTTAAAAACTCATGAATACCTCATATTATGTCAAAAAATCCAGTCCTATAAGTAAAACATAAAAATAAAAATAATCAAGTTTATCCAAAATAGTCCTACAATTAAAAAACTTCTCGATAATTATAATAATAGAAAGTACCTGTGCATAGCAGGAATTTTAGGCTAGTTATGATATACTACTACTTGTCCCAACATCTTAACTAGTTAGAAAGAGTGAATTTAATCATTTAATCACCATTTTAATAGATAACTTCCTTACAACAATAATCTCAAGGGATTGATCTAGTGGTTACCGAGGTCTCATGAGATCTATGAGGTTTGTGTTCAAAACTCCTAAGTCCTACCAAGCATCTTGGAGCCACTCCAAGAGATTCCTCAATGAAATTATAGTGTGTAGGATGGAGCTAGGGACCACACACAACTAAAGTAAGCTTTATTTACGTCTACAATAAAATTTTTTTTTCCTCTTTAAGCAAGTTACAAAATTTATTCAATTATTCCATTTCTAACATGAAATAAACCTTCTCCATCTTGAAATTATTTTTGATGGAAAATTGGTAATTAAATGCCCTTTTGTAGTCACTAAGTTTTTTGTCTTACTTTAAAGCAGCCATCACTACCACTACACACCCTTAGTAAGATGGTTACCCTACAAGTATAAGTACTTGTAAGGTGTGGAGGGCAAGGTCTGAGGTTTAAGTCTTCAAAAAGGAGTTTTACACACATATACACTTACACTATGTTTGGATTGAGAGGAAGATAAGGAAAAGGAAGAGAAATTAAATCTTTTCCGCTGTTTGGATGGCATGAGAGAAAAGAAAATGAGCTAAATTTGTTAAGAAACCTTATTCTTTTTCTCTTCTCTTCCATTCCCTTCCCTTAAACTAAACATAGGGTTAGATTAGGTTAGAGTAGAATTTCTATATTATATCAAAAAAAAGAAAAAAAAAAAGAAAAAGAAGAAGAAGCAACCATCGCCTCCTAGCAACCATGCCTACTGTTGGAGAGATAACACACTAGGCAACGTAGTTAATATAACACTCATTCTTCTCATTATTATTCATCGTGAGATTTCATTCACATGTATATATCCAACACCTACAATAGAAAATTATCTTATTAAATAGTCTCTATATCAGCCTTAAATTATTGATTATGTTGCCATGCCATTAGTCAAAATTTAGATAATTTAGCAATACAGATTTAAATAGATTATTTTAAATTGAGAAATGATTTGTAATAAATTGCAATAATTATAATTTATTTAAGATAAGAGGTTTAAGTGTATACAAATTAAAAGGTAAAAAATACTTGTCTAAGTAAATAAGATGGAAAATCCCATAAATAAAAAAAGATGAAAAAAAAAGTCAGCGATGATGTTTTCTAAAAAAATGATTCATTTTTTCAAAAAGCATTTTCTATAAAACTATATCATTTTCCTATATTTGGTAGCAATCTTAAATAAGTTGAAAAATAATCTCCTAACTTCCCTTATTTAAGGGAAAACAATTTAAATTGTTTTCCAAAAAAATTAAGGGAAAACAATTTTTAAAAATAAATCATACTTTTTATGTTGATTAAAGATAATTTTTCTTTAACTCATTTTTTCTAATGTTACTAAACAATGAAAAATACGAAAAATTATATCTATACAATGTTTTCCGTCGAAACAAACACAGCATATTGAGAATAAAAGAAAACTATGAGGGTACGTATCTACTAGACAAATGTACGTACCATAAACGTGAAGGATACTATATATTTGTTAAATAGTATATGACTAGAGCCTCAGCCATCTTTATTTTTGAGTAGCAGATGGTTAAACGTATTGAGAATAAAAGAAACCCAAATTGGAATTGGAGGTGCATGGTGCACCTAGCGCTGATGGCTGCCTCCGAAATATACCTTTATTAATAATTCAGATTTCAGAAGGCTGGCCGTAGGGATGGCAATTTTTCCCCGCCCCGCTTAACCTGCCCCTCTCCGCTTCGCCCCGCGCGGATTTTTCCCGCCCCGCAAAGGTGGTGGGGTGGGGATGGAGCAAGATTTTAGTCCCGCACCACGGGGCGGGGCAAGGATGAGTTTAGACTTTTTAAACCCACCCCGCCCCGCCCCTCCTCGTCCCGCCCCACCCCGCGTTACTAAGGGTTATAATTGTAATTTTTTCATACCCTAAAACCCTACTATTTAAACAAACATATTAATATTAGTATATTTTATTCTACCCAATGTGGTTCTTTGCCTTTATTTTGTTATGTGTTATACTATGAGATTTTATTTTTTTAATTTTTTTTTAATGATTGTCTTGTTAAACACTTGGATATATTATTCAATTTAAAAAAAAAAATTGATTTGATTTGATGGGATAAATTTAGTTATAATTTCAAGTATATTTTTATTAATGAAATAGGTTTCATTAAAAAAATTGTACTAGTTGTAGGGCAAATTAACAAAAAGTAGAGTTTTACGGGGTGGGGTAGGGCTTCGTGGGGCCCTAAGGGGCGGGGATGGGGTGAGAAAGTTTTCCCCGTCATGCGGGACGGGACGGGGCGGGGATGGGGCAAGACAAAACCATGCGGGGCGGGGACGAAGACCCCATCCTTCGGCCCGCCCCGCCCCATTGCCATCCCCCTTGGCCAGACCCATTGTTTCATACGCAACCAAAAAAATAAAAAAAAATTCCTTCAAGATATTTTTCAAAAGCTTGGCTGTGTATTAATTAGTATTATGAAGACAGCCAAGGATGCAATGAAGCATGGACATAGGTATGACACGACGACATGAAAATTTTTGAAACATTAGGACACGAGTATATATACGGTTGATATAAATATATATATATATAAATTATTAAATATATTCTTGTTTTTATTTTTAAATATTGTTAACATTTATTTTTTCATATAATGTTAAACATAGCAATAAAGGATAATAAAAGTGAATTCATGACTAATATATGATGTTCAAAAATTAGAATACAGATCAAGAATAAGATTTAAAAGATTCAATAAGAAAAGATAATTAGATAAATTTTCAAGATTAAAACTAAAAAAAAAAAAAAAATAAGAGCCAGCTAGCACACAAGTGCAACAGTGTCCTAGATGGCACGTCATTCCAAATAAAGTACCTGTACTGTCTAAAAAGGATGTAAAATTGTGCATGATCCTGCATGGTTGGTTTGATCTTTCAAAATCAGTAAGTGGGTAAAAAGAGTTTCCCCCATTGCTCACATCCATGTACCTTTCTCTTGCTTATCAATTTCCAGAAGACATACTTTTCTTTTTGCTAATAGAAGGAAAAGGACACATGAATTTCACTTATATTTTCAGGTTGGTTTTTTTTTTTTTTAGTTCGAAAATGATGAAGTTATCTTAATCATTGTAGTCGCATTTACTTAATATTCTGTTATTTTGTTGTTTTGTTCTTGCATTCATTTTTCATGATGGGACACTGTTGGAAAACGAGATGTCACTCCTCACAATCATTTATGCATAGATTTTTCTCTACAGAACATGGGAACCAAATTAGATTAATTAGACTAGACTTCATAGGAAGTCGAAGTTGAATTTTTGGTATTGTTTGATAGTGAAAAATGAAAATACACTAGCCACTTATTCCAGAGATTAACCTGTTAATTACTCATAAATTTATTTAACCATTATTTTAGTACTCATATCACATGTGGGTTCAAGCTTCCCTAAGTCCAACGCGATTTTAACATTTTTACTGATTGGAGCTAGGTACAGAATTTAAACCCAGGATATTATTAGGACTAAATAGTATGTTATATATATACTCATTTTACATAAACTCTTTTACAAAATATTTAAGATTTCATGTGTTGATGTTCACATTTTAAAATGTGAAAAGGTAATATCCACATCTAAAATATGAAAAGTTGAAGTGAAATAATGAGTTTGAGAGAATTATCACCCTATCAGTTGCTCTGATACCATAAACATACATTATGTTTAAGTAAAGTATAACTTCATTTTTGGCATGTAATTGGGTATATATAATAAAATTTTCTTTGAATATCATCTTTAGGAGCATATAGGCCGCATATATTCAGGTCTTATTGAGTTGTCGTAAATATTAAGGAAGTATTTTCTTTTTTGTTTTTGTTTTTTCAATTGAAAAATGAGTATTATTTACACCAAGATATTACAAAAACCAGAACATAACTAGCCACCTCAAAGAGTGGGAATAGCCAAGAAGTTAAAAAAACAAAACAGGATACAAAAAAGAGGGGCAATGAGCCAATGACTAAAATCTATCTTTAGTTGCTGTAAGACACCATGTTTGCTAAAAAGTTTTCACACTTATTTGCTTCATGGAATATGGGCTAGAACACCACCCTCCATTCATGCCTCAACAAAACATAAAAGCAAAGGTGCAGTTTTTTATGCTGAGCAAGAGATAGGGAAAAAGTCACCTTTGTTAAGAATGCACGAATTTAAGACAAACCCTATCATTTTATTGTCAAGTGAGCCAATCGATTTTTGTCTGATGAACGGCATTTACAATTTACCACAAATATTGACCAGTATTGTTTTAATATCTATTTGAAGTATTAATAATATGACAAGAGATCAATGAATAAAAATATTTTAAGAACCCTAGTATAAAGTTTTTATTTATTTTTAAATTAGAAACACCAATATAAAAATATTTTAGAAATTTCAAAGGAATCCATTAAAAAGAATATAGACTTACCATTCCCTTATGAACTCCCAAACGGAGCCTAAATGAACTTGAAATTTTCAAAGAATGTCATTATAGTAAGAGGAAAATGTTAACGAATATTTTAAAGCTTCGTTTGGAAGTTCATAAGGGAATGAAATGGAATGGAATAGAATGATCATAAGGGAATAGAAATGAATGGAATGTATTTAAGTAACGGAAATGAATGGAAAAGAATAGAATAAAATGGAATTAAGTAATCTTGATTGGATGTTTTAAAATAAAGGAATAGAAATGAATGAGAATGAATGGAATGTAAGTAATCTTGTTTGGGAGTAACATGGAGGGAATGTAATGGAATCATTTTATGACAATATTACTATTAGACTCCTATTTTAAAATAAAAGGTTGAATATATAGGGGTATTTTGGGAGTTTTAGTAAAAAATTTATTAAATCTAATTTCATTCCCTCCCATTCCTCTCAATTTTGGGGGGAATATAAATTTGAGATTTTAAGGGAATAGAAAGAAATGAGTGTTTCCTCCTACCCATTCCATTCGCTCCCACTTAAACTCCCAAACAAGGGAATGAACTTTCCATTTCTTCCATTAAAACTCCCAAACAAGGAAAGAGAAGAATATTCTAAAATTATTCATTTCATTCATTTCTATTCCATTCTCTCCTCCCAAACGGGGCCTAAGGGTATTGATTTAGGAACTATTTTTAGAAATATTTTATGGGAAAATGATAAAGTAAATAATTTTTTTAACAGCTTTTTATATTTCCTATGAAAGTGGTGTTAAAACTTTCCTAATATGATTTATTAACAATTGGCTTAAGAGCACTCGTTAACATGACCCATAGTAAAATATAGAAGATCCAAGGTGAACCGTAAACATCATCGTCTCCATTATCCAAAACAACTATTCTAGAAGCTCAAAATTTACTCTCTTAAAAGTAACAGATCGAAAGGGAAGCCAAAAAAATTAAAAAATAAATAAATAATTTTTTTTAATATTTAAAAAAAAAAAAAAACTTAACCAGTGCGATAAAGAATTATTGAATGTGGTAGATGATGCTTGTAGTTTGTTCTCTCATAGGCTTTCTCCAGCTTTGCCCTCTGTTTTGGCTAGTTAGTTTTGTTATGCAGCTTCCCTTTAACCAAAAAAAAGAGAAAAGAAATTAAAGAGAATTATTGAATGTAGGCATTGAGCCATATAAAAGTCAAAATTTAGAAGATTGCATGTAACTTCACGGGGTCGGAGCAATGTTTGTTATTTGTTTATCCTTTTATATATATATATATATATGTGTGTGTGCGCGCGCGCGCGCGCAAATCTTAAAAACGTCTGTGATTAGGTCACTCATCACCTAACCAATAAACTAGTAGCCTGTCATGAAAGTTCAACCCAATTAGTCTACATGACATTTTTTCTCACCCAATGGACAAACAAAGTACACAATATAAATAAATCAATGCAATTTAGGAGGAATCAAATGAAAGGATATCAATTCAAATCTTGGATTTTCGAATTTAGCTATTAGCGGCAGATGAGAAGCTAATAGCTAGAAAGTGAACTAGAATAGAGACATGATGAGTTTAAGGTTCTATTTCTATATCTTGGTTTTGTATGCAAGCATTACTATCCGGACCCAATGCCGTGGTGAAATCTGTCTGCCAAAGGACCATGTTGCTTTCTTCATTTTTGGGGATTCAGTAGTTGATGATGGAAACAATAACTATATCAATACCACTACTGGTTTCCAGTCAAATTTTGCGCCTTATGGGGAAACTTTCTTCAGGTACCCAACTGGGAGATCTTCTAATGGCCGTCTAATTACAGATTTCATTGGTAAGATATAGTTATATATATGTTGATTTCTTTTGGACTTGAATTGTTGCTCAAATTGGTTTCTCAAAAAAAAAAAAAAAAAGAATTGTTGCTTAAATTAAATTTTTGTAGCATTATTGCAGCCGAGTATGCAAAATTGCCGCAAATTCCACCATATCTACATTCTGGTTATCAGCGGTTTATTGATGGGGCTAACTTTGCATCAATTGGAGCTGGTGCTCTTGATGAAACTAATCAAGGGATGGTATGCATTCTATCTAATTATGTACCGGGGATTCTTATATGAAATATTACACATTTACATATGAATTTAGTCGCATGTTATTTTAAATGATATATATAACAGTACATTTCACTTGAAATAGAGTGGTATTGCCATGGTTCCTTTTGTCAATATTGGATATATATTACCCAAATTCAAATCCTTGCATTAGCCTCAGATACTTCTGCTTATGTTGGGACACGATACTTACAAAATATAGCTCTCGTTCTTTTATATACATTTATATATATATATATATATATATATATATATATATATATATATATATTACAATTTACAAACTATGTTCTTATAACATAAGCGCATCTACTGAGTATTATTGCCTTATGTTCTTTTTTGCTCTTTGTCAGATGATAAGCCTGAACACTCAACTCAATTATTTCAATAACTTGGAGACTATTGAGGCAAGAACTAGGTGAAAAAGAAGTGATGATGCCGTAAAATTACCAGTGAGTCACACGACCATCCTACACTCGAAGCAATACCTACACAATGGAAGAGAGAACCTTCAAGAGAGCACCGGTGTGGTGCCGGCCGAATACCCTCCGAAGGTCAAGTTAGAATTTTTCACAACTCTAGAGTGTTAGAGAGGGTAAATTATGCGTATCTCGATTTGTGAGAGTATTGGGCTTTTATAGTAGTAGAAGGTTGACACCTCTTCCTTGGTGCGAAAGTCTTTTGCTTGTAGGACTCTACTTGAATAGTTCCAAACGTGATTCACAAAATATTTCCTTGTAGAGAAGATCTGCATGTATCTTCCAGAATCCTTGTCTTGCTAGGATTCCATTTACCTTGGGATTCCATGGTGATTAAGTGTGTATCGCAAGTATTTTCCATCTAGGGTTTTTGCTATATCTATTCATATTGGACCTTTGAACAAGTTGGGCTTGCCCTTTATCGGCCCACGGACATGGATCCGTCAGGCCCATTTTATAGGGCCCGTCGTGCTATATTTTTATCCTCTTCAGTTGCCCCCTTCACCCTACGGGTCCGTCATCGTCGAGAGACAGGAGCAGCGGAGTGACGGTTCAAAGTTTATGGGATGACGGTTCAAAGTTAATGGGATGACGGTTCAAAGACCAGTGGGTCGACGGTTTCATCGCGGATGCCGTCAACTGTGCAAACGTCTGACAAGTTGTCCGGAAGCCATTATGGCGCATGACACATGTCGTCCTTCGATTGGATTTTATCTCGGATTGAAGCGTCGCTTCATCTTCCGTGCACTTTCTCTATAAATACCAGGGTTTACCTTCTTTATTTCTTCATTTTCAGCTGAAACATATTGTCAAAGCGCAATCCATCATCCTTGTCAGAGACCACCCCGTTCAACTTGCTACATCCGTCATCGACACACTTCCTCCTCCGTCCACTTACAAAAATTGGTAAGCGCTTTTTTTCCACGAATCCTGCAAATATACCGCCCTTCTTATTTTAATTAATTTTTTTCCTAAACTTTATACACCCGTCATAATTTCTAGATCCGTCTGAGTCTTAGGTTTTGTCATCACGTGTAGGCGATGTTTAGTGCGTCAAGTAACCAGTCATTCATCCGTGACGGGGTGGATTACGAGGAAGTATATCCGTCCGGTTATAGAGACTCAGAGAGTCCAGGTGAAGAGAGGACCTCGTCTGCCTCCTCCTCCTCCTCAACATATGAGGATATGGAGATGGCTGATCAAGAAGAGGTTTCTGATACCAGTGAGGAGCGAACAATAAGATCCGTCGTAGGTGCTGATGGACTTAGGGAGTTCATCATGCTACCGGAATGGACGGTGAATAATTTTGTGTCTACTATCAAGGAGAATCACTTCAAAACACTTAGGGATAATTATCAAATTCCAGAAAACATCCCCATCTGTCTGCCCTATAAGTTAGAGAAATGCTACTATGAAGGGGTGGAAGGTGTCGGAGTGTATGAACAGATGCTGAAGGCGGGACTTAGGTTCCCTCTAAGCTCCTTTCATTGTGAGCTTCTCAAATGTTTGGGCTTATCCGTCAATCAAGTGTTGCCGAATGCCTGGAGGGTTTTCATAGCAATGGAGATCCTGTATGGTGCCATGACTGACGGTGCCAGAAGTCTGACGATGAGAGAATTCCTTCACTGCTACCGTCCGGACGAGATTGACAAGTCAAGGGGGATGTATAGTTTCGTACCCAGGATTCCGTTGTTGAAAGTTATATATGAAACACCAGACTCAAATAGGGATTGGAAGAGCCGTTATTTCTTCCTAGAAGGTGACAACTGGATGTGTCGCCCAGGGGAGAGCGAACACATGCCCGTCGACACGACTTGGGGCATATTGCACCCGTCCAGTATGCATCCGTCCTAGTGTGTGAATTTTTTACAATCGTTCAGTTTATTAATCCCTTTCTTTTTAGGAATTTTAACCGTTCTTCTTCTTTGCAGTTAGACGGCGTCCACAAGTCGATCTTGAGGAGTTTAGCTTTCTTAAGAAGATTTTTTCCAAGACCTAGCCTGAAGAAAGGACTTGGACAAAATTAGTTAACCTCAAGACCATCCACTGGTATTGCGACAGACCTGAGCCGACACTAGCAGCCATCAAGTACGAAGCAAAAATTCGCAAACATAAGTCCTTCGTCTTCGTTTTATTTGAACGGTCTTTATTTCTTATCTTAGTTAACTTTACCCATTCACTTTTTTAGAAATGGATGACGCCAAGAGGAAAGCACTGATAAGGTCGCAAGTTTCCAGGAAAAAGGAGTCCGGCGATGTGGCCCTAACGGCAATGGTTACAAGTAACCCGTCCATAAAAAGAAAACCTCCGCCTAAGGGAGGCCGTCCGGCTAAGAAACCCAGAGTTCCTTTGAAACCCGTCGTAGGGCTAATGGCTAAGGGCGCGAAGACGGATACACCAGTGAAGCACGGGGTAGGCAAAGGTCTTATGAAGGCTCCGTCCAATCAAGAGAAACCGCCCGTCCTCCTCCGTGAGGATTCTAAACATGCCTTGGAGCAGATCTCATCCATTATTTCGACGGAGGATTATGAGGACTTGGGGAACCACTCCACGGAAGCCATGGGGGAGTCGGGCCTTTTTGCAGTTGCCCAAGTAACCTAGCCCGTCATATTTATTTCCGTCTTTCAATCTGCTTTCCATGTCCGTCCTTTTAGTACGTCTTCAATCTAACGCCCTTTTTGCCCTTGCGTTTTTAGGCAATGGTGATGATGAAAGGGCTGATGGGATGGTGTCTCAAGCACGAGGCAACCCTGGATCGTGTTCGGACGAAGGCACAGCAGACGGAGGATGAGCTAAACCAACTACGGAGTTGGAAAACAAAAATGGAGAAAAAGTTTGAACTTTCGGAGAGGGTGAGGAAAGAACTTGAGCAGAGCACGGAGGAGGCGAAGAAGACCCTTGAGGTTAAGGACAAGGAGATACAAGACCTGAAGGATGGGCTTTGTCAGGCTAAGGAGGTAGCGGTTCGTGAGTACCGTGACTCCGACGCCTTGCTGTCAGAGCTAGGAGACTCTTTCCTGCAAGGTTTTGACGACGCCCTTCGTCAGGTCAAGAAGGCCTATCCCGACCTGGATGTTTCAAATATTAAAGTTGATGACCAAGTTCAAGCTTCCGTCATACCCGTCACCTCAGAGGACACTAACGACCTTTTTGCTGAAGACGAAGTTCTAGGCGACGAGGAGTCTGCCCTAGTTCAAAATGTTCAGGCCAAACCCGTCATCGAGGTAGACCACAAGCCCGTCAATGTTGCAGAACAACCCGAAGATACTCCAGCTGCTAAATAGTTGCCTATTGTTATTATTATTTTACTTTTGTAATTGGAGAACAATTTCATCCGTCATAAATATCATGTAAACACTTTTTCTTTAAGGGTTTGTTAATATTTATTCGTGACTTTGCTTGTGGAATTTATCCGTTCACCTTGTTTTAGTATTAGTCAATACCCGCCTGTTATTCACCTTTTTTGCAGAAAAAAGGCAGAAAAAGTTTTTCTTTGGCACCCGTTCATGTACTGGGCATGAAAGGACTTTAACCTTTTCTGTGTAATCCGTTAATTTTGTTGAATTGAATGATTTTTCGCATAATGGGGGTTCGTCCACTTTTGTGGACTAGATAGGGTTTTCTATTCTCCATGGGGTCCGTCCACTTTTGTGGACTAGATAACTTTTTCAACTCGCTAGGGGGTCTGTCCATTCTTGGACTACATAATTTTTTCCACCCGCTAAAGGGTCCGTCCACTTTGTGGACTATGTAGAATTTTCACCATCTAGGGTGTCCGTCCACTTTGTGGACTAGAATTTTCACCGTCTAGGGTGTCCGTCCATTCTTGGACTAGAATTTTTTTTTTCTCTAGGGGGTCCGTCCACTTTGTGGACTATGTAGAATTTTCACCGTCTAGGGTGTCCGTCCATTCTTGGACTAGAATTTTTTTCCCTCTAGGGGGTCCATCCACTTTGTGGACTATGTAGAATTTTCACCGTCTAGGGTGTCTGTCCATTCTTGGACTTTATGATTTCTCTCCCTCGAGGGGGTCCGTCCATCCTCTGGACAATGATTTTCACCCTCTAGGGGTTCTGTCCACTCTATGGACTTGCTAGAATTTTAAGCAGTAAAACATAGTTGAGTCTGAATGTTCTTCCAAAAAATTAAAACATGCGTTTGTAGAAAAGTACCTGCCCCCTTGCCTTCCGACTGGGCAAACTCGGCGATGAAGTCAGCCACAGCTTGACCTTTTATCGCTGTTCGTGGGCGGTACTGTATATCAAATTCACTCAGCTCTACTGCCCATAAGGCCATCCGTCTGGCAGCCTCAGGGCTACTCATGGCTCTTCTCAGGGGCCGATCCGTCAAGACTATGATGGTATGTGCCTGGAAGTACGACTTCAGTTTTCGTGCCGCAGTTACTAGCGTAAAGGCCAATTTCTCCATTTGGGGGTATCTCTCTTCTGCTCCTCGGAATGCTCGGTTTATAAAGTAGACGGGTCTTTGGGATCCATCTTCCTCTCTTACTAAGGCCGCGTTGACTGCTGCTTGCGAAATTGCTAAGTAGAGGTAGAGTTCTTCCCCTGGTTTGGACGGGCTGAGCAATGGCGGAGATGAAAGGTACTTCTTCAAATCTTCAAAGGCTTTCTGGGACTCGTCCGTCCACTCGAATGATTTTCTTAGAATGCGAAAGAAGGGTAGACATTTGTCTGTCGCTTTCGAGACGAACCTGTTCAGGGCTGCAATTTTGCCATTCAAGCTTTGCACCTCTTTGACCTTCCTCGGTGGTTGTAACTCCATTATGGCTCGTATCTTCTCCGGGTTAACCTCTATTCCTCTTTGGGATACCATGAAACCCAAGAATTTCCTCGTCATTACTCCGAATGCGCACTTATTTGGATTCAGCTTCATGTTATATGACCGGAGGGTGTCGAAGGTCTCCCGGAGGTCGTCTAGGTGATCATGTTCACGCAGGCTTTTCACTAACATGGCATCAACATAAACTTGTACGTTTCTCCCAATCTGGTGCGCGAACATTCTGTTCATCAATATCTGGTACGTTGCACCCGTGTTTTTGAGCCTAAATGGCATCACCTTGTAGCAAAAGAGTCATTGGCTAGTGACAAAGGAGGTTTTCTCTAGATCAGCCTCCTCTATCTTGATTTGATTGTAGCCTGAAAAGGCATCCATGAAGCTCAGGAGCTGGTGTCTTGCCGTCGAGTCTACCAAGGTATCTATCCGAGGGAGTGGGTAGCTGTCCTTCGGGCATGCTTTGTTGAGATCCGTGAAATCAACACACATTCGCCACTTTCCATTAGCCTTCTTGACCATAACTACGTTTGCTAACCAGTCAGGGTAGTATACTTCTCGAATGAAACCTGCTTCCAATAGCTTCCTAACCTCTTCTATTATCGCTTTGTCTCGCTCTTGAGCGAACATTCGCTTTTTCTGTCGGACAGGTGGGGATGCGGGGTTCACATTCAACCTGTGAACTATGACTAAAGGATTGATCCCTGGCATGTCCTCGTGGCTCCACGCGAACACGTCTTGATTCATCCTAAGGAATGCTGCGAGGGCTTGACGCATTGGCTGGCTGGCCAACATCCCCATTCTAGTCATCCGTTCAGGTCTTGATTCATCAAGGGTTACGTCTTCTAGATTTTCAACTGGCTCTGCTATGGTCCGTTGCTTTTCTATGCATATTGTCTGCTGGTGATCTTCCATCTCCAGCATGGCAATGTATCATTCGTGTGCAGCCACCTGATTTCCTCGTAACTCGCCGACACCATAATCTGTAGGGAACTTGATCATTAGGTGGTATGTTGATGTTACAGCCTTCCACGAGTTGAGAGTGGGTTGTCCGAGAATGGCATTGTAGGCGGACAAGCAATCGACCACAACGAATGTTACATCCTTGGTGATCTGCTGAGGATAATCGCCTACTGTTATCGTAAGTGTGACGACGCCCAATGGGAATATCCTTGTACCTCCAAAGCCAACTAGCGGAGCGTTCGTTGGTACCAACTGTTCTCTGTCAATCCTCATCTGTTGGAACGCTGGGTAATATAGGATGTCTGCTGAGCTCCCGTTGTCGACCAGGACCCAGTGTATGTTGTAGTCCCCCACCTGTAGGCTGACTACGAGCATCTTCTTCCGAAAATCGGATGACGGGGTTATCAATTTGCGCCATATTAGGCACGGAGCCTGTAAGTTGGATGTTATGGACCATTCTGAGGTAAGTTTTACAGGCTTTCTTGGAGGATCCTGTAGCAGTCGTGCCCCCTACGATCATTCTTATATCTCCTATGGGTGGTCTAGGGGGCTCGTTCTCCTGTCGCGGGGCCTGCTCTTGGGGTGGATCGATTCTTTCCTTACTAACGAACCTCTGTAGCTTCCCCTGCCTAATTAGAGCCTCTATCTGTTGTTTTAGATTGTAGCAGTCGGCTGTGTCGTGTCCGTGGTCACGGTGGAAGCGGCAGTACTTGTTTCTTGGCCTCTTACTGGGATCGCCTTTCAGCTTATCAGGGAACGTCAGGGCTCCTTCGTCTTTGATCTGCATCAAGACCTAGTCTATCGGGGCTATTAATGGTGTGAAGCTTGTGAACTTCCCGGTAGGGGGTTTAGAGCACCTATCATCCTGTCGTTCCCTGGTTCTTGGCATCTTTCTCCCCCTATCTTGCCGTGTGTCTTCCTGTCTTTCCCTCTTTCTGAGCTTATCTTCGCGTGCTAGCAACGCATCCTCCGCGTTCATATATTTGGTGGCCCTGTAAAGCACATCCGACATGGTTTTCGGGTAGTTCTTATATAGTGAAAATAGGAACTTACCCTTCCGTAACCCATTAGTAAATGCTGCTACTAGTATCTTGTCGTCTACTTCACCAACTGAGAGGGCCTTTTTGTTGAAACGGGTTATGTAGGACCTCAGTGTCTCGTCTTCGCGCTGTTTGATGTTCATCAGGCACGCAGTAGACTTCTTATACCTGTGCCCTCCAATAAAGTGCGAAGTGAACTGGGCACTTAGTTCCTTGAAATTACTGATGGAGTTAAGCGTCAACTGGCTAAACCAGATTCTCATAGCGCCCTTCAGCGTTGTGGGGAAGGCCCTACACATGATCTCATCCGCTACCCCTTGAATGTGCATCAAGGTTTTGAAGGTTTCCAGGTGGTCCAGAGGGTCCTTCGCTCCGTCGTAGCTGTCGATTTGTGGCATGCAAAACTTATGTGGTAGAGGGAAGGTGTTGACAGCCGTAGTGAACGGCGAGTCAGTGCGGTTGACCAGATCATCAAGGTCGCTGGACACTCGTCCCTTGAGGGCGTTCATCATAATTTCCATCTGCTCCTTTATTGCCTGCATCTCCGCGGCAATTAATGTGTGGTGGAGTTGCATCCATGAGGGATGGCATGCTCAGATTTTGTCGTTCTGGTCTGCTTGGAGCGTTACTACCTTCTGGCCCCTCTCGTTCTCTCCTATCGGCGCTGGTGCCTTCTTGGTCCTGCTCTTGAGTGCCGTGACTTGCGTTTTTCTGGCGTAACTGCTCCTTTAGACCGTGGTTCTCTTTAGTGAGGCGCTCCACGGCGACGACTAAGGTCTGAACCTGCCTCTCGAGGGCCGCTGCGCGAGTTTCATCTCCCTGAACGTTGTTCGTGGTTGCCATCGAGCGAGTCAGCACCATGCAACTCTTTTGTTCGAGAAGCTTTTGTTATGGCTTATGAAAACGATTTTCTTTCCCACAGACGGTGCCAACTGATGATGCCGTAAAATCACCAGTGAGTCACACGACCTTCCTACACTCGAAGTAATACCTACACAATGGAAAAGAGAACCTTCAAGAGAGCACCGGTGTGGTGCCGGCCGAATACCGTCCGAAGGTCAAGTTAGAATTTTTCACAATTCTAGAATGCTAGAGAGGGTAAATTATATGTACTTCGATTTGTGAGAGTATTGGGATTTTATAGTAGTAGAAGGTTGACACTTCTTTCTTGGTGCGGAAGTCTTTTGCTTGTAGGACTCTACTTGAATAGTCCTAAACGTGATTCACAAAATATTTCCTTGTAAAGAAGATCTGCATGTATCTTTCGAAATCCTTGTCGTGCTAGGATTCCATTTACCTTAGGATTCCATGGTGATTAAGTGTGTGTCGCAAGTATTTTCCATCTAGGGTTTTTGCTATATCTATTCATATTGGACCTTTGAACAAGTTGAGCTTGCCCTTTATCGGCCTACAGACATGGATCCGTCAGGCCCATTTTATAGGGTCTGTCAAGCTATATTTTTATCCTCTTCAAGAAGCAAATGTGTTTCTGGACAGAGCTGTTTACTTTTTTAGCATTGGAGGCAACGATTATTTTGTGCCCTTCGCCTCAAACTCCAGCATGCAATTTCTTCAATCCTATTCTAAACAAGACTACGTATATATGGTGATTGGCAACTTGACGACTGTGATCAAAGTAATAACACTTTAGGTGTTGTATGCAATATTTAAAGCAAGATTATTCTTTTTGTTTTAAGTTGGTTATAATCATATTTTGATTTTCCAGGAAATATATAAGAAAGGAGTAAGAAAATATGTGTTCCATGGCTTGGGACCTGCGGGTTGTTACCCGCTTTTTAAAGCAATGGTAAACACTAGTGCATGCTTGGAAGAACTTACAACGCTAGTAAAACTACACAATAAAGCACTTTCTGAAGTCCTTCTGAAGCTAGAGAGCGAGCTCAAAGGATTCAAATATTCAATAGTCGATGTCTACACTTTGTTAGTGAAAGAATAGATAATCCATCAAAATATGGTGCGTCACTTCCATTTTTATAGTAAAACATGGATTTTATTTTTATTGTTCTTTGCATTTTATTTTTGTCATAGAATAATAGCATCTTTGTTTTAATTATGTTGGAAATGTTTTACAGAAGGGAAGATTGTATGTTGTGGAACTGGCCCATACAGAGGAATTCTAAGTTGCGGAAATAGATCAGTTAGTTCTAAGTATGAATTATGTACTAACACTAGTGATTATGTGTTCTTTGACTCTGTTCATCTTTCCGAAAAGGCCGACGGACAACTCATAGAGCTAATTTGGAGTGGAACTCCCAATGTCTTAGGATCTTACAATCTCAAAGCATTGTTTGAACGATGATGTATTTATATTTAAAATAAAGTTAAATATAAAAACTTAAGCAGGGAATTTATGTACATGCTTGATGTAATTAATAAATTAATATGTTTAATAAATCAAATTAAATCTTGGTGCTATACTCTCAACATTGGACACAACACCAAATGATTTTCAAATTGAACAATTTTTTTTTTAGTATTTCAAATCTTTACAAGTCTACTCTCCTTTACGAGGAGAATTAGGGTTTGAATCCCTACTTCTTCGTTTTTGCAACTGTCGAATTATTGAATACACAAAAAAGAAAACTATCGAATTATTAAATAATAATAATAATAATAATAATAATAATAATAATAATAATAATAATAATAAATATAACAACAATTTTACAAAACTTTTACAAATTGTTGATGTGTTCAACTTTTTATTAGTTTTTATCTTTAGGTCCACCATTAACATTACTTTTTTTTTTACCAATAACCACTCATTACATCAGCAATTTGTATCTCTAGTATTACTCAAAAAAATAAAAATAATGTTAGAGATACAAATTTTTTTACAAAAAAAAAAAATATAAACTGCTGATATGGTGAGTAGTTATTCGTAAATAAAAAAGTGATGTTAATGCTGACCCTAGATGAAAACCAGTAAAAAACTGGCCACATTAGCAATTTGTAAATTTTTTTGTAAAAAAATTTGTAACTATAGAATTACTCAAAAAATAATAAGAGAAAGAATGTGCTTTCGTAAATTTCCTTTCTCATTTAAATGAAAAACGATTTGCTCCATTTCATTTATACTATTAAATATTGTACATTATTTAAAATTTTAAACAACGTAGCTCTTTGTACATGTACATGTTAAATACTGAAAATAAAATCTAAAATGTAAATGAAGTTGAGAAGTACATATTCTCATTTACATGGCAAGAAGCCAAGAAGAGTTGAGAGAGAATATAAGAAATGGCCATTTAAATAACTCGGTTGGAACTCGGAAGGAATCAATATTGTTGAGGTAATAGACCATGCGTCAATTTTATATTGTTTCCAAATATATTGTGGGATTGAAATCTTTGGATTTGGATGACTGGATTTCTTTTTTTCTTTTTTTTTTAGGCAATAATGGATGACTTAGAACAATAACGAACATCCTTCTATCTACCTTGTGCATATTTATTGATTTCTTAAACACTAGGTAACTTAAATGGACTTTAAATTTAGAATTTGTATAGTGTAAATTTCAAGTCACAACTCTACCAAGAAAAAGAATTACAAGTCGAGTAGATCCATCAAATCTGTATAAATAGTCAATGACATCGATACAAGTCGAGTAGATCTATCAAATCTGTGTAAATAGCCAATGACATTGACACAAGATAATATTTTGTCTCAAATTTCAATGTCTTTGACATGGCAAGAAGTTTGCTGTGTGCATAATACCATGATGACAGTATTTGTAACAATTCTTTTTTGAGAGAACGGTAATAAAAGTTCATTAATGTAAATTAGATTGAAATACATTATCTAAATCACTAGGTAGATCTTCTACCCATACACCAATATCTGTAGATAAAACTGCTCTTCTATTTAGCGTGTGAGCTAACTTATTTCTTTCTCTTCTTACATGCTAGAATTGACAGTGCTGAAATGTGGCTCCTAATCTATGAGTGTCTTCAATCACATGACCAGATAGAGTGTTACATCGAGCTTGAGTCGTCAAAGCCTGGATAACCTTAAGACAATCACCCTCTACCTACATCTTGAAAATACACAACTCCTGAGCTAAGATCACAGCTCTGTGAGTAGCCCATGCTCCAACCAACTCCACTGTCTGAGGAAGACCAATCTTCTGGCTCAACGCTGCAATGATATTTCCCATATGATCCTGAAACACCACCCCTAGACCAGCACAACCCAAGTTTTTGACTATAGCTGCATCAAAATTTGCCTTATAGTAGTTTTCTGGTGGAGTTGACTAGCGAACTGGGGGTCTAGCAACTGGCCTAAAAGAACTAGTTTAGTTACAAATGCGGCTCATTGTAATTGTTTATAAAAACAACTCAATATGTGCCTGAAGTGGGACTCAACAAACAACTATCTAATTCAACATCAATTTAGAGCATCATATGCAGAGATACAAAAGAATGATGTGAGTCTACCTCCATGTGAGAGGGAGGACTCAAGTATCGACTATCATCTCAATTAGTGTTACTGCTTCTCAAAATATTCACATCTTAATTTCTTTAAAGTATTTTTATTGCGTAAGATTAAGATGTATACTATTGCATACAAAGATCTTACAGCCTTCTTCTCAATAAAATTATAATTAAAAAAAAAAAAAAAAAAAGATCTTACAGCTTACCGCGAGATGTACAAGAAAAAATTTATTTTATTTCTATTTGGACATCAATTGTATTTTTATTTTTTAGGTCATAGTTAGATTAATTAGTATTTTTATTTAAATTCTAAGATAATTTTGTAATAACAATAGAGTATGACAATTAGAATTAGGATTTAGTATTCCTATATAAGCAATATATACTCCTTTCAAGGGGAGATTTTGATGAATAAAGTTTCTTTTGGTTTTATGGTATAATGTCGACTCCAGACAGCCTTAGATAACGACTCCTATTGGTTTCTTCTTCGTTTCTTCTTCACTTGATGCTGACTTCAAGCAAACCTAGTTGTTGACTTGTAGGTCCTATCATTTATGTTTCTGTTGTTTATTTTTCCAGTTAAATTGTTTTGGTTGTCTTGTGTCACAGCCACAAAATAAAGGGCCATTCTTAACCAAACCTAACACTTGTTTCTAACTTTCGTTTTCCTGGAAAAGACCACTATGAAACGACAAAAAACATCCAAATATGAAGAAATGTCATAGGACGACTCGGAGTTCAGATTCATCTAGATATTCAAGAATCAAGATAAAGTAACATTACCAATAATATTTGACCACTTATTTAATTTAATCATATATACTTTGTTATATATTTCCAACTAAAACAATCCTGCATAGTTTAAGTTCAAAACATAGCACCAATCAACCAGTAGAGGACCAAAAGATTTTCATATAGCAATACACAAAGAAAGGGTAAAAAAAATGCCTGAAAATTAATCACGCTAATACATTTTAAGCACTATCCATTCTAAGCATAATATAAATTAATCTGTTTACAACCTTATCAGAAGAACTAAACTAAAAAGCAGCCATAAATCCACTAATTCTCCAGATTCCTATCTGTAAAATTCTACCAACAAAACACAAAAAATTCAACCAAAAAGTTGCACTATGATAAATTATTAATTCTCCTAAAAGTTTAAGCTATTAGAAAATGTTAAATTTAATCATTTAGATATAATTCTAACAATCCCCCTTAAGTGTGAGCCCAAACTCCCCATTAATAAGTGAGGTCTAACATGTAGAGTTTTTAACATTTTAAATAAGAAGTAGAGTGAAGACACTGATCGAAGTTAGGATATCCTACTCAAATACCAAGATAAATTATTGATTTTTCCAAAAGTCTAAGTTATTAAGAAATAGTAAATTTAATCATTTAAATATAATTCTAATATACTTTATGCATGGGAATGCCAACCTTTAGATATGCATAGGATCGAATGTTCCGTGATTTTAAGTCTTAATCACACAAACTGAAAAGAGTTTTTGGAGGCTCTGAGTTGTTCTTGTGCAGCATGGAGTTACTGCCTCTACATAGTCACCTGAATTAGAGTTATAACAAGCCTTAAATAGGTATTGCCTATATGTAGGGTTAATGGTAAACCAAGGCAACTAACTTTAGAATTTAAACATGTCGGTTGGGTTTGTGATTTTCGATTGATTAAGTATCAGTTAATTGTCGAAAGACTTCAAACCTCTCTTTTGATTGATTGAGCAATGAACAAACATTTGTCAAATTCAAAAATTCATTTGATCGAGGGTTAAGTTGATTTTTTCAACAAAGGTTTTTATGAGCTACCTTATTACATTTTGACCTCAAACACTTCAAAAATAGTGCAGATGCACTTAGTGGCAGCTATAGGTGAACACCCTAGCTTGCAAGGAAAAAAAAAATTATTATTAGGCTTCTAGCCTATTTTGTCAACCTAAAAAAAAATATTGATTTTGACTCAATAAAATTAACCCCCTAATAAAATTATTGCCCTCTTAAAGAAAGAAAGAAAGAAAAAAATCTCATTATCAAAATACACTGATCTAAACCCAAAAAAGCAAATTAGCAAACCCAAAAAAAATCTAATAATTTAAGATCTCAAGAAAAAAAAATATCCCAACAACAAAATTACCAATTAAAAAGTTAAAAGAAAATTTAGATCAATCAACCAATTTTACTAAAAACATTAGGTCGTCCCTTAAATAAAATTGTAACAAAATAACAAAACCACATGCGTAATCAAATGAGAGATCAATGGATGAATGATTGCTTAGTTATATATATTGAAAGAGATGTAGCTAATAACATTGATAATAAAGCTATTATGCAACAATTTTAAAACATGAAAATGTAGAAGGAAATTGTAAAATTTCATGTATTTGCATTTTTTGTGATATTGTTATGTTCAAGTTCTCTTTTATTAGATTTGTATAATTTAAGTTACTTAATAGCTAACCTGAAAAAAGTTCATAGAGTTGCCACTTATCGCATTTAATATTATGTTGCCATAGAATTTTTCATATTAAATCCAAATAAATGGAATTCAAACAATAAATCCAAAATAGAAATATTAGAGGCAATTAGAAATAAGAGGTATAAAGTAACAATATAGACAGATTTTAAGGTGCCATGCAAGTAAAAAGGGAATTTCAATTTGTCATCTTCAAAAACTTGCTCTTTTTACCCAGTCTCATAATATGTAGTATTTCATGCATGTCAATTGTGTTGTATTATCTAGCTTCATGAATCCCTCTAACTGTTGTCTTTCCACTTCTTCATCCCCCTCATACTCAATCCCATCTTCTTCATTGTTACTGTCCTCAATTTTGTATACCTTAACCGCATTATTTTCATCATTGATTTCTTGCTTGGATTCATTGTTTTGATCAACATCCATGCATGCCCAAAAAAAAGCACGAGTTATGTCAGATTAGATTCTAAATACCCAAAATTAAGAAAACCTGCCAAAGACACATATAATATTAAACCATAAAATTTAAATGAATGAGAAAAAAACATATAATCAAAACCCATACCAAAAAGAGATTGAACGAACCAAAAGGATCACTAAAAAATAAAAATATATGTTTATGTTTAGGTTTATGTTTATGTTTGGTTGTCTAGTGATGTGTGCATTTCTAATATGTGTGTATTCTGCCTTTGGCATTAGCCTTTCCTTCTAAGTAGAAGCAGAATACCACCCATATAATCATTACGTTGAGAATGTTGGATTGTGTAAGTACATTCACTATATGTTCAAGAGAGGCATACTATATGCACTCTTCTCTAAACATTTCCTTATAATCTTTTTTACATCTATGTTGAAATATTAAATTTTCAACAACAAAAAAATGGTTACTTAAAAAAAATGTCCAAGCAAGATTTATCAAAGAATATAAATTTTGGACAAGTTCATAGGACCAAAAAATACGCCCTCCAAGATTAACAAAATTTTAATTAAAAAAAATAGTGCAAAAGAGAATAATATAAGGATGATATTAAAAAAGAAAAAGAAAAAATAATATTAAACAAAACCCTACACTCACATCACGTGACAAAGGAGGTGGTGTTGTTTATGGCAGCCTAAACTTATTGCCACAATGTCACATCTTTGTTTAAAAAAAAAAGGATAAGATGAAAGTGGGATGTGTGGCTAAGTAACTTCCTGCCACATGCATTACTCAAATGCTTCCAAAAGCAAAAAGTAGCTGATAATCAGCTACAATTTACACAAACTGCCGCGAAAGATGTTAATGCAGTACTATACTTTCTTTGCAGGTTTGGCCCATGAATTGATCAGTTAAGAGAAAAAAAAAGGGAGAAACAGTTTCTCAATTCCTCCATAAATTAAAGAGGCTTCAGCAGATTTTAAAAGAAAAAAAAAAAGAAGCAAGCACAAAAAGAAGAGGAGCACGCAGATAGAGATAAAACACATAGCAAAACATAGAGAGAAGAAAAAAAGAAGAGAGACACAAACAGAGATAAAGAGCAACAAACAGAGGAGGAACACACAGCATCAACATTAGGTTGAGATTTTATCAGTCCCTTTCTTCTCTAAATCTCTCCCTCTCCCTCTTCTTCAAATCTGAATTTTTGTTTGGTAAAACAAATAGGGTTGGTTTCCTGAGGAGTTCCTAACTCCATGCATGAAGTTTTAAATATGAGTCTCTAACTCATAAATCCTATTTGAAAATTATCAAATAAAAATTCTCTCAAGTTTTGACTTAATATTTTCTCAACTAGAGTCCTTGACTCTACCAAAATCTCTCTCTCTCTCTCTCTCTCTCTCTTCTTCAAATCTGAATTTTTATTTGGTAAAACAAATAAGGTTGGGTTTCATGAGGAGTTCCTAACTCCATACATGAAGCTTTAGATACAAGTCTCTAACTCGTAAATCCTATTTGAACATTACCAAACAAAAATTCTTTCAAGCTTTGGTTTAGTGTTTTTTTCAACTAGAGTCCTTAACTCTACCAAATCAAATTCATCAATGGAGTCCTTGACTCTACCACATCAATGGAGTCCTTGACTCTACCCAATTAATGGAGTCCTTAACTCTACCATATTTTAATGGAGTCCTTGACTCTACTAAACTAATGGTGTCCTCGACTCCACCACGTTTCAATGGAGTCCTTGGCTCCCAAAATTATTTTAAATAAAATGGGGATTCTAATTCCTTCAAATTTCAACATGACTAATTTTTTGGGGATTCCTAATTTCTTAATCAAGATTGGAGTTAATAATTTATGTGAGGACGAGGATCCCAAATCTGATTTAAACAGGTAGTCAAGGTTATTTCCGAGGATGCACCTCAGACCTCGGGGATGAGCACTAGTTATGTGAGGCGCATAAAGTTAAAACATCAAAAAGGAAAGAAAGCAGACTTGGCACGAAATACTAGAAGGATGAAGAAAGAAGGGTATAGAAGCTATCCCCTCCGCATTAAATACAAGACAACCACTCTTCTAACCGCATTAATGAGGAAATGACCATGAATAGTGGTGGCACAGCTAAGATTACAGGGTAAATCTTACTGATATTCTCCGGATGGGACAGGAGTCCTAGGAGTACAATCTCAGCCCTCCAAGTGTAAGATTCAGATGATTTGTGGCTGGATATAAAAGGAAAAGGAAGATCCAAATGCAAGGGGAGGAAAAAAACAAGGAAGAAAACCATTCTGTAACCAAGAACTCGAATATTTGTACAAGTCTAAGAGAGATATATATATATATATATAAGAACATTCCATCCTCGGACTTGACCGAGGAATGTTTTTCCTTTCAATTTGTTTGTCTTAGTCATTCTAGCACTAGCTAACCTATTTTGATTTACGTTTTAACTCATTTAACGTTCAGTAACAAACCCACTCTCTAACAAATCTATTGTTGTGGGCTTATTGGGCCATTGTCCAAATCTTTTGGGTTGTGGTTCAAAACGAGCCCTTACAATTGGCGCTGTCTGTGGGGAGCTTGAATGCTCTTGAGCTTGTTCAGTCATGGTAGGTTAAGCCAAACCGAGAAGAATCTGTGGGATCGCAACGTCAAGATCATTTTCTTAATCTTGAGCGAAAGAGAGATTGTGAAGTTAGTGTGCACATGACAAACACCAGTGGTAGTCATCCTAGAACTGAGAGTCATATTTCACATGGAGAAGATACCAGGAACTTGCAACTGGAGATAGATCATTTACGTAGGAAGTTACGTTGTAAGCAAAGGAGGGGGTCTCCATCGAGCTTAGGGTCCTAATTTGATGACAATGACAGTTATATACCTAGATCAAGGACCCCTTCTAGCAAGTCTTTCTCAAAGTCACCATTTACACTGAGGATTGAGAAGGCAAAGCTTCCTCGGTGGTTCAGATAGCCAACGTTTACCATGTATAATGATAGGACGGACCTAGTGGAGCATGTTAGTCATTTTAACCAGAGAATGGTTGTTCACTCGAGAACTGAGGCCTTAATGTGCAAAGTATTCCCATCTAGTTTGGGGCCAGTTGCAATGAGGTGGTTTGATGGATTGGAGGAAGGATCAATTAGCTCATTTTAGGAGCTTACCAGAGCCTTCGGGGCCCGATTTGTCACTTGTAGTAGGGTTCCTCGTCCCCTGGACTCTTTGCTATCTATGGCTATGCGAAAGGGTGAGATTCTGAAGACTTACTCAAATAGATGCTAGGAGATGCTTAATGAGATAGATGGAGATTTTGAGGATGTGGCAATAAGGACGTTTAAGGTCGGCCTACCACTGAGCATGATTTGAGAAAATCCTTAACTATGAAGCCTGCTCGAAGCATGCGTTAGCTGATGGATCGAATTGATGAGTATAAATGGGTTGAAGATGATCAGCAGCAAGGGAAGGGGAAGGCGAAGGTAATCCCCCCTGACCGAAGAGACTTTAGGTTGGAGAGATATAATTACAATCGACCCAAAAAAGATTTTGCTGGACATACTGGGCACACTACTGCCCAGGTAGTTAACACAGTGTTCAGGGAGCCTGTACACTAAATCCTCGAGAAGATAAAGAATGAACCATATTTCAAGTGGCCGAATAAGATGAGAGGAGATCTCATGAAGCGTAATCAAAGCCTTCATTGCCAATACCATCAGGACCGAGGACACACTATAGAAGATTGTAGAACTTTACGTGACTACCTAGAGCAGTTAGTCAAAATTGGGAAGCTGAAGCAGTTCCTGTACCAACCCTCTGGACATGGGAGTCAGGCTAGGTTGGCACATCAGAGGGACACTTCCTCGAGGCCGCCTCTGGGAACATTATCCATCAGGGGTTATGTCCATAGCAAAACCACACGCTGAGGATTCGATCCTTGAGTCTAAGCGAGGGAAAATGGAAGTCCGACCAGCTTTGAGCTTCTCTAATGAAGATAAAATTGGAACTTATCAACCACATGACGATGCCTTAGTGGTCACCCTTTGAATATGGGGGTATAATGTGAGAAGAGTCTTGGTGGATCAAGGTAGCAGGGCAGAGATTATGTATCCTAACTTGTACAAGGGACTTAAGTTGAAACCCGAGGATTTGGCCAACTATGATTCCCCTCTAGTGGGGTTTAATGGGAAAACAATTCTTCTAAAGGGCCAGATCAGACTGCCTATTCAAGTAGGGTCAGAAGTTGTTGAAGTAGATTTCATTATGGTTGACGCGTATTCCCTCTATACTGCTATCATGGCAAGACCTTGACGTCATGCCATGGGGGATGTCTCTTCAACTTTGCATTTGAAAGTGAAGTATCCCTCAAGAGACCAAGTTGAGGAGTTGATTGGAAGTCAGGATATGGCCAGGCAATACCTAGTTGTGGCTATTAGACACCAGTCCGAGGGTGAATCCTCGGCCACCCCAGAAAGGGCTTTGTAGCAATCAAAGGAAACAGAAAGATTCTCGAATGTTGTAAATAAAGGAGAGAGGTGCGAGGAGCTAGAGAAGGTTATTATAAATACTGATGTCGACAAATATTTTCAAGTGGGAGTTCAGTTGCTTTCTCAGGAGAAGGAGGAGCTATTGGCATTCCTTAGAAAGAATGTTGATGTGTTTGCTTGGAGTGCTTATGAAGCTCCCGGGGTGGACCCAAATTTCATTTGTCATCATCTGAATGTCAATCCATCTGTTACCCCTAAGAAACAACCACTTTGGCACTCTTCTAAGGAACATTCCGAGATTGTTAAAGAAGAGGTGGTAAAGCTTAAGCGTGCAGGGGCAATAAAAGAAGTTTTTCACCCACAATGGTTGGCCAACACGATGGTGGTGAAGAAGAAGAATGGGAAGTGGCGAGTGTGTATAGATTTCACGGATTTAAATAAAGCTTACCCCAAGGACCCCTTCCCAATACCCTAAATAGACCAGTTAGTAGACGCGACGGTTGGTCATCCTCGGATGAGTTTTTTGGATGCCTTTCAGGAGTACTATCAGATACCATTAGCTCTGGCTGACTAGGAGAAGACTGCTTTTGTAACGTCCACTGGGAATTATCATTATAAGGTAATGCCTTTTGGATTGAAGAATGCAGGGTCTACTTACCAGAGAATGATGACTAGAATGTTTAAATCCCAGCTTGGCAAGAATATTGAGGTCTATATTGATGATATGGTGGTGAAAAGTAAGGTAGTGGCCGAGCATGTAGGTGACCTTGGAAGTGTCTTTGAGGTGTTGAGAAAGTATAAATTATGCCTTAATGCTTCTAAATGTTCCTTTGGCGTTGGCTCAGACAAGTTTTTGGGCTATATGGTCACCCACCGTGGGATTGAAATTAACACTGATCAGATTAAAGCAATCAATGATTTACAGCCTCTTTTGAATCCCAAAGAAGTGTAAAAATTGACTGGAATGACCGCAGCCTTGAACATATTTATCTCTCGATTCGCAGATAGATGTAGGCCATTTTTCCAACTCCTGTACAAGTGGAAAGGGTTTGAATGGAGTGAAGAATGTGCCCTCATTTTTTAGCAATTGAAGGATTACCTTTCTTGGCCACCCATAATGTCTAGGCCCGAAAAGGAAGAAGTCCTTTTTGCCTACATTGCTGTGGCCTCTCATGTAGTTAGTCTGGTATTGGTGAGGGTGGAAAATGAAGTACAACGGCTAGTCTATTATGTGAGTAAGTCGCTACACAAAGCTGAAGTTCGTTACTTACCCTTGGAGAAAGCCATTTTGGCTATGGTGCATGCTATGTGAAAACTCCCTCACTACTTCCAAGCCCATACAATTGTGGTTTTAATTCAACTCCCTCTGCAGTCGTTGCTACAAAAAGTTGATTATGCAGGGAGAATTGCCAAATGGGGGATGATCTTGGAGGCATTTGACATAAAGTACATGCCTCGTACTTTAATTAAAAGGCAGGTTCTTGCAGATTTGGTGGCAGAGTTTACCGAGTCTCAAATAGAGGTAGAAGTCGAGGAACACAGACTAGAGGAAAAGAAAGTTTTGGCAATTTCTCTACAGGGGCCCTTACCCTGGAAGTTATATGTTGATGGTGCGGCAAATCAAAGGGGATCCGGGGTGGGGCTGGTAATAGTGTCCCCGGACAAGATCACCATTGAGAAATCCTTGAGGTCGGGCTTCTCGGCCACGAATAATGAAGTTGAATATGAGACTCTACTAACAGGGATAGCTATGGTTTAGAAGATGGGAGGAAAGATTGTTGAAGTGTTCTCAGACTCAAGGTTAATCGTAGGACAAGTAAAGGGAGAATTGGAAGCCAAGGATTTGAGAATGCAGGGGTATTTAAGTTAAGCTCGGCGTTTGTAGTTAGGTTTTGAGTTTTTCACCATACAACAAATCCCGAGAAGTAGAAATACACATGCTGACTCTTTGGTAACTCTAGCAACCTCTACCTCGGGTCATACTTGTTGAGGATCTATATAGGCCTGTCGAGGAGAAGAAGGAGAAAGTCCAAGTTCACCAGATCAGGGTCGGACCCAGTTGGATGGATCCTTTAGTTCTATTTCTAAAAGAAGATGTTTTACCTCACGAGAAAAGGGAGGCAGAAAAAATACGTAGGAAAGCTCCTCGTTTTTGGTTGTTCGAGGAGCAAAAATTGTACAAATGCTCTTTCTCTGGACCAATAAAGCCACTTTTGGAAGAGTTGCATGAAGGGATATGTGGAAGTCATACGGGGGGCAGATCGTTATCACATAGAGCTCTTACACAAGGGTATTGGTGGCCTAGCATGCAAAAAGAGGCACAAGAGTATGTTAAAAAGTATGATCAATGCTAGAGATTTTCTCCGAACATTCATCATCCTGGTGGTGTAATCAATCCTCTGTCTAGTCCATGGCCATTCACTCAATGGGGCCTGGACATTGTAGGACCATTTCCCAGGGCTGTGGGAAACCAAAGATGGCTTCTGGTCAGAACTAATTACTTCACATAGTGGGTGGAGGCTGAGCCATTATCCAATATTAGGGACATAAATGCAAAAAAGTTTGTTTGGAAGAGTATTGTCACTCGATTTAGAATTCCTCACACCCTTATCTCAGACAACGGGCTCTAGTTTAATAGTAAAACCTTCAGGAGATATTGCTGTGAACTAGGCATTAGGAACAGGTATTCAACTCCAGCCTATCCGCAAGAAAATGGTAAGCTGAAGCAATCAACAAAGTCATAGTGAATGGGCTTAAGAAAAGGTTAGATGAAGCAAAAGGTAGATGGGTGGAAGAGCTACCACACGTTCTTTGGACGTATCGGATCACTCCTCGTCAGTCAATCGGGGAAACACCCTTTTCAATGACATATGGGTCCGAGGCCGTGATCCCTTTAGAGTCTAGGTTTCCAACACTAAGGACAAGCTTGTTCACCCCAGACAATAATGATTAGCTATTGGAGAGAAGTTTAGATTTGGTTGATGAATGAAGAGAAGCAATCATGGTTCAGCTAGCATATTATCAGCAAAAGCTTAAACAAGGGTATGATACAGGTGTGAGGGCAAGGCCATTAGCACCAGGTGACTTGGTGTTGAGAAAAGTAATAGGTACTGCAAAGAACCCATCGTAGGGAAAGCTAGGGCCCAATTGGGAGGGGCCATATCGCATCACCTCAGTGGCTAGTATAGGTGCCTACTTTTTGGAAGATTTAGATGAAAATGTTGTACCACGTCCTTAGAATGTAAATAATCTACGAAGGTACTATTATTAATGAAAGGCAATCCTGCCATTTTCTGTTTCTACTATTATACATTTTATTCCAATTATTCATTTAAGTGTTAAACAGAACCTTGGTCATGCCTGGTTCCACGGACCATATACCTTGGGTAAATTAATACTTCCACTTAGATTGTTTTTATGTTAAACAGAACCTCGGCTAGGTTCGATTCCTTGTGTCACCTGCCTTAGGTAAATTAACACTTAGATTGTTTTTATGTTAAACAGAATCTTGGCTAGGTTCGATTCCTTGGGTTATCTACCTTGGGTAAATTAACACTTAGATTGTTTTTTTGTTAAACAGAACCTCGGTTAGGTTCAATTCCTCTGGTCACTTGCCTTGGGTAAATTAACACTTAGATTGTTTTTATGCTAAACAGAACCTCGGCTAGGTTCGATTCCTCGGGTCACTTGCCCTGGGTAAATTAACACTTAGATTGTTTTTTTTGTTAAACAGAACCTCGGCTAGGTTCGATTCCTCGGGTCACCTGCCTTGGGTAAGTTAACATTTAGATTGTTTTTATGTTAAATAGAACCTCGGCTAGGTTCGACTCCACGGGTCACCTGCCTTGGGTAAGTTAACACTTAATTTGTGTTTGTGGTATTCAATCTAACCTTGGTTATGTTCGATTTCTCATATCACCTACCTCGGGAAATTAACACCTCGATACAAATACTTAATTATATATGGGCATGCTACATTCCCTAGGCCTTGGGAGTCTTCTGTGTCCCTATCCCTATGGTGGGCTACGCTTCAACAGTTGGAGTTGGAGCGGGAAGAACCACTTTGGTTGTTGAGACAGTTGTGGAGGAGTCTCCTGCTGTTTAAGGCACCTTGGCTGCCACCTTAGTGCTTTGTGGAGCAGCTGCACTGGGCTTGGAGACAGCTGGCTCGGTTTGCTTGGTCTTGGCAGGGGCAATGGTGCTTGGCTGTTGTTCAACTGGTTTGGATTGGGCAGGAGTAGCAGTGCTGGACTTTGGTGGGGGGTTCTCAGCAGAGCTCGTCATAGTTGGGCCAGAGGTATTGATAGAAGGCTGACTAACTGGACGTACCTTGATTGCTGGAAGGTAGAAGGCTTTCTCCAGATTCCTTAGCTCTGAATTGGGGTCTACCCTAGCAGCATTGAGGGCCTCAATCCAAGTCTGAAGGCAAAAGCTACGGCATACGACAGGGAGTTGAGATTTGAGGTGGGCCTTAGTCTTCTTCTGCCCCTGGTCATATGCGGTCTGCTTGACCTTGTTCATCTCCTCATCCTTCTGGCTTAACTCCTTCTTCAGCTCGGAGATGGTCATTCAAGCAATTGCGAGTTGGCTCTCTACCTCCCTTAATTGTAAGAGTTGTTCCCGAGCTTACCTCTATGTGCTCTCTATTGAGGCTTCAGCATTCTTTCTGGCCTTGTCGCATTCTGCCAACTCGAGGAGAGTCTCCTTCAGCTTCTTGTTCGTTAAGGTCAGAGCCTTCTGTGCGGCATTGCGCTTGGACTCCTCTTCCTTTAGATCATGAAATGCCTGGTCGACCCACTCCTCTGTTACATGTGCTGCTTAGGTGGCCTATACGTGAATAGTTGAGATAGAAATTAGTAGGAAAGTATGCATATAATGGACGAGACTGTAATAATGAAGTTTTGGAGGTAGAAAAATAAGTATAAGGAAATATTACCAGAGCAAGGTCCCTCTTTACGGATAGGAAAAGCTCATGCTTCTTCAGGTTCCAAAGTTTATCCATATCCTTTGGGAGAAAAAGCGCTTGTTCCACAGCATTGGCCACATAGCCCGCTCTTCCGCCGTCGAAGTTACGGATTGAAGCATCTTCACAAAGAGGCAAGCTGTCCAATTCAAATGCAAGATTCCAATTCGGAACTCCAGATCGTTGCTCAGAGACAACGTCCGAGCTTTCCCCTCCCCTTCTTTGTTGGGCTCGAGTCATCTTCACCACCTTAGTAGGCTCAGGAAGTGCTTCCTCTTGGACTTCGCCCTCTTCGATGGGGCCTTTACCTTCTTTCTTGTCCCTTTTTCATTTTTTATCAGCTGGTTCGGTTTGTGTAGAGGTTAGAGGAATTGGAGTTGGAGGCCTGGGAACTATTGGGACCTCAGGAGCTGTGGTCCCAGTGTGGGATTCTAGTAGGGAGAGTAGATCTGGCAATCTCTTCTCTATCACTATCCCTTCAGGCACTTCGATAGCCTCTTGGTCCTTACTAACTAGGGCTGCAGCTGGATGTGGGCTAAGTCCTTCCTCCTTGGACTTGTTTGTACAATAAAAAACCTCAAAATCCTCGTCTTGAATGGGATTTTTAGTGTCATCCTCTGAAGTATTACCCTCAGATTTTGTCTCAGCTTCTTCGTCCGAGGATGTAATTTCCTCTATGATGAGTTGAGGATCCTTGAAGGTGGGAAGCTTGACTAATTGCATTCCCTCTGGAGGAGGCTTGCATAAAAATCCTTCAATAGCCACATCAACTAGGGTAAGACGAGAGTCTCGGGCCTTGATTACGTGATTGGACACTTGGAAGCGATTGGAGATGGGTTCAAAACCCAGAATCACGTGAACTGCGTGGAGCTGACCATCCTGATGTAGGAAGATCTCGGACCTTAGAACTTGGTTCAGTAGATCGAAGCTCGCCAAGCTTCGTCTCTTGGTAGTGGATTTTTTATTTGAGGAAGATCAATTAAGAATTCATGTTAGTTTGCAGGCTGGACAAGCTTAAATTTTAGCAAGTAAGAAAAAAAATATATGTACACAAAAGTAAAACGATGATGATGCGGATATGTAAATGAATTGTTTATAGAATTCTCTAAGCTAACATAGACTTTTTAAGTGTCCCTAAGCCATTTCACCTAGAGTTCCATCCTAGGTAGGACAATGGAGTCCGTCGTGCCACTCCCCTGAAATGATGAGAAAGCCCTCTTCCATGCCTTTATTCATCTCGGGGAGACAAGAGATTAGCCTAACGGTAGGAACCCTAGTTTTTAAGTAATACCCCCCGTCGACGCCTTTCTGACAACTATACACCCAGTTTATGTCGTGATGGGTAAGATGTATACCCAACTTTTCATTTAGTGCATCTACACTACCTAATATTCTAAACATGTTTGGAACACATTGGGTAGGGCACAACCTAAAAAGATTTTAAAAAATCCCTAGTGACTCTACCCATAGGAATCCTCATACCCCCTTCAATGAAGGCAATCATGGGAATTGCAACGGCTCCGGTAGGCCTCTTCTCGTGCCACTCACCTGGGTTGCAATGTTGTATTGACACATTGCTAGGAATCCTATAGTATCTCTTAAACTCCTCTCGGTGTTTGGGAGTGTCAACTAAACTAAAAAATATACCCATTTGAGAAAAAGAAAAAACAAATCTACTAGTATGAAAGAATAAGGGAAGAACTCTTGTTAACAAAAATGCACACTTACGAATTCGGGGAAGAAGGACTCCTCGAACGAGGTTATTGAGTGTGAGGAGCATATTTATGTTCTTTTCTGCTTCTAGGGAGGCAAAACTCACATCTCTCTATATATAGGCTGGGAAAAAAGAAGCGGTAATCTTTCCACCCCTTCTGATGAAGAATTTAGAGCCGTTCGATCATGATCTCATCGTAGAACGTGGGAAACAGCAGGCCACCTATTGCATTTATTGCAGAGTTGGGGATTCCGAAGCGTCAGGAGCGGGTCAAAGTCAGTTGAAAAGACGTGCTCACGTGGGAACCTATTTGCGAGTGTGCCATTGTCAACAACTTTTATTAGCCAAAACCTCACTTTTCTACGTCGGGAACGAAAAATGAGGTTCTGAGGGGCTATTGTGAGAACGAAGATCCCAAATCTGATTTAAACGGGCAGTTAAGGTTATTTCCGAGGATGCACCTCGGACCTCGGGGACGAGCACTAGTTATGTGAGGCACATAAAGTTAAAACATCAAAAAGGAAAGAAAGCAGACTTGGCATGAAATACGAGAGGGATGAAGAAAGAAGGGTACAGAAGCCATCCCCTCTGCATTAAATACAAGACAACCACTCCTCTGTCCGCATTAATGAGGAAATGACCATGAATAGTGGTGGCACAGCTAATATTACAGGGTAAAGCTTACTGATATGCTCTGGATGGGACATGAGTCCTAGGAGTACAATCTCAGCCCTCCAAGTGTAAGATTCAGATGATTTGTGGCTGGATATAAAAGGAAAAGGAAGATCCAAATGCAAGGGGAGGAAAAAAACAAGGAAGAAAACCATTCTGTAACCAAGAACTCGAATATTTGTACAAGTCTAAGAGAGAGATATATATATAAGAACATTCCATCCTCGGACTTGACCGAGGAATGATTTTCCTTTCAATTTGTTTGTCTTAGTCATTCCAGCACTAGCTAACCTATTGTGATTTACATTTTAACTCATTGAATGTTCAGTAAAAAACCCACTCTCTAACAAATCTATTGTTGTGGGCTTATTAGGCCATTGTCCAAATGTTTTGGGCTGTGGATCAAAATGAGCCCTTACCATTTACAAAATAAAATAAAATGACCATAAAAAAATTGATTTAAGGAAATTTTCCAATTCCCAATTCCTAAAACATATTCAAAAGAAAATAAAATTGCTTCAAAGGAGATCTCTTTCCCTTAATTAAATTTGGGAACCTCAATCAAAATATCATTAAAATTCCTACAAAGAAGCAAATGAAAGAAAAAGAAAATTGCTTGGATATTCAACTTCTCAAAGAGAGAATCCTTAGTTCAATTTATATAAAAACATGGTCCTAGACTTATCCTTGAGATTAAAATCAATTATCTCACCCAAAAACAAAATTAAGTCGATGCTTAATTAAATACAAAGTATTTGACTTAAATGTCCATCATTTAAATTGGGAAAAATCATACTTGAAGATTTTAAATCTAAAACCTCAAATTAAGAACTACGAATTGGCTTGATCCCCGTCAAAGGTACGTAGGCAACCTAAATAAATTATTAGGTGCAGCCACAAATAAACAAAAACACATATCCCCTTAAACATGGAAATAAATAAACTTATGTACAAAGACGACGTGGTTGGAATCAAAGGATCTTCCCTTGAAACAAGGGGTTGTAATTAAGAGATACATTATCTTGAATGGGAACTACTCACATCAATAAAACTCATAAGCCAAAAGGCCTATGGGTCAAATTATGTTTGATGAATTTGACTAATTTGACAATTCTTGTTAAACATAATTTGACAATGTTTGTTAAATATAATTTGACAATTTTTGTTAAACATAAGTTGACAGAGTTTGCTAAACATAATTTGATAGAGCTTGTTAAACATAATTTGACAATGTTTGTTAAACATTATCTTACAATTATTGTTAAGCATGGGTTAACAATTTTCGTCAACGTAATTTTTGGCATGCCTGGTGAGACCCATTCTCCTTTTCATCTCCAACTATGTTTCTTATACATCAATTTTCGTGTTGTAAATAGGTTTACCAATGGCTCCCCAAGTGACTATTTACTTCCACAAGCTTCCTGCAACTGCACGAGGAGCAAGTGGTTGTCACATGACATTCACCCTTGGTCACCCTTCCGTCAAGATCGAGGTACCAAATGATGAACACATGACCAACATCCAAGTTTCATCAACTTTAAAGACTTCAAGGAAAAGGAGGGCAAGGAAAAGTGCTAAAGCTAAAAGATCCCAAACCGAGAGTTCAAATGTGAATGACTCTAACACTATGGATATGGCCCCAAGGCTTCTCCCCATTCAAATCATGATTGGCTCCATCCCAATTACATTGGGAACAACTGAGTCAATAATGGTGACTTCAACTGAAGAAAGGGAAACTAGTCCTTCTAAAACCTCGAAGGTTAAGGTCACTAAGAAATCTATCAAGATTTTGAAGAAGGCATCACTAAAGTGAAAGGTGACTCCTCAACCAAAGGCAATATGACCTCGCACGCTTGAACTAACTTCACCAAAGAGTGATCCTTTTGTCAAGGGAAAAGAAGTAGCCATGGACACTGATTCCTCCTTTGAAACATTGCCACCAACCAAGCAAGGTCCTAGAAAAAATGCAAGGAGAGAAGAAAGCCAAACTTCTAAATTATTTGATTACTATCCATTAACGGCTCTTTGTGCTGAACAATCAAAGGGCCAAGTCAAACTTGGAGGTTCAAAAATGGGCATTCTTCTCGGGCTATTTGTTGGTAAAAGAAGAAAATTTTGGATTAGGGACAAGTTCAAAACACAAAATTGTGACAGAGATTCGTGAGGAGGTTAATAAGCCACCAAGGCTTTACTCAGGTCCTATCACATGCTCTAGGGCTTGCCTCATGTCCCAATCCATCACCGATGATTCTCCACCACTTCTTCCAACACTATGGAAACACAAAGTGATTTTCATAGTCCATTATACGAAGATTCAGAGTCTATTTTTCAATAGGAAGACTTTCCAGAAATTCTAATGGATCAATTTGGCAAAGTGTTAAAGATCTCAGATGAAAGTGATTCTGAAGATATGCCGGTTCTAGTAACTAGCACCTCAAACTTAGAAGAGCAACTTCAAGAGTTGCAAAGGAAACTCATTGAGAAAGATGCCGAAATAGCAACCTTGGCAGCCCAAGTAGCTTCTCAAGCAAGTACATCAGCTAGAACTCATGTGCCTACAACCGAAGAAGGGCACACATCATCTAGTTCTATATCACAAGATGAATTAAAGACACTCATTGCTGAGGGAATCAAAGAATTTCAGGCATCTATAAATTTACCCGTTCATGGATATCGAAAACCTTATCCGACTCATTAAGATTCTGTTTCATTCCCAACAAGTTATCAAAAACCAAATTTTAAGAAATTTGATGGCTTGACCGGTTCCCCTCAAGAATATTTGGCACATTTTTATTCGGTGTGTGGAGAATCTGCTTTGTCAAATGCCTTGTTGATAAGACAATTTGTTCAATCTCTCAAGGGTTCTGCATTTACTTGGTACACTTAATTGCAACCAAGATCAATTCATACTTGGGATGATTTACAAAGGGCTTTTCTTGCCCAATTTGTGAGTTCAAAGAAGAAAGTTTCAATCATTGATTTAGTCGATGCTCGACAAAAATCAAATGAAAGTGTCAATGACTTCATTACAAGATGGAGAAGCCTAAATCTCCAATGTTCTAAAAAGTTGACTGAACAATCTGCAGTACAAATGTGTTCAAACAAGCTCTTACCAGAGATTGCCGCTTTCATAGGGACTGTAGAACCTCAGAGTTTTGATGCATTGGTCTCTAAAGCGAGCAATGTTAAAAGACAAATTGCCTGACAAAAGAGTACCACGCAAAGGGGGCGTAATTTAGAAGAAAAAATACATAAGGAAAAAAGTCCTGAAATAATGGAGAAGTAATGGTTACCTTTGTCAATAATGGAAGGCAAAATGGGAAAGGTAAGGAAGGCTCGAAAACCTCACTCTTGAAGTGTAAAGTTGTGATTTATAACTATTTTGTGTTGGCTTTAATTCCGTGCTAAATTTGATTGTAATTTTGTTCAATCTTATGTATCCTGTATTTTATGTGGGATTTCATTGTATGGGTTGTGTGTGGGAGAGAGTGTCAAGACTCAAGCCAGAAATGAAGATAAAAGGAGTTTTTGCTGGTATCTCGCGAGAAGACTTCTCGCAAGTGAAGCCATGTGCTCAGCACATGACTAGAATGCGAAGAGTCATGATAGATGGTAACAGCTAGTTTTCGCGAGTATTTCGCAGGTAAGGCCTTCCCGCGAGATACCCGCGAAACATTCTGTTTTGTTATTTTGTCATATCTGATACACCATGTCTCTACACACACTATATATATATACCCACATTACCCACATATTAAGAGGAGTGCTTTCAGAGAGAAAACCCTATCCATAACCCTTAAGAGTGAGAGATTGTCATACCCACAATCCTCTACATAATCCATTGTGATTTTCCTCAACTCCTACCTCTCCATATCCAAATCCTTGAGAGGTTGATAGCCCAAATACTTACCACACCCATTCTGAGTGTAAAGTAAGGTTTTGGTGCTGCTGGAAAGCATTGGAAGAATCCATTTGTTTGGTGAATGAAATCGGGCTGAATTGCTTGATCCGGAAGCTAGAGAAGATAAGGCTTCGTCAAGTCAGTTGGTAGCAGGAGCTTGGAGGGCTCAAGTACATGGGGTAGACTAGGCTTGGAGGGTCTTTTGTTATTCGTGTACTCCAACTTATTCTCTAATGGATCGATTTACCGCTTGGAGGCCGGCAGAGAGGTTTTTCGCCAAGTTCTTCGGTTTCCTCTTCGATAACACGTCTCGGTGTTATCTATGTTTGCATCCTTCTTCCCTACTCTTTTAGCTTTCATTTTACTGTTGATATATGATGAATATGTCTTAGAGTAGTTTATTGTTTATTCGCTCGCATTTACTCTATTCCACACTTAGTTTAAGTTAGAGTAAAATTAACCGAGCCGTAATTTTAATTTGGGGGTTTAAACAGCTCTTGTGTTTTTACATATATTCGAGCTTTCATGAAGAGAAAAAGAAAACAAAATACTCATTCCATGATGATGATGTGGAAGGGATTTTTAATGAGTTGATGAAAGAAAAAGCAATACAACTCCCTGAGCCTGAAAGTCTTGAAGTTGATAAGATAGATGACCCTAAATATTGCCGCTACCATCGAATCATTAGCCATTCTCTATCAGAATGCTATATCTTGAAGAATATAATTCGGAAAATGATAAATGATGGTGAAATCGAGGTAGATAGTTCCTCTCAAGTACTAGCTGCTACATCAAATAGCATTTCATTACTTGAGGAGGAACCAAAGTCCACTTTGCCTTGCCCACTAGGGGCAAAACCAAATAATGTTGAAAAGGTCAAAAAGACTCTTAATGTCAAGGCCGAGTCCAGCAATCTCCCAAGTCTTTATGAGCTTATGACTGAAGCAAAATTAGACTGTTAGGACAATTCCTCTAACATGAAAGATAGAAATGAAGAAGAGTGGCAAACATATATTGGTAAGAAATCCAAGAAAATGGCTAAAAGGCCATTACCAATCATTATGCCCTTTGAGAAGCCAGGAGTCAAAATCCGTGGAAGAAAGGATTCCAAGAAAAACAAGAAGAAAAAGAAGAACACTCAGAAAAAAAGCATGAGTTTAGAGGAAGAAAAATATATTCAATTTGAGAGAATGCCAATAACTCTAGTTGAATATCTTCCTAAGGAATTTCTTCAAAATCATTCTGAGGATGAGATGAAAGAGGAAGTTGTGCAATGTTGCATGGTTTCAATTGAGGACAATGAACGAGAGGTAGATGAAGTAACTTTACTTTCAGGCCAACATTTGTCATTACCACAGAAGGGAAAATTAAACCAAAATGCAAAAGATGATGCTTCTAAAGGAAAGAAGGCAATTCCTCACAACCCTTGTCACCTAGACTATGTGTTTCATGTTTGGCATGCATAATGTTTAGTGATGAGGACCTCCAGCTTGGGAAAAAATTTCATAATCGGTTTTTATATGTCAAGGGCACAATTGGAGATGCATGGTTATCAAGAATCCTATTGGATTACAGTCAACTATAAATTTTCTCCCCATCCAACTTGACCATTCAAGGCTTCAACCGAGTTGGACAAAGAGCCATGGGAACCATCTCATTAAAAGTGGAAATAGGAGAATTGTATTCTGAAGCTCTTTTCCACGTAATTGATGCCGATACTTCCTACAACGTTTGGTTGGGACACCCTTGGGTACACATTTATGGCATAATCGGTTCTGCACTTCATCAATACTTTAAACTTTGTGATGAAGATGGAAATGTGAAAAGGGTGTACATTGATCCAAACCCTTTCATGGGAGAAGAGGTGAATTATCTTGATGCCAAATTTTAAGCAACAACCATGCTTATGCATCTGTCTAAAAAACAAGGATACTGACGAAGAAGGGTGAGGGACAATGTGTTTACCCTTGTGTAAATGAGAAGTTCATTAAAAAGCTCTAAAAAAAAAGCTCACTAGGTTGAAAACCTTTTTATAAGGCAGCCTAAGAAAAAGTTAGGGCAAAAAAAAAAAAAAAAAAAAAAAAAAGCCCGCTAGGGTGAAAACCATTTTATAAGGAGACCTAGGCAAAAGTTAGGGCATAAAAAATAAAAATAAATAAAAATAAAAAATAAAAAGAAGAAGAAGAAGAAGAAGTTCCACTAGGTTGAAAACCTTTTTATAAGGCGACCTAGGCAAAAGTTAGGGCAAAAAAAAAAAAAAAAACTCTGCCCCTTTGAACTACGTGATGACTTGATCCCCTTTCGGGTACGTAGGCAGTTTGGTATTATTTATTGAGGTCAATCACATCTTCAAAAAAAATTCTCCTATCTGAAAATCCCCTATGAACTACGTGATGACTTGATCCCTCTTTCGGGTACTTAGGCAGCTTAGTATTATTTATTGAGTTCAGTCACATCTTCAAAAAAAAAAACCATCATTCTTGAACTACGTGATGACTTGATTCTCTTTTAGGTACGTAGGCAGCTTGGTATCATTTACTAAGTTCAGTCGCATGTCAACCAAAAAAATAAACCATTTCCTACCAAATAAGTGATCAATATTATTCACGCACGAAAATTTGCATAAGTATTAGGCTGCATTTGTTTCAGGTGAAAATAAAATTTGGAAAACATTTTACATCGTCATGTGTGTTTGGGAGCACATGTAAAACTCGGTCAAAGGGAAAATCAAACCCTTTGACCGTAAAATAAGAGCCCCTTCAAGTGTAAAATATCTTACACAATCAATTACCTTCAAACAAAATTTTATGGACTGAAAATAGAGAAAGGGAGAGAGAGAGCAGCGGCAAGGTTGGTCAGTCTCCAATCCACCCAAACCCATCGCCGGTCAGATCGCACCATTCAATCCCCTCCACACACCATTAAGTACTATTTCCTTGTCTTCCTTGGCTTTTCTTCTCCTGATTGCGCCGCCTCAGCTCCTTCGTCATGCTCAAACCCATCCGTCAAACCCACCTTCACACCCGAAGGCTTTTCTTCTCTGATTCCTCAAACCCACCCTCAAACCGATTCCTCAAACTCGAAGGTATTTTGAGTAATATATATATATATAAGTATTTATAGATTTTATTTGTGTATAAAAAATATATGTGCATAATGTTATCTCCAATAGAGTTTGTGAACGTATATGGCAACTTCTGTGTATTTTGGTAAACTGATATTAGTATTGTTCTTGAATTGGGCTTGTTACAATACTTTGCTGAGATGATGTTGAATGGGTCTACACTGTCTTGTATTGTAGGTTATGTTTTGGTAAATATCATCTTCTTGCTTACACATTTGATTGAATGGTATGTCAAATAATTTGGTATGCTAAAAATATGTATGTCATAACGCTAAATTGAGTTTTTAAACTATTTATCCTATTGACCACCTAAAGGGTAAGACATACGTCGTGTTTGTTGGTCGTGTGCCTAGGGTGTAGGACACATGGGAAGAAGCCCGTGCCCAAGTCCATCAATATTTTGGGGCAGACCACAAGGCATTTAAGCATAAACTGGATGCAAAAATTGCTTTTAAGAAGTTTTGGCAGATTGAAGGTGGGAATGTGCAACAAGGTTCTTCATCCAATACTCCTTCAACCCCTTCAACTGAAGAGAGTTCCAGCACAAGAGATGTTAAATGCGATTTATTGAAATATCAATTAGATATCGGAATTGAGTAGCGGAACCATGCAATGAAGATTGCAAAGTTGAATGCAAGAATGCTAAACGCAGTGGCATCTCAAGTCCTGCCTGATGATGAGCTCAATAAAATGACACATCTAAACTTGGGTGAATGGCCATGTTAGGGTTGTGATTTGTGTATTTGGGTACCTCTGTCATTGTTATGTAAAACTTGGATGTGTATAATGTTCATATTTTTTGTGATTGGAATTAATGGATGTGCATATATGATGTGTATAGGTATTTTGAGATGCCCAATTGTATTATAGATATATTTTTTTGGCATTTTACAAGGCCTATTGGTGAAATTACGTTTGATGAATTTGACTAATTTGACAATTCTTGTTAAACATAATTTGAAAATATCTGTTAAACATAATTTGACAATGTTTATTAAACATAATTTGACAATGTTTGTTAAACATAATCCAACAATTATTGTTAAGCATGGGTTAACAATTTTCATCAACAATCTATCCTAGGAATTAGTTGAAAAACAACTGTTCTTTACTATTTTTATTATGCATTTTATTTTCCTAATTTCTTTTGGTAGAAATAAAATTTTTAAGTTTCAAAGTTAATATTCAAATTCTCATTCTTTTAAGGAGATTATTATGATAACCAAAACTTATAATATAAATACTATTGATATTATTCAAATAATTGATAGTACTCTCAATCTAAACTTGTCTTTTTTCATTCTTAAGTAAGTACACCGAATTGAACCAAAATGGACAAAAATAAACCAAATGGATTGAAGTGGAGCGAAATGGACTGAATAGACCAAATTGGACCATTGTGGACCAAATGAACCGAATGGACCACATTGGACCTTATAGAACTTTTTCCAATTTTAAAAACTTATCTTGAAGATGTTAGAGGGTAGATGTTTTTCATTAAGCTTAAATTTTGGGTATCAAAGAAGTCCACATAGTACGGGTATTTTGAATCCCTTTTTGGTAAAATCGTAACTGTTTTCACCCTGTGGTTAATGCTCTCTTTCATGAACAAAATATTTTTGAAGCTCTTTTTTTTTTTTTTTTTTTGGGCCCTTCACAGTTGATATATGTTTTTGTACGAGTCCTTATTAAAGTTGCGTTTTGTATCACATTTTGTTCTTCTGGCTCCTGCTCTAATTACATTACCCTTAAAACTAATTGTTGATTATGTACTTTTACAGCATAGAAAACCTGCTGATGGCATGCTCATGGGCTGTAGTTCTCGCAGCCCAGTTGGGGATGGGCCTGCTTCCCCCAAGTACTCTGATAGACTTTCTCCTGCAGTTAACAATTATCTATCTGAGGCATCAAGACAAGAAGTCAGAGCAAGTTAATTTTACTGTTAACTTTACATCCATTGAATATTTACCTTCATTGGTCAGTAGTTTCTTGGTTATTCTTTGTGCAATTTATTTATATTTATGATATAGAACATATTCAATGTATCCTCAATACACCTTGAAACTCTCAGTTAGTGTGATTTGTCTTGCCTACTTCTGTGAGCGCATTCTTTTTCCTTTGTCAGAAAAGATGAAAATGCTTCAACTTTGTGCATGTGAATATATTCAAATGAGGTTTGCTGGGCAGATTCTGATGAAACCTTTGGGCATGTATTATGGTTTTGCCCTATTGCCGAATCTGTGTGGCGTTCTTGCTCTCTCCAACTGAATGAGACTTTCAACCTCGGGTGGAATTTTGGCGATCATTTCTTGTGCTGTGATCATGTTTTTACTTGGGTTAGTGTAAAATGTAATGTAATACATTGCTGTAATTTTAGCTACAGAATCCAAAAATTATGGTACTGAATCAATTTGGTCTGTATTGCTGGAGTCTGAGATATGCCCATTGTACAGCCGAAAGTTATTATCAAGGATTTTCCAAAGAATCATGTGAACGAAAACATGGAAGTGGAATGAGAGTTTTCTTTTTCATAGTGAAAAACTGCAATGACATTATTTTCTTTGTTTAAACACCAACGAAAAGAAAGATCATTTGCCATACAAGTACAACACCTCAAAATCATTTCAATTCTTTTCAATTCCGTGACTAACCTTTTTAAGTAAATACATACAAGGAAAATTTCAATGCTGACTCTTCATATTACAACAAAATGCCCACTATGCTTGAGATTAAACTACATGTGACCCTTCTATAAAAATATAAATATATTTTGCAAAGCAGAACGGTCAGTCATATCAACCTGCATAGAGACACCTGTGTGCCTTTCAGTCCAACAAAGCAATGCTTACAGCCACAGTTGGAACTGAGATCAGGAAGTCATCGATAGATCTCTGGGCAAATTCTACTTGTCTCCACCTCCAAACATTCCCATCATATCTTTTGTAGATCCCATTTGCTTCATCAAGTTTTGTAAGCCTCCCATGCCACCAATCTGTTTCAGCATCTGTGGGGGGAGGACTTTGCTCATGTGCTGTGCATTCATATTACGTGATAAGGCACTCATTTCACCCTTCTTAGGAATCTTCAGCCCTTTCATTTTGCTCCATATCTTGGCAAGACGCTTGTACTCTTCCAACATCTCCATTACTTCTCTAACTTGACGACCAGAACCTCGTGCTATCCGCATCATACGAGATTCATTCATGAGCTTTGGATTTGTACTATCCAACTCTGCAACATTTTAGCAGTCAACTATTAGAATCAGGACATTGGATTGAGTCAGTATACAGTCAATCCCATAAACATGTGGCACATAAAGAGAAAAACCACAAAAAAAAGGGCCTTGACTCACCTTCATTTGTCATTGAGTCCATCATGGTCATGTACCGCTTGATCTTTGCTGAACTTTCCTTTTCACGGCCTTTTGGCATTAACTCAGCACTAAATCCAGGAAGCATTGAGAAAACCTACACAGACCAAGTCAGTCATCAGCATGAAGTAGCAGCCTCTCCAGCTAAGATCCAAAGTTTAGATTTTGAAGCATAGTCAGTCAAAAACTCCAAAATGACAGCTGAAACTTAACAATCCCCAAACCCACTTGGAAAGAGAATTTTGGATAAATTTCATTTTAAACCGTATATTTTAAGGGGTCATTTCAAATTACCCTATAGTTTCAAAGTTTCAAACTAATCCTAAGGTTTAACATTGGTACAAATTAAACATTACAGTTTCATTAGTTTCAAACTGAATCATTAACTTCTAAAATTGTATCAATTTAAATCCTCAACTTTTAAGGTTTGATTGGGCTTCAAGGAATATCCCAGTGGTTCCAACACCTCCGTGGTGTTTGGACACTCGGGTTCATACCCCATCATTTCAACTCCCCCCCACACCCCACAACAACCCCCCCCGCGCGGGCAACCCAAATCCCCCTACTAATTACCTAGTCAAAAAATAATAATAATAATAAAGAAGTTCAATTGGGAGGTTTAAATTGATAAGGTTAACTTTTGTCCAAGTGCATGGGATATTTGATTTTTTATTTTTTATCATAAGTACTCAGAATTTGACCTACATATGTATTCAACTATAAAGTTTACACTTTTTTTTCCATTGAACAGGGTTCTGGGTACAGTTGGTAGACCATTAAGCCGAGTGACGATGTCAATCAATGTTTTAAAAAAGTTGCTAATAATTCACTAATTAAATAACAATACACAATACATTTTTTTTTTAATTATAAAAACCAAGCTGCAATTGCAAAAAGACAAGTAAAACAATGTCTCAAACTGAATAGGACAAATGCATATTTTCAAAGGGGGGTAATGAAGTAGTCTCTGTTGTTTGTGCTACTTCATTTTTCTAATGAAGTAGTCTTCTCTTAATATAATTTTTCTTACCTATCAAAAAAATAAAAAATAAAAAAAATCACACAAAAAGGGCACTCTTACCTTTCCTTGGAGAAGTATTTGGAAGGTGAAAGCTCCCACTAGAGTTTCTTTTTTCAATTGTTGGATAATATGAGGAAGAGGAATATTTGTGTGGTTAATAACAGTTGTATACGCAAGAATAGTTGGGAATTGGTGGAAAATCTGCTCATTTATTGCTCATATGCATATATAGTTAATGGACTTTTGTGTTTAGCTTATTTGGGGTTTCTTGGATGATGCCCAAGCATGTGATGGAGCTGCTGGTGTGTTGGAAATGGGGGATTTGGTTGGCATCAGATAGCAGTTATTTGGGGGGTTGATCCTTTATGTGTTATGTGGACTATTTGGAGATATCAGAATCATTGAACTTTTGAGGGGGAGAAACAATTATTTTTGCTCTCTTTGTTGCTAGTTTGCTTGGTTTCCTTAGTACACTGCCTGTGTACTCTGGGAACAGATTGTATTTTTCTTTATCTTTTTAATAAAGTTTCTTATTACCTATATTTAAAATGCTATCCCCAAAGATCAAAGACAAACGTCCAACCCCCCCCCCCCCCTCCCCCCCAAACTCCTTTTTAAAAATGTCAATGTAAAATCTTGCTAATCAATTATTGATCTTGCTCCATCAGTCACCTAAACATAGCAACCAAGAGGTCACCTATTATTTCTCATGTAAGTGAAAGGCACCTTGTTGTTGATAAAGCTTTGATTAGATGGTATAAGTCAAGTACTAACCTGGCTAATTGGACCCATTTTAAGTATGTTCTGAAATTGCTCGTACATAATCCTCAATGTAAAGTTCCCTTCTGAAAGCTTTTGCAGAAGCTCAGGCTGCTGATCCATAGGAACAACTTCATGAATTTTGTCCATAAATCCAGACCAATCACCCATGCCTAGATTAAAATATAATCAACAAGTAAGTACTTAAAACATACACAAGAAATTTAAGTCACAAAAATCAAGAGTCAAAACTGTAAAAGAGTTGCACACCTAAAAGACGGCTGACAAATGGTTTAACATCAAAAACTTCAAACTCATCCATATGCTCTCCAGTTCCAATAAATATAACAGGACTCTTTGTTGCTGCAACACTGAACATATAAAGTGGAAGAGAATTTAGTTGTCAAAGGAAAAAAGAAAAAAGAAAAAAGAAAATTAAAATTAAAATTAAAATTGCTTCTATCAAAATGAGCAATAAGTTTCCATTTCAAAGGGAATTGAACCAAACATGAAGGTAGCTTATAATTCCATAAATTATGGAAACTGTACGTTAGAAAAGATGTCTAGTACATTACCGACTGTATTTTTTATGTTCTTACGTCTACCTAAAGTTAATTATTTTACGCCATTTACAAATCACACCATAAGAAGACCCAAGCTTTGTGTTGAGTATTCAAACATATCAAATATGCATGCCAATGCATATAATTTAAGTATTTCATTTTTTCTTTTCTTTGTATTATTATTTTATTAAAAACCATACATGGGCACGGGAAGTATAAATGAGAACACAAAAAGAGAAGAATCAAACTTCAGATATCTTAAAAAAAATAAAAAAAAAGAAGGAACAGCAGCGCAACATAGACATATTCTAAGCATGATCTCAGAAGCACCATCTTGTCTTTTCCATGGAAGCTGGATGACTTTCAAATGTCCAACTTATAGACTCACCCCAAATGCATGACACATATCTCCTTTGTGTACAAAAACATTATCCCCAGAATTCTGACAATGACAAAATTGTTCTCACAATCACCAACTAAATTCCAAACCCAAAACAAGCAACCATAGCTCTCTAGCAACATCATAGTGAACAAAATGATAATCTTCTGCCTAATTTGTAGTTCAATGGGTACATTCTGGAATATTAGGTACATTAACAATCCCAGGAAAGTAGAGAAGGGAAGAGACACCTTAGAATTAGTTAAAGAATTGAAATGAAGGCTTGTGTGTGGGATACTTACCATAAACTAAAATCCTAATGTTCTGACTACTGGCTAACACAATTCACTGTTGCAAACATTTATTAAAAGGGGGGAATATACTTTACAGAGTGAAACTGAGCATTATGTAAATGGTGAGAGGTACTAGATTAAGCAGATAAATGCATACTTATATAACACATTTGTAACAAAAAGAAGCAACCCTAGATGATTATCCTTTTGTATAACAAACTGCAAAGTTGCAGCCAACATATTGAGAACACAAACATGAAATCATTACGTATGTATTTATGATTGTACATATACAATACAATAATATTTCACAATGAATAACTTAATGGCCTATCACCTATGCAAGTCCATACTGCTTAATGGTGTTCTTTACTATATATAACTAAAATGATCCTCCCTCCCATAATGAATATCCATTTTTCTTCACCACAAAATGTGCATCCACCATCAAAGAAATATAGGGTCTAGTCAATAAGTTCTAAACTCACCAATTTTGAAAAGCAACTACACAGCTTAAGCAAGGGCATGCATTGAAACTTTAATATTACATTAGATCCAACTAAAAACAAGAAATTTGGCCACACTTTTTGCAATAAAACTTACGCGCTAAGAGCACCACCTCCCTTTGCATGCCCATCCATTTTGGTGACAATTACAGCTCCAACTGAAACACTTTGCTTGAAAGCTTGAGCTTGGTCAAATGCAGCCTGACCAATGCTGCTATCCATAACAAAGATAACAAGATCTGGTTTCTGGAAGATGCAAATAAAATATATTAGCAATATAGGCAATCAACAACAAATTAATAGGAACAAAGCAATACCAGAAAATTACCGTTGCTTCTGAAACTTGACGCATTTCTTCAAAAAGAGCAGCTTCTTGTTTGTGACGCCCACTGGTGTCAACAATTATCAGATCACAATTTTCTTTCTTGAATGTTTCCACACCTTCCACTGCAATTTTTACAGGATCCGATTCTGTATAGCTGTATCATTTGAAAACCACCTTAATTATTACTTAAATAAAGAAGAATGCATTATCTAATAAAATGTAATTGGCAAAGGCATTAATGAGAGTGATAATGACAACAGTAATAAATAGAAGTAATAATAATAATAATAATAACAAAACAAAAAGAATATTTAATTTTAGGGAGAACACAAAAGAGAAATATTCACAAAATGGAACTGAAAATATTGTTTCTTCTTTCTCTTTCTTTTAGGGAAAGGGGAAAAAAAGCTCTAGAGGTACAATTAGGGCATCATGTAATCGCTGACAAAATCCCATTCATAATACAAGCAGTCACTAAATTACATCTATTACATTCCATTCACTAAGTTCTTCAATGTATATGTGTTATATTCCATTCATAATTAAAGTAGTAGCTCTGACCCAGCACAGCCATATCCATTTCACTAAAGCTCTCCTCCACTTCTCCACTGACTATCCCTAGGTCAAACTGCTGTTAGTTATCTGTTAAAGCTAGAGATTGCATTTTGATAACAGATGATTGGGGGGTGGGGGAGGGGGAGAAAGCCAGTAGTGGTTCACTAATTATTCAATATTAAAGCTCTTTCTTTGGAATTCATGACTAAAATGACTTCTGAGCAACTGAAAATTATCTCTAGTGTATGGCATAAAAGAGATTTTGATATATTTACCAACGTTTATAAGCTATCATAGCACAGACCTAGTTGTTTGTGACATCATCTTTTTTTCTCTTTTGTTTTTGTTTTCTTTTTCTTCCAGAGAGAGAGAGAGGGGGGAGGGGGTAAGTGAGGAAAAAAAATCACAAGAAAAAAGGAAAATCTTATGCTTCAATTACATCACAACTTTTACACACAAACAAGCAGTAGAATACGAAAGAAGTACCTTCCGTAAAATGGAATCTTAGCTTTAGTGGCATTCTGCTTCAGCTGATCAAAAGCACCAGCTCTGAATGTATCTGCACACACAAGGGCAGGCCTCCAGCCCTTTTTCTGATGATAGTATGCATATTTTGTACATGTTGTGGTTTTTCCTGACCCTGAATTTGTCAAACAAATTATAAGATGTGCATAAACAAAAGGAAACAGTACACTCTAAATGAAAATAGTACAAGATATTTTGGACCCATGAATCAGTCACAGCATATATAAAGCCCAGATAGCTAGTTCAGATCACAACTTCCCAAAAAAACAATCTCATCGGTTGTCTATGAAAACTGCTGAATGATCCAATATGCATGAAAGTGATCTGGTCAAAAACATACCTTGTAAACCTACAAACATAACAACACTTGTTTTTCCTTTCTTTGGAGTGAAAGAAGGCTTCCCAGGATCCAGCATTTTGCAGAGTTCATTAAATATAGCCTACATTGTATGCCACCCTTCTATAAGAGCACAGCAGATACCAAAAGATAACATACAATATAAAAAATTTATTTATTTTCCCTTTTCTTTTTTTGTGGTTTTGGTAAGTATAAACAATGAAGATTGATGTTGTATATCATCACTGAAAACGCTCAAGACACATAACATTACTTCAAAGAGTATGTCAATGGGGTTTTTAAAAAAAGGGCTTAACAAAATAGCCCCCAACACAAAAAAGGTAGCTTAGTTGCGGAATTTAGTTGCTAACAATTAGTACAAAGTAGCCATGCAAGAATAGATTTATTTGGTGTAACAGAGAAATATAATTATAAAAGTAAGAACAAAACAAATTATAGTATTAAACAATTTTTTTTTTCGCACTCCTCACATAATCATGGCAACTAACAGAATTTTACATCAAGAGCAAGCAGCACTGGCTTTCACTATCCGAATTCTTTCTTTGGTGCAAACCTTATCAAAATTCATTCATAATTCCGAAAACCAAATCCCAATAGCCCAAGTCTTATTATTATTGTACAAAAACCTCAATTCACAAAACATTAAAATCTAGACACTGGAACCAACAAAGCTCTCTTTCATCATATTGGGCACTCTCTGATTTCTATATCAATTGACATCAATCCCACCCCTATCCCAATTAACACATGCGAATTCGAAACCTTATCTAAGCTTTCCAAAGCAATCCCTATACTCTAAACTCATGGCAGCCAATTGAATTCCATCATAACAATCACAAACACCACCAAAAAACAAAACAAAACAGAAATGATAAAATGTAAGAAAAATATGTGAGAAAATAATAAAAGGTTGTACTTGCTGGATGATCTTGCGCTTGTTGTGACCGGCGGCGAGGTCGTCGAGGTTGACGATCTTCTTGATATTGCTCTGCATGTCGCGGACGAGCTTGAATTGGACATCGGATTGAAGAAGAGCGCGAGTGATCTCGTTCAAGCATTCGTTCAAGACCTTCTCGTCGATGATGGTCGCATTGCTCATCTGCTGAAGAGCACGCGATATACTCCCTCCTAACTGAGCCAACACCATTTTTGCTCAACGATTGGAGATTAGGGTTAGGGTTAGGATTTCCTTTTTTGGGTGGAAGAGGGATCGAAGGAAATGGAGGAGGAGGAGGTGGTGGTGGTTACTGGTGGTGGTGATGGTGATGGTGAGTAATTAATATTATAGTATAATACTGAAACTGAAATTATTAATGGGTTTGGAATGGGCCAGATTTCTAAAGCCCAGCCCATATATGAGACCCTTTTTTTTTTCTTTGGGAAAACCCCAAAAAATTGGCTCCAGGCCGGTTTTTTTTTTTTTTTTTTTTTTAAATTAATTTTATAGAGAGTTTTAACTTCTGCATTCTACTATGATACTTCAATCTGCTTTTAATGATAACTCTTTATTATCAGACCAACAATCAGTTTTTGACGTAGCCCCAGATCCATTTTTCAACCATCAGAAACTTTACCTGTCCGGCTAACAGGCAATTGAAAACACTGTTTATGTGTAGTTTTAGTTATATGGTTTGATGAAACATGTCCATAATTTTCCGAAAATTCATTTAGTAAAAGCGTATTAAAAAAACAATTGTTTTCTACTCTCCGTAAGCCTTATGCAAAATATACAAGCTTTGTAACCCACTAAATCAACGTATCTCTTGTAGATAATCTGTTTAGCATGGCAAACGAAATTATAAACTCTAATGCTGTTGGGATTGCCTTAGAGAATCAAGATTGTATTATTATACTAATTTACTCTAGCCCTCTTGATTCAACTGCATTTCGAGTTTTGAGAAATTTCCAGATATTGATTTATGCCAAATTGGTTTGTCCTAGTTCTTTTTCTGTAACATGGTTAATTCAGATTGTATTTCTGCTAGAGCATCTTAATCTTATCTAGCAAGGGGTCAACACCAGTTGTAATCCTTCAAAACTCTAGAGAGTTTCATTTCAATGTTTCTTGCTGCATCATACACCATCCTAGGGACATATTTAATATATAAAAACACCAACAAGATGCCACCAGTCCACCGAGTACAACAAAGACCTTCTAACCAACCGCAAACTTTAGGAAATTCCTGGTTTTTTATGAGTTTCACTAACTTCATACAGTGGCTTGTTCATTCTTGAGAAATTTTTGCTGTCCAAAAACTCCTATCCCTCAGTAAATTGTTCTTCACCCGTGCCACCAACAAATAACCACCTTTCGCGAAGAGATTCATCAAATGTGCTTCAATAAAGCAGCTTTATTCCCTTCCTCGAACCTTACCAACCCAAGTTCACCTTTACTCTTAGGCAAGCTAACTAGACGCCTGTTGAGTTATATATTGTCTCGAGTTAATTAGCAAATTAATTAATCAAATTACATGCAAATTCAATTATGACATACAATCAAATCTCAAATTAAATAGAGTGTAGCATAAATAAGCTTATCACAGCAATTTCATCACGATGGAAAAAACCCTCGCAAGCAAAACCCCACTACATCCCTAAAAAAATATATATATATATATCAAATAAATATAGAATGTCATCAATGATTTAGATAAAACCAAAAATACATCAAAAACCTCATTGCATCCCTCAAGTATCTTCTAATCACGATGGACAAAGGTATATCACAATGAAGCAAAAGACTCATTGTCATAGGAAGAAACGTCATCATCAAAACCAGAAACCAAAGGAGTGGGAGAGTTGACATATTCATTACTGCAAGTATTATATTATATGTGCTTGGTAAACATTGAGGTCAGTGAATCCTTAGACACGGATGTTTAGCTTTACCAATAAAATTTAGGCTAGGACACTTCCATTAGATATTAAATTAGTTGACTCACACAAGCATCGATAATTCTTTTAATTGCAACAACTAGACGAAAGATAAATGAAACTAGGTTTCATTTATGGTCCTAAGTTGTCTAGTTACATTTAGGAAAAGCCCTATTAACATGGGTATGTACATTCTACCGTTTGTCCTCAAAAAACATGGGCATGTACATACCACACATTCATACATAACTATTGCATTTTAGTATTTATCTGGCTTCCATCACAGAAATTGTGACACTATTTATGGAAAAGTTTTTGGCTTAATTTCTGAAACCTCCAAGTCTTCTGCAATTGTGTTGGTAAAAAATGCAGGTTGTTTAGGAGAAGATGGTTAAGAGTTTCATTTGGCTTGTAGAAACAACATCGGCATGGTGGGTCTATCCTTTGTGATCCTGTACATGAGACCAATGTGAATGCATCTCAATGCTAATGGAGGGCGTGATTCCTCTAGTATTGTTGGGTCTAGTGGCTCCAAACTTTTACCTTCATTCCATAAGCTGCCATGCACGATGCACAAGTCCAGAGATTGTTGCCCAATGTTAACCATTAAGTTCAAAGTTCATGTATTTGGTTAAGGGTTAGCGAAGCTGATACATATCCTATAAGGTTGAGTGGATACTCAAAGTGATGGTGACTATTGTTTTCTTCCACTCATGATTTCTAATAGTAGAACCCCAAAGCCCGAATACATCGATTTTCTCGAGCTTGACACCATTCATTGCATACTCGGGGACATATAACCACTTTGGTAAAAGTGACCAATGAACTTTAGCATGATCGACAAATATATATACATGCGCATCTGAACAAATACTCGTTAAATTATGTTTGCTTGAAATGAAATGCATACTTACTATGTTCCAGCCTTCTGTTTTGTGTTTTCTTCTAATCCTTTCAACCCAAATATTTTTGCCATGCCAAATCGGATATTTTAGTTCATCTCCTCATCAAGCAAAATGTTGCTTGCTTTTAAATCCCGGTGAATTACTCTTAGTCTTGAATATTTATGGAGATAAACAAGTCCTTGAGCAATGCCTTCAATTATGTTGAAGCGTGTCCTCCAACTTAATAAATACTTTTAGTAGAATCTGATAGCAAGCAAATGATTAAGTGATTTTTGACTTTATATAAAAGAAAGAAAAATCTTCACATAGAAATAAACTTTCCTAATCATTAATACGTCCTACCAAAGAGGAAGAAGTCTAAGCTTTTGTTGGGCATGTACTCATAGATTAGTAGTTTTCTTCTTCTTGAATACAAAACCTAAAAACGTAGATTAGTGTGTTGGAGCAACTTAATGGAATCACTTCATTCTTGAACTCTACTAATCCTGCCCGAACTGTGAAAGTCTTTTTATTCTTTATTTTGGTCCATCGGATAATTTACCACGAAAGTATATTGTATTAGTCATACTCATATCATCTTAATTCAATCTCTGGTTACATTATTTAATTTTGTATCAAGATTCTTCCTAGCAATTGGGCTCACCTCAAGTGTTAATTTATTGACCGGACAAAATGGATTAGCTAGGCTATAAGAGAGAGAGAGAGAGAGAGAGAAAAGTGCTATATAAACTGGTCCAAAGCCACCCTCTCCTAATTTATTTTCAGTTGAGAAATTATTTGTAGCCTACAGAAATGTTTTCAAAGCTGAAGATTTGCAACTTATGGCTAGCTTGTCCATCTTTATTTTGTTTCTTCACTTTGTCATATACTGTGGAAGGTATTGCATTACCTCCAATTTCTTGTATGAGCAATTTTGTTTCTTTTTTCTCTCCCCTAATTAACATATATAAAATATTAGTTGATTTTTCTTTCTACTTGATCATTAGTAATATATCTAAAAATCTATAGTAGGAGCATCAATTACCTTCCACTCTGCATTTTTTCCATTTGCGTTGCCTAAGAAGCACAACAACAAGATAATAATTGCCCCTACTACTGTGATTAGCCATATCCACCATTCATTCCGCCTGTTTTGCTACGTTTTCTTTATTTGATAACCGTTTGCTACGTTTTAGCTACAAGGATAAACATATTTTCAATAATACTATACCAATAGTATTTCTATTCAGTTTTTTTTTCTTGTGATTTACTATGATTTAAGTTGCATGATTGCTTGTGCTAGAAATCAAATAAGACTCACAAATTCATTGTTTCTCTTTGACCCTAGAACTTAAATCATTTGAGTCTGACCTCTTTTGTGAGTTAATACAAAATTTGATTAATAATTCTCAAAGTTTCCCTTTGATCCTAAAGCATTATGCTCAACCAAATATTGATGTTTAGGTCATTACCCTTTGCATTTGTTTCTTCAAGCACAAAGCAAAGGTTATCAATGTGATGGGGTGAGGAATTTATCAAATGAAATCTCACATGGTCTGGGTGTGGTAAAAGGGAATGCCTTATATGTGGGTTGAATATCAAAATATTAATAACACATTTTTTTCTTGCTCTTTACTAGGTAGAAATAAAGCTTTGTGAGGGGTATGGACTTCAAAGTGGACAATATTGTTGACATGAGGATTGGGCGTTAGATTCAAAATCTAGTTCGCTGATAATAATTATATCAATTTTTTCCTTCAATTTTCAAAAATTAAGTTAATAGTATATGTTATATCTACATGTAATAGATCTTTTTTTTTTTTGAAAGGCATATGTAATATATCAATAATATGCACATTAATTTGATTAGTCTCGAGCATGAATTAGTAGACTTACCAAGTATATTGTCCGTCGCATACTAGCATCTGTCGAAGCAATTCCAGGCCCTGTGCTCCAAATCTCACAGCCAGTTTGATTCTCTTCATTTGTAGATGCATAGGCAACACAAGAACAATCGTTCAAGCACTTGGCCTTACAATCCGTAAGGGTCAAGTTGTCACCTTCATTAAACTTGAATCCATCTATGTCATGCCATGAACCAACTCAGAAAATGTCTCATTAAGGCTCCTGCATTGATGATTCTCTTTGGCCACACATCCTTCATTTAAATAAGAGGAAGCAGAAGTACAATCAACTATAGCGCCTTTATCATCAGAAAGTACTCCCAAGTAATTTATCGATAACTGTATGGGAAATTATGTCACAACAGAGTAGCTGAAGTATGTTTCATTCTCATTCGATGTGTAGTCAAAAATGAAATTATAAATTTGTTAGGCAAAATGAAGATGAGTTGACATACACATACCCATGTCCAGTAGACGTCCCCGTGCAACAAGATGACCAATTGATCTGTACGATTAGGATGGAGGCCAAAGGTAAAGTTTCCTGAGTCCGGGTACCTCCTGGCTTCTCCATGATGTTAGAAACCATGTCTGCCCCGTTTTTCGGTTTGCTCCAAGTTTCATTCCTGGCAGAAGTACGACTAGGATAATCAAAACTTAGCCACAATTGTCGTCCTGAACTGATTTCACTCAGTACAAAATTGCCGGTATCAAGTAGAACAGCACTTACAACACTAGCCTCATGTTCGGAGTACAGTACAATAGAACGATCTCCGTAGTATGTAATTTTCAAATTCCGTTATGTCATGGTTAGACTTCTAGCATTAAAGACTGGATTGTCACGATTGGCCCACAGTGTTTACGATCTGCGTTGGTGTTGTACCATATTCCTACGTAGGTGGCAATTCCATCAAAGCCGATAGTGAATCCGATTCTAAATCTTCCTCCAGCTGAATATAATTCTGCCGGATATTTGAGTTCCTGTCCTTGCACTAACGTATCATGCGGGGACTGGGAACTGGATGGCCCTAAGTAGAATAGCAAACATAAAAGAGAGGATAAGCTTCATATTTTGTTTGCCATAAGTAACAATCTTTGATTTTTTGGAGATCTTGTGGTAGAGGAAGGGATCAGTTCATATTTAGGTGCAAATATGAACTCAATCCTAAGTTACACACAACACGGGTATGGATACGAAGATGCAGCCCGATTTTTGAAAAATAAGAGTACGATACAGCGTAATCTGTGATTAAATAATTAATTAAATTTTATATTTAGACATGTTTTAATATAAAATTACAAGTCTATGTCTAATTGAATATAGATGCCTAATTTATTCAATTAACCAATAATAATAATAATGATGAGGGGATATATGTTTATTTTTTTAAAAGTGAATAAGTTACATGTAGTTATATACATTTAAAAAAGAAAAAGAAAGAATTAAATGTAGTTAGACAATTAAAATAAAAATAAAATTGAATTTTAAAATAAAGCCTTTAGTTGAAGTGTTGAACATGTGAGTGTGACTTTTACTGGCTACTAATTGATGTGATAAAAGAGAGTTTGAATAGTTAAAAAGTTACATTCAAATTTTCACTATTTGTTAAACTTTCACAATTCAAATCAGTGTCAATTCCTTAAAAAGTGTGTCAATTAGTAAAAAACTATTCAACTCTCTCATGGGATAGATCAAAGCAGAAGTGTAGCAATAAAGAAGTGGTAGACAGGAACGAAGCAGCGCTGCAGCAATAGCAGCAACGTGAGGCTGAAAAGAAAAATCAGAGAACTCTGAGATCGGCGTTGTGTCAGTGACCGGATCTGTGGTGGCAAGCAACGACAAGGTTTTTACTTTTTTTTTTTTTTTTTTTTTTTTTCGACCAATTCAAATTTACCGGCCGAAATTCAGAATTTTCTCCGGTATAACCAAAATAACTCCGGTATGGCCAGTAAAGAAACCAACACGCCATGTCGGAGCCGTGTCAGAGAAGCGAAAAAAAAAAAAAAAAAAAAAAAAAAAAGACCGCTTGGACACCGAAGTCCGAGCTACAAACTTAAAAAGGTTTTCACCTTAATTACAAGTATGCAGAACTTCAAAGAGCATTAATAAACCTCAATAATAGCTATATTAAATCCAAATCCAATCAATCAAATATGTTAATAGGCAAAACTTGCAGAGAAAATCTGTAGACGTATGCATTTTTTTTAATTCATAACATTAGTGATTTCGTAATCCATTTATTTTCCCATCCATTTTGGCAATGGCATTTGCACAATTGCCACAAATTTTTCCTATTTCGGCAATGGCATTTGCACAATTGTTCTCGGTTAGCGGGTTTGGGCGCGGGAATTTCGATGATGCCATTCTTAGAAATTCAAAATTTTCTCTCTTAAACTTTATAACTACCTCTCATACTTTTGTTGAATTCGGCAACAGATTTGCCGAAATTCCACTCTCTTTCCTCGATTTTATAATAAGCTTTGAGCAGTGACTATAACACAAATAAATTCGAATTTAGCAATATTCGGCCCAGGGCCGTCTTTGGGTCAATCTGAGTGTACATAATACTGGACAAAAGAAATTATGAGGTGAAAATTTTACCTTCTAAAATTTTTGGGGGTGTTTAGTATATGTACTTAAAAATAAAAAAATATGTGTTTAAAAATATGTGTAAAAATATTAGTGAGTGAAAAAGTGTGTGAAAATATGTGTAATATTGTTTAAAAGCGCTTGTATCTTTGGTGGAGTTATGCCGACAGGCTCAAATCTGCCCAAGACTAAGAGCATCATATCAAGAATGCTAAAATTTTTAGAATTTAACAACTTCAAAAATCTAACATTTATTATATCATCCCACTTTAAAATAAATCAAATATCAAAACTTCTATATTTTTTTACCATTTCATTTAAATAATATAAACTACTCATTAAAATATAATAATAAAACAACAACACAAACAACCCAGATCAACCACCCCCTCACAACATGAGAATAAAAACTTTTTTATAATTCGAGGCTACAGTGGTATTATTAATACAAGCTCATTTATTAATATCTCAAAATTTATTTAGAAAGTTTTAGTGAAGTTGCTTTTTGGTGTTTTGATGCTAAAATTTAGCATATACCCCTTTTTAGCATCCTTAATGAGGATGCTCTAAGAGTCTAAACAAAAGATAATTTCCAAGCATATAAGTCCAAATCTTATTCTAATAATTCCTAAATTTCACTCATATACATCAGTGGCCAGGTACTGGGATTATACCAAGATCGAGAATGAAAGGGGAAAGGGAGGGGGATGAGTTGATAATTCAATAAGTAACCAAATACTAAATTAGCCAAAGCAATCATGTAGTTTGACAAAATAATACATTGTTGTAAGGTCATCTTCACATATGTCAAAAAGTCATAATATACTATGGCTTTCACATAGTTCATATATTCAAACATATTCACATTCTTAACAATCTTATATGACTAGGGTCATGCTATATATCTAGTGACTAGGCATCAAATTCGGATAAATTAGTTACATTGCTAATGTATATACACGTTAGTTAAATTAGAAACATGACCAGGCTCAGTAGTATACCCTAGTCATAGGTTCGATCTGGAAATGAATAACACGTTGGTTGGGTATCGGAATCGAGGCGTAGTCAAGTATTCAAATCATATATATATATATATATATATCACTGTTTCAAATACATATATTTCATCCAAATACATATATAACATTATATATTCAGTAATCAAATATATTTATGATAATTCTTTATTCTTTACTTTAAATCAGTGTAATAATACAATTGAAATCAAAATGTAATAATTGTAAATGCAGTACTATAAGCAAAAATATAACCAATTAGGATAAGGTTACTTACCTCAATTAAAACACCACAAAAGAACGTCTACTTAACACTTCCTCTAAATTCTTAGATATCACCTAAAACAATTCTTTAGGTACCATTTATTCAACAATCAAATGATTAAAAAAAACTTATAACTGTACTCGACGAGAAACTTCTAAAAATATCCAATAAAATTCAACTATTATCTTACACCAAAATATAACATATTCATAATATATTTTCTTTAACTATACCAATTAGTTCACTAGAGATTAAGAAGTACCGTTTGGTAGAAAAGTTTGAGTAATGTTATTTGTATTTTTTTGAAATACGTGTGAGTGAAAAATGTGTAAAAATCTGCGTATAATGTTGTTTAAGCCGAAAGCAATGTGTTTTAAGATCTTTCTGCGACGAAGCACTGCTTTATAGAATACATACGGTGAAACCAAGGCAATGTAACTTGTAAAAGAAGAAAACCATCTGGACTCATTTTCATGTATTACGAAATTACGAATACACCTTCCTACCTGTTCTAATTTTTTTTTTTTTTGGGTTAAATATGTGATAACTTTGTCAAACCTCAAAGCCTAGACTACTAGGGGAAAATACATGCTCTTTCCATTGCATGTGTCTTCCCCCTCACATGGGGTAAACAGCATGTACCACCTCAGACTACTAGACTCTTTGTATTCACCAAATATTTGGGTTTGGAATGGGCCAAATGAAATGGAGGCAGTGGTGGTTACTGGTGGTGGTGATGATGGTGAGTTATTAATATTATAGTTAAATATAGTATAATACTGAAACTGAAATTATTAATGGGTTTCTCTCCAAAAAAAAAAAAAAAATTTATTAATGGGTTTGGAATGGGCCGGATTTCTAAAGCCCCACCCATATATTTGAGCCCCTTTTTTTTTTTTTTTTTTAGGAAAACCAAAGTCTAGCCCCAAATTAGTTTGACTTTTTTTTTTTTTTAAAGTTTTGTCTGTCAATAAATCATTCACGATGATAGATTTTATTTATAGTGAAGACAAATTGGTTTTTGGTATAAGCAATTAACAGATCTCTTATTCTAGCCAATTAAAAGCTTTCTTAATTAAGTTAGCCCCAGGCAGTTTGAATTATTTTGATATACTCAAAACATTTTAGTTACGCTTTTTATTTATTTATAAAACATGTAAAACTTTTAGTTACGAAATTTTTAATAGAATTATGTTATTTATTTAAATAATATATCATAATGGATAGTTTTAAATAATACTTATAAATAGTGTTACAAGTAGTAAGAAGATTTTTGTGTTTCTTGGAAATTGTCTGGTGGTGGATGATCTACGGCTGGTGATTGTTTATTGGGTTGTTTAATACTACTTAAATTAAATTCTTCAAGAAGAGGTATATGCTCCAAACCCAAATAGGGAATTAGGGTGGTAAAAGAGTGGCTAGGATTATTCTTTTAATTTTAGTTTATTTTATCAAATAAGTTTTTTTTTTTTTGAATGTGATATCTTATTAGAACACACGAAAATAGTAATAATAGTGTTTTAAACCATGTTTATAATACATTATGCTTAAGTCTATTCTAAAGAGGAATTCTAACGGCTGTAGTTGTAAGCTGAGTTATAAACAAATTAAGTTTGTTCTGAGTTCGTTCGCAAGTTACTTGAGTAATTTAATCCTTACCTATATATAGTAAACCAAAAGGTCCAAAACTAAATTCTATATCCCTTCACAAATCTATATTAATTGTTTAATAGTAAATCACTAAATTATGCTTAAAATTATATTATTTAATTTCAATAGGTAGAATGATTTTTGTTTGTAAACTTACAAGAATTAGATTCACCAACATTATATTAAATTTTTTTTTTTTTTATTATACAAGATAGAATTTCTACTCTAGCCTAATCTATGTTATATATATAACATAAATTCACATACTTTCTATATATATAAATATATATATATATATATATAAAATAAAAAATAAAAAATTTAAAAAGTGGATATATAGCTTAGGAGCTTTATTTGGGAGAAAAAAAGGGCGATAGTTTTGTTGGGGAACTCCCTGTGCTTTATTGTGTGATACTTTTAGGCTCAAGTTTTAATGTTTATTTTCTTTTAGGCTCAAGTTGAACATGGATGTGTTTGAAAATGGACTTAAGGTGGGGAGACCTAAGAGAGCTTGTGCCTTGTGGGGTTCAAATTTTTATCTCTTTCTCAAGTCTTTTTCTTTCCACAGTTAATAGGTTATTATCAGTTATCACAATACTCTTCCTATATCTCCCATTTCGGAGTGAAAGAGAGTAGTTACATAATGGATTAGTATAAGCTACTATGCCCATACACAGCACACCATCCTACAAAAACTAATGTACAAAAGAAAGCTTTAAAAAAAATCAAGATGAAAATACCGGGAGAGCAATGAGAAAAAAATATATATATAAATATATAAATATATATATAAATATATTTGGGATTTAATTTCTTCAAATTAAGATGGGAAGACAAAGAGATAAAGAGATGAGAGTTTTTTTTTTTTTCTGTCTTTTTGTTATCAGAGATTTATAGTCTCTATTTTAGCTTATTTCAAGATATTTACATTGGATTTATTAATGAATTTTCTGGTATTAATTTTAATTTTGAGTTAAAGAATTCGTCTCCTATTAATTTAGATTTAATTTTGTTAGCCGTATTTTGACTATTTTTGTCTCTTCCCCTTCTTAATCTTCTGTGTTTGAGATACAATGAGGCTTTTTAATACACAATGCATTCTATTAACCAATAAAAGATTTATAATTTTTTTAATTAGAATATAGAGATAAATATATTACATTATATTTGATAAAAGTAAAAGCCTTCTTTTATTTTGGGGTCTTAGGCCATTGCCTCACTTGCCTATCTATATGCTTGAGCCCGGCCCGTCTCGCAATAGTGGAATAGCATGACACATTTTGCTATTGTCAACTGTCCCAAAACAAATGCTCCTCCAATCAAATTTGCCTATGAAAGTTACCAAAGACTAGTTAAAATTAAAACAAAGTGATAAAGTTGTTATCGTGGTTAAAAAAATAATGTAAATTTTGGGACTATATAAGAACCAAAAAAAAATTGACATCTATTATTTGTGCAGTGTTAAAATTTTATGAAGATTATTGTGTTTATCGTCTAGAGCACCCTACTTGTATAATAAAATAAGTATTACGTGGTTGTTATAATCAATCGTGATATATCTAATATACTATATATAAAATTAGAATTCATACCAATTAAGGCAGTTGCTACCACATAGGAAAAAATGCTAACATACGCACGTTACATATAAAAAAGCGAATAAATACACCGTATGAAACAATTTCAAGCATCTAAAAACTCAAACCCAAACGTTAAAACCCATTCGTTCAAGACAGAAGAAAACACCTTTCACTTCATCCTTTCAATAGATTATTGCAATTGCCATGATCTGTTTGCTCTGCTCATCTCTTTTACGCAACATTATTTTCTAAGGTTAGCATACTCTTTTCTTTTTCAAATCTTTGTTTTGGTTTACGAAACTTCTCACCATTGCTTTTCCTTTTCAAATTAGCATATTAAATATCCAATATGTATATGTTTTTAGTTTAAAACCGGATGTTTATACTACGGGGAATTACATCTCCCTTTTAATTATATCTATGTTCAAAATCTTCCCTCTACAAGATTTGTCTAGGGTTCTTCTTTGACTCCTTTTGAAATATAGATGAAGACATTTCTCTTTCTATGGAAAATTATAATTTCGGTTTTAAGTACTTAGTAACCATGGATTTGTCAAAATCATGATTTGGATCATAGGATTACTTGCGATTTTCTGATCCCACCTCACCAAAGCGTTTAGGATCGCACTAGGATCATAAAAATGGTAGGATCGTGTAGGATTATATAGGATCGTAGGATCGTATGGGATCTACCAATCGGAGCTCAAAAACATAAATTTTTGTTTTGATGAAACTTTTAAGAGTTTTATTTTTCATGTTGTGATGGTATGACTTTTTATTTTATTTTTATAAAATTATTTAACCTAAACAAATGTTTTCTAGTTTCTAGTTCACTTGTAATCAATATGAAAAATGCTTCTTCATTTCTAAATGAAGAAGAATTTGATGTTAACTCTTTTGCCTTTTAAGCTAATGTTGTTAAATTTGTTTGATCAATATCTTTTGATTTGTGTTCTAATATTACTAAAATATTTTTTTATATATAATTTTATCAGTTATGCTTGTATAGTTGTATTTGTATATTGATTAATTGATTTTTAGGCATGTTCTTTAATTGTTCTTTGAGTGGTATAGCAGATCGTTGAGTGTGAAGCGTATCTTGATGTCTTTTGTAGCTCTAGTATACAAATATATAATGTCTACATAGATGATGAAATAGATGATGATAATTGTTCACTTCATCTTAATATTCATCTTGCTTTCAGATTTAATATTGTAGTTAGCTAGTTTCCATTTGCTAAATTATTTTGGATTTCAAACTTGGAACTTAGAACTTGGAAAATATTTTCCATATGTTTTGATAAATATTTTGGTATTTGATCTACCCTGACAATGTTGTATTGAACTTTTTTGGGTACGTGGGTCAAAACTTAAATATATTTGTTTCGTTAGTATAGACTTAGTGATGTATAACATACAAATTACATCATATAATGCAAATCTCAGTTTTTTTATGGATGAATTTATAATTTACGTGACTATTCAACATACAAAGTCATTATCAATGTGTTTGCTTTAAATTTGAAAATATGTGGGGATCTTTACGATTGATCTGTCTTCTGATGCAATCTCACCTACCTTGACGATCCTCATTAGAATCCCAATTTTGACAACCTTCTTTGGTAACATAGAGTTTCGCGCCAGTTTTAATAGCCAAATTTCAACTTGTATATAGAAAAGCCTGGGACCCTCGTGTAGGGTGCATAGACTCACTGTCGTTGGTCTTCCAATATTTAATTTAACATTTTTAACCTCTTTTCATTAAGTTTTTTTATTGTTATCCAAAGATAACATTAACCTTTGCTTGTTATCAAGGATTGGGATATAGTTTAAAATTAAATTCATCCAGACAGACCTTATGAAAAGTCCAAGCCACTTATTATGACACATATTATGACACAATTTGACCCTTCCATAATCTTTCTCATATTCTCCAAAATATGGGCGACATCATAAAATAGGACCACGCACTTTGAAAAGACTTCTGTTGCCAAAAAATGAGAAAGGCCAAATCTCAGTGGGTTCTTTAGTGATTATTTAGTGGAGAATCAGCTCAAAATTCACAATGTATAGAAAACAAAGGCTAATGGTGCTTTAACAGAGAAATCAAAATGCCAATAACAAAAATGCTGAAAATTGCATAGAAACACAACATGTTCGAACTTAGACCCGCAGTCAACAAGAATAGGAAATTGAGAGATTGTGAGGAAGAGAGAGAGTAAGGTTCTCTTTGTACCATATTTCCACCTCTAAGTTTCAAATTATGAGAATGTTAACTATCTAAATGAGCTTTGACTAAAAAGTTTCAACTACGTGGGAAACATAATTGGTCCGTTTATTTGAAGATAGAGTTTTATGTGAATTTAGGTGTGCTAAAAGAGTGGTTTTGGGCGGGAGGAGGCTGGACTCTAAGTGCTATTCTATGATTTGGTAGTTTGATTTATGCTTAGAAATGAGTTGATTGCTTTTTACATAATTTGGAAATAAAGAGTTTGCTCTAATTGGCTCTCTTTATCGGCCATTTCGGGTTATTGGAATTCGTCTAAGTGAGGGCTAGTAGGCAGGTTGCCAATGAGAGCCAACTATGTTTTAAAGGCAAAAATGGGTTTAGGTAGAAACTTTGGGCCACAGACAACCCAGGTATAAATGCACTTTTAGGGTGGAAGTTTGATTGCAAGAACTCCTTCATGAGCTGAGGTGCATCCTAACAGCTTGGTAGCACATGCGGACTGAAGCAGCAAAGGTCAGAAAGGAGCCCAGGCCCACATACCCTCAAATCACTTCCTCAATTTCCCTAATAGTTCCATGACTTGGGCTGTCATAAAGTAATGAATATAATTTAATATATGAATTGGACCCAAGGAAGTTAGGCAGTTGATTGACAGAAAGTAATGAGTAAAATGGGTATCAACAGGACTCTCTACAATCTTCCTGATCAAACATTATTAGGTATCAGACTGCTTTCCTGCATGTGATAGTATTTTTGCACAAGTGATTATTTCACCATCTTATACTTTTATTTAGTTGAATCTATTAATAAAAATTTATATGATAGAAATAATAATTCCTAATTATTTTTGTTTTAATTTCTAATGTGAAGACTCTGGAAGCCAACAAATTATATGCTATTTGTCCAGCTCTCTTCTCGAAGTCTTAAAAGATAATTGTACACTTCAGGTGGCCAAAATAATTAAATAATTGTGAAATTCGTTTTGATATATATTCATAAACTATAATTGTACTTATATTCCATAATAATTTTGGTTCTTTTCATTTTTATATACCAATAGTATGTATGTATAATTGAACATAAGATAGTGTTATAGGAATTAAAAGGTAGTTGGTATTTCAAAATAAAAAGTATAAAAGTTTCCGGCATTCATTGAGACATCAAATAATGTTATAAATTGTAAATTTACAAAAGATAAATGATGTGGTGTAGGAAATAAGAATTTGTCAAACCAATTCTGAAATGCCACATTGTAATTTAATGACAGAATCTATATATCTGTATAAGTAAAATTTGAGAGAAACTCAAATTAAATTCCAAATTAGAGTTCTAATTTTCGTCTATATATGTAATTATTTATTTTAAAGAGTTTGTTTCTTGATTTTAGAATCAAATGTAGGACCACATCTGTAAATATTCACCAAGTGAGTTATTAAGTAAAAACCAAATGATCTAGAGAGATAAATGAATCGAAGAAAAAAGTGTTCCACTATGTATGTAAAATGGACAATTTACATTTAACCCTAATAATATCCTTACAAACTTTTTTAAAGAGTTAACGAAATATAAATTATATAATATTATTTGGAATTATATATTAAGGAATTATATTATGCATCTATTATATCTTCAGATGTTATCATTACATATCCATAGGGTTATAACTAGTTCCAAATTAATATATTAAATTAGTGATAAATAATGACATATGTCATCAAATTGATATTGTGGCATATTAGGGTTGTGTGTATTTAGCCCACAAGATGAAATCAGCTTCTATTTAAATTTATGAGTAATTATCTTTATTGAAATAAATTAATGAAATAGATCATTTTCTATTCAAAATTAATGGATAATTATCTTTATTAAAATAAATAAATAAAATAGAAAAAAATTATTTATCTTTGTTGGTATTATCTTTAATAATAGATCACATCAAAATTAGATAAATAGAGATAATTATCTCTAAACAAAATTTGAACCAATTGATCTACTACATATTTTTCCAAGAATATAATTCAAAATGGAGTTTATCCTCTCCCCAGAACCATGTAAATAGAAGACATCACTCTCATTTTCAACACCAATTTTACGTCAAACCTACGGAGAATTTTGCCTCAAGAACACCAGGTATTCAAAGTTCTTTGAAGTTCTGTGGAATCAGAGCCCCGAAAAGCCTCGCAACTAACAAACTGGAAATCCTTGAAGCTCATCAAACTCTAAGCCTCAGAAGAACTTCCAACCTAAAAGCCCTCCCACATTCAAAGACTTGAAGAACAATAAATCTCTAATAAGCTCAAAGTAGAGATTTGTTGTGAACCGTTCAATGAGTTGCATGGAGCGGAGCTGCTCGTAATAAGATAGAATATAATTTAAAATATGAATTGGACCCTAAGGAAGTTAGAGCAGTTGGTCAGAGCATAGAAAATGTCATGAAAATGGGGTATCAACGGACTCTCTCTACAATCTTCACGGTAAGACTCACTTACTATTAAATTGCCACATCAATTTCCTCTTTCCTCTTCCTATCGTTGATAGTATTTTGCACAAAAATTGATTATTTCTATAGCATCTTCTTTTATATGGAGGAATCTATTAAAATAAATAAATAAACAATTTATATGATGAAACAATAATTCCCTGTTTGTTTTTTGTTTTAATTTCTAATGTAGAAAACTCTTAAAAGCCAACAAGGTATATGCCCTAGTTGTCTACTCTCTTTTAAGGAATGCAAAGATAATTGTACACTTTAATTAGCCAAAATAATTAAGTAATTGTAGAATTATTTGATATCCTCATATTCATATTAATTATGTATATTCATAATTGATGATGCCAAAAATGTTGAGCTAAATCTGGGTACTCACGATGCTCTAGATAGAGCATGAAAGCAAAAACAAAGAGGCGCATAAGTGCAGGTGTGAATGCAGGCCAAATATACTCCGAATGTTAAGTTGAAATTTCTGGTCTGAAGTCTTGAAATTTAGGAAAATTCACCTTGATTTGTAAGGGCTTTGGGATTTTTATAGTAGTATAAAGCTTACCTTAGTTCTTGGTGGAGAAGGCATTCCTTGTGAAGAAGATTCTCATTAATACTCGCGTTTATGGGATCCTTTCTTGTAGGTTCATAATGTGTTGGTAATAGAATGCAAGATATTTCCATACTAGGATTATTGGAACTTCTTTCATTACTTGTGGCTTCATCAAGGTGTCTCCATGGGCCGTCTACTTTAAGGAGTCCATGGTTGTACCTCTCCATCCGGAGTCCTTGAGCAGATCCCACTAGTTCTTGGGTAGGCCGAGTGCTTGAACATCTCTTTGATCGTCTGCCTGTCTTACTTGATTATTTATCTAGTTGTGAGTTTATCCTATCAATAATAATTCGTTCTTTTTATTTCCTCCTCTTAATGATATGTATGTATAATTGAACATAAGATGGGTGTTATAGGGCCATAAAGAATAGTTAGAGTACTAAAATAAAAGTATAAAGTTTTCTTGCATTGCGCTAGACATTGATTAGTATTAATAAATTTGTAAATTTACAAAGATAAATGAATATAATGGTGTAGGAGGCAAAAATGTTGTCAAGCAAATTAAGAAATGCCACATCGAAATTTAATGACAAATTCCAAATTAATATGTCATTAAATTAGTTAAATCAAATAATGACATGTATCATCTAATTGATAATACATTGGCATGTGAAGTTGGCCCGTGTTATTTGGCCCACAAGATAAGATAAATTTTCTGTCATTTTAAATTTATGGATAATTATCTTTTGAAATAAGTAATAAATAAAGATCAATTTTCTATTCAAAATTGATAGATAATTATCTTCTTAGATAATCGTAAAATAGAGATAATTATTTATCTTTGTTAGTATTATCTTTATCAAATATGATCTTTATCCAAAATAGATAAATAGAGATAATTATCTCTAAACAAAATTAGACTGTCCAATTCTGCTACGCTATTTTGAGCGTATCTCAAATTCAAAATAGAGTTTATCCTCGAAAGCGAAAACTATAAATAGAGGGCTGTCTCCTCATTTCCAACACAATTTTAAACAAGCTAAGATTATTCAAGATTTATTATGAAGACTATTCAAGCTAAGAATAAGGTGTGAAGATCTTCCAACCAAAGTAAAAATTTCTTGTTCAAGTCAAATTCAAAAGATAGAATCGTAGGGTATTCTTTTTGCAAAGATTCAAAATAGAGGTTGTACTTACTACTTGATTAATACAAAACTATATTTGTGGAACACTTTTTTTAATTGTTTGATTTTCTACTATTGAAAATTTTGATATTTGTGGAACCTTTTTTTAATTGTTTAGTTTTCTACTATTGAAATTTTGTGTTTACAAAAGGCCGTGGTTGTTGTGTGCGGAAAAAAGAGGAAATAATTAAAAAAAATTGATGTTTAATAATATATAATTTAAAATAGATAATCAGATAGAGTGTTTGAAAAAATAAGGTAAAATAGTAAATGTAAGTTTTAAAATAAACATAAATTTATGCAACTGCTTTTACACCTATCTGATTCTGATATACAGTTCAAATTGTGTAGATAACTGATGGCATCACAGCGAGCGGAGGAGCTCGCAAGCTCTGCTACTCAATGTCCCAATACAGCATTTAGTCCCAACAGCAAGAAGACCAGGTACAATCAAGTTCTTCGTCGAGGCCCAGTTCTTCTCAAGGACAAGGTCAAAGCACGATTCCATCCGAGCTCTCGACCCTCAAAGAGATGAAGAAACAGAGAACCCAAACATCAATGACAAAACCGGTGCTTTCCCATGTCAGGTCACTCTTTCTCTCATATAATTCTATATTGTTTCAATTGCCACATTTTCTTTTGTAGGTAACTTTATATTTGGCCAAAAGATCTTTTTTGCGTAGTCATACTTTACTAAATTTGTTTTGTAATTTTGAATAATTCTTGCATATTCTTCTACTTGTGGTTTGACATATTCTCTAAATTTGAAGTCAGAATGATGTTAAGGTCACCATGTTTGTTCGGGTACATTGTAGCTAATGACACGGATCTCAGAAAAACGCTTGTATTCCATAGTCATTTCTAATTTTGTTAGCAAATTGCTGAATTAGAAGATATGAACTTTAGATACATGTCGTAAGAGATGTGTGCACGACTTTTGAGGTTTGAGTCCCGTTAAAAGCATATTAGACATAAAATGTGGCACAACTTATAATGTTCAGCTTTCATTTGGATATCTATATTGTCCAGAAGTTTATTAAAACTCTGGTTGTCTATGTTACTGTCTGTTGGATGATAGGATAAGTGCTAATCTGATGGAATTGTTGAATACGGTAGTAAGTACCTTTTTCCCCAATCAGGTTCAAACTTCACGATCATTTCTTGTCTTAACCAGAGTTGAAAATTTTCTTCATCGTCCACAGTCCACAGATGGTTATGTCTTGAAGTTAGAACTGTGTTTGAGTGAATACTTTGATAGGAAAGTGCATTCCAAGGTGCGGGTGAAAGCAGTATCTCTTATTGGAGAATCGAGTGAGCTATATATAGTTTGTAATGCTACAGAATAACAATGTTATATATCATCAAAAGCCTGAATGCATAATTTCCATGATCAGTCTCTTTCCCTGGAAACTAACTAACACCTCAAGGCTTTCATTGGTTAGATCAAGAGGATTGGAATTTTAAGTTCAGATATAGTGGTGGGAAACTAAACAGTTTGTTTGCTAAGCATGCTTTTGCGTTTCATCCATGTTAAGATTGCAACACAAGAAGAATAATTTTGTTTTGATCTGTGTGACCTTTTAGAAAACTATGGTGATAGTTGCTAGTATAAAAGACTTAATATTGATTAGGAAGACTGAACAATGTAAACATAGCCACATAAAGGAGGGTTTACATGATTAAGGTAGTCTGTGAGCTAGGATCTCAAACCCAGTTTTGTAAATTCAATTGCAGTCTTTGGATATATTTTAATATTACCATATTCGGTGGCTAAGTTTCATTCATATGCGGTAACTTCTGTCTATTCAAAAGGAAGATCAATGTAGATCCAACTTTTATTCAATCATAGGGATCCGGGCAGTTCAGGGAAATCGCTACCTTCTTTCTCCTCAAAAATCTTGCATCCCTTATGAGGCGTTACTAATTCTTATGATGTAGACTTGTTGTTTGTAGATCGATTGGAGTGTTCTGGTAATAAACTCTCTTAGAAGGAGCAAGCAGGGACCTTCAGTGGAAGGAAATGGAGTTTGGGCTCTAGAGGGGTTTGGTTTTGTATAAAGTGATCATATTAGAGCTTACCAAAAATACTTGGTAATACAATATAATGAATATGATATAAATAATGTCAATTTGTAGTTTCATGTTGCCAAAGTTTTGGTGATCTCCTCTTAAGGAAAAGTATAACCTAGAATCTCTTGTTGCATGAACCAATTTGGTTCATGTTTATATAAGTAAATTCTCAAGTCCTAGTCTTGAATGTATAAGAAGAATTAAAGATTTGAGCATAAATAGACGAAGAAGGACCGTTGATGCCAAAAGCTGGTTGATTGCTCAAATCATCCTAGCTAAAGCAGGTTCAACAGACTGTATAATATACCTTTTATTCTTTGATGGGTTTTCCCTTTTATGAATATAATTATTTTGCTACTTTCCTTGGTGTAAGCAGGAAGATTGGGAATTTTTGGAAATTGGTAGCTGTTTCAGTTGTGGGTGCAACAATAATCAGAGTATGGAAGTGTAGTTTTCAGAGATAACCAGACCCAACATGTGCAGGCTCTGATTATGATATCAACTCCCGTCATTGTAGCTGTTTTTCTTTTGATCAAACAAAGTCAAGCAGAGAGCTGAAGCTAAGAACAGAATCTTGTATATCATATCCTTCTATTACATGTTCTTTCTTGCAAGAGTGGAATAACATGACCCATTTGCTAATGTCAATGTCTAAAGAAATGTCCACCAATCAATTTTGTGAAGTTACCAAAGACTAGCTAAAATTAAAACTTGCAAGAGGTGATTGCCTTCAGTAATCATGTGATCATAGGATTGAATTGATGTATGCTAGTTCAATTCCTCTTGAGAGTGATGTTACCAATATGTACACACTGGAGGTTCTCAACTTGTAGGTAGCCTATGTGCCTGTTCCTTGAAAGCAAATTTGGATGCTACCCTCCTCCTAAACGTTTCATAAAAGTTTGTGTGTGCACACGCTTGCATATATTACTTTAATTTGGAAAGGATTAGATATAGACTATAGGTGATGCATTCATATTTTAATTTACTATTTACCTTTTCGATGTGCAATGCTTCAGGTGACCATTCTATTTTCTAAACCATGTTAATTTAGTAAAAAATAATGTCGCTCCATCATTTTCATTCATGGTCTCATCTAAAGACATAGATAAAGATATTTATTGATGAAATATCTTCTTTTCTTTTTGATAAACAGCCCGATCAGACTTTCATTAACTGGAAAAAGAGATACATTGGGCTACATCTATTTGAACTTGATCTACTATACTGGGTGGGTAATATCTGCAGATATTACAAACATTCAGATATTTGGCTTGCTAGCCATGATATGAGCTGCAATATTGCCACTCCTACAGGTATGGTTGACATCAGGCATTGAACCTCAGACTCACCAGGAATTCTTCGACCACTTTTCTTATAGAGCTCGGTATCACACTCTGTTCCCCAGAATTTGTCACCAACAGTGCATCACTTTCAATAGTGATGTCTTGCACAATCCGAGGTCCAAGCAAGCTCCCCACGCCTTCCTCAACTGCCTTTGCCTCAGCTTCCAAACCACCCAAAGGCCCCAGCTCTTACTCAGAGCCCCCATTATTTCGCCCCTTTCATTTCTGATAACCACCCCGACGCCACAACGCCGATGTCATCAAACGTAGCACCATCAGTATTAACTGTACCAACTCGGTTTTGGTGGCTTCAGACAGTCACATCAGGTACAACAGAGGTAGTAGTGTCTTCTGCCTTGTTTGCAGCTTGGTATTCCAGCTAAATATTCTGCCGGCTTCCTTCTGATCATCTCATGGCTTTTGCATTGACCTCCATGTCTCACTTGGTTTCTGTTGTTCCATAGTCCCCATACACAGTGGTTGCAAACAACTCCAGTTAACCCTAACACACCTCTCTTTGATTTCCCACACAATGTCAGAAATCACTTGGGGTCGTGAAAAAAGGGAGTTTTAACCTTGTACCGCTCCACAGCCTCAGCCATTCTGCAGCTCCATAAAGCTGCCCGACGATTCCCCCCTAACCACACATATCGCATCCTCCATCCTTGCCAATCCCGACCTTTCAGGCGAAGTTTGTGGGCAGTACTCAGTACACACACATGCTCTCAAAAAGATGTGATTTTGTATGGGCATTTCAAGCGCCATACAATCCTCCACATATCTCATCCCGTGCTATCTGAGCTGCCTCTCCCACTCTCGCCCTTCTGCTTTCCAACACTTTTTGGGCCCACTTTGTATAAGCAACTATAGACAGCCTTCCATTTGAGGTTCCAGCCATATAAAGGAGTCATCACATTAGTCACAGCACTAGCCGGAATATAATCGGATCGGCCTCATGAGGAAGGAACATGTTTCTTACTTTCCCCACATCAACCCCTCCTATCCACATCCACCAAGCTCGACACCTTCTCCAAACCCAAATGGGCTCAATAGGGACTGTCACTGAAGGATTCGGGGGGCCCAGATCCTATCCTTAAATCAGAACCTTCCCATTTCCTATGCACCATCTAGACCCTCTTATCCACCACCTTTTTATTGTCCATATACTTCTTGCATAGCATTAGGAAGGCCTACTTCCCAACCTCAGCCTCCTTGGCCACTATTCGGAAATATTTCGGTTTGAGCACTCTATGGACCCTAGAGAATTAGGATTTTCTTTGCATTTCTCCACCATTTAGCCCGATGGTGCCGAGGTTGAAGGCTTTTAAGTCCCTAAATCCCATATCATACGCCTTTGGGGTGCCTGACCTCTCCACGTGAGATCAAGCCATTTTCCTTCCCTATCTTTTATTTACAAAGTTTCTCATTAGGGAGTTCGACTCTTTGCACGCGTGTCAGGAGTTTGAAGCGACTCATCGGCTATACGTTGGCGTTGCTTGAGCAATCGCCTTAATGAAATTTCCCTGCACACGCAGAAAGAAACACCTTCCAACTAGCTATTTTCCTCCTACTTGGTCATGGTCCAGATTAAAGCTTTCTTTTTCCCTCCCATAGCGGTGGCGGCCTCAGTATTTTCCTTGGTCTTCAGGGCAACTCTAGCTGACTTCTCCTTCACATATTCCTTTATCTCACTGCTAGTGTTCTTCTTGAAATAGAGATGTTTTCATATTGAGTTTTGCCACGAATCCCTTTCGTAATCTCCAAAATGCTTGCAGAACTACATCCACAGCTTCCTCCCTCGTGGCTCTACAAAAACACTATGTTATGCGTCGTGGCTTGACATATGAGTAATGCTTGGAGCTCTTCGACTTCTTGCAATCCCCTTTAAATGCCCCCTTCCTCGTTTTGATCATCGTAGATAAAACCTTGACACCATGATAAGAACAAGTAGGAGATATAGGGTCACCTTGGCGTAACCCCCTTGATGGAATAATTTTCCCTTTTTGGTTCGCCATTAATCGGCCTGAGTAGAGGCGTAGTTACACATCATTGATAGAAATCCACCTTTCATGAAACCCCATCTTTCGTCACGCTTCCAAGTACACCCGTTCAGGCCTGTCTCTGCCTTACTGTATCAAGCTTTATGGCCATAAGCGTTTCCTTCCCTTTCTTTCTTTGATCGATGCAATGCATGGTTTCTAAAGCTACTAGCACGTTGCTCGATGTAAGTCTCACAGGGGACAAAAGCACTCTGCATTCGTCAATCCTTTGCGGCCAAGACTAACCAGGTCTGTTGTAAGAACCTTAGAAATTCAAACATACACCACATTGCACAAACTTATTGGCATGAATTCCGTAATTTTGAAATTTCACTTTTGGGATAGAGGCATATATTTGTTTCATTTAAACTACACGGCATCACTTTGAATTAAGAGAAGAAAAGAACACAATTGACCACTTACGGCCCAACAATATTCAATAATGTTTAAAAGAGATTGGTGACATACCATTCGGCAGGAGCTTTGATTGGTGCATTTGCTTTAGTGCATACCAGACTTCCTCAACCTTGAAATCCATAAAGCAAAACTTCATTCATGTTTGGAGGGCCGGGTAGTTATTGAGCTCAAGCTAGCTTCAAAACATGTTGGCTGGTCGGGACCTGTAAATGGTCTCAAAGTAATCCAAAATGGTTCGCTCAATTGATGAAATATCTATTTGGATTGGACAGCTTGACAATTGTCTTACTCTCTCTCTCTCTCTCCATAATAAAGCCTTGAACTGTTGAATACATTAGATCCAATGGAATCAACCGTTTAGAAGGGTGTAAAATTTGAGAAGTTAAACCTAGCGAAACTAGAGCTCATCCCATATTTGAGAGTTAATTGGCTGGATATTTCAACAAATATGACATAGGATACGTCTAGGTTGCAATTAAGGGTTTTTCTAAAGCTTATGTTTTATTCACTGTTCCAGTAAATTACATAAAGTTTTTATACATGAACATAAATCATTCTCAACCTTACAAGTGAAACACTTTATAATTATGACTAGTTCTAATTAACCAAACCAAACACCATTAAATATACCACAACTAAATTCATCAAAGGAATAGTATTGTTGGCCAGACAGTTTTAAAATATCAACCATAACACTATAATAGTACCCATGGTGGGAAAATCAATAAACTGGAATTTGAGAGATGATGTATAATAATGGGAAGAGATCACAGAGGATGTGTACTAAAGGCTTGGACCAAAATTCATGTAGGTTAAAAATGTTGATTTAACAAAAAAAAATATATATAATTCATGTAGGTTAAAAATTGGAACAAACATATCCAAATACATGCAAATTATAAGTACAAAGAGAATTGGACAAAATATGAGAGAGAGAGAGAGTTGTTGCAGGTAAAGAGCACTAGTAGTGAACTAAGTAGAGAACATGTTTTTTTTTTATTTTATCTTTTGGCTTGGAATATGATTTTGAGGGGGAGGTTAAAGTTGCACTATAAAGACACATCTTTGATTAATGTGAAGCTACTCTGATTCAACCTGACATCGAAAGATAAAGAAAGATACGGTTGCATGGAATTTCCTTGGCTTTTGGAAAACCTGGGCCGGATTGAATTAGATGTGGAATTAAAGCGTCTCAGGGTAAAAGCATGGGCAGGAAAGGAATGTCAGAAGAATTCTAGTTTGCATTGGACTACTTTCCTTGGCAAAAGAATAACAGGATTGTGATTGCCTCTAAGGAGTTATTGAAAAAGAAGTAAGACTGGTCTTCTTGCTTGGTTGAAGTTCTTTGGAAGCCTTCACTTTTGAAAGGGTTTCTTTCTTTTCAAGCTTGATTCTCCATTCAAGCCAGAGATGCAGTGTTTAACTTTAACTCTGGGCTCTGGTATATGGCTAATCAAACCTTTTTCCTTAGGAGAAGTGAAGACTATGTTTGCAAATGGGAAGCTTGCATTTAGACAAGATTCCTATTTGGATAATGGTTTTGCAATTGCATATTGAAGACTTGGGTCCTACTTGTTAGTCATCCTCTCAAAACTTTTAAGTATTTATTACGTGTTAATATTTATTAAAGTGCTGGCTTTTGCAAAAGCAACCTCGCTGTCATACGATAACGTCTCACACTTCCACATTTCAAATGCAACTTTTGGGAGAAGCCCTTTTGAAACCATTACCAAACACTTATTTTATATTTTAGTATAGCGCGTTTTGGCTAAAGCGAAACAAATGCACTATATTATTTTGACTTTTACCTAGCATTGATTAAATACTTTTGTACGTGATTGAAGTGACAGTACTATTTTTAAAACCGCTGATTATATGAAAGCCACAGGTTAAAAACTTAAAAATTTCACCATTTTCATTGATATGAATTAGCTATGATCATGCATATAAATCAGAGTGCTGGGGTAGATGTTGGTTTGATGATCTAAGGACATAAATAAAGACATTATAAATGAAATCTATTGAAGAAGAAGAAGAAGAAGAAGAAGAAGAGACAACTGGTGTGAGAAAGATCAATCTCAACCCAGTTTCTCAACCCTCAACGAGTTGCAGACTCAATGACTCGCCAGCACTGCCGCTCATTGTAGCATCGTCACTAAGTTTCTATGTGCAATTACAAAACAAGGCCGAAAGGATAATTGGGCTATGAACATCATCGTGATAGATATCAAGTTTGTTTTGAATCAGTTTCATTGTTAGTCTATTATTATTGCGCAAAAAGCCATTAATTTTGGTCATAACTTTGCTTGTTGGGCTTTGCCAATCCTGTTTCCCTTTCTCATCTTCCTTCTTGACATGGATAGGCAGTAGATAAGTCCCTTTTTCGTTTGATATTTCTTAGTAAAATGTTTAAAAGGAGACCAGTGAAAGGTTTAAGGGCCATGGTAATGCTAGCTTTGAGGCTGAACTTGCTAAGTGGATCCTAAATGATGATTTGTTTGATAATCCATATGTTGAAACTTTTTTACTAGAAGTAATATGATAGATGTGGGTGCCTTTTTAGCAAGATGGATAAAGCTTTGTTTGATCTAAATTGGCTCATTGCTCACCCTAAAACCTTGGTTGAATTTCTTCCTCCTGGTGTATTGGATCATGCTGCCTTCTCCATTTCTTTTGCCTCAAATATTAAGTTTGACCCTAATCCATTCAAGTTCTTTAATTTTTCGGACGACCAGGAGGGCTTCCTACAAGTTGTGGATTGGTATGGAATCAAGGGTATTGGCACTTCCATGTTCCATTCTTTATCAAAAATTGTTATTTGAAACCGCTCAAAGTTCCAACCACTCAATTTGGGTTAGCTCAAAGTTTCCAAATCTATTAAGGCCCAGTGGATATACTCAAATCACTTATTAAATAATCACCAGGGTTGAAGAGCAGCAAGTAGCTAGGAATCACTCCATTTGTATCAATCAGTAGTAAGTAGAGAATAAGCTTTCTTCAAATAAAATCAGGAGTCTCTTGGTTTAGATTGGGGGATCAAAATAGTACATATTTTCTTTAGTAAGTTAAAGCTAACAATATGACAAGCAAACTACAAATCTAATAAACATATTACAAACAGGTTTGATAGTTGTCTCGTAATATATTTTTATCTATTTAGAGATATACTAACCATCCTTTACAAAATCTTTACATTTCAACATCTTTGATGCGGTACTTACTATACCTAAAGTTTAAAATTGCAGGATAAGTTCCTTTCGGATATGACCATGAACTTAAAAACAATTTTTTTTTTTGATAAGTAAACTTAAAAACAATTTAATGCATAATAGATAGGCTAGTGATGTTTTGTTCTTTGGGTAGGTTTCCATTGTGTAGAATTGTTATGATTTGATATTTTGAAAGGGGAAATATCCCTTCACATTTGTTTACATCCACTATCTAACATTAATATCCACAACTGATACAAAAATTTCGCATTTAAAAAATGTCCACATTTTACCAAATGAAAAAGGATGTAAAATAATGGACGTGAAAAAAAAGATGTAGAGTATAAAACCCATTTTGAAACTAACTTTGGTGGTTTCATATGGTGGCCACTGGCCAGTGATGTGTGTTCCTCACTGGATAATTGTACACGTCTGTAATAAACAAACAGAGCCACCTCAATAAAAACAATTTTTCTGGTATAGTAAAAACAGTTTTGGCATCTATGAATCAAGTACCTAAAAATTTTGCTAGCAGCCAGAAAGAAATCCCAAAGATTTTCCTTCACTCTATGAATTATAAAACGGGATAGCCAGGGTGCACCACATAGATCATTATTTCTTTTTAATTATTGGATATCATACATTTTATTTTTAAAAATCCTTGAATTAATGAAACAAAACAACTAATAACAAACTGTTCACAGAAACCTAACATAACACCGAAGGTCAAACACACAAAACAAGTCCAATTAAATATAGGGGGAAAAATCTTCCTCCCTAAAATTTGTAGTTGTGCTAGAATACAGCTGGGTGATCTGCAGATTCAAAGAGATCAGAAGATCCTTATCAGAGATATATTGAAGATGGACCGGTTTACATTTAGACAAATTTCATGCGCTCTACTTTTCCATTTCCTTTAGACCTCAAAAATTCAACGTAATCTAGCCAAGAGGTCAGTTATAATCCATAAACTTTGATTTGAGAAGAGAAACCCCAACTTCGCAAATGGAGGTTTCTATGAAGAGCTGTCCATAAAATCTTTCGAACATTAGATGAACTACTACACAGGAAGAAGACAAACTCCTATCCAACCAAATTATGAGTTATTGAGATTAAATCTCTCCTCCTCCACTCTTTGTTTGATTGGTGCTCTGTTTTTTCTTCTTTTTCATGTTCTACTCTTTTTGTTATGCTTGATCATTGTAATTTATGATCTTGAAGTACTCCTATCCATGTACAGATCTTTTTGATTAACGATATTTCGTTATTTATCAAAATAAATAAATAAATAAGACATCAAGCCTGTAATTTGTTAAATATAAAGGTCTGCATTTCCAACAATATATTTATTATAAAAGAAATAACCTTAACTGATGCAAGAGGATCTTGCTTAGATTGACACTGAATTCCAAATGAATTTGAACATGCTTTCAATTTTGAAACTTCATTTCCTAGATTTTGCTACCCTAACCAACTCATAAGATACAGATCCAATTCTTATTAATTTTCCAAATAACAAAAAATTACAAGTAAAACCAATAAAAGAATATCCACTAGAGTGAAATTTTATCTCTGTTGTACAATGCGGATATGTTTTGATAAGATATGGAGCAAATAACTGGATGGTTCTTTGGGAGGTAGAAATATGAGCCCAATTTGGTTGGTTCACAAGACAATCAGTGAGTTTGGACCATACCTAATAAGATGTATCAAGACTAGAGATTGTCTTTCAGCCATCTTAGGCTCCATTTGCAACAGACCTGCATGTTCCACAACTTTTAATTAGCCACCATATACTATAATGATGAAGGCGGAATTAATCCATAGAAAGAAGCCTGTGAATACAAAAACACAGAGAGAGACAAAGTGTAACGATAGTCGATAAGTGCAGCAAGGTAACAGCATGCCACACTTATGTAAAGTGTATAGATTCACTTGTAAGATATAGTGATGTTGGTATACATAATATCTTTTCCCTGGTCCCTACAGTAAGGACCATTGAGGAAAATTATGGGGAGGTTGTTTGCAAGGACATTTTCAGAAAGTTCTTGAATTTCAAGTAGCTCGGTGACATAAAACAGCAATTAGGTCTTGGTGAGTCTCTGGGCGTAGAAGTCTCAATGGTCTCAACATTAAATTAAATTGATTGTAGTCTAAAAGCCCAAAATGTTAAAAGGGAACACAAACTCAAACGAGGTTATAGGAATACTGGGCACTCATGAAGCTAAGGTAGCCTAAAAAAATGCAGCCCCAAAACAGAGCTTAATACTTGTGCCACATTCAAGCCCTTTGCTGGAATTTTCAGCATAAAATAGAGGCTCAGATGAACCCCACATGTCCTGTAAGTCTGAAAGACATGATGGGAAAGATCCTTCTTTCTTGAAGTTTTTGAAGGATTAGAACTCAAAATGGCTGCATATTCCTCCAGTTGGAGAGGTAATGAATGCTGATGAGTTGGCAAGAAATCTCAGATGCTGTGTCCATCTCCTCCAATAATTTTCTTTTAGAGCTCACTTCCAAGGCATGGCACATTGTTATTCCATTATAGAGCATGCAAGAGATTGACTGGCTGGAAGTGGTAGAACTCATAATCATCTGCATTTTCTAGCCTTTCAACGTATCTCTTATCTTAATTCCGATTGCCTGTAGGAGTGGCAAAAAGGTTGGAAAAAAATCTAGGGTAAAATGGGAGAGGAATTCAAATTCCACTTGGAATGTTTGTTGCACTCCAATTTGCAATGAAGGATTGGGGATTAAATAGCTATGCTTTTTTTATCAACCTTTGCTAGGAAATGGTTGTGACGCTATGGGATAGAAGAAAATGCATTATGGAGGAGGGTGTTAGATTTAGGCTTTGTTTGGTTGGAGGAATAGAAAATGGTGGCATGATGGGGGAATGGAAAAGTGAAGGGATAGAAAAGATTTAGTTTTCCCTAGTGTGTTTGGTTGGGAAAGCTGAAAAGTGGAGAGATGGAAAACTCTATTTGTTTAGTTTAAAAGAAAATGAGAGGATAGAAAATGTAATTTGTATAAGTTTACTCTCATGCACCTATTACATGAAAAAAAATATAGTTTGTAAGCCAAAGAAAAAGGAACCAACGCCTAATAGGACAAGATAGGCAGATGGGTAAATTCTCATCTAAGCCCCTCTCCTTCCCCCATTTTCTCCCCAATTCGGAGAGACTCCAATATCACCCCAAATGGTGGGCAAAGGAAGAAAACACCCAGGCTCCACCAAAATCATCCCCCTCCCCCCTCCCAACCAAACACACAAATCACCTCTATTTTCTCCTCTCATTTTCCATCCCCCGCAAATCACCCCAACCAAACACACTTCAAATGTGATTGGAGAAGCAATATCCTCTTTGAAAGTATAACATTAAGGCAAAGCCCAAGAATAAGGTTCCATGGTAGTTAACTAGGTTTTATGTTTTATTTGTTTATTCAGGAATCAAATCCTTCCTCTTTTGAACCCTAAGGGCCCATTTGGTAGCAGCACTTGAAAACTGGTTTGTGTGATTCAAATGCTGAAAAACATGGGTTCCATTTTTAAGTTACATGTTTGGTAAGGGAACTCAAATAACAGTATTCAACAGTTCTCACTTTAGGTGATCTAAATCACCTATTTAGAGAACTCTCAAGGAGTAGTTTTCAGTTTTCAAGTAACAGTTTTGGGTGGCATTGTTGTAAATAATGTAAAAACTGTGGGACCCACACAAACTGAGTTTATTGAGACAGAGTACCCAACGGATGTTTTATTTTTATTTTTTGGCATTTTCATTCATGATCTCTCCTCCTCTCTCTTCATCTCTTCTCTCAAACTCTCATCCCATAGCAACAGACCTCTCTCACTTCTCAATTTCATTCTCTCACAGCAAAAATTCCACAAAAGGCAGAGGAACACAACCACATCGCCAAATATCAACCTACGTGACCTCCATTGCATAGATCCAACCTCCACACCTCATACATCACTGATCCAGCCCCCATTGCACAGATCTAGGAAAAACTGGGAGGGTAGAGAGCTTCCTCTCAGCTACCGCCTACTGTCCAGTCCCCAAATCAATCAAAAATGAAATCAAATCCAAAAAGAATAGAACTCTTGGCTATAAATAAAAGAGAAAGTAGTAGAGAGAGCACTGGGTAAAGCCACCCCCATTGTGGCTCACAGTGGCTGATTGGTGGAGCCATGGAGATCCAGTCATTGGAGCTTGAGAGAACCAGGTAGAGAGAGGGGAGCCACCTCGGAGGTGGCTGCTTGTGGCAGCTAATGGAGTTAGGATTTTGACAGAAGGAAAGATGTGAGATAGAGAGCAAAAGAGCTATGAATGGGAGAGAGTTTGAGAGTGAAGAGAGCTTAGAGGGAGAAATTGGTTTTATGGGAGGGAGTTTTCTCTCTCTTTGTATAAATAATAGTTAATCTACTGTTTATGTCATAAAAGTTACACACTTTTTCTTAAAAATACATACTCATACCAAACACCTAATTTTGTGTTTTTAGTTTTAAAAAAACTTTATAGAAACAAATTACTAAACACATTTTTTTGTAATATGAGTACTCAAAAAATGTGTTACACTACACTTTTTAAATCACAGTTTTCACATTATTTTGGAAACAAAAACCCAAACACTCTACCAAACAGGCCCTAACCAATTTTCTAAAAAGGTTCTAAACCCAGATCCACAGATTCTCGTCATCCTAAACCCACCCACCACAGCTGCACATAAACAAATTCCCCAATTTGTCTTACATCAACTACTTGGAGAGCTGCTGTTCTGATGAGATTAAGGACATCAGATTAGAAGACTATGTGACAGCTTCTTGCACTTTATCATATATGTTGTAGGCAATGGTTCTAACATTTTTTTTTTGACATTATCTGTAGGATGGTGAGATTACTCTCAAGGAGAGATTTCCTAATCGTTTCTTCATTGCTAGGAATGGAGATGTTCAGGTAGTGGTTTATCTAGAGAACAGAAATTGTTGCTTTTATTGGAATCCTCTATTCATCATGCGTTGCATGATTTAAAATTATGGCTCAATTATTGGATGACATGTATGCTACAAATATTTGTTGTGGGGAGGAAGATAAATTGGAACCGATCCCTTCAAGAAAAAGAAAAGAAAAAAATTAAAAAAAAATTAAAAAAGGCTTCCAAGTTGTAACAGATGAAATTTGCGGACAAAGTCCCAAATATTAAAATAGAATAGCTCAAGGATGGTAACAGATGAAGTTAATTCCCGGTATAGGATCATAACAAGTAGTGGTAACACTCATTAAGATTAAGTAAATAAATTGCGTGTAAAACACAGTGTGTTTGTGTGTGTGTGTGTGTGTGTGTGAGAGAGAGAGAGAGAGAGAGAGGATTATTACCCAGCAAACTCTTTTAACTTATTCCATACATCATTTTGGTCTACTGATTCTTCCTTTTTTTCTGCAACATTTTCCTCCTGATATTCTCTACTTTTTACTGCAGAAGTAAAATATAATACTGAACTTAAGGCGCTAAGCATATATATTTAGCACTTGAGAGAGTACTGCTGGATACAAAAAGGGACCAAAAAAATATTCACTCACAAATTACAAATGCAAATACTTACATGGTGACTGAGTTTTAGGACGAGTTCGTGAACGGCTGCTGGTAGTGCTCTTCGTCAAAGCAAGTTCTTCAAGCAATTCACGCTCCTTGGCACTGCAAATATGGGCAAAAAGTGGAATATAAATTTAGAAAACGAGCACAAATTCAGTCAACTGAAAAGGAGGAACTTTTCTAATTTATCAAAAGAAATTGGAAAAGATTATACTAGTTTTATTAATTACTCTTGGCACTAGCAGCCATAATGATGAAGAGCTAAACATGTATCTTAATTTGAGTCAAGACACTCTGGTTGTCTAACATAACCATGAGGGTTGGGGTTCAAACAACTACAAATTGATGGACGGCCCAAAAGATACTTGGACCCAAGGCCAAGAGATACAGATGATATTCTAAAATTTCCAGCAAGCTTGGCTTGGTGATGCAGGAGGCAGTAAGAAGAAAGATTTCCTATATTTTATTTTATTTTATGTATCAAGGGCAATTTTATAATTTCCTAATATTCTAGGATGGGCTGTGCTTAGAGTCTATTGGGTCTGTCTTTAGTTTTATTTTAAGCTTGGTTATTTTGTTTGGGTTTAGAAATAAAACCCAAGGAGTCCAAGTCCAAATCTTATTAGGGTTTTAAGAAATCCAAGTTCAACTAGGATTAGGTATTAGTCCTCTATTTAAAGAGTTATAGTACTTTCTATTCAGTTGATTAATGATGAATGTTTTCAGAATTTAAGAGCTATGAAGCTTTCTTTTATGGTTTGTGTGATGCAACCTTCTCCGAGGTGTGATGCCAAGGAACTCTAGGTGTGATGCTTAGGAAGTCTAGGTGTGATTCCTAGAATTTATCTATTTTCTTTAATTTTACTATTCCCAGTTACTGTTCACATCACTATTCACAGCAACCCAAATCTTGATTTTCACCTTTGTTTTCATTCTGAGACCCTACTAATCCTTGTCCCTTTGGAATTTCTATAATCCCTATTATTTTCTAGCCTATTCCCCACCAAAACCTAACCCTAATTATTCAAAACCCAAGTTATACCAGATTTGCCCTGGTGTTCTAAATCAAAGTTTGTTGTTCCCCCTTGTCCTACGTCAGTTTGCTATCAGAGCCAAAAGTTATTGAAGGAAAAGATCTAGAAGCTAAAAATTCACAGAAGCTACCTAAATAAAACCTGACCAGCCTATAGAAGTGCCTCAAATTCCAGCAGATTTTTCCAAAGATTGCACTGACTTTTCTTTGAAAGATTTAACAAAACCCTTATGTCCTATGCATGATTACTCTACTGACTTTGTCAAAGGTACAAGTTGTCTAGTTAGCAACATAGGGGATGCTGAATTGAAGATAGATGCAAGTGATCAAGGGAAGCTTGAAGTAATGCAAGACTCGAAAGAGATGGAAACTGTTGATGAAGTAGTTGAAATTGAAAGGGCAGATCAAAATTACAAGGCAGAAGTGAAGACTATAACACTCAAAGCATCTTATTCCCAAGTTCATGTTGCTTGCCAAAGTAGGGTTCTATTGCCTACACCAGCTTTTCAAGATATTGATTTTGTCATTCCTGAAAAGTTTAATGGGTCAATTGAATTGGTGGGTGTATAATTATCATCATTGCTGCCACAAATGAAGAAACAAAAAGAAATTCAAATTCAAAGTGTTTTTTCAATGTCAAGGATGCACTTCAAGAAACCAAAATTCTTTTTACTTCAACACTTCAAAACTCGAGGTCGAGTTTTCTCCCACCAAGGAAGAATGATGCAAGAGGCAGTGAGAAGACAGATTTCCTATATTTATTTGATTTTATGTATCAAGGGCAATTTTATAATTTCCTAATATTCTAGGATGGGCTGTGCTTATAGTCTATTGGGTCTTACTTTAGTTTTATTTTAAGCTTGGTTATTTAGTTTGGGTTTAGTAATAAAGCCCAAGGAGTCCAAGTCCAAGTCTTATTAGGGTTTTAAGAAATCCTAGTTTTTTTTTTGGATAGGTAATCAAAGAAATATTATTAATGAAAATAAAAAACAAGTTGTTCATGATGATGAACAACAAAAAAATGATAAAACAAACAACAAATAAGAGGGAAATCAGTAAACTAATCTAAAAGAAAGCATAAACTCAGAGAGAGAAGAACAATCAGTAAAACCCCAACAACGAGATCACTCAAAAAGACTACGCTAGTATAAAACCTTTAACTCTTCCAAAGTCTTCTCAGTGTCCTCAAAGGAATGACGATTTCGTTCTAACCAAGCAATCCACATCAAGCAACCTGTAATCAAATTCCAAATATTTGAAGTATAATTCCCAAGCCATTGATGCCAACAAAATAACAATCCCACCACCAATCCTAGCATAACCCAATGAATACCGAAGGCTTGAAGCATAAAAGTCCATAAGGTATGTAACAAGACAATGAAGAAGAAGGTGGTCCACCGACTCCCCATCACAACGACACATACAACACCGATTTGCCAAAGAGCGACCCCTAAGCATGAGATTATCCAAAGTAAGAATCCGACCATGAGCAGCTGTCCACAAAAAGAAAGCCACTCACTTAAGAATCTTTGGTTTCCAAACACCCTTCCAAGGAAACAAAGAATCCTAAGTTCCCCAAATCGCATGATAGAAAGATTGGGTTGTCAAACTTACCATCTCCTTTGAGCCGCCAACAAAGAGTAACACTCATTTCACCCCGAAGAATACGAGATTGGATAAACTCAAGGAGAGAATAAGATGCAGCTAGCTCCCAGTCTTCAAATTCTCTATAAATCCTTAAATTCCAAACTCTAATAGTACCCCCCTCCAGAAGCCATAACACCTCAGAAATACATGCGTCCTTGTTAGCTGAACACAAGTAGAGCTCAGGATAGAGAAATTTTATGGTATTATCACCAATCCACCTATCATGCCAGAAACGGATACGAGTACCTTCACCCACTACAAAAGAAAAATGCTTAGAAAAGCTCTCCCACCCTTCATGAATGCTTTGCCAAAGACCACATCCATGAGCCCTCCTGCATGCCCCCTTGACCCTCACCATATTTTGTGGAGATAACTCTCCACCAAAGATGGGTAACTTCATGACCATACCTCCACAGTCATTTCCCTAATAAAGCTTGATTAAACGACACCACACTTCTTATCCCCAAACCACCCAATTCAATAGGTAAACACACCTTTTCCCTAGCCACCAAAGGGTATTTGAAACTCCCCTCGGAAGACCCCCAAAGAAAGAAAATTCTTCTGAATACTTTCCAATCTAGCAGCCACAGCTTTAGGAATAGTAAAAAGAGATAAAAAAAAAAATACATTGGGAGACTTGAGAGAGTACTCTTCAGTAACGTGAGCCTACCACCGAGACGCTTCCACCCTGATAGTTCAACTAAGATTAGGTATTAGTTTTCTATTTAAAGAGTTGTAGTACTTTCTGTTGAGTTGATTAATAATGAATGTTTTCAGAATTTAAGAGCTATGAAGCTTTCTTTTATGGTTTGTATGATGCAACCTTCTCCGAGGTGTGATGCCAAGGAACCCTAGGTGTGATGCTTAGGAAGTCTAGGTGTGATTCCTAGAATTTATCTATTTTCTTTAATTTTATTATTCACGGTTACTGTTCACATCACTATTCACAGCTACCCAAATCTTGATTTTCACAATTGTTTTCATTCCGAAACCCTACTAATCCTTGTCCCTTTGGAATCCTTATTATTTTCTAGCTTATTCCCCACCAAAACCTAACCCTAATTCTTCAAAACCCAAGCTATACCAGATTTTCCCCGGTGTTCTAAATCAGAGTTTGTTGTTCCCCCTTTGCTGTTCCCCTTGTCCTACGTCACTTGGATTTCACAAGCTGAGGTTTAGATTTGAAGCCCGAAACAATATATAGAAAGAAAAAGAAAAATATATCAAATCTGAAATTATATTTTCTCTATGAAACAGCTTAAGCTCCTATTTACAGCATATATGAATAATTTTTTGAAGTACTTGGTCTTAAGTTAATTGGTATTTTAACTTGGAAAAAAAAGGAGTGAAAAAAATAAATTACATAAATAGAAATTAAACCCACATAAAATTCACACACAATTGTAATAAAAAACACATAAGACCAAGCTGCTTCTATGACTAGAGAAAAAGTGAAAAACCTAAAATAACACATAAAATTTACACCATGAAAGTTAAAAACATAGTATCAAACCATGATTTTTCAAAAACTTTAAAATCCCCAAGTAGTTGAAGGTCCCTAGAGCCAATTCCTTAACTTTATTTGAGTTAAGGATTAGTTGAGTTGAGTTGAATTAATTCCAAATAATAAATAATAGACAAGGGATGAATGCACAGACTGCAGAAAAGTTGATACTATCATCTCAGAGTTATAATGACAACTAGGAAAAGAAACAAAATATCTCTATACCTGACACGATTTGGTATAGTAACTTTAACTGTAAATAAGTGGTCACCACGGATCGACGGTTTATTCAGTTTTGGTGCACCTTTCTTTGCCAGGACAAGCACATCCCCAGGTTGGCTACCTGGTGGAATTTGTAGTTCAGTAATTCCCTCAACTGTCTTTACCTGTTTAGATGTTAGAAGTTCAGTTAATCAACTGCGAACAAAATACCAATAAGAGTTTTTTTATTTTTTTTGATAAGTAAAAATACGAACAAGAAATTGAGAGGGGAAAAAAAAGAAAGACTCCAATGGCCCATAAATCACAGAAGGTAGTAACAAAAGAATGACATAACAAATAGTAGAACAAAGGTATTGATGCATTTGGCTACATTCTGACTATCCACCATAAGATAGATGTGTAGATCAGATTATGTAACATCACATCAGACAGATACAAAAGGCCTTTGAAATACTAATGAATTTTTGTGTATTCTGAAATCACTTTATGCTATTGCAACCAACATATGCTCAGGTTGGATATACATTAGAAATCAATATCCTGTTCTGGCTATCACATATACAGCATGATTCAGGTTCTAGTATTCCTACTTATTTTTAAAAATGGTTAATTACACTTTACCCACCTATGGTTTGGCCGTTATAAAAGTGCCTACCATAATTTAAAAATGTCACTTTACCCAAAAAATGTCACCTGCGTTAGACTTCCATAACCCACCTCGTCCCTTTCCTTTAGAAAAACACTTTTAGGTTATAAAACATAATAGAAAATGGATCTAAGCCACTCTCCACGAATTCCTTCTCTAACTATCTTAGAAATCCAATATCACGACCCAAACAACATGCATATAGAGCACATCTTCATCTTCAAACCCTTGCTCTAAATTAGCCCTTGGGAAAGTTTATGAATTTTGTGAGTTGTGCTGCTTAGGGATTTGGTTGAATTAATTAGGTTTTTGATGATTGGGAAAAGTTTGTTGCAAACCAAACATTAGGTTTGAACCAATTTTCCAACAACCAAAAAAAAAAAAAAAATCCTTTTCAGATTCTTTAGTTCCTGATGGGGGAGGCACTGAGGCAGATTGGCACTGTATTTCAGGTTAGAAGACAAACTAGTATATGGTTCAGTCTATCCACAACCTTCTTTGTTTCTTGTTTACTTGGACTCTAATCAAATTTATTTGTCTACTTAGATCCACTGAATTTTACAATGAATAAGTTTATATGGATTTTGATCTTCTGGAGATGTCAAAATTAGAGTAATTTTTTTGTAAATTTATATCAAATCTAGGGTTTTTTTTTAGTGTTCTCGAGCCAAAATATAAGCAACTTCTATAATTTTTCAAATACCCCTTTCAGATCTTGCTTTCTTTGATTTTTTAAGTTCTTAACGGTGAAAGGAGCGAGGTGGGTTACGGAAGTCTAACGGAGGTGACCTCAAGTGGGTAGAGTGATACTTTTAAAACCACGGATAGACACTTTTAAAACAGGTCAAGCCACAAGTGGGTAAAGTGCAATTAACCCTTAAAAAAAAATAACATTGTACATCTACCTATAAAAGGTAAAGTTCATCTGTCCTATCCATATCTACCAATATTGAACTCAGTTGAACAAGACTCATCTGACTGAAATAGTAGCTGGAGATTCCTTGCAGCACTGGTAGGAAAATAGTAAGTTAAATCAGGCAAAAAGGTATCATCAAGGGCTAAGCTAATACACATATTAATAAGTATGCTGCGGAAATCTGGTTGGACATGAACCAAGTGTTGTGTAACAAAAACAAACAAAATCGGCTGTCATCTAAGAGCAGCTGAAAGGTTCAGCAGCATACATGCAAGATGCATTTTTATGCCATAACAAGTTGGTCAACAATAGACAAACAGTAAGGGACCCTGGTTTTTTACAATTACCACCAAGGAAATTAGAAAAACTTCAAGGTTTGGGCAGGATTGAATCAAATCATTAGATGAAGAAACTTAATTTCTGCCACTGCAGTACATTTCCAGTGTACTTGAGTTGGCTATTTTTTTAATAAAAAGCTCTTACGTTATTTATCCCAAAAAAAAAAAAATCATTAGATGAAGAAAGCAGTAAAATACAATATTTGGTATACATTTGTCAAACAGTCTAATTGAATTGAAAGTGCTGAACATATAAAGCACTGAGTCGCTGACTAAGGAAGCACTGGAAAAGGCAGCACAGTAGAAGGTGCAATAAAAGCAATATCTAACAAACCAATCAAGAATAACTTGGTCAGCAACAATCTCAAATCTGCAAAATTCATAGAATCCCTTCTGTTTCAGAATAAGCAGTCCTCTTCTTTTCTTTGTTTTGTTTTCCCATTTCCCATTTTTGATAAACAGTCTTCTTCATTAAGTTATGTTTCAATAATAATAAGGTAGGTTATAGGTACCATGTGACTGGACATGCTTATTCACAAATTCAGAGCAGAGTGAAGGGTTTACTTGAAAGGCTTTGTGCCACTGATCTCTTTTGTGTAAATGAGCTTATTAGTAGTTTTAACAACAACTCATTGACATTTTAGAATAAACAGGTGTTATAGATATCAAGGCTAAAAAGCTTCTTTTACTTCATATTTCATAGTCAGACTATGTTTTACTAGGCAGGATCCCTAGATAATTCGGTCACGAGGACAGAGGATCAGCCCAGCAGACAGAACGCTAGATCCCATCCCAGTTCAAAAATTTTATTTTTTATTTTTTTTGACTTCAACCTTTATTTCATTTCATGTTCTTAAGAAAGGGTCACTGCTCAGACTACCTCCCTTGCGTGGATATGACTTCAAAATAAGTGCTTCATCAAAATAAAAGCAATACTTTTGGGCTCATACTACTTTACCTTAACAAGCGCCCCCAATATGGCATCTAGATAACTGATAGGTACTGTTGAGGAGAGATTTATGCCATCTCTTTGAATTCCTGGTATCTCTTCAACATCAAGGTATACATAAAGATCCCCAGGAGGACCCCTGCTGAAACAATAAAATCCATTACTGAGTATATATTTCTTTTGGAGGAAAAGAGAGTAGATAAGGGAAAGATGCAACTGAATAGCAAAGCAGGCCACTCAATGGTTGAGGGGAACACATAGCTCATATGTCATGTCATATATAAATTTGTTAGACATATCAATGGCAAATATCTACCCTCTCACACATGTAATAAGACAATGAAATGTAGATTCTTTTCAATGATTTACCAAAGAATCTTCCCAATGAGGATTACAAATGCTAAAATCAAAATTCAACCACATACCCTCTTGGTCCGGCATCACCCTCTCCAGCGACTCTAAGGATACTGCCCACACTAACTCCGGGAGGAACTTTAACTTTGATGTTTTTCTTAACACGTATACGTCCTTCACCCGAGCATTTCCGACAGTATTCAGAAATAACTTCACCCTCCCCACCACAATTTGGACATACAGAAACCTAGTGTTAATGGAAACATAAGTAAGTTCAGTGTAGAAGGAAAGGTAAGTAGCAAATTATGAAGGAGTAATAATAAACCATAAAGAAAGTACGCAAAACAAGAAACTGATGAAAGATGAAGTTGACAAAACACGCAATGTATTTTTTTTTATTTTTTTATTTTTTTTTTGGTCTTTTGAGTTTTGAATGATACAAGATCTTATAAACTTCAGCAATACAAATCAGTTCTTGTTTCTAGAAGCTAACAAGAGTTTTTTTTTTTTTTTCAATGAATTATAATAATAATAGTAACAGAAAGATAAGTAAGTTCAGTGTAGAAGGAAAGGAAAGCAGTGAATTGTGAAAGTGTCAATAAACATCTCCTCTATGTATGTATCAATAAACCATAAAGCAAGTTTGTAGAACATGCAACAGATGAAATATGAAGTCAACTAGCCACCCCATGTGTTTTTTTTATGGTCCTAGAATGATACAAGATCTCATAAACTTCAGCATTGCAATTAGGTTCTTGTGGAAAAGAATACAGGTGGCCAACCCTAACTAATCTCACTAGGAAGCATGGACACGGCATGGATACGGGTACAACAAATAAATTTTTGAAAAATTAGGACACAGGTACGGTGGGGATACGTATATTAATTAATTAATTAATTTTATATATATATATATATAGTTCAAAGCTTATAAAATTTGTTTTTTATAACAAAAATACTAATTTTTTTAAAATAATTGTTAAATATTCTTTTAGAAGCATATTTAATGCCTAGCCACTAATAATTTATACATGTGTCTACTGTCTACCATGATTCGGGATGCTTTGAATTCCAGTTTTCCTTAGAAGGGTATCTAGATAAGGTTCCTAAAAGGGTGGCTTTCTTTTTGTGGACAACAGTTTATTGTCGAATCTTTACCTAGGATAATCTCATGCGTAGGGGTCTCTTTGTGGCGAATCAGTCTTGTATGTTCTATTATAATGAGGAATCTGTGAATCATCTCCTCCTCCATTATCTTGTAGCTCACTTGCTGTGGGTGCATATGCTTCAAGTCTTTGGGATCCAATGATTCATACCAAGCCCTGAGGAAAGTTTGATGTTTTGTTGGAGCCACTAGCTGGGAAAATTTAATTCAGACATTTGGAATATGGTTCCTGGCTGTTTGATGCAGATTGTCTGGATGGAAAGATATCGGCAATCTTTTGAGACTACTGAGGTTGCGTTTGGCATTGGCTTTAAAAGCCAACTTTTTTTACTATTCAGCTTATTTTTGCTACTATTCAGCTTATTTTTGATATTATTCATGGGTCTCATTACACTGTTTGGTACTATTCATGGGTCCTACTGTACTATTTCAGCTACTTTTTAGCTTTATCTATAGTATTTTCAGCAAAAAAATTTTAATTTCAGCTAAATAAGCTGTTTCCAAACGGACTCTGAGAAATCTCTGGTTCAGTTACAAGCTTTATACCAGCAAACTCTTTTTGATTGGTCTAGGTGCTGGGGTTCTTCGAATTGTTCTTCTATCATAAAGTTGCTTTCTTTTCTTAGAATTGTCCCTTGAGTTCTATTTTCTTTGATGTTGTTTCTTGTTTTTTCTTGTATTCACCATCATGAACACCTCGTATTTTCCTTCTCTTTTTTTTTTTTTTCATCTTGATTGATATTACTCTTATCACCTATCAAAAAAAAGTGTCTACTGTCTACCAAAATAACGAAAAAAGAATTGTAAAAAGTTGCAAGTTTAACTACATAGCTTGATGGGTGGTGTGACTATAACTCATAAAAGACAAATATTTGAAAAGCACCTATTTAGTATTTACATCTTTTGTTCACGTGGGTGGGTGGAGAGAAATAAGCTCTTCACGTGTGAGGCAGAAAAAACAAGGAAAAAGGGAAATAGGGGGAAAATTGTAAAAGATAAATAGATCTAAGAATCTGGGCTGCTGGAGCGACGTGAGAAGAAGAAGAAGTGGGAGGAGATTGGTGCGAAGGTACAATGTGTTTCAGCTGTCTTTTTTTTTTTGGGCACATGTCGTGTCCCCGACGTGCCTGTCATTTTTCAAAAAATTTAAATAAATAAATAATAATAAAATAAAAATAAAAACAGCTGGGACATGTGTGCAGCCATGTCCAATGCATGTTTTGTGTCCCATACATGTTGGACACAAACATGGCATCCCAAATGCTGTGTCCGTGCTTTCCAGCTAATCTGTTCTGGATCCATAATGTGCAAAAACAGGCCAACCCATTAAAGAAATTACATGGCGAAGAAAAGTAAAAGCATGAAAAATTGTATGGAAAATACAAATAACCCAAGAAATATAGAACCAAGAGCCTGACAATTACATCAAAACCTAGTAAAATAAAGCCATTAGGATTCCCTCTTTTGAGTTATCCAAAGATTCTTTTTATTGATAATTCAATAGTTGCAATGGGGAGGAGGGATTTAGTCCCTAGACGTCTATGCAGGAAACACCAGGAGGTGGTAGTAAAGCAAAAAGGCTCTTGGTGAGTCATATAAAGATTCTTCTTGCCCTCAAAAGACCTACTGTTTCTATCCAACCAAATTCTCCTTATTTAACATGGAGGAATTGATTTCCAAAAAAAACTAAACCCTCCCCACTACCAATAGTCCAAACTGTCCAATCCTAAGAAACAGACAAGTCTACAACAGTTCCCAGCATCATTCAATCAACAGTGAAGAGAGAGAATAACCACCACCAAAAGAGCCTGAACAATCAAGCTGTACAAAGATGTTGATCAACATATTCTCTATCCCTTTTCACACATAGCACCAACTAATAACAAACTTTCTAGTCTCTAAACCAGTAAATTATTTGCTCTAAAACAATTGCTCAAAGCAGTACGCCACAGAAAGAAAAGAAGCACTTAAATAGGAATCCCTGCACAGAAAATTCTTCTCCAAGAAAACTTACTCTAAAATACAAAACACCATAATTCTTTTCACTTCAAAGATATGATTCATACTTAATTTTTCCATTTCTGATTTTCTCCTTTCTGTTCGTATCTCTTCTTGAGTTACTTGTATCCGTTTTAAGTTCAGAGCGATCACCATCATGAACATGATGTCTTTTTTATTGTAATAAATCTTTGATTACCTATCACAAAAAAAAAATGATTCGTACTTAATTTCCAACACTACATCCTCCATGTACTGCATTCTGGGATATTATATAAAATTGAAAAGAGTGCATCAAATTCCATTGCAATGCACCACCTGATCCTCCCATGTAACTAGCCACCAAGCCTTTTATTTCTCATGTGAATTAATGGGTGATTTTCAATATTTAAGTCACTATAGAAATTAGAAGATCAGGAAGCAACCCAAAAAAAACTGCAGTCAGAAACAAAGAGTGCTTAGATACCTGTGAAAACATGCCAAAAGGTGTTTGCTCAGTTCTCATTACTTGACCCCTCCCACCACAAGTTGAGCATATCCTCTTCTTGGAGCCTATCTTTGCTCCAGTACCAGTACAAACTTCACATGTTTCCAGATGGGAAAGCTCAAATTCTTTTTCCGAACCAAAAATAGCCTCAGAAAATTCTAAGGTGATATCATAACTGAAATACAATTGAACCATAGGTCAAATCAAAGTCTTCAATAAACTGTAAAAGAGTAAATTTTCATAATGTGACATTATAACTATAGAACAAGAGGAAATGGTACATTTCATAACATAGAAGACAATTAACCATAAAACCTTAGAAGAATATTACAGGCTATAGTAAGAAATGCTTTTATATGAATCAGCATCTTAAATCAAGCATTGTCTATTTAGTAGCATTGAGGCGCTATAGATATCCGATATCTTCATTCATAAATATTTAGTGGAAGGTTGTCACGTAGGGTTTATTAAGGACCTTACTATGCTCTTGAAATTTTCTATCCCAAACTATCTTACAAGCCATCAATCAATGATAGAAAATAAATTATTTGATACTTATACACATTAAAATTGAGAAAGATCTTCTCAAGCACATCTTCCTTCTGTCACTGTTTTCAGGATAGGAAGGTCCTACCCATTATTTCAAATAGTGCCTGCTTGATTTAGCTTTTCTTCATCTTAAAAGAGCAAGTACAGCTTTTTAAAGCCTCATCTTTTTCATGGTACAATTGTACTTTTGTCTAAATTATTTTTTTTAACAAAATAAAACAATGAAAATAAGGTGTTCTCCCTCTAAGAGTTCATAGGAGTGGGGCGGGGGGTACCCTTGGTTTTGTAAGTAAATTACCTAATTTACCCAGCTTTTTTTTCTTTATAAAAAAAATAAAATAAAATAAAAAGGTCTTAAATCCAACTATCATATAATCATTAGTTAATTGGCAACAGAACCAGTCAGTAAATTAGTTATATTTCTCAAGCTAGTGGCTTAAAAAGCTTTGGTCCAAAAAATAAATACAGATTTGAGACCTAAAAATAGCCAGGCTACATCAGAGGAGACTAACAATACTTTTGCATATTATTTCTCAAGCAACTAGGTAACATTATTGTTGAGCTAGTAAGAATGGTAATCAAAGACCAACTTGAATCTTTCAAACAAAATTCAAACTTTTACTCACCGTATATCTTCACCCTTAGTGACGGTACTACGACGGCGTGTTCTGAATCCAGCTGGGTCCATACCACTAAATCCACCCATGCTTGGACCAAAAAATGTTTCAAATAAATCAAAAGGATTGGTCTGCAAAAAAAAGAAAAAAAAAAGGACAGTTAAATCTGTAATAAGTTGTTATACAAATTTATTATCAGAATATAAAATTGGAAAAACAATTCAAACTTGTTTTCTTGGGTTTCAATAGGAAAAACAAACTTTCAAGAGAAAATATGAGACATCACAACAATGAAACCTTTAAAGCAAATTCATCTCCTGTAAGCTAACAAGAATTTTTTTTTTTTTTTTTTTACAAGTAATATTGAATAAGGAGATATGTCATAAAGACAGCATGTGTAAGCAACACTCTTCTATAGTTAAAGCTTTGGAAACATGGTAAGACATCCATCAACCCCCCATCCCCCTTCAAATTTTCAAATTAACTTTAGATTCTGAATGGAAAATGACCAAATGAGGGTGCGTACTGCATATCACCCAACAATGCCAATGATATGCTTGCTTGTCAATGTTTCAAGAATACGCCATCTTCCTAATTCATTATTTGCAACATAAAATTATAAAATGTAAGTACAATATATGCAGTACCGTGTAAGCATTTGATGGTCCGCCCACTGTGCTCTTAACTCCAGCTTCACCATATTGATCATACAAAGCCCTCTTTTTATCATCTGATAGCACCTGACAGTATTGTACTTCAGAATTCAAAAGACAATATCATAAATATATTGAAATTTTTTTATTGACAAAAAAATTGCAGTAGTCAGATAACAGCTGTCATAGCCAGAAATTGAAAACTCAAATAACAAGTCCACAAAACATTGTTATACATGTCCATGACTCAAATGACAGTAAACAACGAAAAACTTATGGATGCTTCAGATGAAAGCATTGAAGAGGCAAGACACAGCCAGAAATGCATTGGATGCAATACTGGTGAGATTATGGATAGAGGCAAGGCTATGGTCATAGAAATAAACAAACCTTTTATGTGAAACATATTCTATAGCTTCAATAATTTTATGGAGACTTTTTTGCATGTATCTACACAAGAAAGCATTTACCTTACACAGAGATGCAGTGATCTACATGCATATGAATACTTGAGTTCAAACAATGAAAAGATGGAGCTGGGATTCTGGGAAAAAATATAATCCAGGCCCAATTAACAAAACCCCATGGAAACTCAATACAAAAAATTCAAAAAGTACGCTTTTATATGGAACCACATTTATGTGGTGTTTGAATCGAAGAGTCCAATATACCCTTTGGCATCCAAATTCCTAGTAATGTGATTGCCTAGGAACGTAATGATGCCCATGTTTAGTTTGACAAGATTTATGCAATTATGAGATTTTTAAGTTTGACTAATTCTTAGGAATTCTAAAGGATTGCTTTTATTTCCCCCAGAATACCTGTGCATAAAATAAACTTGAAATATCTTTATACGTTATAATTTTTATTGAAAATACCAATAATGTTATCTTTAAAATATATATATATATATATAATAAGGGCCATAAAAAAGATAATAAATGCATCACATGAATCCAAATAAAGAAATTTAAAGCATAGAATAAACACATTAAATTGCATAACCATTGCCAAACTGATTAGCTTTTCCCCAAAATAAAAATGAAGAAAGAAAAGTTTAGGATATAGCATAAACCATTCCCAAAACTGATTCCAATGCATAACACCTTGCATTAACAAAAATAAACTCTTTATGCCCTGTTTTTGTAAATGAAGATTGATTAGATGTGTGGTTAGATTGATTTTTTCAGATGAAATAAGTTTAATACTTCTTGGCTTATAAAAATTTGTATACTTTCATAATCATATACCTATCTAATTGAGGTTAGGTTTTCTTAATAAAGTGAGGCTAATATTGTCAATTATTAAAAAAATATATTTATAACTTTCCTCAACCTTAGGAATGTGGTCACTGGCCTGTTTGGAGGAAATATCTATTCTCCTAAATGTGAGGTTTTGTGGGTATTGGGATGCCTGTGGACATTTGAATTCCTTGAGCTACTTACAACCAAACAAGGGAATACCTCGGAATCCTTTTAGGAAATGATTCTTAGGAATTTTAAAAGATGGCCCGAACCAAAAGCCACATTAAGGATAGCTAATAAAATTAAATTTTATTAAAATTAAGAAACTAGGCACTATAAAGTTCCCTAACCTAGACTTTTTTTCCAATTTATATTAGCATGTTACTTTACATTATGAGCTAAGGTGAGGGACTAATTTATCAACGTAAGGAAGCAATTTGCTAATTAGAGTTATTCCACTTATTTTTTATGCAAGTTGTTAAGAGTTATTCTTGTTATCTTTATATATTAGCATGTTATTTTACATTCTAGTAATTATGCCATAAACCCTAATATAAATAGGTGCTAAGGTGAGGGACTAAAGTCTCTCTCATATTTTAACCCAAATATCTCATCTTTTAACCCAAATATCTCATATTTTAAAACTCAAGTAAGAAGTTTCTTTAGTAGGAAAAAACTAACGTAAACTAGGAGCATACAAGAGAGCCCTTTACAGAAATACAGTAAGGTTTAATACATCCACAAATCAATAAAATGTTACAAAAACCCCATCCATAACAGTATTTTTGTACAATGAATGCAAGACAACAAATTTGATCTCTTGTTTTCTTTTTGTAAGTAATAAGATCTTATTAAATAAGAGGAAATACTTCCTGCACACAGGAAAAGCACACAAACTTCTAGAAACCGGATCTGATCTCAGCATAAGACTTCTCAAAACCATCATAAAGCTTACAAGGTCAAACACTATATGTCTTTTGATAAGTCACCAAAGCCTAACCAAAGATTCCATTCCACGTATCAGATATAAACACTAATGGGTGCACCTAGTTCATCTTTACATCTTATATGTTCCGGTAGAAATTGCAAGAAGCATAATAATGAAGGATGGTCCATAGAAATTTATTACTGACTAAAGCTACCTAAGGATGGACAAAACTGCCTAGATTGGAACTGCAAAGTTCATCACTAGCTTCAAAGATGCAACAAATATATTGCTTTAGTAAAAATGAAATCAAAAATAAATAAGTGTCAACTTTTTTGTTCTCATTCATACCTCATATGCAGCACTAATCTCTTTAAACTTTTCCGTTGCTCCGGGTTGCTTATTGACATCAGGGTGGTACTTGGAAAAAAAAACGAATGGTAAAAGTCAGGATTGAAAGGAATTGGATCAAGAATTATGTACAAAAAAAATTCAAATATCCTCTGGTGTTGAGGGCTTATCAAATGTATTGTTTTAAGTGCTCATAACTAGAAAAAAAGAAGTTAGAGAAAGAATTAAATTTAAGATAAGCAAATAAATCTGCTCAACAAGAATCAAAAGAACACATATCTGATTTGCTAACACATTTATTAACAAAAGGAAGCAATTTGAAAATCTGATCAGTCCAGAGCACATACAACAGCGGCATTCACCTTCCCACACACTAAACTACTTATCAAGTATAAGAACAGTATATCATTTATGTTATTGCTGGCAGACTGGATCAATACATGTGAGCACAGGACAGTCTCTGGTACGAAACAAATATCAGAAACCAAATTTCTTAGCCAACATGGGAAAATCACCAATTACCCCAAAATCAATCACTGGCATTATCTTTTTAAGAAGTAACTAAGCATTTTATTAAAAGGGCAAACAAAAAGGAATATTCCAGTACACAGGGACTATACTAGGCAACTCCTAAAAACTTGAAGCACAAACATTCTATAGTTTCACAATTTACAAAATTATCAAAAACCCACCAAGGTTTTCAAAAAAGAAACACATTACATAGACACAAAAGTCTGTAAGTCCTGTTTGGTTGCAGAGAAAACAATAAATAATGAACAAAGAGAAAAACCCAGAAACTAAAATTTTAATTCTTTTCTATGATAATTCAGAAACCCAACTCTAATTTCATGTTCTTCTTGGCAACCAAACATAATAAACTGAAAATAAACAATATGTTATAAAGAAAAATGGAAAATGAAGAAAGCCGAATTAGAATTGAGTTACTACCTGGCGAGCTAACTTTCGATAAGCTGCCTTGATTTCTTTGCTACTAGCAGACTTGGGGACCCCAAGAGTGGTATAGTAGTCCCCAGAAGCATTAACCACTGTCCTAAACCGACCCGAAGAGACTCTACTTGTATCGAATTTCGAAGAAGAAAAAGAAGAAGATGAACAAGAAAGAGAGACAAAGTTCTTGTGGGACCGGAGGTGGGTCCCACCGAAGAAAGAAGAAGAGGAAGATGAAGAAGAAGAAGAAGAAGGCGGGAAGAGAGAAGGTTGGGGTAGTGAGAGAGAAGTGGTGGCCATTGAATTGAAGTGAGTGTCGTGAAGAAGATAAGAGTGTAAACAAAGTGTTTGATGAAATTCCTATGAGAAGAAGAAGAGAGGGAAGAAGTGGTGAGAAATCTTGAGTTTGTTCATGGTTGGAGAATGAATGAATGAATGATGATGGAATGTAGAAGAAGGAAAAAGGTAATTTGGTTGGATGAAGAAAGGGGGGATGGTGGGGCTGTGTCCGTAGCAACCAAAAAGATGTGTGGTGTTACTTGCGTTCCAACACGTTTAAACTACTTTTTTTTCTTTTTCTTTTTTTTTTGAGAGAACACGTTTAAACTATCTTTAAATTTAAGTTTACTATCCTTTATTTTTCATTTCCCAAAGGTATAAAAACTACTAGGCGTTTGGTAACGTTATTGATTAAAAAGTTTGCAAAAATACGTGTAATATTGTTTAAAAACTGAAAAATGTTGCTTAAACTACCTTACCATACTGCCCCTAATTTTTTTTACTAGCTGAATCTCTTTTGGATCAAAGTACTCTGAAAAGAAAAACCTCATTTCACTCGTACATGTAAACTTGAAGATATCATTTTCAATTTATCACACTTTTGATCTATAAATTTTTTTTAAAATGTTTCATGAACACAACAGACCAAGAATCGGGCTCTAACTTAAAAAATCAGCTTATTTTACTATTCAGTTTATTTTTGCTATTATTCATGAGCCCCAATGCACTTTTTGGTACTATTCATGGGTCACACTGTACTATTTTAACTAACTTTTACCTTTATCTACAGTATTTTCAACAAAAAGTTTTTAATTTCAGCAAAATAAGCAGATTCCAAACAAACACCACTTCTTTATATATATATAAATATATATATATATAAGTTTAAAATAAACCTAAAAACTAAAATATAATTTAAGTTTAGATTTTCAAATCCAAAATAATTTATATTCCCTAATATATTCACAACCTAAATCTCTGCACTTTAGAGACATAATCCTTCATGCTAGTAGAAAAACCTAAAACCACTCGTGTCTCAAGTCAAGAGTGTCATCCCCAAATAACGGATGAAGAAATACAAATTTTTACTTTTAAAAGAGTTTCTTTAGCAACAAACACCACAAACCAAGTCTTTATTGACCACATGATCAAGAATTGACAAGAGTTTTTTTTTTTTTTTTTTTTTTTTTGGCCTTTAAGAAACAGAATTGACATGAGTTGGTTGGTCTCTCTTGCCCTCAACCTAGCCTTCCCCTGCCCTCCTTTTTGATTCCATCATCCATGTTTTGCCAACTTGACAAAAATATCTAAAAAGTTCATATTTTTAACTTAATTTGAATCCTTCACATCACCAGTTTTTAGCTTTTTTTAGTTTTTATGTTCAGCTTTTTAAAATCTCACTTTTTTCTGCATTTTTTCACTTTTTCAAAAAATTTCAAGGTACAAGTATCCTATAACACACTTTTAGCAAAAAAATTTCAGCAAAAAACTAAATAAGTTGTTCCCAAACAGACAATGTCTAGATTTGAGATCAATTTTGCTTAAATCATATCATTTTGATTGGAGTTAGAGAAGTTCAAAAGTTTGGGTTAGGTTCAGGTCATAATTAGGAATTTTTTATGTTCTATTTATGTTTTCATTCAATTGATCAAGAAATCATAAAATTGAGGATCCATTTTGAATCTTTTATATATATAAATAAATATATATATATATATAAAAGATAGAAATTTTACTCTAGTCTAATCTAAGTGTATATATGTGTGAAGCTCCCTTTTGGAAACTTAAACCCCAGCCCTTACCTTACCTCTCACACTCTACAAGCACTTATACTTGTGGAGTGACCACCGCACCAAGGGTGCGCAGTGGTCATTTTGAATCTTTAAACCACTAATTCATCAAAACAATGATTCTAACAAATTATTAGAGATATTGCATATTAGGCATTTGGGTTTTATGTATAAATTGAGAATTTTGTGTTCCGATTATCAATCCATTAAATTGATTGCTCTAGAATGCATTTAAGGATCCCAAATAAAGATTTAAACTCCCAATTTGTGTGGTCACTTATTTCTTTAGATGCAACGTGTCTTGATCCTGTTAATTGTTGTATATATAGGTATATAAAAGGATAGGTTGTAATAATGATGTTTGAGTTTGGAGAATATAGTTTTATAAAGTGAAAATTCAAGTCCTGGAATTTTCTAAGTGAAAATTCGAAAATCAATATTTTCGATCTGTCGAAATTTTGGCTCAATCGATTGAAAATGGTAAAAAAACAATCTTGGAGTTTATGGATGTCTCGATCGCTGTTCGATTCCTATTTGACCGATCGAAAAGAGCACTCGATCGATTGAAAGTAATTTTCAACCGATCAAAAATCGTGAAACAGGATTTTCTGCAGAATTTTCTGGTGACTGTTCAGAAAGGTTGAAGAAGTTTCAAGCTTTGTTAACGGTTTTATGAAACATTTTAACTTTCCATACGTGCCTTTTGATGAAATATAACCCTATGGGTATAAATAGAGGCTTATATTCACTTGAAATCTTGTGGTTATTCTCCAGAATTGCTATCTGTAGAACCCAACATCTTGATTGTATCTTGGGGACAAATTGCGATAACCCTTTATCAACAACAGTGTGGGGGCAAATATTGTTTAAGGAAAACGATATAGCGCTTCCGAGTTATCTATTTTCTGTTTGTCTTTTGTGTTAACCTTGTTCTTCCATTTTTACTTTGTGTAATATCCCTAACATTAATGTCATTTATTGTCTACGTCTACCTAAAAATTATTCTTATATAAACGAATGCCCTTCGCATTTGAATGGCATGGGTCATATCCAATCCGTCCTTCAACCACCAATTCTAATAATTTCTAAAAATGTAAAGTAGTCATTTTTAATCCCTAATGTGTTTAATAAAATGATGACATGTCGTCAAGAGTCTTGTAACTCAACTAACTCTTCTTGGCATTTTTCAACAAAAATGTCCAAGGTTTAAATCTCTCATTTTCCATTTTAACTATCGAATAATAAAAATAAAAAAGTGATGACATGTCAATTTTTAGGTGGGGTAAAACTTCCATCCAATGCTTGTGTTCACTAACGAGATACGGAAATAACACAGATTTTTAAAAACATGTTTTGTGTCTAGTGCTCTGAGCACTAGACGACGCAATCCAAACACTTTAGATAAATACTATGATTTTAAATTTCACATACTAAAATCATTTATGAAATAGATTTAAGAGACCAAAGGCATATTTAAGCCTAAATTTAATATCGATAGAATAGCTTTCTCAATTCTCATGCACAAAAACGCTTGGAGTTAGAGGTGTAATTCGAGTAGTAATGTAGTAGTAGCGTTGAGTGTAAAAGAACCCCTTTTTTTTTTTTATAGAAACGGGTGTAAAAGAACATTTTTTTAAAAGAACCTACTTTTGGTGCAGTAGTCACTTCATAAGTATAAATGCTTGTAGGGTGTGGGGAGCAAGGGTCAGGATTCAAGTTTCCAGGAGGGAACTTCACACACATATACACTTAGATTAGGCTAAAGTAGAAATTCTATCTTGTATAAAAAAAATGTGGAATAAATAAATGTTGTGGCGGTGGTCAGAGCACTTCACATAGTAAGAAATGTAGGCATTCATGACGCAGTAATTTTTGGTGTAACAAGGATGTATAATATCTATCTCATATGGATGAGTTTTATGCTTGTAGGATCCATCCTCATGAGAGAAAGATGTTGTGCTAACGCGTGCTATTAATTTGCTTGTACAAATTTTTAAAAAAAGAAAAGAAAAAAAAAGAAGATGTTAAGTTTTAAAAGGATAAGTTACATTATAGAGGATGCGAAAATCGTGCTAAAGGAGTTTTAGTGACCATGTGAAGAGGGAAAGCTATAGATATAGAGAATGAGAATCTCATGGCTTGGCTAATTAAACATGTTGAAACAGTGGATAATGTGTTGGCTTGGATAGCGGTAGCACCGAAATGCACATCTTCAAAACACCCACCCAAAGCAGAACAACCAAAAACAAAAAGGGAATTGGGAGATGGAGAGGAAAACATGAAAAGTTCTTAAAATACTGACGTATCTAAACATGGTCTGACTCATTTGACATTTTCCTTGAAATGGAATAGATTTTTCTTTTTTTGGGGGGGGTAAATTTACAGATGAAAAATCGTTTGCTTCTTAATGTTATACACAGTATGGGTGCAAGATTTTTAATAAGTCGGACCTAGCTAATTGCAAAGTTAAAGGTGTAATATCCTGAATGTTTGAATATATTAAGTTGGTGAAAAATCAAGCATGAAATGAAGATCAGTGCAGTTTCGCGACTAGCTCACAAGAAGCTCGCGAGTAAAGGTTCCCGCGAAAAGGCCACATAAGAAGCACATGTTGGAAGCTGAAAAGTCAAGTGTCAGGCTATATTTCGCGAGTACTTCGTGAGACAGACCATCTAGTGAGGTACCCGCGAAACTCTCTGCCTAGAGGATTTTAAGTGTGACTTTCTTACTCTTCACCCATACTATATACACCCCCATTACTCACAAAAGTAAATGAGACTATTCAGAGAGAAAACCCTAGATAGGTTTCTACAACACAACACAACACAGCCACCATTTTAGAGAGAGAGCTACTCATCCTTTAGTGAGAAATCATTGTAATCTCTTCTCCTTCCCTCTCCCATTGTTATACCTTAAGAGGAGATGTGTATCCAAACACAACCAACACCTATTCAGAGTGTAGAAAGTGTTTTGGAACTTGGGTTGTTTTGGAGATTTGCCAAAAGAAGCCGATGAGGCTTGGTGGATGCAATCAAGCAGTATTGCAGGATCCGGAAAGCTAGTGAAGACAAGACTCCGAGAAGTCCGTTGGTAGTAGGAACTTGGAGGGCTCAAGTACATTGGGTAGACTAGACTTTGAGGGTCTTTTGTTATTCGTGTACTCCAACTTATTTACTAGTAGATCGATTTCGACTTTGAGGGTCATAGAGAGGTTTTTCGCCGATTTCTTCGGTTTCCTTTTCAGTAACACATCTTGGTGTTATCTTCTGTTTGCATCTCTCTTCCTTTACTCTTTAAGTTTTATATTTATTGTTGCTTGTGGCTTAGAGAGTAGTTCCGATGATTGCACTTCATTTACTCTTGTTCCGCACTTAGCTAAGTTAGAGTAAAAGTAAGACGAAAATGCACTTTTCGTCCCTACATTTTGAGTCAATTCCCATTTTGGTCCCAAAATTGATTTCGTTGCAAATGTCATCCCTAAAAATTGAAAATCGTTTTTAAAATCGTCTTTGCCATCAACCAATCAACGGAATAATCCTACGTGTTTGACGGATCTCTACGTGTCAAGCCCACTTATTAAAATAATAATATATATTCCTACGTGTCAAGCCCACCCACCCTAAAACGCACATGCCACTCACGTGAGGGACACCTCACCTGCCCACCTTAGCTTCCCGCCTCCCAGACCTCTCATGTTACCCCACTCTCCAACTACCTCAGTCACCACACACAAAATCCCCAAATTTGACAGAAAACCCTAAAATCCCCACTTCGTCTTCCTCAGCCCGATCCCTAAAATCTCTGAATCAAACCCAGAACGACACGAATAGACTGAGGAAGAAGGAGGAAGAAGAATGGAAGCTAGCTCTGCATCTGCCTATGCATCATCGAAGGGAAGCTTGAGGAGGAGAGCACCACGCATGTGCTACTGCCCCTCCCGTCAGAAGCCCATGCTAGTGGTTTCCTGGACAGATAACAATCCAGGGAGAAGGTTCTATGGGTGTCCTAATTACTGTGTAAGTGAAGTGCAAGTTGGGTTTGTTCATTTTGTTCACTTGGGTTTGTTGTTTGTTCATTTTGTTTTGAATTTGGGTTTAATTTCAGATTGGTAAGAAGTGCAAGTTCTTCCAATGGGTTGATGATGAGATTTATAAGCGTGGGAAGGTGCTTATCTCAGAGATGAGGCAGAGAATTCTCAGACTCCAAGCCGAGGTTTCAACATGCAAAAAGAGAAAGAAGTTTTTGACAGTGTGTTTGATATTGGCACTACTGTTGTGTGGGATATGTCTTTGTGTGATTCTAGCTTTGGTGGGTTAGATAGGTGGGGTATGGTGTAGCATGTTTTGGACAATGTGGGTGTAGGCAGGGTTAGGACAGGGTTAGGACAAGTGGTGTAGATGATGATGTTGTTATATCCTATGTATCTCATTGATTTCAGTATGAATGAAATATGGAATGACAGAGTTTAGTGTTAATTTAGTCTGTAATGTTGGCATTGTTAATTATCTTACTTGATTGCAATTAGATTACAATTTACCAAATCTGTAATATTGGTAAGCTAACCATTGTTAATTTACCAAACCTGCAAAATTGATATACACATACTATGGCCAATTATGTTTGTGTATTGCAATTATGTGCTGCAATTAGTTTACCAAGTTTACACAAGTTTACCTAGTTTACACAAGTTTACCAATTTTGCAATACACCAGTTATGTTTACCAAATCTGCAATGCACATGACAAAAGAACTACCAAATCTACAAGTTATGTTTACCAAATCTGCAATGCACAACACAACAGAACTACCAAATCTGCAATGCACAAGACAATGGAACTACCAAATCTGCAAGTTATGTTTACCAAATCTGCAATACACAACACAACAGAACTACCAAACCTGCAATGCACAACACAACAGAACTACCAAATCTACAATGCATAACACAACAGGTTTACCAAACATGCAAATTATGTAGTTCACAATTCACAATTCTGCATATACTGCAATTCACAATTAACATATACTGCAATTCACAATTCTGCAACCACTACATATACTGCAATACACAAATCTGCATTAATAAGTAAACCAAAGTAAACCAAAAAATAGGCCATGTCTGCCAATTACAAAAATATCAAAGTAAACCCAAAAAATAGGCCATGTCTGCTAATTACAAAAATAGGTCATGTCCACCAGCCTATCCCCTTGGACCATGCATAGATGCGTGGCTCTCAGCAACCCTTAGTGCCTCCCTGTACCTTGATGCATTTCTTGATGCAGTCAGAGTTTCATTTGTGACTGCCCCCCTCATTCTCTTCCTTGGATTGGTGCTGGTTTGATTTCTGGTTACAGGGTGGTTGCTGGTTGTAGGGTTGCTGCTTGGTGGATACTGGTTGCTGATTGATGGCTGCTGGTTTGCTTGTCTTGTGCCTTGCTGGTTGCTTTTAGGTTGCAACTTTGATGGCCTGTTGCCTTGCTGGTTGGTCCTGGGTTGCTGGCTTGATGGCATACTTGTAGCATTTGGTTGCTCTTGGGTTGCTCTTTAGCCATTGCCATTTGTCTTCAAGCAATAGCAAATAGAACTAAGTTAGAACATTAATTTTCATTTCAAAACATGCAGAATTAAAAAACATTAGTTTTACCTTCTTTGGTCTATGTCTCCTCTGGTTTTGGGCACCAGGCAGTGAAGAATTACCTCTAACCTCACCCTTGCAGCTTCTTTTATTGTGGCCTATCTTCCCACAGAACTTGCACCTCTTGGCAATACCCAAGCCCTTGCTGTGACCCCTCCTTGGTTCATTGGGTTCTAAGACTCTCTTTTCTTGAGTCTACCTAGTGGCCTTTTCTTTATAGGAGGCTGCACAGGAGGGAGACCAGTTGGGGTCCACATATTGGCACCATTGAGTGGATCAATGGTGTGCTCATAACATGCTTTGTATGTACTGGCTTGGTAGCAGGCATTAGTGTATTTCTCAGCTTGCTCTTTGTTGAAGAATATGCATGAAACTGCATGGCAGCATAGGATACCAGTGATATCCCATTTCCTACAGCTGCACACCCCCTTAGCCAGGTCTACAATGAAGCTCTGCAGTCCATTCTTCACCTCGAACTTGGTGTCAGAAGCCCAACAAGCTAACTACCTACCACTGTCCACCTTCTCCCTATGTAGTCTTTTATAGATTTTAGGGCAGAGCTCAGATTCCACCCTCATAATACTGTTTCTGTTTTGCTGGAATCTACTCATTAGGTATAACCTTATGTCCTAAAGCTGTAAACAGGAAAAACCCACAAGTCAGTGCATGCAACAAGGTATATAGCTAACCAAAATATGCAAATTCCACCTACCAAAATCCAAAAATATACATACCATGCTAATGATGGGTTTCCCCTTGAATTTCAATATCCTGCTATTGAAACTCTCACACATGTTGTTGATGACAGTGTCACTCAATGCATCAGTTCTAAACATGTGTCTAGCCCATACTATTGTGGTATGTCCTTTCAACCAATTATATGCACCCTCATTAATGTCCTTCATCTCATTCATTATCCTTTCAAATTCATGTGCATATATGGCTTTAGCTGCTTTCCAAAACAACATCCTAATCATTATGCCAGGATGCTGCTTCCTTAAATTGTTGTACAAGTGTCTACAACAAATTATGTGCTCATACTGTGGCCAATTGTCTGCAAATGCTTGCACCAACCCCTGCCAAGAAAATCAATAGTGGTTAGCATATATACATATTTCACTACTTGTTCAATGTAGTTAAGTTAAAAAATGAGTATGTTCTATAGTGATACCTTTTGCTGGTCTGATATGAATGTCCACCTCTTCTCATCACCAATGTCTGCTAGCAGCAAATTTATAAACCAAATCCATGAGTCCTTGGTTTCTGCTTCCACCATTGCAAGTGCTAGAGGGAAATATTCTTCATTGGGGTCTCTGGCAATTGCAACCATCAATTGGCCCCCTATCTTGGTCTTTAGGTGACAAGCATCCAACCCAATTATTGGCCTACGATCTACCCTGAACCCCTGCTTACACCCAGACCAGCATATGTACAGTCTCTCAAAATAAGGTATACCAGCCTGTAAGTCCATCTCAACTGCTAAGTCACCTTCATTGAATGTGTGTGTCTTCATTAGAACTGTACTGCCAGGGCTGGACCTCCTCAGTTCTGCACAGTAATCCCACAATTGATTATACTGCTCTACATTAGACCCATCAACAAACTCCTGGGCCTTTTCCCTAGCCCTGCTGGCTTTTCCTGCACTGATATTTATAACATACTTCTCATGCACAACCTCTTGAATGTCCCTTAGCTTAATATCAGGTTATCTCTTCACCTTCTTTATCAACTTATTTGCAAGGAACTTGGCAGAACACCTAGGGTTTTTGTAGCTCCTAGTTCATGTGTGCTCCATGTCCAGAGTCTTCAGCTGCCAGCTCATCTCTCTTGGCAGCTTTGCAAGGTAAGCTGTAAACTTACAGGGAGGTTGGCATTTGACTCTAACCCTAACTTTGTCATTCTTCACAAACTTCACCCCCCATCCACCTTTCACTGCATATTCAGTAATGGCCTCCTTGAACTACTTAGCTGAGGTAAATAACATGTGCTTCTCAAATACCAAGTGTTCAGGATTGGACACAGGTTTAAACATAGGGGACTTCTTCCTCCTTCTTCTGACATTGTTCACAACTGTTTCATTGACAATAGCACCACCCTTACTGTCACTACCATCATTACCATCACCCTGAAACTCACCATCAGATGATGACTCACTTAGGCTCAACAGCTCCTCAGTAATGTAGTTAGAGTTCATTACCCCATCCCCCATCTGATCACGCATGTGCATCAGCTCCTCATTGTCACTGCTTGCACTATCTTCACCCACATATCTCTGGTTGGGGTTCATTGATCTTGCTCCTTCTACATCACTGTCCTCAGAATTGTCACTACTGTTAGTGGTGACAGCCTCATCCTGTTGTGGTTCCTTTACAATTGGTTCCTTCCCTGGTCTTTTGCACCTAAGTATTTCCACTTCATCATCACTATCATCATTCCTATCACCTGCATCTCTTGCACCACCACTGCCAAACTCATCACCAGCCCTGCCACCATCCCTACCACTAGCACTGCCACCATCCCAATGAGCATCACCATCACCCCAGTTATCATTACCATAATCCCAGTGAGCATCACCATCACCCCAGTGATCATTACCATCATCTCAGTCATCATCATCCTCAAAATTATCACCACTACTGTCATAATAACCCTGTCCATTATAATAACCATCAAAAGAACGTTCAGGCTCACTAGAGCTACAATTCTCAGAATCACTAACAAAATAAGGGTCATCATGATCAGGCTCTACAACAATATCTACAGGCACACTATTACCACCATTAATAAGTATAGGTTCATAAACTGGGTGCTCTACATAGACATGAATCTCTCCATGACCCCTCACCAACTTAGTCATTGCCACTGCATCATGATCATCCTTAATCAGTTAGAACACCCCATCCTCCTCATTTTCCCCAGGCCTTCTGTACCACAGCCTACTCACATGTGTATACCCAAACTCTCTACAGATGGACTCAATTTCTACCTTAGACCACTTGTCAGGATCACAATCATCTACTACCCCCATCTCACCCCCCACATACTTCTGAGGATTTACATCAAAATACCCACCATGATGCACATACAAAGTAAAGAGCTTGTACATTCTGCATGCATGAGATATATAGTCAACAAACCAAATAGTTAACATTATTTAATTAATCCACTACTAATAAAACTACATCTTAATGCAAACAGAGGGAACACATGGACCACCTTGCTCCCTTAAAGGCCAAAAACAAATCACCCACCAAAGGCATAAACAACCATTTAAATAGTGATAAAGGCATAAACAACCATTTAAATAGTGGTCTCTACGCATATTGAGTGTGTGAAAAAAGTTAGAAAGAGACATATATAGTGTGCAAAAGATACACAAAGAGAGAAAGAGAGAAAGTGGACAGAGCTACCTTTTCGAGCTTCAACCCATTGCTACAATCTTGAAACTGTTACAGATTTTGGATTGAAGCTTCAACCCACGACGTTCTCCCTCATTTTCTTCAGGTCTCAGTGTGCAGAGAAATTGATTTTTCTAAGGATTTCATTGTTTTAGGGGTGTCTGTTCGTGTCATACTAGGTTTGATTCAGAGATTTTAGGGATCGGGTTGAGGAAGACAACATGAGGATAAAAGGGTTTTCTGTGAAATTTAGGGATTTTGTGTGTGGTGACTGAGGTATTTGGAGAGTGGGGTCACGTGAGAGGTTTGGGAGGCGGGAAGCTGAGGTGGACAGGTGAGGTGTCCCTCACGTGAGTGGCATGTGCGTTTTAAGGAGGATTTAAGGAAATAACCTACATGCCAAAACAAAGGTGAGGGGGGAAAGAAAAGAGACCGAGGAAAGGAGAAATGATAATTATTTTTTAAGGAGAATATCCCAAAAAAAAAAAAAAAACTATAATACTTCTGATAAATAAAACCCTATACTTCTGTTTGTGTTAGCTTAAAATCCACATTTTATTATTATTATTATGATAATCAAACCAAAACTCATTTGGAAAATCATTACTGCTCTCTCTTCCCAAAACACACAGCGCCATTTTTGTGTGTATTTGTGTCAAATTTTTTGTTGTTTAAGACAGTTTAATGAAGTGGGTTAGGGGTTTTGAATTTCACACCAAACAAGATGTGAGGTTTAAATAGCACAATAAAAAGTATGGGAATTAATTTGATATAGGTATAAAATAATAAATCTATGGAGTTTTTTTTTTTTTTTTTTTTTGGAATGTTCCTTTCTTTTCTTAGTATATGGCATGCAAGGGAAAAAATCCTTTTTTTTTTTAATTTTTTCCCTATATTATTTCTCTTCAATCTAAAAATGAATTTATCCCACCCTTCCTTTCCTTTTTTTTTTCCCCCCTTTTTATTTATTTCTCTGCATTTTTTTTTTTAAATCACATATTATATAATCAAGAAAAAAAAAAAAACATTGTATACCATTCCATTCCATTCCATATTTCCTGTGTAGTTCTTAATTCCAACAACATGGGCAAAAATATATATAAATATAAAAGTCTACCAACAAGGGATAAAAAAAGATGTAAACAAAAAGAGGTAAAGTATTATAACAAGCATAGACCCCTTTTCTTTTCAAATTTGGCATAGATCCATTTCAGTTTTCCAATTTTATTTTTCTTTTAACCATCATCCCATTCTTTTTATCTCTTGTTATTTCTCTCTCTCTGTTTGTCTTTTTCTCATATCAAATATAATCAAGAACCAAAAAGAATGGGGGGAAAGAAGAAGAAGAAGAAAGGAAATAATGTGAAGCTCAAATATAATTATGAAAAGAGTGTTTAAATTATAGAACGATTCCATTCCCTTTCATATATGTATTGGGTAACTCATAAGTCTAACAGTAAGATAAATAAAATGAAATAATGTAAACGACAACCTAATCTGTAAACGGCAAGTAGTACAGTTTCATTGTAACATCCACCTTGGTGTGCACAACCACCCCACCTCTTTATCTATAGCCAGTCTCACTCATACCATTGACTCACACTTTGTTCCAAAATGGTTTTCATAGTAATTTTAACAGAATCAGTTGTTGGGGTACTGGAATTGAAAGCAGACTAAATATCCATTGCCAGTTAAGCTTTTTTTTACACAATCCGCTCCAACTCTCTTGCATAACTGAGTGTCTGGTTAATCAAATGCAGAGAGGGTATTTCTTTGCAAGGTGCAGATTCTTTTGCCTTCTGGAAATAGACAATCTTATTCTTGATCTCCCACTCCGAATGCTCCTGCATTCGAGCAGAAGATAATAAGGAACATAAAGGGAAAAGTAATGGTATATTTAGTTGGTGGTGGGCAGGGTGCCATTCTATTATGGTGAAAATCATAAATGATAGAACATATAATATTCCTTTTTATAGTTAACCCAAATTTCAGAAAACTAGAGCCACCAAGCATTGGAGGCATATCTGCCACTTCAGATATTCTAGATCCAATTGAAGCCCTTTAACTAGCTAGGGCCTCATTCACTATTCATCCCAAGCCATTGGCAACTCCTTAATATTCCACTTTGGGTTGCAGCATTCCCCATCTTTAAACAAAGGGCTGGTGGCAAGAGTTTGGATATGGCTTCTCACAGAACTCAAGCCTCAAGGTTTTCAACAAGAACAAGATAATTGTAGGAACATGAGATCAATTATTTTGCTCCCAAGTTGGTCAGAAATTTGGAATTGTTAAATATAAAAGAGAGAGGGAAATAAACATTTGACAATAATGAGTACCTCCTTGATATATTCCAATAATTCTCGTTCGGAAGAGAACAACAACATTTCCCTCACATCATTGATTGAAAGATAATCATATGCCTTCTCACTGCATCCAGCTATTTCATCTCTGAAAGTGGCAGAGGAGAAATCAATTAATAAGAACACCGAATTAAACATGTTTTTAGAGAGTAAATATGAACACATAAATTAAAAACTGATGGAATAGGATGAAAAGGCTTAATACTTCCACTAATCACATCAGCCAAGGAGTCAAAAGAGTTAAATTTAAGTAATACTTTAGAGCTAAATACTCCATAATAAATTATTCACTTGCTCTTACATTTTGTTATCAGTTATCACGTATCACTTCAAATTCATTTTTACCCATGAAAGTACTCCCAAAGATAGCAATTGACCAACTACCTGACTGTCTTTGCCAGAAGATCCATGAAGTAGACATAAGTCTCATGTGGCACTGTCTGTCGAGCACTCAACACACGGTTGTAAGCCCCTTCCATGAAAGACTGCTCTAACTCCACTGCATGCTTAATGCAAGGATTCTCCAAAGCAGCGGGGGAAAGAAGTTCTAGTTCTGTATGGAATTCCGCAATTCGGTTCTGAACAAGGAGTCTCAACAGGTTGAGCCCTAAGATTGGATACTCCTGAGGGGATGGTGGAAGACGGTTGCTGCTCCAAAAGAAATGTAAATTCATTAGCATATCCTCAAAAAAATAAAATATATATATGAAACTACGAAAATAGTCAGAAAGACTAAATAGAAGAGAAAATTCAGCAACAAGCATATTTGATCCAGATACTTTTTCATTGCCTCATGTTTAATTCTATGTTCTAGTGACCTCACATTGAAAGGCAAAACTTAGGTACAACTCCTTAAGTGTTGTACTTTCCCAATTAAATTCAAACACATGGTTACATTGATAAATGAAGCACAAACTGTTTTATCTATTCCAAGTACAATTAAATTTCATGCATCTAAGGAACTATACCTAAGTTTTACCCTTGTTTAACATATAGGAGGATCTGATTGGTCAGAGATAGACATCAATATTTAATTAAAAGAACATGGCACTTAAATATATAAATTTTTCTTTTAATCAAGGATATGGCTTGGCTCCACAAGCATAATGTGGGTGCCAGACTCATTTTTTTCCCAAAAACAAATCAAAACTTAATAAATATCTGAAGGCAACACAATGTTACCCAGCATCTGTGTAATATGGCTTCAACTGAAAGAAATCCCTCTCAAATGCATCTTGATCCTCTGTCTTCACACTGAGAACAACGGCATGCTCATATATATCCCCTGAAAGTTCTCAGACGCAATATATCATGAGGAAATAGCTTAGGAACAAAGAATTAAAAGCAACTACATTAACTATACACAACCTTCAATCTAATACATTCAGATACAAGATGATTCGAGGTTTAAATTAACAGTGAACAGAATGCTTCAATAATACGGTGTCTTGACATGGCAGAAAAACAATGGAACTTACTCTCACTTAAATCATTTATACTAATGTGTATTTCATGTTCATTACATTATGTTTCCACACATTAAAACACACTTGAGGGTCTATTTCACATATCAAACTTGAATATTTTATATATTAGATACATCTATGGTTTCTTTATCTCTAAATTTGATTATTGTTCTCTGTTTCATCATTGTTAATATTACCTGTTCTAATTCCTCTTCTTAACTTACAAAAAAAATGGTTAATATTACCTGTTCTAGATGATAGGTAAATCAAAACAGCGATGGCAAGAATGTGAAAGAGGTTCACAACTCGCATTTTCAACCCCACTGACTAAAATGGTGACTAAAAGATTTCCCATTATTGGAGTATTCTTAATTTCTTATAAGGACAAAGTTTGGCTAAAAATGAACAATAGGAAGATGACATGTGTCCCTGTCATGTGCATTGCATATGATTCACTTAAAATGATTGTATACAATCACTTAAGTGTTGTTTATTAAGTGAACACTGAACACACGTCATCTTCTTATTGTTGGCTACAACCAAATTTGTAGCCAAACTTTGCGCGTCTTATAATGAATTAAGAGATACTAATTCATGCCTACTCTAGGATATCAAGATAATGACCACATAAACATGAATTCTAATACTTTTTAAACCATAACATATGCTCAAACCCATTGCAGACCAAATTTTTTCATGCAACACCAAAAATTGAAGTGGAAACATATTTTAATGATTGAGTAACTAGAAACGCTTGTATCGCCAGAATCTAAAGGTAAGTGAAAACAACTGCAACACCAATAACAAAAGAATCATAAAATATTTTTTTGAGCCAAGAACGTTACTTGCTAAGTTTAATTCACTGATAGCGTTGGGTGTGTCTTCGAACAATGGTGGCAGGCTTCTGAATTGTGTCAGTGAGACCTGAAAAAACAGAGAACAGCAATATGACTCAAACTTATGGCCTTCAGCTCAATGCATTCGCTCATCATAATTCACATCCAAAACAGCTTTCCACAGGCTCAAACTAAGGCCTAGTAGCACTCCCATCTAGCACTCTACCAATAACACAAAATCCCACACCTAACCCAAGTTGCCACAGCACTAATTATGATTTCACAATTCACAACACAATTACTCAATGCCTAAAACTCCACTCTAGAAAACATAAATCCATATAAAATCCCATATACTCAATTCACTAATCCATGGTTAAATATAAACACACACACAAACTCAGACACAACACCAAATCATACAATATCAAAGCAAAATGCCAAAAGATATTTCCTCCCTAAAGCAAAAACCCATACTAAATCACAAAACACCAAATCTTCGGATTAACAATTTTGTACACAGATTTAACAAAAACCCATTATCAAACACTATCCTTTATACCCAAAACAGACACAAAAATCCGTAATGTATAGGATAAAAAATAAAATATAGAATTAATGGGAAATTAAACCTTGAGTTGCGAGAGGAAAGTGGTGCAGGTATCGAAGTCACTCCTTAAGAAGGCGGCTTTGAAGCGCTGGAAGAGCTGAGAGACCTCTGTGAGCTTCGGATCCATTGCTGTTGTGTTGTGTGAATTTGACTCTCTGAAATTTTTCTTTTGATGTTATTTAGGTTTGCTTGGTTCTGAAGACAGAATTTCCTATTTACTAGTATGTTTTAAAAAAAAAGAAAAAAAAGAGCAAAAACAATTTGGGCCCGGGTTGGGTTGTTCAGCTACAATCCGGAAACTGAGGCAAAATAATGGTCCCACCCGCTTGTATTGGGCTGGGTCGTAATTCGTTAGAATTCTTCTACTCACGCAACAAAAATCCATATCATGTTTTCACAAATCGAGGTATCAGGCTATCAGCCCATTTATAAAATCAAAATGAATTAAGTTTCAGTTCATTTATAAAAATAAAAATAAAAAAATTTAAAACTGAATTAAGGGTCTGTTTGAATACCGCTTATTGTTGAAAACTGAAAACACTATAGCAAAATAATTTTTAAATGTCTGAATAGTACTGTTGGACCCATTTTTTAAAAAAAATTGTATAAACTAATGACTTGCGAGTCCCGTGAATAGTGCACAGGATCCACAAAAAAACGCCAGACGCACCATCAAAAGAATTTCAGCAACATCCAAACGCTCACTAAGATTATATTGAGACCCACCACAATTTTTTTTTTTTTTTTTTTAGAATGGAGACCCACCATAACTTAAACAAGGTTGTTATGTTGACGGAATAAAAAATTAATTCTCATTTTTTGTATTTCACTTTATACTTTATCAAATATGGTAAGTTGTCTGTTTGATTTTTTTTTAATTTTGCTTATTTTATAAGAAAAGTAAAAATGAAAAAAATAATACATGATAGGTTGTAATTAGAGCATAACACATGACAAGCAATTTATAGCCTATCTATATCCAACTCAAATAAACGAGTGGTTGACTGGTATTGGGAATTTGGTGTGGTTTGATAATAATATAAAAGGTAAATTAAATATATCATCCTTGCAGTATATTATTAAAATATGAATTATATTTTTTTTATAAAAAAACATATAAGTTTATCATGTTCTTTATTTTGTGATACTTATTTTTTGTGGTTAATTATGTGAGCAATTTCCGTTAACTTCAACAGAATGTGATTACATTATAATTTATAAGTGTCAGCATCACCTATTAAGAAAAAAAAAAATCTTACATTTCATGTTGTCTATAATTTTCTACTTCAATTCTCATTTGGTTTATATCTATTCACGCCGTGTAAGTTCAAGGTATGTTTGGATGGGTGGATTTTAGGGGAGAGAGAGAGAGAATATTTTTGGTGGCGGTTTAATTGGAAGGAGGGGAGGAAAAAAATTGGTGGAGCTCAGGTGTTTTTTTTTTAAGCCCACCAAAATATTTTCTCTCTAAAATAAAGAAAAAACTGAGTGGAAAATGAAAGGACATGAGCAGACGGAAATGCCCATTTGCAAAGTGCACATGGGTTTCATTCCTGCCAATGCATCTTTTTTTTTTTTTTTTTTTTTTTCCTCTGATTTTTGTCTCTCTGTTATACTATCTGACTCTTTTTTTTTTCTTTGTTCTTTTTTTTTTCATCTTCTTTGGTTTTTGTCTTTTCTTATACTTCTCATTCTGTTTTTTTTCATCTTCCTTTGGCTTGTTCTCTTTAAAAAAAAAAAGTGTCCATACACAATTTTTTAATAAAAAAATGTGTTACTTTTTTGTTTTATTTAATAGGGATATAATTGTAAACTTATACTAACTTCATTTCCCATCAAACAAATGAGTTTTCCATCACTCCACTTTTCTATCCTCCTAATAAGAGCATTCATAGTAAAAAAGCCTTAAAAATTAGCTTTTAGCAACTCAAAACCTACTTTATCTATTTTAACAACTTATTTTACAATACACTCAACATCAAAACTTTGAGTCATTCTGCGGTACCCACCTATTTTTTTAGTGGGTACCGTACCCACCCAAATCTTAGCCGTGTATTTCTTTTGTTTCAATCCTGACCATTTATTTAAGTTAAGTAGTAAACCTATTACCGGCTGAATGGGTAGTGTATAAATAAAAACCAAAAAGAAAAGAAAGAAACAGAGAACGAGCGATTGGTTTTTTTTTTTTTTTTTTTTTTAAAACGTAAGAGGGCCAAGAAGATGAACGAGAGACCAAGCAAGCGATGTTCCACCTTCAGATCATCTGCCACTGTCATTGTTGATCATTTTTTTAGCATTTGAGAAGATGTTTATTTATTTATTTGCTGTGGTTTTTCGAATTGATTTCTCAGCTTCTTTGTGCTGATTCAGATTGGTTTTAATTCAGATTCAGTTGTTTGGTTTTGATAATTTTCTTTTTTCAATTTGAAGTCTAGGGTTTCGGAAAAAAATTACCGCCGGAGCATCCAGATTTTTGCTACGCTTTTTTGAATTTGTTGTAAGTATTCTATTTTATTCCTGATTTTTTTTTTCAAAATAATTGTTTTGTTTTAGGTAAATTTATTTGTAAATAAGTTTAGGTAATATATTTGATTGATTTTTTTTTAGGGTTTCTGTTAATTGTGTAGTTGATGTATATATTGTGTTAATCATGGTTAATAAATTGTATTTCCGGTGCGACCATTTCAGAGTCTGAAATGCCTTACAATATGGATCCTTTTGTTCTTGTATGTTGTGGCCCTTGAGCCTTGAAGAGTAATTTAAGTCTCATAAACTTTATGTTGTAGTAAATTCTTCATTCTAGATTATTTTACTAACATTGTTGGATGGTTAAACCACAATGTGGAAAGGAGGGAGAAGGAGTGTATATTATTTATTAAATTTATTGTCAGCATCTTTGCTTCCCTAGAAAAGAAAAAGAGAAAAGTCTAAAGGCTTAAGTTTAACGCAATATACAGAAGTTGAGTACAAACTATACTGTGTTTTGTGTTTGGTATTCAAATCGAGATTTTGATTTTTAATCCTTTTCCTCTCTATTTGTTGAAGTCACCCTATAACATGTTACTTTTATTACTAAGATTTGTAAATATCAAATTTCATTTGTGGTTTCATAAGTAATTTCTACTGTTGTTTTATAATGTTCATTTCTATGCGTAGATTTGGTCTGGGTGCACAAAGAGGTCGGTATCACTTTAGTTGTTGTTCTTTCTTATTTTTGCAAACCCCTAGTGAGTTTGTAAACTATGAGAATAAAATCTTAAATTTAGTAGGTTTCTTTATTTTTTTGGGTCAAATATCCTCCATTTAATTTGTGTTTCTTTTAGTCCAACTTGTATGTATTACTATGTTATTTATTCGTACACACTATAAAGTTTATAACTTTGTGTTATTTAAGTTGCAATGTTTTAGTGGGCATACATGCTAGGTGTTTGGGGGAATGACTAAACATGTATACTTGCAATTAGCATGCTCTATTTCTGTTTTGTTAAAACTTAAAAACTCTATGGTCATTGTGTGGTTTAGAACTTTTTAACTTTCATTCAAGTAATATAAGTCATAGACTTTGAAAGAGATAGTGAACCCCATCTTTTGTTTTCATTTTAAACCGGTTCCTGTCTAATCTGTAGGTTGTTTTTGTTCTCCAAGTCAAGAATATTTCATCTGGGTCTTACTATTTTTTGTTTTTTTCTTTTGGCCTTTAAATATAATAAACATGATTACTGCTTAGTTTTTGAATTTGATTGAGTTTTCCAGGTTCATATTTTATGGTTTTGGAGATGCTTGAGTCTCTTCCACTCATTGAGTGCAGCAACCTGAGGTTTTTTTGATAAACTGCAGCAATTGGAGGGTTTTTTGATAAACTGCAGCAACCTATTGTTTGTTTGATAAACTGTAGCAACCTGAGGTTAGTTCTTTTTCTTCTTCCTTTATTTGGTGGATATATGATGGCTTGTGGGAGATCTGCTTTTGGTTGTTGCATTTGGGAGTTTTGAACAACATTTGATGATTTGTTCTAAAAATGCACACCATGTGTTTGATGTTTTGTTCTATAAGCTTTGTAGTAGCCTAGTGGAGCTAGTGTGCCTATCTTATGCAATTTTAACTAACTAATTTACTTAATTATGGAGTAAAAGATTGAAAATTTTTCAATCAAATCTTGATGCAAATAATAGATAGGAGATTGATAATGTTATTTGGATAGTGTCTTGTTGAAGTGGCATAGCATCTTTTTCTCTCTCTTTTTCTCTCCTGCTCAAAACTTACATTTAATATGAAGTTAAATCATTTTGCAGGGGTAGGATGAAGAATTGGCTCATACAATTGAAGTCCATGTAACAAGAGCAAGCTCTAAAACAGAGCTGAAACATTGATATGCACCCACAATCATTTACATTATTACTCAACTTTCAGATAATAAGAAACCTCTCAAAGGTTTATTATATGATTATATCCTTTTTTTAGCATGTTGTTGTTTACTAGATTTTTTTATTTAATAAACTTATTACATATGATTTTGAATATGCTGATATTGTCAGGTTGAGCTAGATGAGCCAAAGTTCTTGAATAATAATAGTTATATGAATAAATATCTAAGGCTCTATGCAAAGAGAATTGCTCTTATGAACATCTCCTTTTTTTTCTCAAGCTCTAATAGTTATATCATGTAAATGCAGATATTTCTGTTGCCAGTGGAGTTGCAGAATGGATAATAAGAAATTGCTACAAGTTAGAAGTTGCTCTGTTGAGAACTTAAGAATGAATAATCCAAATATGCATATGCTTTTGATTGTCTCTTTTTCAATTGTTACCATGATGGTATTCAAATATAGATGTGAACAAGACACATTGTAGTGGATTTTTTTTTTTAAATGAATTTTTTCCTTTAAAAATGATTTGTTTATAGTTTGTCTGCTTCTTTTAGATACTTTGCAACAAGAGACCGGCTTGTAGTTCATGAAAGTGAGTTATATATCAACTCAAGTTATAAATATTATGAGATGAAAATTACCATATTTAGATCCAAGTGCAAGAAGGTGGTCTGATTTCTTTGGATCATCTACGGCATGTACAAACAGAATTAGTGAATTTTGTTATTTCATATGTGAATTTATGGAAAAGTGATTTCTTAGTAAACAAATTGTGGCATATACATATAGAATATTTCCCTTGTCAATATATTAGTGGTATACTTCTCAATTTTAACTAACCTAGTAATCATAATAGATTTAATATATTTAGAAGTAAAATCTACCCGCACCTTATTGTGTTTAATACGTGTAAGTGCTCTATTAACTTGTTGGAACAACTCATAAAGCCTAGTTTGCCTATCCAAAAATCTATTCAAGAAGGCATTCATGGCTTCACCATGTTGTGTAGTCTTGTACCTAGAAAAAAATGACTTCTCATGTAAGATAATCTTTTGCATGAATGTGCATGATTGTCCATAATATCTAGATTGATTATGATTGTCCTCTCCAATGATAATGATTATAATGGAACAATAAAAAATTATTTTTAGTAATATGATAAATTCATATTTTGCAAGTCCAAGTTGTTACTAATAGCAAATTATTAGTTGGCTATGATGACAGATTTTTACTCATTATTTTGTCAATTAGGTTATCAATGGCATTTTCATTACCTCATGTATTTATTAAAAATGTTACTAAAAATGTAGAAGGTTTAAGAAAAAAAATATTTGGAAAAAATATTTTATGATCTTAAATTCAAATTCAAATTTAGGTATCTAAACAATGGAATTTCAAATCCTTTGCTGTATAAGAAGACCCAAACAAGGAATTTTAAAATCAATAAATTTCAAATCAGGGCATTTTAAATCCATTGGTTCAAAATAATCCAAATCCAAATGTTGCCATCCAAATGAATTTCAAATATTTCGGTCATTTTATAGGTTCTAAAGGTAATTTGGTCATTTTTTTGATTTTAGGGGTTTTTGGTAATTTTTTAGGTTTTAAGGGCATTACGGTCATTTTTTAGATTCTAGGGGTTTTTTTTGTCATTTTTTTATGTTCTATTGGTATTTCGATCATTTTATAGGTTTTAATGGCATTATAGTCAACTATTAGGTTTTAGGGTCATTTGGTCATTTTTTAGATTCTAAGGGTATTTTGATCATCTTCTAGGTTCTAAGAGTATTCCGGTAATTTTAGAGGGTTTCGGGGGTATTTAGGCCATTTTATAAGTTTCAAGGGTATTTTAGTCATTTTTAAGTTTTTAAGTCATTTTCAGTCATTTGTGGCAAAAGTACTATCATATATGATGTTAGTACTACTTAATGTGATAATGGAACCATTAAATGTGAGAAAAAAAAAAGGGAACTATTGAATGTGACAAAAGTACGGTTACATGCAATGTTGGTACTGACCAATGTGATGATGAAACTGTTAAATGTGAGTAAAAATTAAAGTACCATCGAATATGAGAAAAATACGGTCAAATAAGATGTTAATATTGCCTAATGTGACAATGGAATCATCAAATGTAAGAAAAAAGAAAAGAAAAAAGGAACCACCGAATGTGACAAAAGTACAGTCACATGTCATGTTGGTACTACACAATTTGAGGATGGTACTATCAAATGTGAGAAAAAATACGAGTACAACTGAATGTGGCAAAAGTACAGTCAAATGTGATGTTAATACTGCCCAATGTGACAATGAAACCATTAAATGTGAGAAAAAATAAGGGAACCATCGAATGTGACAAAAGTACAGTCACAAGTCGTGTTGGTATTGCCCAATGTAACAATGGAACTGTCAAATGTGAGAAAAAATTAAAGTACCATCGAATGTGAGAAAAATACGATCAAATGTGATATTGGTACTACCGAATATGACAATGGAACCATCAAATGTGAAAAAAAAAAATAAGAGAACCACAAAATGTGACAAAAGAATAGTCACATGTGATATTAGAACTGCACAATATGAGGATGAGACTGTCAAATGTGAGAAAAAATAAATGAACTACTGAATGTGACAAAAGTACAGTCACATGTGATGTTGGTACTGCACAATGTAAGGATGGAACCGTCAAATGTGAGAAAAAAATAAGGGAACATGGTACCATCAAAGTGGGAAAAAACAAAGAACCATGAAATGTGACAAAGTGCAATTACATGTTGGTACTCCATAACATGAGAATGGTACCATCAAATGTGAGAAAAAAAAAAAAAAAAAAAAAGAATCACCGAATGTGACAAAAATACAATTACATGTAATATTGGTCCTGCGCAATGTGAGAATAGTACCATAAAATGTGAGAAAAAAAAAGGGAATCACCGAATGTGACAACAGTACAGTCATATGCGATGTTGGTACTGCACAATGGGAGGATAATACCATCAAATGTGAGAAAAAATAAAGGAATCATCGAATGTGATAAGTACAGTCATATATGGTGTTGGTATTGCGCAATGTGTGGATGGTACCATCAAATGTGAGAAAAAATAAGGGAACCACCGAATGTGACAAAAGTACAGTCACATATGATATTGGTACTGCGCAATGTGAGACTGGTACCATAAAATGTGAGGAAAAAAAATAAGGGAACCACCGAATGTGACAAAAGTACAATCACATGTGATGTTGGTACTGCGCAATATGAGACTAGTATCATAAAATGTGAGGAAAAAAATAAGGGAACTACTGAATGTAACAAAAATATAGTCACATGTGATGTTGGTACTGCGTAATGTGAGGCTAGTATCATAAAATGTGAGGAAAAAAATAAGGGAACCACCAAATATGACAAAAGTACAGTCACATGTGATGTTAGTACTGCGCTTTGTGAGACTGGTACCATAAAATGTGAGGAAAAAAATAAAGGAACTACTGAATGTGACAAAAGTACAGTCACATGTGATGTTGGTACTGTGCAATGTGAGGATGGTACCATCAAATGTGAGAAAAAAAATAAAGGAACCACCAAATGTGGCAAAATATAGTCACATGTGATGTTGGTACTGCATAATGTGAGGATGGTATCATCAAATGTGAGAAAAAAAAAATAAAGGAACCACCGAATGTGACAAAAGTACAGTCACATGTGATATTGGTACTGCGCAATGTGAGAATGGTACCATCAAATGTGAGAAAAAATAAGGGAACTACCGAATGTGACAAAAGTACAATCTTATGTGATGTTAGTACTACACAATGTGAGGATGGTACCATCAAATGTGAGAAAAAAAAAAAGGAACCACCGAATGTGACAAAAGTACAGTCACATGTGATGCTGGTACTGCACAATGTAAGGATGGTACCATAAAATGTGAGAAAAAATAAGAGAACCACCAAATGTGACAAAAGTACAATCACATGTGATGTTAGTACTATACAATGTGAGGATGGTACCATCAAATGTGATGTTTTGGTAACCTGATATAGCAGGTTACCTACTAATGGGTATCGTACCCCCCAAAAAAAAGAGGGGTACTGTAGAATTACCCCAAAACTTTTATTTTAACATTCAACACATTAAAATAATATAAAAAATACAATAAAATTATATATCCCATATACAACCGTTACCTACATCTTGCAAATCAAAACCCCAAGAATTGCCGTCATCGACCCACAATCACCCTTTACTAGCCAAAACCACCCTTCGCTAGCCTCCCCGTACAAATCGACGGTCCTTATCCCCACCACCCAAATCCAAATTACAAACCCACCAAATTAACCCAAAATCAAAACCCCTGTACATCACCATGCATAACTTCAAATTAATCTTAAAAATTCTTCTTCTTTTTCTTTTCATTATGAATCAAAACACATAAACAAAAAAAAAAAAAACAAAAAAAGTAAGAGAGGGATGAGAGGCTTGGCAACGTCGATATGGGTCAGCTTTTGCAATGGCAGTGGTGGTGGTGGTTTCCAAAAAACGGCCACAGAAAACGTCAACTTGGGCTTGCAGAAAACGGCTATCGATGTGGGTCGGGTTTTGATGGAGTTTTAGTGTAGTTTGTGGAGAAGAGAAGGTGGCTGAGTGAGAGAGAGAGCGACAAAGAGAAGGGAGAGAAATTTGAGAGGGAGAAGAGAAGTGAGATCTAATCTGAGAGAAGAGAGAGAAAAAGAGAGGGGTGAATAAAAAATAGGCGAAAACCACATTTTCGTCCCTACATTTTCACGCGATTTCCACTTTGGTCCCTAACTTTTATTTCTACCGCTTTTAGTCCCTATCCTGAAAAACGCGTCTCATTTTTGTCCCTATCGTTACATCAGAGACGGAAAATGCACACGTGTCAAACGTAGTGCACTGTTGGCACACTAAAACCTAACATGGCTATTAAAATATTATTAAAAATAATTATTTGGCATTTTTAAATACCACATCAACATTTTAATTAATAAAAAATTAAAAAAATTAAAAAGCCCAGCAAATAAAAAGCTAGGCCAGAAAGTAAATAAAAAATTTGAAATAAACATTAATCTAATTAATTTTTTTTCTTACTTTTCATTTTTTATTCCGTAAGAACATACATCCTCAAGCCCAAAAAGTTCAAAACCAGAAAAATTCACATATGGGTGGACTTTGGAATCTTTTGATCTTAATTAATTATTTCTTAATCTAAATGAAGAACACACAAGTAAGAAGAGAAAACAAAATCATAAGCACCCACGTCACAATAACCAAAAACCCAAGCTCTAACATTCCAATCCTCAAATTTGAACCTAATTTTCTCAGCTACCAAACAAAAACACATACAAGAAAAAAGTGTCATTTAAGCTATATAACCACATCAACCTCAAAAAAACTTAACCTTTTCCATTACCCACATCACAAATAACCAAGAACCCAAGCTCCAATTCTCCATCACCGAAAATTTTCCCCCATTTTCTCTGCCACCAAACAACCCCACCAATTTTTTTTTTTTTTTTAAAAGCTCAAAGGCGAGATTCCAAAGCATGTCGAGGATTACCACGGGCTTCGAGTAGGCCCAGTCGCTCTGGCGCTCCTCGAGCTGCTCCGCCGCGGTCTCTCGAACCATCATCGACGGCTCATGCATAACACGGTGGCTGTTGGCTTGGCGGAGGAATCGCGCGGCTTGGCGAAGGCTCTGGCGCTGCACGAATCGGTGTTGATGATTGGGTTTTCTCTGGGGTTTGTTGAGGATTTGTGGTTTGGAATTTATGGATTTTGGTTTGATGATTAGGTTTTGTTTTGTTTTTTATGTTGGATGATTTAGATGTTTTGTTGTTGATTTGGTTGGGTTTTGATTTACTGGTTTTGGAGATATGTTTGGGATGAAATTCTATGTATTTAGTTGAATTTGTGTTATGAGAAATGTTGGAAAAGAAAATATTTGAGTACTATGTTCTTCATTCTTGTGATCTGGGGTTGTGTTCTTGTAATCTGAGTTTAAGTTCTTGTTTATTCATGTTCTTCAACATGAATAAACAATCACGCTTGCTTCGGAGAGAGGTTGGTGAGGTCGATTTCAAGCTCAGGGGTTTGGTTTTTTTTTTTTTTTTTTTAATTCTGGGTTTGTGTTCTTATTGTTCTTGTTCAAGATATACTTAGATCTCAATTCATGTAATTTTTGGTTTTTAATTTTTTTTATTTAGTTAATATTAATAAATTATTTTTTTTAATTTAGATGCTGATGTGGCATTTTTTAATGCCAAATAACATTTTTTATTATTATTTTAATGGCTACGTCAGCTTTTAGTGTGCCAACAATGCACTCCGTTTGCCGCGTGTGCATTTTCCGTTTTTAATGTAACGGCATGGACAAAAACAAGACAAGTTTTTCAGGATAGGGACTAAAAGCGATGGAAATAAAAGTTAGGGACCAAAGTGAATTCGCGTGAAAATATAGGAATTAAAATGTGGTTTTCGCCTAAAAAATAATAAAAAGTGATAGCAACTTGCTACAGTAAGTTGCTATACAGTGAGTTGCTAGAGATAGCAACTTACTATAGCAAGTTGTTAAAAAAAATTTAGTTTTGCCTCTTTATTGTAGGGCCTTTTTTGTGTGGTTGAGATGCTAAAATAACTTTTGAGTTATTTTAGCATCTTTATTGTAAGTGCTCTAACCAAACACAAATAAGAAAAAAATTAAATCTCTTTTATCCTCCCACATTTCTATTTATTCCTCATTTTCTTTGTCAGATCATCAAGTGATGTAGGCAAAAGCATTCATCCGATCATCAAATTCTTTAAAAGTAAACAAAAATGACTCATGAAACTAATGACAGTGAGGTCACTGTCAAAGTGCATGGTAACTCCATGTTTAAAGGTATGCCATAAGGGTGATCTTTGTATCTTAATATCAAGGTTGTCAAACCCGGACCGAACCAGACCGGCCAGTCCACCGGGTTAACCGAAAACCGGATTGAAATCCGGTTTTTAAGCAAGCAAAACCGGATTTCAAACAAATCCCATGAACCGCTTAACCCACGGTTGGACCGTCCAGTTCAGGTAGAACTTCGGCTGAATTGGGTTAGCTTTAGAGTCTTACCACTAGGCTATATTGGAGTCTAGGTGCTCTAAAGTGAAAACTAAATATACTTAATATAAACTTAACAGAATTCATACCAATAAATTAAATAAACTTTCATTACTACTTTTATTTTATATCATAACTAATATTCATAATATTTTATTATATTATCTGTATATATTAAGAGGATTCAGAAAGTTAGTTATTTCTTTTTTTCCTGTCAAAAATACCCCTAAATAATTAACTAACAACTTAAAAATGGGGTTAAAATAGTAAATTGGAAAAAGAAAGTTAGTTATTGCTTTTTTTACTGTAAAAAAAGCCCTTACCTAAAGCTTAAAAATGAGGTTAAAATAGTAAATTGACAAAAATAATAAATTCTTACTTCTACGTTGAAATGCCTTCCTGCTTCTAATAAACTCCTATTTTTACGTTGATTTAAATTCCTACTTCTACTTTACTCAAAAAAAAAAATTCCTACTTCTACTCACTAACTCCCTACAAAATAGGATTACTCTTTTGTTAGTTTTAAAACTCCTCCAATCTACAAAACTCACCCCACGTATTCATTTTTTTTTAGGTTTTTTTTTTTTTTTTTGGTGATTGAAAAAAAGTAGAAATCCCAAATTATAATAAATGCAAATTATTAATATTTACCTAAAAAATAGAAGAGCCTCTGAGCACACGCATGAGCGCGTGCTCAAAGGCTAGTATATTTTAATTAGCCATCTCTAAAAGGGAGTATATAAATATATTCATAATTTTTTACTTCAAAAATTAATTATAACTTTTAAAGTATTTTTTCATGCTTTATTATTTTACTTTTATTAAATTTCTTAAAAATATGCTTCAAAATCATTTAATTTTCCCCATATATATAATTTTATAAATATAATATCAATATTTGTATTTAATTAATTAATAAGATAATTATGACATCATCGCGGTTTGACCTCAATCGAACCTCGGTCTGACCTTAAAAACCTTGAACCTCTTCCCTTACCGGTTCTGTGAACAGTTCGAGTTTGAAAACCATGATTAATATATGATGATCATCAGTAATGGGTTTTTTTTTTTTTGGCTGAGAGAAGATGACTAATTGAGATCTTATAGAGTTGAAGCAAAAAACTGGTAATATGGAGCAATCCAAGTCAAGTTACCTCAAAAACCAGAGGGGGGGGGGGGGGAGCAATTACAAATAAACAAGAGCACACATTTCCTTGATTTTGATAATTCAATCAAATGACATTTGGACTATTCATCTTACTATAAATTAATGAAAAATACTACGTCAACAATATTTTCACAACAAATCTAAGTTTTTTTTAAATTAAAACTTAACTTTTACGTTTTCTTTTTATATATTAAATTTTAGATCTTTTAAATGACAAAGCTAGGTTTGAGTCTCTATTTTGCAAAGGAGTATATATGTAAGAAGTGGCCGACTTGTTCTTCTTTGACTTTGGGAAAGTTAGGGCTTGTTTGGTTTTAAAAAAATGGTCATTCATCACTCATTACTCAGTTTTCATCACTCATCACTCATCATTCATCACTTATCACTTATCACTCATCACTTAAAATACCTCAATTTCCTACCCTACCTGTTTGGCACATATTTTCATTTTCTCATCACTCAATTTTTTCTACTTTTTGTGGGACCCATGTCTGAGCACCATGTCATAAGTTCTGTTAGCCTACCCGCCTCACCCTCACTCTCTTCATTTCATTTTCTTCCCCTTCAGTCACCATTGCCCTGTTACTCTCACTGAAGCTGTCCTCTTTCTCTTTCATTTCTCATGTACACACACATCAACAAGAACAATCCTATCCCAAACCTACGGCCAAACCATCATAAACATACAAACACAAATGAATATAAACATAAACTCATAGGTACCCACAGATGTTCAAATCAAAACCCACAAATACCCAAATAAAAAATCACAAATATAGACCTTATGCCCAAATCAAATCCGAACCCACACCACAAATCTGAACCCATAACAGCCACCCACATCTCAAATCTAAACCCACCACAACCACACCACAAATCTGAACCACACACACATACCCATGTCTCAAAAATCAAAACCCTATAACCACATCTCAAATCCGAACTCCGCACCCACAAGATAGAGAGAGAAATTTTTTTTTTGATCACCTGGGTATTGTTGTTTGCCTAGGTATTGTTCTTTTAGATGGAGATCACACCCATGTCTCAAAAATCAAAACCTTATAACCACATCTCAAATCCGAACTCCGCACCCATAAGATAGAGAGAGAAAAAAAATTTTGATCGCCTGGGTATAGTTGTTCACCTGGGTTTCAGTCTTCGCCTGGGTATTGTTCTTTTAGATGGAGATCTTCGCCAAGTATTGTTGTTCTTCAGATGCAAAGGGGAAAAGTACAGATAGGACAAGAGAGAAAGGAGTAAAAAATTTATGAAGAAATGTTGGTTTGTTGCTGGGAGAAGGAGAAAGGGGAAAGAAGAAAGAGAAAGGGGAAAGAGAGAAAGAGAAAGTCGTTGGTTCTGAGGACTTCACATGTCCCTGACGCAGGTCCCACAAAGATGCATGTATTTACAATATTGCCACGTTACTCGTTTTTCAGAAATTGAAAACAACTGAAACCTATTTTCAATTTTGGTCATTCACATCCACTTTTACTGAGTTTTGAGTGATGAGAACGGTGATTCAAAACTAATCCAAACAGCAGCTGAGCGGTGGGACCCACACAATTTGGATGATGAAAACAGAAAACTGAGTGATATCACTCAGTTTTATGGGTTTCCAAACAAGCTCTACATTTCGCTGTCATAGAAGTCATAGCCTGTCCCAAATTGTTTCGGATCACCACCCCAACACCGGCCTTTCTGTCATCATTAAGCACAGCTCCATCAAAGTTAACTTTGTAAATTGGCTGAGGAGGAACCTAACGGACATTGTTTTGACGTCTGGAAAAAACTGAAGCCACAGTTGATTAATATAAATGGATTTCGGATTAATCAACAACGTGTTAAAAGCCACAAAAGCATGAAAATTCAGATTTTGAGTTTAGAAAAAAGACTGCCTGGCACTTTCTTGAAGATATCTGAACAGTTTTTTAATTAAATAATTTAAATAAAAAAATTATATAAAAAAAAAAACTAAAGAAGATGATGATGACATCTCAAATTCTCAACTATTTCCTTATTTTGGACTTTTCCCGGACATTCCGTTTTCTTGCCTACAAGTGGAAAGAATAAGACAAATTGGGTAGTTTCCTTGATATGATCTCCAGTGGAAAGTTCAATATACATATACACACTCCTTTATTAAACAAGTTGTATAAATCAACTTCCCTTTTAAAAATTGATATTTACAACTATTTTTTGGACTCAAAAAGCACATGTTTAGGAATTACCTCAAATTTCAATTGTGACCTAGTAAGATAATTGAGTTTAAGACAAATTGGGTAGTTTCCTTGATATGATCTCCAGTGAAAAGTTCAATATACATATACACACTCATTTATTAAACAAGTTGTATAAATCAACTTCCCTCTAAGTTTAAAAATCGATAGTTACAACTATTTTTTGGACTCAAAAAGCATATGTTTAGAAATTACCTTAAATTCCAATTGTGACCTAGTAAGATAATTGAGTTATTTAGTTGAAAGATGAAAATTAATTTGATTTTTTTTTGGGATTTTTTTTATGTGGAAAAAAATATTCCATAAAGTGAAAATGGAGTCTATTCCTTGTTCACGAAAGAATAAAAATTGAATTTTATAAATAATGAGCACTACAAAGGACTTGATGGCTTTGGTTGAGGATCCTCCCTTGTGGGTAGAGGAGAAAATTCATAAAATGGATAAAATCAAGAGAGAGAGAGAGGGAAGAAAAAAAATTCGCTTGGGATGTATTGCAAGGGGAGAGAGAAACCAAGATTTGAGTTTTCTTTACAAAGATTTTGTAAATTACACAACTTAAGGAGAATTTATGAAATTTGGATTAATATTATGAAGAAAGAAAAGAAGGGAGAATGCGCCTAGAACAAAAAGAAAAAGAAAAGAAGATGGCCAAGGGGAGCTGGGGGATAAAAACTACTAATTAGAGAGGAGAGTGCAATCAGCACTTGCCACCAATGAGAGAAAAATAATATGTGTGAAAGCAAAGAAATTAAGAAAATTTTTTTTTTTTTTTTGTGAGACATGAAGATAAATTTGGGATTTTTTTTTGTTATTATAGGGAGGAGTATTTTTTAGTGATACAAGTTACAATCACTTATTTTATTTGGTATGGATCTCGAGTTAGGAATAAACTCTTTTTTTTTTTTTTTGGCTTACAAGTTAGGAATAAACTTGAGAATGAATTGTAATTGATATTATAATAGTAGATAAGTAGATTTATTTAAATTTGCCCCATTCCTTTTTCCCTTCAAAAAAGAAAGATTTTTCAAGTAAATATTTGTATTATTATTATATGTGATTAATATATTAGCTTGGTTTTGGTTACATAAAAGTAGAGTAGAATCCAACGGTATATTCCTTCGGCATGACCTTGGGATTTATCAAGGACATGGCATGATGGGCAATGACCTTAAGATTTATCAGGGACACGGTATCATGGGCAAGAATCTAACAAGACAACTCTGAGGACTTTCTTCTTTCTTTCTTTCCTTATTATTATTATTTTTTCTTTTCTTTTTTTCTTAAAAAAAATTATCATGCACTCTACATACAGTCAAGAATGGGCTCCATCTTTGGAATGATTTATTATATTAATTTCTCGTAAAAACTTGAGAGTTGAGCTTGAGATCCTATCGTCAAAAAAAAGTATATGCTTACTGTATGCTTTTCTAGAAGCTCTACCCTTGATAGTTGATTGGTACATTTAAGGCATCACTTTAGAAAAGATATACGAACCAGGATAATGAAGGCATCAAATGAGTCATCTCATGGCCCTTTAGTTGTGGATTGCTCAGTTCAAACGATGGAATGGACTAGTGCAAAACTGTTGCTCTAGTTAGAAAAAGTTGCGTGTTCCGCCGTGGAACAAGGGTCGGAGTTCAAGTTTTTAGAAATAAGTTTCACGCACATGTATACTTAAATTATGCTAGAGTAGAATTTCTAGCTTGTATAAAAAAAAAATTAGAAGAGATAGAAAATCAAAATTTTTGTTGTCTTAAATAGGAAAAGTTATGCCAAAGGCCTTGTAGTTGAATTGACACCTCCCCATGTACAAAATGATTGGAAGTCTAGGGAGGGTTGCGAGTGTAGCTAGAGAATCTGCATGCGAATTGCTACTTCTTGGGATGTGCAGCAGACTGAATGACTCAAATTTTAATCGCAACTGTGTAACTTGACTTAAATACTTCTGCATTCTTTCGTCCCTTGCTTCCAGTTCGCCCATTACCTGACCGACGACTAATTTGGAGTCTGAAAACATTTTTACTTCCTTTCCCCCCAGTTTTTGAACCATACTCATCCCTTCCAATAAAGCTTCGTACTCGGCCTCATTATTGGTGGCAAAGAAATCCAACCTCAGCGATTTCTCTATTGTTAGTTGCTCAGGAGATATTAGAACCAACCCCAATCCAGAACCTCTTTGGTTCGCTGCACCGTCAACATAGACTCTCCAGCATAGGGGTTCCTGGAGCGAGATCACGACAACCGATTTTTCATCCATGTGCTGCGATGCTGGAACATTTTCTAACGAGGCTTCAGCGAATTCAGCCACCAGGTCTGCTAGGATCTGGCCTTTGACAGAAGTGCGAGGCATGTACTTGATATCAAAAGCCCCTAGAATAGTTCCCCATTTAGCTATCCTGCCGGTATAGTCAGCACTTCGGAGTACGGCCCTAATCGGGAGTTGAGTTAAGACGATGACAGAGTGTGCCTGAAAATAGTGGGGGAGTTTCCGCTTACCATGGACTACAGCCAGGATGGCCTTTTCCAATGGTAGATAACGCACATCGGCTTCATGCAAGACTCACAGCATGGGGAGCAACGGCTATGTAGGCGAATAGGACCTCATCCTCCTGAGGACTGGACATGATTGGAGGCCGAGAGAGATATTCCTTAAGCTGCTGAAAAGCCTTAGAGCACTCCTCAGACCATTCAAATCCCTTCCACTTTTTCATCAAGAGGAAGAATGGCCGGCATCTGTCTGCTGAACGAGAAATAAAACGATTCAAAGCGGCAATCATTCCAGTAAGTTTCTGAACCTCTTTAGGATTACGAGGAGGGTGTAAGTTGTTAATAGCCCTAATTTGATCGGGATTGACTTCGATTCCTCTGTGTGTTACCATGTATCCCAGGAATTTGCCCGATCCCACCCCAAACGTGCACTTGGATGCATTTAGGCGCAACTTGTGCTTCCTCAAGATTTCGAAAATGCTTCCGAGGTCATCAACATGCTCGGACACCGCCTTGCTTTTGACCACCATATCGTCTATGTAGACCTCAATGCTCTTTCCTAACTGAAGCTCAAACATTCTCGTCATCATCCTCTGATAGGTTGATCCTGCGTTTTTTAGACCAAACGGCATCACCTTGTAATGGTAGTTTCCGATGGGGGTGACAAATGCAGTCCTCTCCTGGTCTTCCAAGGCTAAAGGTATTTGGTGATATCCTTGGAAGGCGTCCAAGAAGCTCATTCGAGGGTGTCCCACCGTCGCGTCCACCAGCTGATCTATTCGTGGCATGGGGAATGGATCCTTCGGACAAGCCTTATTTAGATCAGTAAAGTCTACGCACACTCGCCACTTGCCACTCTTTTTCTTTACCACCACCGTGTTGGCCAGCCATTCAGGGTAGAACACTTCCTTGATAGCTCCTGCTTGCTTAAGCTTGCTCACCTCTTCTTTAACGGCATCGGCATGCTCCTTGGACGGGCGCCGAGGTGGTTGCTTTTTCGGAGTAATGGATGGATTAACATTCAAATGGTGACATATAAAGGTGGGGTCCACCCCTGGTGCCTCGTAAGCGCTCCAGACGAATACATCGACGTTCCTCTTAAGGAATTCTATTAACTCTTCCCTCTCGCGAGGCGGCAACTGGGACCCCACTTGGAAGTACTTCTCCGGATCATTCCCTATAATGATCCTCTCTAAATCATCACATATCGCCTCCTCGGGGATCTCCTTGATAGGCGAATCGAGAGATTTTAATTGCTATGAACTTGCCTCCGCGGCCATCAGCGATTCAGCTTCAGGTTGGTGTGATATGGCCGCTACCAGGCATTGTCTAGCCATGTTCTGGTTTCCGACGATCTCTTTGACCTGACCCTCGGAAGGGTATTTCACCTTTTGATGCAAAGTGGAGGAGACAGCCCCCAGTGTGTGAAGCCAAGGTCTACCCACGATAGCGGTATATGGAGAATAAACATCCACCACGATAAAGTCGACCTCCACTACCTCAAGACCGGCTTGCACAGGTAGCCTGATCTGACCCTTTGGCATAACGGTCCTTCCCTCGAAGCTGACCAGGGGGGAATCATAGGCAGTTAGGTCCTCGGACCTTAGCCCCAGACCTCTAAACAGGTCAGGATACATTACCTCCACGGCACTCCCTTGGTCCACCAGCACCCTCTTCACATCATACCCTCCTATCCTGAGCGTGATCACCAAGGCATCATCGTGAGGTTGGATAGTTCCGACCTTATCTTCCTCCGAAAAACCCAGAACTGGTTCTATTTCCATCTTGATTCTTTTTGGCTCGTGCTTACTGTCATTGGCGAACGACTGAGCCACAGACATCACTCTGTACGGACAGGACCCTGTTCTTCCGGGGGCAGCAAAAATGACGTTTATCGTTCCCAGGGGTGGGCCCGAGGACGCCCCTCTTCTGGAATCAAACCCAGTCTGCCCTGCTTGACTGCTGGGATGCAACAGGTCCTTCAATCTTCCTTCTCGGACCAGCTGATCTAAGTGGTCCCACAAGTTCCTGCAGTCCTCGGTTGTATGTCCTTGGTCTTGGTGATATTGACAATAGAGGCTTTGGTTGCGCCTCATCGCATTCCCCGCCATTTTGTTCGGCCATTTAAAGAATGGCTCGTTCTTAATTTTTTCCAAGACCTTACTGACTGGCTCTCGGAATACCGCGTTGACAGCTTGGGCGTTGGAGGAATCTGACTGCCCGACAAAGTCTCTCCGTGGCCGATTGTTACTAAATCGGTCCGACCTGAAATCCCTACGCTCCTGAGGGTTAATCTTTGTTTTACCCTTTCCTTGCTGCTGGTCCTCTTCAACCCTTTTGTATTTGCTTATTCGATCCATAAGCTGACGCACACTGGTGACCGGTTTACCAGTGAGAGACTTCCTTAATCCATGCTCAGTAGGCAAGCCGCCCTTAAAAGTGCTGATGGCCACGTCCTCAAAATCACCATCTATTTCGTTATACGTCTCCCAATATCTGTCCGAGTACGTTTTCAGGATTTCCCCCTCCCGCATGGACAAAGACAGTAAAGAATCCAAAGGGCGAGGCACCCTACTGCATGTGATAAAACGAGAACCAAAAGCCTGCGTAAGCTCCTTAAAGGAACTTATGGAGTTAGGTCTCAACCCATCGAACCACCTCATGGCCACGGGCCCCAAACTGGAAGGAAAGACTTTACACATCAAGGCCTCGTCCTTAGAATAGACGGCCATCTTCTGGTTGAATTGGCTCACGTGCTCTACTGGATCCGTTCAGCCGTAATAAGTGGTGAAAGTGGGTTGATGGAATCGCCGAGGAAGCTCTGCCCTTTCGATGCGATGCGTAAAGGGGGACCTAGAAATTTGATTCAACGCCTTGTTCATGGCGTCATTCTCCAGCCCCTTCAGAGGTGGACTCTTACGCTTTCGCTTATGAACGTTTTCCCCGTGATAGGGGAAAGGCTCGCTCGACGGTGTCCTAGGGTCGCGTTTGTACGTAACATCATCTTCATCATTTGAGAAAACACCAGAACTAGAAGGGGCTCGTCGTCGATGCGCATGGCGTAGCTCCCGCTTCAAATCATCGATCTCCCTTTGCATGGCTCTGTTACTTCGTTCCTGAGGAAAGTGATTCCCCATTTGCGGATGACTTCCGCTAGTTTGTGTGGTATGTGGGCTACCCTCCCTATCTCTCCTACGCTCAAGATTATGGAAGGCGTCTTGTTGATGGGAGCCCCTGGATTCCTGTGGGTGGGGACCTGATCCTACCATGGTGAAACGTCGCGCTCACTATCATACAAATTCTTCCCACAGACGGCGCCAATTGTAGTGTAACGAATTAGTACACCCCAGTCCAAAGCGCGCAAGACCCGGGCCCAATAAGTCCACTGCAACATGTATTTGTAGAGAGTGGGCTTAAGAATTAGATTCGAATGGTGAGGGCTTCGTTTTTCCTATTCTCAAAGACAAACTAAGAAGCAGTTTAGAAGGCCCAAAGCACACCAAAATAACTTGGAATAATTCTGTTTTATATAGGTCCGAGGAGGAACCCTTGTGTTGTGTTGTTCACGTTACAAATCTTCCTTTCTCCTTCTGTTTTTCTCTCTCTTCCCTTTTTCCAAAATCCGTCCTCCTCCAATGGAGGAGGAATGGCATTATATAATCATCTTCTAAGCATCCTATCCTTACACTTGTCATTCATCTAAGGTGCCCCTTGATACTTATCCCACCAGATTTTTTCTTTGGCCTCCCTGTGAGAGGTCATAGTCTTGGTAGCACTGTTCAGAGGTCTTCTCCACATAAATGCGGCCAGAAAAGTAGTTGCAGGGTATTTAATGTGGTGGTAGCAGCTTTTCTTTAGATATTTTCGGGGATCTTTTCCTTCCCAGTAAGCTCACCGAGTTTGTTTCTGTCATAGGGGATTCCAGGAAGATTACTTTAGCCACTGGGATTCTTCCTTGAACCGAAAACTTTATATCCGAGGACTATACCCTCCTCGGACGGAATCGCCGGTCCTATGTGCGAATCTTTCGAAAGTAGAATGCTTTGATAGCTGCCACATTGCTCGGCCCATGAGACCTCCTCGGACAGAGCCCACGGCCCAAGATGCGTGAATCTTGGTTATTTGTCCCCACAATTATTATTATTATTATTATTATTATTACATATAGATTTTGTGGCCAATCATATCAAAAGCCTACACCATTATATATATATACAAAAATTTATAATTTAAGAAGAATGAGGACGGCAATGCAAAACCTTGATAATCCTTTATTTCTAGTTCTTTCTACCTCTCCAATTGACCATACTTGAGAGGTTGTTTACTACCAAACACTTATGTATTGGAGTTTCATTTAGACCATAGAGAAATATTTAAAAAGCCTTAAAGAGTGACCGAAAATTGGTTTTATAGTTTGCAGATCGACTTGCAATATCAAGTAACATTGAAGGAACAAGGAAAAGTCTTATCTGCTAGCAATAATGGGGAACTCAAATACTTAGTTTGACCCCATGCACAGAAAGTCGCATGAGTAACTTATGTACTGCAACAAGCTTCGGCAATAAACTTGTTGAGTTGAGCTTTGCCTTGAAGTGTTTTTATCTATTCGGTTTCCACTCCGTGAGCAAATTATTGTCTCTTTATGTGTGAGTTGTTCATGTGATGTGTTTCTTGTGCTTGATTATCCAAGATTAATATTGTGCTTAAGTTAATTAACTGCCTGAACCTAATCTTGAATCATTAATTGATTAAAATTAGTAATAAGTCGTATTAGAGGCCTAAAATGCATTTTTTACCAACAATTTAAACTTTTGGCTTGGTAACTTATCACAACATTAAAGACTATAGAGTATAGATATATTTTCACATACACAATTGTGAGGGGACGAGGATCCGAGAATACAAATAGAGGGATTAGAAACAAAGCCGAGGAGACAAACCTAGGTGAGCACCAGTAGAATGTCCTCGGAAAAATACAAGTAACCTTATGTAAGTGCAAAAAAGACAACATTGGATGAGGACTCCGAGGATGCCAACCTGACCTCTAAAAGCCGAGAACCAAGGCTAAAGGTTGTCGGGCACAAATCGAGGGCGAAGAGAAAAATTTGTCACTAAGCGGGGAAGAAAGGAAAGAGGATGGATAAAGCAACCATCACCTCTGCATTTAATACACTGCAACCACTTAGCTGGCCGCATTAATGAGGAAATGACATTTGAACAGTGTCCACCTAGCTCATACGTCAGTGTAGAAACCTTCTAGTAAGGCCTTGATGAGACAAGTATCAATGAAATCCAATCCTGACCTTTCAAATGTAGGGCTCAGATACATCTTGGCTGAATATATAAAGCCAAGAAGCCCCTGGATCAAAAGGAGGGGCGGGAGACTTAAAACTACTTGTAACCTCTATCTCGAACTAAACCCGAGGACCCCTATATATGCATTTCAAGACTGTTCCTTATAAAAGACTTTCTGTCTATGTGTGGAATTAATTCTAGCACACCAACTTAAGTATTTTCATCTTGTTAAGGGCATTTAAGGTTGATTGGGCATCCCATCTCTCAAAAATTAATTGTGTGAGCAAAAGCAGCAAGTTTGTACCTGCCATAAACCTTACTCACTTTTTGCCCACCACAACAATAAAATAATATAATAAGTGAGGAAACAAAAAAATATGATACTTTCTATATAAAATTATTATTATATCCTTATAATTAATAAACCGTCATCAAATAATTTAATGTAATCTTAAAAGCACAAGAATTGAGTAAATTATTGTTATATTCTTCTCAACTGTTTCAGTTTATTACTACTCTATGACTAACATTCCACCTTGTTAGAATGTCTTCAAAATCCTACTTATGATTGATTACTTCATAATTCAACGAAAATATTTGAGATTCAAATTCGCACTCTTCCATTGTAACTATCAAATTATAAATAAATAAATAAAATAATTTATAATTGAGCAATGTTATCCATTAGATATTTTCAACATTGCAATATATTCTCAGTTATGAGAATTAAATAATTGGTTTAATGCGCATGTAGTGGAATAGCTTATTATTTGCTCAACTTTGAATCCTCAAGAGACACATAAAACTTCTTAAATTGATGATATTTATTTCTTAGTAAATAGTATCAAAACTATGTTTCACAACAAAATAGAAAGATTATATTCTAAATATCTCTTTGATTGTATACATTAAACAAAATATCATTTTGATTACTCTCTATTCATAAACTACTTATGTGTAGATTGAATCATCCTTTCTTTTTTCTTCCCATTCTTTTCCTTCCAACTTCGATTCTATTCTCCTTTTATTTTGCACTTAGGGTCTGTTTAGATACTACTTATTTTGCTGAAACTGAAAACTTATTGCTGAAAGTACTATAAATAAAAGTAAAAATTTACTGAAATAGTACAGTGAGACCTATGAAATATATCAAAAAGTGCAGTAGGGCTCATGAATAGTAGCAAAAATAAGCTGAATAGTGAAATAATTTTTATTTTTCATTAGTATCCAAACGGAGGCTTAGTCAAACAATAATGTTAGGAATTATGAATTAATTTTTAAAAAAGTTTAAGACCACACGCTTTAACAGACCATAGATCCATAACAAGTAGTGATTGGATTCAATTGCACGTTAACAAATATGCAAATATATGTTAGTAAAAGAACAGTTAATTCAATTATTTGCTAGCTAGTGGAGCTGCACGTATACAAGATACATATAATAGATTATAAAATAGTCTTCTAGATGAGGACTAATTCAAATATGTGATGATTCAGTTCACACACCAACCGATAGAAAATATCGCAGTTCACGCGTAGCGTGCGAATAAGATCTTATCTTGTGTTCAAATTTATGTCCAACGCCACGGTCTACCAAGTTTGAAAATTTTTTTTTTTTTTTGAGAAACAAACCATTCAAGGTTTGAAAATATTGGTTAGAATAGATAGCATATATAGAATGGCATTGTGGAAGTCTAGAAAGCACATGACATCACCCACCTCTTCTAGACGAGAACTATAACTAACTAATATTCGTCGTACATACATGTCACTGTGTGTCTGTGGGGTACGGACGTGGTCCCCCATTTTGAATTTTTAACGTTAGTATTTAACCAAATCTACAAAAGGACAAAAGTAGTAGTTACGCATCAACTCACTTACTCTGAAATCTCACGCATACTGGCTAGCTATTACTTAAGCATAAACTTTTTTTTTTTTTTTTTTTTCACCGATCACACTCTATCAAGTTATATTTATGAAAAAAAGTTGTGAAAAGTTTTATGATTCTAGACTTTTTCCTACAAAGGAAATAAACTAAACCAAACAAATTTTCATATATCTTTATATTAAGTGTGAATTTTGAAAATATAACCGTTAAATTTTATCTTCTTGCTTGCAAAATTTCATGAAGATCAATTATTAATTTCTATATCATTAAACAAATGTTAAAATTTCAACTTTTTGTAATTTAAAAATATGTATAAAAAAAAGTTTATTGATCAAATAGTAAATAACATCCGATTTGAATGAAATTTGATATATATATTAAGAACATAAGAAACATGAAACTCAATTGTTAGATTTTCAAAATTCACACTCAAAAAATAAATATATGAGAAGTTTAAACTTTAAAGAATTTTTCTCCAGATTAGTTTGAAGAGAAACTTTGTTAAACTATCCCCATAAGCTGTCATATCATATATAACATTAGTATGTATTTTTCTTTTCTTAAATTTTTAAACATGGGTGTTTGGATTTAAGTATAACAATAGTAATCTTATTAAGATGTTATAAAATAGTGTAAGGGCCAAATTCTGTTCAATCAATCTTAAAAAATACCTACTACATCAGCTTATGCGTCAATTTTGCAAAATGCATTTTTGCTATAGTATTTGTGTAAATATACACAAACATGGTTGTTTGTTTGTTTCAATTTTTTATTCTTTATTTATGTTTCCCCGAAAATGAAGGAAAAGAGTGGATAGTATATGTGTGAAAAATAAAAAAATAATAATTTAAAATTGATCTTTTAATGAAGTATAGTTTAGAATAGATAATCTAATGTTGGTGTTTTGAAAAGTGGTTAAGTAAAATAAACAAAAAGATTATTATGCTAAAATATATAAGAAATTTTGCACATGTGAATGGTCTAATCCTTGTTTTATAATTTCAATATTAAAAAATTAAAAAAAAAAAAAAAAAGCCTAATGTTATAATTTCCATATTTGTTTTAATGTTGAACAATTTATGAAGCAAGCTATTCATGAACAATTTGGAATTAACTTGGAAAAAAAACTTATATATATTGGCTTTTAGCCTAATTCAAGCTTAAGTTTAAACTCAATTCTTAAATAAGCTAAGCTCAAACATAACAACATTCTCAGTCATTGTACTTCCCAATCAAATTCGTCATAACACTCCTAGACATGATCCACACAGGTTTAAGTGCCTAAAGAGCATATCTACCAAAGCAAATACAATTACCTCGATAAGATATTCCTTTCATTCTTCCTTTATGTTGTTTACAAATTCTAGTTCTTTTGGGGTTATAGTTGATGGTTCTTTTCAATTCCATCTCTACTACAGAACTGGACATGAGAGTTTCTTCTCATCCAGGTCCTTGCAATTGAAAAATAACAAATATAACATTGTATACATGTATTTAATGAATAATATATTGAATTGTTGGAGTCTTTGAGATTTTATCTTATATCTAATCTATTAGAAATTTGTATATCTTTTTTTGATAGTTTATATAATAATAATAATAAACTAAACATGTATTCTATTTCTATTTATTTATAGTTATAGATAATTATTTTATAGGTTAGTTAGAGATAGTGTTATAGATAATAGATAATAGAATTTCATTTCGTTATAACGAGTATTTATTTTGTTTTAGAGCTGGTTATCCAGTTACAAAAGAAATCTCATAGACTTTCGTTTTTGCGCCTCTCTGAAAGGTGTAAATTTCGGAGGGATTTTTTATAATTTGGATATGTTATTTGGAGGTCAATCCATTAGGAATGGGGCTACATCTATTTATTTCAACAACAAAAAAAGTCCTAAGATTTTTAAAGTACATAATAAAATGAATGTGTTAGTGTACCAAAAGTCAAAATTAAAGTTTAGTGCAAGTTGAGGTCCAAGTAAACATTTTTTGTTTTTTTTTTTTTTGAGATAAACATTTTTGATATCTGTAGTCTGTAGAATAAGATAGAAATAATTTGAGACTTCTCTAAGCAATTCATACAAACAATCGATTATGCTTTTTGAGTTATAGATTTCAGCTGGTTCTGTTTGGGTCTATATTCATTTTTTAGCATAATCTTCAGTTTGGGCCTTGACAATATATTACTTTTACTTCGTATTTGACCCAAGACTGTTACCATTTTCTGCTGCTCACCCTATTGGGCCGAATAGGAATCCTCTTTCGGAAAGTCCATTTAGCACGTAGTCTGGGGCCATAAAAATTGAACAAAACAAAAGCCACATAGAAATGGACCAAAAGAGACATTCTCATCTAAAAGGTCAAGTTGCATTACACATCTAACCAAGAAACTTCAAAGTACCCTTATCGACACGATAACCATATAAAAAATGATATTATTTTCACATTGTTTAGTGTCCAACAGAGTATTATTTTCATTGAGGTTGCTTTTATCACTTTGCCAACTGTGGTATTTTGATGAGCTTAGCTTTTCGATCCAGGTTCAAGATGGAGAGTCAAGCCCACTACTTGCGTTAGTTTATATAATAATGAAAGCTAACAATATGTCTTAGAAGCTGCACACATAAAAGGAGCCTACAAATGAAGGAGTAAATACAAATTCAACTATTTAGCAACACAAAAAAAATAAAAACCCAAATTCAACTATCAACTGTAATTAACATTGATTCTCAACACACACAAAACTGTAAATTACAAGAATGTCTCATAAAGAGGGATAAATTTAGAGAGTGAGAGAGAGAGAGAGAGACAGCCATGCCCATGCTGCTATTGCTAAGCACATAGAAAATTTATGCTGGCATTTGTTGTATGCGACACATGTACTTGCTCTTATGAGGAGTAACAATGTTCCCTTTTGGTAAGTGAAACTTGAGTTAATTCCTCATATTTTTTTATAACTTTTCTAATGGATCAAAGATTATTAATATGATAGGCAAGAACTTATGGTTTGTTGCGTGTTTGTTAAGAACAGTAAATGTCTAACAAAAGAAATTATTCAGTCATATGGGAGAAGTCTTCCTTCCTTTCACAACGAGCTTCATTCATTACTTTAATAAAAGTTATTAATATGATCTAATACAAGAACAATCAAATTTACCTTTTGACAAGTCATTCTGGGACTACAATGAGAAGTGAATAAGAAGGCTTTAGCCTAGCTAGTAAACAATAGAATTAAAATCAAGAGGCATTCCTATTCTTTTATTTTTAAGAAGTTTACATATAAATCAGAAGCAGTTCATTTCAGCTTCATTTCATTACACAAAAGTAGAGGTGCAGAGGCTTACAAGGGCTATAGGGCAAGGCAAGAGATGAGAACAGGTGCTTTCAAAATTACAATTACTAGCCCATTAAGTTATTAATTTATGCTTACATAAACAAGGAAGACATTGAAGAGCCCATGATAGTAAAGTATCCAATAAACATTCTGTTTATAACAGGATACAATACAATAAAGCCATTGACTGACTTACCATGCTATGATGTTTACAAACCAACAATAACTCTATCTCGTATATATATTTATATATGTATGTATATTTCCAAAAATAAATGGACAAATATATGAATGTATTTTACACATAATTTTTCCTTATTCTAAGAATTTAAACATGTGGAGCTCTTCGTCATCATCCACATTCTAGAATGATTCCCTGGGCCCGACTCATGGAAAAACTTTTTAAGGTTCAACAAGAGTACAATACTTCCAAATCCCATCACCTCTTAGAGTCCACAAAACCTACCTCAGTTTTCTCCTTTCCAGAACTGTCTTCTTCTTCTACCCCCACCTAAACGTCTCTCAATCATTCATGCCTACCCATATGAATATACTATATATTATCATTATCAAATACCAAATAGGTCAACCTCTCCAATATTGCAGCTGTAACGCACTCTTGCTCTCCAACAATGCACCTTAGGTCCACTGCCACCTTTCACCTCTATATTTCTGCCACTTGTACAGATGCAGAGCCGGTGCCATATTATAATTTAAATCTATTATTGACTAGAACTAGAAATCTAGAATACCATTTTGATGGGTTACTTGAATAAAAAAAGAAAATAATATATGCTTTTCAATTTTCATTCTTTCCCATTTTCTAACGAGGACTGTACAATACTTCTTTTTTTTCTTTTTCTTTTTCTTTTTCTTCTCCTTTCTAGCTTATCACAAAAATTCTTTAAGTAGATGGAAGTGTTAGAGATAGGTCTGAATGGTGAAGTGAGAGAGTGTAGACATTGGGTATATACGCAATCCCACTGTTTTAGAAATGCTCCTTGTGGAATTCAAATTTGGTTGGACCTTTGTGGTTGAACTCATAGCAGAGCTTGCTAAGTTCTTTAGCCAAAACTGGTGCCCCACAGTAGAATACCCCTGATCAAAGTTACCAAAACCACAATGATAACATTAGAAGAAAGCTAAATTTGCTAGTAATATCTTTTGGCCTATTGGAGATTTATCTCACCTATTCTTGCAGAACAGTGCTTGGAACATATTTTGGAGAAAACTTTCTTCCAATTAGGCCTGGCAAAATGAGTTCTTACCTGATAATGAAAGGAATGGAAAACAATTAGTAACACATTAAGGTTTTCAGCGAAAAGGGCCTTGTATTTGTCAAATACCCCATCCCACTTCTTGTATTTTTGTTTATTTATTTTTGGTTAAAGTCGTTGGTTGCTACTAACAATTCTAAAAGAAAAGTGGTCTGGTCCAAAGCCACATAGTTCAAGAAACAGTTAAAAAATATTTGATTGCATGAATGAGGTCTAGAAAAGTATTGAGTATGAGAATGATAATCATCAAAGAGCTTACCCTAGTTCCAGAAACAATATCAACTCCATTCTTGGCATGGTTGAGTGCTTGCACCATGGTAATGAGAGCCGATCGGGCATCTCCTTCCTCATACACACTGGTCAGGTAGTTATGCATTTCAATGACACCCTAATTTCCAAATTGACAAGTTAAAGTTATCAAACTTGGGAAATTTTCAACAAAGGAAATGAAATGATGCCAAGGAGCATTCTTTTTTACCCTTTGATCCCGATCAGCAACTTCATTCATGACCCCTTTAAACCAATCAAACGAGCCCTGCTCCCTAGTTACCCAGTAGAAGTAAGCATTAGTGGTCTTCAGAGGCTTTTTCCGCTTTGGACAGACCCTATTATTCATTGAAGAATCTGTACTTCCAACACTTAGATCTGATTCCCTATTGCCATCTGAGACAGAATCCTGTTGAGAAGGAAACAGAATTTTTATTTTGCATGATAAAATACATAGTTTTATCCCAAGTCCTGGTAATAAGTCTATGAAAATTAGAACAGGTTAACAAGTACTGATACTATTGCAGGTTAAATAGTGAAGGTCTATAAAAGTCATATAGCAAAAACAGAACAAGTTACTTACTGCCTCCTCCTCCATTTTGATAATGTTGTTGAGCAAATCTTTTAAAATGCTGATAAAAGGTGTTGCCCCAATTCCAAGCCCAACAAGTAGCAGGACATCATACTTCCTGTAGTCTTGTGCAGGGGCACCGTAAGGCCCGTCTATTAAGAGCTTAGGCAAACTGTAATCTCCAAAAGGAATTTTACATATTACATAACATGAAAAATAATTTTAAAAAAAATGCTAAACCAGGGAAGACATTAGACAGGTGCACAAAATTATACCTTCTTCTGGTTGTTTCATCAGCCCTTAGAAGCCCACTCTTTCCAGACACAGAAGGCTCACAGGCTTCAGAGAATACCCTTCTAAGCTCTTGTGTCCAATCACCTAGCTGCCGGATGTGAATGCTAAGGTAGTCATCTCCAGGAGCAGAGGTAATGGAAAATGGATGCCTGGGATGCATAAATTGAACCATAAAAATGATCAATTGGGTAGCCACATTTTTACATGGTGCTGGTGGTGACCAGATTGAGTATTGTATGATTCAGACATTCTCATCAGAACTTTTTTATTTTCAAAAACTATTCAGCATTCAGCATATATTCTCGCTCGCAAAGCATTGAAATTATGACTAGAACATTGTCACTTTATAGTATAACATTGGCAAGCGTCTAAATAATTGTTAGAAAATTGTAAATTTAATCATTTAACTATTATTATAATAAAATTTTGGATAGCCTAATTCTCGGATTTCACCTAGGGATAGCTTTGCTTAAACAAAGCCATTGCTTGGTGCAGTTGCTGTAAATTACCGAAAAAGTGAAAATTTCCCAAAATATAGTGATTTCAGGGAATGCTACGGTGACTTACCACTCAAACGGAGAAACTGCAGGGCATTGGACAAACATGTATTGTCCACTCTTGTAATTGAACTGGGGTGGCTTAGACATTTGCAACGCAAGAACATTTCCAGGATAGATGGCAACCTAAGAAAATCAAGGTTAGAAAAAAACAGCCTTGAATTAAGAGGAGAAAAAACAACTTGTGAGCATGCAATCCATTGTGGAATACACCATGCATTCAAATAAATGTAAGAGGTTCTCATTGTTAGAATAAGAGTTAAATCATTAAATTCTTCATTTCTTAATAGTTTAAAACTTTGAAACAATTGATAATTTATGACTCACTTTTAGAAGATGGACAGTGTAGGAGCCTGACCGAAAGAACCTTAAGGTTCTTTCTCCTGCATACATTAAAACCGGAATGGAAAGATACATCCATGTCTGCATGCATGAACTCAATACATTAGCTAGCTCTTCTAAGCAGAAAAATAACTATTGTTGAAAATATAAATATGATCACTTGAAATATCAAAAGTATACCGTCTTAAGGTACCACTTGTGCACAAGATATACGAATTGTCCGTGGAGGATGAGCAAGACATAGACAATGACAAATAGGTGGTGTGAATACCAGAAGGCATTGAAACCAGTGAGCTTATCAAAGGGCTTGGGCAGCTTAACAAGACTCCGCCTAAACCATCGTGTTGCAAGTGTAAACGCAACTGTCATGAGAATCACCATTAGGATTCCAGTCACACCGTCTACTCCTTCAGCCAGCTTTGCGTAACTGGGTCTGTATTTACCGAAGTCAACACTTAAATATTTCTCATATTCTCCCTCAGGCGAGTGAGAAAGTTTAGGGAAATCACATGCAAGGTGGTTCCCGGCATAGCTGTTCTCACTTGTTTCTTTGTGCAGTCTTCATGTCTTCAATAAAATCACTTGATATAGTAACAAGACATATTTCATGATATTATAGAATCTCATATCTCAATTTTTCTCATACCAGACTAAGGTTCAGTTCCCAATTGAATTGGCCAATTAGGTTCGATTTTTAAAACTATGACAAGAACATTGGAAAAGCTATTAAAATAAGATTTATAAAAAAAAAAAAGGGGGACTAAGGCTAAGACTATGTCTATCAAATTAAATTGTTATCACACTCCTAGGTAATTTTGTGATTGAAAAATGCATCAGACCCAATTTGGGAAATATAGAAACTATTGATATTACCACTGCACACTCTTAGTGTGATGATTACTTCACAAGTACACGTTAATATGGGGTGTGGAGGAGTTTAAGTCTCTAGGAGGGAACTCACACATGTACACTTAGATTAGGAGGGAATACACACACACACACACACACACACACACACACACACACAGGCCTCAAAAGTTTAGTCTAATATATATATATATTTATATATATATATATATTTATAGAGTTGGGTTCAAGTTATACTTAATGTAACTTTAAGTTATATTACACCACTTAATATTTTTTAATTGGATGTGAATATTGACAAATCGACCATTAGATTACATTATCTTCGAATACTCTCCATGTTTGCAAAATTTCAAGGTGATCAAAAATTAATAGTCATGTCATCAATCAATTGTTAAAATTCAAATTTTTGTTGTTTAAAATAATGCATAAAAGATAAGTTTATGGATCAAATAATAAATAACATCCGATTGATATGAAAATTGACATGCATGTTAAGAATATATAGGACATGTAATTTAACGGTTGGATTTTCAAAATGTGTAATATTGCTTAGAGTTACATCAGGTGTAACTTGAACCCAACCCATATATATATAAATATATATATATATATATATAACATGCCATTAAAAGAGTTAGAAAATGTAGATTGTTAAGATTAACATGATTAAAAATATGAACATACTAAATTCAGAAATATTTAATTATCAACTAAATTAAGTGCACAGTTATTTTTTAGGATAAATATATATTTTTTCACTTATAAGGATTTCATGAAGTTTTTTTTTTTTTTTTTTAGTTAGAAAATGACAAAATGTTACCCTTGTTAATTTTTATCATGTGTCTAGCGAAATTTTTAAGTGGCCCTATACTTAGTATTAAAAATTTGACATGGACTATTCAAAAAAAGAAAATGCTAAAAGTACTTAAATTTTTTTTTTTTACATAAAACTTACAAACTGATGTGATGATGTATGTGATTGGTAACACGTTACTCTTTAAAAAAAAAAAAATTAAAAAATTAAAACACAAAATTGGAGGCATGCAAAAAATTATTGGTCCCCTGCACGAAGAAAATGAATTTACAAAAGTGCCCCCAAATCATCTAAAATAAAACCCCATTCTGGGCTCATACATCCCCCGATCCCCAGTCTAAAATTTTATTTATTGAAACAGATATCACATTCCAGTCCAGCCTATCAACTATATTTACAAAACTAAATTCCTAATAATCATCATTTTTTTTTTCTCTCTAAGTGCTAGTTCTTCTAGATTTATATTTTTTGATACAAAATATCAAAATGCAAACTGCAACCTCTCACCTATTATCCTATATATATATATATACAAAACTGAAGTCCTCTCTTTGATCAGAAAAATGTGAAACACAACCGAATAAAAATCGTGAGAAATTGAGGAATGAAGATCGATCACCTTTTTCCTGCCTTTCAAATAACGTTTGTCACTGGGGGCGACCGGATTTTCATCTATCTGCTTCTTCTTTGTTTTGTAAATTGTATTTATTTCATTATTTAGTAATACATTTTTAACGAATGTGTGATTGTGCGTATTAATTTTTATTCTTTTATTTTTAAATATCTGACGTGACACAATATTATTGAATGCTGTAAATTGAGTTTTTAACATCTTCTCCTTATTCAATTTAATCTTGTCGTTTTTGGTGATGTTTTAATCCTGGCCTTTCTTTTAACTTTAATAGGATACCGGATACTGACACAATAGGTAAGTGAATTAAAAAAAAAAAAAAAACAACGTTCTCTCTGAGCGCTCTCGTTGTCTCCGCGTTTTCCCTTACATTGTTCCAGTCTTCCAATCCCTCTGTGGTCTCTCTAGTGAAGATTCTCAAAAGGCTCAAAATCTTTTTGATATTGTTAAAGGTAAGGCTCAAAACGATAAAACCCTAATTTTAGTGTCATTGTTTTGCTTCCCCTTTTTCTTTATTTGTTTTTTGGGCAACACATTTGTAAAAGTAGATATATGCGATTCTAAATTATTAGTGTTGACATTCTTGAGGGTACTAGGTGGGTGGGGAGGATTCCTTAACCTACTCCATGATTTTTGAATTTGATTCTATTTGTTCTTTTGAAGTAGCATGTGTATGGGGGTTTGTGTTGTTTTATCGGAATAAAGTTTTTGTGAATTAAATCAATAATATGATTTTGTTTTTCTATGCCAATAGAATTGGCTTTATTCTTTCAATTATGGCTACTTGGTGCTTAAAGATTGATTTTTTTAAGGTATGTGGATTGGGGAACGGCTCACCTCTTGTTTGAAAGTTTCCATTTTTCTCCCGTTTTAAAACTGATGAGCGACACATGGCAAAGACACAATCCAAGGATTACAAAGAGAACACGTCAAATACAACTTTTGTCTTTCTTAAGAAGTCTGACCCTCTTTCTCTCTTTGCCCAACAAGCCTTACTCTTCTTCTTCTCCATCACCACCGCCATATGAGCATTAAAGGCACCGAAATTAAAGCTTGCTGGAGAAAACAGGGCAAAACAAGCCCCATACTTTTAGATCCTCATAATGCAGCTCATTTAGCACTTGGACTCCAACCATTGGTGTGGGATACAAAACTTGCACGCTATGCACAATGGTAAACTAACCAAAGGCGATCCAACTGTGCTTTGAAGCACTCTAAACTCTAAAGGGTCTTATGGTGAGAACATTTTATGGGGCAGTGGAGATGGTTGGACACCTTCTCAGGCTGTCACAGTGTTAGGCTAAAAATAATACAGCTTGGGTTTCAAAGCATCAATGGCACAAAAGATCTTTTTAATACAAATATACCCACGGGCAATGTTACCACAAAACCGGTCATAACATTAACATCTAATTGAAAAACAATTCAAAAGATTTTACAAAATAAAAAATTTCCACAACTTGAAAGGAAATGAGAAATACAGTTTGATTAGAGAGAAGAATTTTTTTTTTTTAAAGAAAAAAACCCCAAAATTGACAAGATGCAAGTCTGTGCTTGGGGAATTTATATCATTCTTGGCATGTTGGACAAGGACTTCAGTGGTGTACTTAGCCGCAACCCCATTGGCTTCCGTTCAAGAGAAGGTGGAGTTAAGGCCAACAATGGTAAACTGCACACATACCTTCCTCGCACTGTATAGCTTGCTTTGCTTCCCATAAATCCGCTAAGATATTTTGCTCTTTTTAATTTCCTAATCCATTGTCCTGTTTTTCCCCTTTCTCTCCAGCAAGCTTAAATTTCAGTGCTTCCAATGCTCATGTAGCGATGGTGATGGAGATGAAGAGAGAGGCTTGTTGGGGAGAGATAAAGAAGGGTCAGACTTCTTAGGAGTTAGGAGATTAGGAGAGACAAAAGTTGTATTTGACGTGCTCTTTTTGTAACCCTTGGATTGTGTCTTTGCCACGTGTCGCTCATCGGTTTTAAAACGGGAGAAAATGGGGGACTTCCAAACTAGAGGTGAGCCATTCCCTGTGGATCGACTTAAAAAATTGCATCAATTTTATAAGTAAAGGGTGTGTCGGTGTGAATGGTGATTTCTCTTAGAAAGGGTTTTCAATCCTCAATCCCTTCATTGGAAAGTGATTAAAGTGTTCTAAGCATCAAAAAAAAATTCTCTTTAATGAAGAATTTCTTCAGTTGCTTTATTTGAGAATGGTGAGGTCAACTATATCATATTTGAACTAGATATATTCTATTCCTGTATGCAGACAATATAATTGTGACAAAACTTCCGCAAACAAATCTCAACATTCTAAAGAAAAATAGAACAACAAATCGGACGTAGATAGTTTGGGGTATGAAAACATTTACCATTTAATTTTGTTAAAAAAATTCTTTCCATTTCTTCTAGAAGTAAGCTGAGACAAGTTGACTTGAGTCCACTAGCACTATAACTTGAGTCCACTAGCACTATAACTTATTTCACTATATATATATATATATATGAAATAAATTTTCCACTCTATCATTGTGCCACATTATCCACTTATTTTCAACCTCTATTTTTTTTTCCTTTTTAAACTTTTCTTCTCCATATCCTTAAAAAAATATATAATATTAAAAAAAAAAAACTCTTCTTCTCTCTATTAGTCGACATTTACTGTTACACTTCTTCCAACATTTCCCTTTTTTCATAGTCTCTTTATCCCCTTACTACTCTTTACTTTATTGTTAAACTTCCTTCATCATTTCCTCTTTATTTTATTTTGATTCTTCTTCTCTCTATCTTATTTTGTATAAATTTGATATCATTTCTTCTATTCAATCTTTTTTTTTTACACAAAAACTATGAGTACTCTCTCTCTGATCTCTTGGTGGATTTTTGTTCTTTTTTATAACTCTAATTTAGATTAATGGTTTTTTTTTTTTAATATGTGTTTTCATGTTGTGTTTTTTAAATTTTCCATCACAAATCCCACTTATAGCTTTGACTGAATTTTGATTTGGGTTAATACTTACTTTTATTTTTTTGGAAATAGGAATTTAAGTTAATATAAAAATAAAATCTACATGGCTACGAATTCGAATGTGCCTACCAATTTTTTGAGTCATAAATCATTATAAAGTGTATCTTTTATTCTTATGGTTTCATTTTAATTTTGGTAAAGATAATATTATAGTTTTGTGATAAGTTTTGATTATCATAATAATCCCCTTATTCCTTAAGAGTTAAGAGATGAGAAATTTGAATAATAAATTTGAAACTTATAAAGTTTAGTTTTATATTAGGCAAATATAACCAACTATAATAGAAGTTAGAAGAATATGGTTCAACTTAAAAAAATATTAATCAAACACACCAAAAATAATAGACTTATATATTTGTAAAGATTAAAAAAAAAAATACTTGTAGAAATCTCTTATAAAAAAAAAAAAAAGGACAATACTTGAAGTAATTTTAGCTTTTAATATATTACATCTCATTACATAATATTTATATATTCCTACACATCTCCTAAATCTGTGACTAGTATACAACAACATGCAGCGCAATATTAATTACACCAAACGAAGCAGGCAAATCTTTAAACCGTGACAACCATATTTCCTTTGAAGTACAAAAGGTGCAACCAAAATGACTTGGTGCAAGTTGCCCAACCAAAGTGCCAGGTTGAACACTTCTTTAGCTTTCCGTCTTTGTATAGAATATATTCCATTATGGTCAACTAATTGATGCAGTTGACAAATGGAAGAAGGAAAAATAAATGCAAGACCAAGATAAGGACTAGGAAATTTAGTAAGAGGGACAAAATTATGTAAGGATCCCAATTTGATTCATTCATTTCCTATAAATAGAGACTCTAAGATGTAGTATTTGCAGGAACCATTAGGTTTATGGAATATTATTTGCGAGGAAGAGAGATCTAACATGAGGATAAGTTAGTCCTGTTTGGTAGCCAGGGATGAATTGCCTGCTCCTCCTAGAGGTTTCAAGTATTGAGTCTAGAAACTCTCCGTGGTTCGCAGGCAGTTTCCTTGGCTAATCTGACAGGCTCTTCTTTCTCACGCTGGGCCTTCTTTTCTTCTAATTAGCAAGCCTTCAACGTTATTTTGCAATTCGCATGCATGATTTATACTAGAGTGATGGGAAATATCCTACTTATATGGGGCAAGAGTTTAAGATCAAGAATAAAGGGTACATAAAATTGAAATTCTTGTTAATGGCTTGCATTAATGCCTTCTCCTCCAAATAGGTTTAAGTGTATGGTTATGTACTAATTACTCTCTCACTCATTAAGCTAACAGGCTATTATCAATCTCTAATGTTAGGCCTTCTTTCGCAACAAGCCCTCGACCTTAACTCTAGTGCGCTAGAAAACCATTTGCATGCATGGTAAATATGAGAAATTTTAGGGGCCACAACCTTTTGTGCCACAACTTTGATGTGATAGATTATAATTGGTGGAGAAAAAATAGAAATCTATGTGAAAGTAACAAGCAATTTGTCACATAAGATAGTTGAAAAAAATAATATGATAAAAGTTGTGGTAATATATATGAAGAATTGGCATACAAACGCATGACATAGTACTTGCTGGTTTTAGTTGCATTTGTTTTTATTATTATTTGTTTTTGGTAGTCTTAATTAATTTTTATTGTTGCTAGTACTCTCTGATTTAGTACCTGTAATTTATTTTCTGCAACTCTTCAAGAGGGCTCTAATGCTCACTACTGCTACTTAATAATCATTTATTTTCCCTTTTGCAAGGTACTGGATAATTCTCAACCCACACACATTGCAAAATGAGTTGTCCTTCTGTATAACTTGGGAAATATGGACCGAAGAGCCCACAGGAAGTTGTGCGAGTTGCTCAGAACCTACTATATAAACAATTTTTATTCAGCCCTAGATCCAGACCCTGAGTATATACGTGCACCACTCCAACAAAGTGCATGCAGATCAGTTGGCAGGATCAGCTACTGCAGATTTTTATAAAATGCGTAACCCTTTTGTTTTTCGCTTGCTAAATGCGGGGTTGGAAGATTTAAAACCAAGCTCTCCCATTGAGAGAAATTGGCAATACCATTGAATTATAACGCTCTTCAAATAGCAAAACTTAAGTATAATATTTTAGGTGCAGTTTCTTAAGTAAGTTTTAATATAGGTGGTTAATTTATCCACATCAGCCTAAACGGTGTTTACTTATCCTTAATCCTATCAAATATTTTTGTTGCTGAATAAAAAAACAAGACCAAGAAGCCACCGTTTCTCAAACCTCCACCCCTTCTCCTTTTTCCCTCACAACCTCTCCAAGCTCCACCGCACCGCCACCAACATCCTCTTCCTCACCAAAATCAGAACCCACTTTAAATTTCAAAAACCAAGTAGACCAAAAATCCAACTGTGTCAACCAAGCCCATGCATTGCATGGCATTTTGCGAGCTCGCTGGAGGCTCGCCAGAGGCACTGAGTCCATGGCCATGCCCGCCGCATGCACCGTCCAGATGATTAACACCATGTCTCTTCCTTGCATGGACAACAACCATTGACAGCAATTGCAAACCCATGATTTGTAACAAAAACTCACCGAAGCACGAAGCTTTTCCAGGGCCTGAACCGGGGTTTCAGCCATGATGTGGAATGATTGTGAATATGTGGTGCTTGTGGTTGTTTGGGTGGTCGTGGGTTTCTGGGTTTGTGTTTGGTGAGACAGAACTGGGTTTCGACAGCTGTAGTTTGTTGAATTTGGGATAGGGTGACTATGGGTGATAGTGTTAGGGATAGACTAATAGATAAATGGCCATGGACAACTTGGTTTAGGTGTTGAATTTGGGTTAAGGTGATCATGGGGGCAAAATGGGCAAATGCCCTTTTCGTGCAAAAAAATCAGCGTTTTGTCCTATTTCTCAAACTAATTAGAAAAATGTCCATGTTTTGAAATTCGATTTTTGAATAATCGAGTTATAGCAAACTGAAAATTAAAAAAAAAAAAAAAAATTTCTGGAACTCGAGCTCCCTGAACTCAAGTTCCATGCAATTTTTTAAAGCCCTATAGTGGCTTTTTAAAACATGCAAGTTTTTTTCTTAAGTCTGATCGCTCCTTAGGAAACCCTATAGTGGCGTTTTAACATGCAAGTTTTTTTTTTTTTAAGTCTGATCGCTTCATAGGGAGCCCTATAGTGGCGTTTTAAATACCTATAGTGGCATTCTTTTATGGAACTCGAGCTCCATGAACTCGAGTTCCATGCAATTTTTTTTTTTTTTTTTTTTAATTTTACCTATAGCTGTGTTTCATGGAGGCCTATAGTGGCGTTTTTAATTGAACTCGAGTTCCATAAACTCGAGTTCCATAAACTCGAGTTCCATGCATTTATTTATTTTATTTTTTTTAAGTTTGATTGCCCCATACTCGATTTTCTACAAATTGAGTTTTACATTGAAACTCGATTTTGAGAAAATCGAGTTACAAAAGAAGGACATTTTCCTAATTAATTTGAAAAATGAGGCAAAACGCTGATTTTTTTGCACGGGCATTTGCCCATTTTGGCCTGATCATGGGTGGTAGTGTTTGGGATAGACTAACAAGCCAAATGGCCATGTACCACCAAGGTTTAGGTGTTGAATTTGGGTTAGGGTGATCATGGGTGGTAGTGTTTGGGATAGACTAACAACACCAAGGTTTAGGTGTTGAGGTTTGGGTGATCATGGGTGGTAGCGTATGGGATAGACTAACAAGCCAAATGGCCATGTACCACCTGGGTTTAGGTGGCAGTGACGTACGTCACTGGGTTTTTTATTCAAGCACAAGGATTGAGCAATCATGGAGATGTCATTAAGATCAAATTGACCACTTGGGTTTAGGTGGCAATGATGTACGTCACTAGGTTTTCGATTCAAGCAGAAGAGTTGAGCAATCATGGAGATGCCATTAAGATTGGGTTTTCGATTCAAGCACAAGGGTTGAGCAATCAGGGAGATGCCATTAAGATCAAATTTACATCGTGAATAAATTGGCCCGAGTGAAATAATTTAATTAGACAACCTAAGGAACCAAGGAACCATAATTTAATTTGAAAACCTAGAGAACCATACTTTGGAACCATAATTTAATTTGAGAACCTAAGGAACCATACCTAAAGTACTCTTATCTAAGTTTTGCCCCTTTATTACAAATAGCTTGAACTTGGGAGTATATTTCACAAGTACTGTTACAACTTACAACCCCGTAGGCAAGCCCATAGAACAAAATAAAGCCAGTGCCCAGTTGTATACCTTCTCCAGTAATGTATTTTATGATCTAAATTTGCAAAAGATACATAAAACTTCATCTAATACATATTATACCAGATGTAAGTACTCATTGGAACCAGAAATTATAGAATGATTTGTTGAGCTAAGGATGCAGCATAATTCCTGACCCTATATTATCAAATGCTAGTTTCAGTCTCTTAGAAGACATCAGGATGGAAACGTCCAGGAATGGAGCTGCTTTGTTGCGCCTGCTTCAAATGCATTGACAAGGCATAGTTGTTCACCTGCTCCAGTCACATAATAATTGAAACAGATTAGTATGCATATAAAAACAAATTTCTGATAGACTTCACAATGCATGAAATATAATATCATTGATCTACTATTCTTAGTTGGCAAAGAAGACCCCTTATTTCTTTCTAAAAGAAATAGGGTATGATTCCACAATGTTTGAAGTGGAAAATTTGGAGGAAAGGGATATGAGGACTTTATTTGTTCGGACTCTTTTCATTTGGATGCCTTTGGATGAAAGTAGGCCTTCAAAGTCTGACTTCTTAGATTCCTTGTACTCTTGAAATTGTAAGGGGCCTTTTCAATATATTGTTGATGTCCTCCATTACCCTTTATCTTTCTTCTTCATACATCTTTTTTTTATGCTATTTTACTAATAAAACATATCAAATATTTTTAGGATCTTTGATTTGTATCACTTTTCATAATATTGTCAAATTGAAGAAACTAGAATCTTTTAATTAATCTTTACTGTTTTTTTAGTTAAAGGAAGATGCTTACTTTACATTGTAAACTAAACAAATGAGTACAATGTTGTAAATGCAAAAAGATTGTACACTTTTTACAAATATGTACAACATTGTACACATTTGTTTAGTCTACAATGTAAGAATTAGATTGCTAGTACAACGTAAACCTATAATTAACCTTAGTTTAATATATTTGCTCATCCTAAACCATGAAACATTTGCAAGAGATGCCCTAAACTTTAATGTACACCTGTACCTTCCATATGAATGTCTAAATTAACAAACTATTGGGAAAATTTATCTTGAAACAGAGTATTGATCATATAATTTTACATTTTAAGATACACATTACAAATGCATCCATATTTTTGAGGGTAAATAATTATCCATTAATCTATAATTTAGAAACTAATATGAATGATAAGAGTACATTAAAAATTAACCCCGCCCAAAATATAGTTAGTGTAGAATTTTGGAGTTTAGGGTTGATGACTACAATCACTCCTATCTTTTTCTTATTCTTTTTCAATTCACATAACAAGATTTAAAGGACTCATTTCAACACAATTCAATAAATATATTGCTATGGAACATTAAGATTAGTCAATGTGTATCTCATTCAGAAAAATAATTTTTTTAATCCAATTTTTAATTTTTGTATTAATTTTTTAATGTTATGGATTAAAGTTGTAATTTACATATCCATATGAAAGCATAAGAAATTTTGCAATTTTTCATACCAAACACCAAAAATGTTCTCTAGAGCATTGTGAGGGATGTAATCATAACACTGCAAATAAGCAACTTTCCAACAAAAAACATTTTAAACCAAAACAAACAAAACCTTAAATTGAAAACAAATAAAGAAATGATTGAGGGGAGGAGGGGGGAAACAAAGGTTTTAACTCTAACCTCAAGTGTTCTCAACTGCTCTTGATACTGAGACAACAACTGCTTCAAATGCTGCAGCTCACGGTTCTTATCTTCATACTCTTTCTGACGTTCATGCTGAATAGCCACAGCACGCTTGAGAATGGAATTCTCCCGCATGAGTGCTTCAATTTGCTCCTTCAACATCACATTTTCCTATATTTGGAAACATTTCAATTTCACAATGCCAATCTACATTACAATTAGATCTGAGAAGTTGCAACGAGTATCATGGGTGAGGAACAAGAACAAAAAAAAATCAGGTCTAGAAAATTGCTCGCAAATCCTTATGTTGTGTGAGGGTTGGGGTTCAGAAAATCCAACACCTTTGTCTCTGCTGGGCAAGTGGTTAAGGGAGGTTTACTCTAGGAAAAAGGTCATTTATGAAGAAGGTTTGAAACGGAACAAATCTGGCAGAGCTCTCTTGGGACCTTGCTTAGTCATTCTAAAGTTGAATTGAGTTATTTTATTGTTATTTTATTGTTTATTTGTTGCTGAATCAGTTTTAATCCAGATTTACTAGAATAAGGGCAATTTAGTAATTATAAAAAAAAATGGATATTTTATGTTTCGAGACCTTTTCCTATTTGGTTTATAAGTTCTGAAGTACTTTTTTTTATTTGTTATTAATAACGTAGTCATTCTAAGAATAGATTATTTAGTCCTAATCCTTCTATGAAAGGATTCAACAATAATCTATATAAAGGCTTTATTGTAGGAATAGTATTGATAGAAAGGCTTTGAGGGTGTGATTGCCTTCTCCTACCTAAGTGTGATTGCTTAAGAAAACCTAGGTGTGATTGCCTATTGTTTTCCTTTCTTTATTTCTTCTTGTATACACCATTTTAAGATTCAATCTTTTCTTTACCTAAGTCCTTAAACATCAATCCATATTCAAGAAACCTTAAAGATTTCATCAAAGAATCTAATTTAGTACTGAATTCCCAAATATCCTACATTAAAATTTGTATCAGAACCCATTAATGCTTTCATCCTGCATCAAAGTTAACAATAATAATATCTGAGGTAGGAGAAAGGGATTGGACTCTCCAATTCACATGGGCTATGAGATTGACTTTGTGGATGGTAAAGATGATAGAATTCGATTGGGCATGATGTACTTGCTGAAAGTGTCTTATTGTCTTTATTTCCGAAGCTCTCAAGATTGGTAGTTAGAATAGTTTGCTAATTATTTTGACCTGCTATATTCAGCCAAGATCTAAGTGGGAATGGTGGATAAGGTATTTGGAAGCTTAATAAAAATGGTATTATTAGGCTTTAATAGGGACAATCATGTTTAGCTTTCCTTGAAAGACTATTTGAAATGCATTGCTTTCCTTGGAAGGTTATTTGATATGGATTGTGACCTTGGGGAAAGTTCTCACCATAGATAATCTTATTATTCTATCTTATTAAAAAGGGAATGACTTTGACGGATCAGCATTGTATGTGCAAATGGAAGGACTGAGTCTATTGACCATTTTCTTTTTTATATTGTCCAATAACTAGGGAGTTTGGGACTTTGTATTTATGGTGTTAAGAGTAGAATGGAAAACATGAACAGAAAGCTCAATATGGAGGCAAAATCATAGCTCTTCCAAAATTATTGTATGGAATATAGTTCCAACATGCTACATGCAGTAGGCAGATAGGACATTCTAGGAGCAGGATTTATCTAGAGGAAGGATGAAATCATGATTTGATGGGTCTCTTGTAATTTGGATGTCTTTGGATGTAGACCATCTAGTGTGTATAATTTCATAGACTTATTGTATTACAGGCTTCTTAGAAGAATTGTTGGGCAATATACACTTTGTTCCCCATTGTCTTTAATGAAATTACATGGTTCGGATTTATTTGTTAAGTGGAAGTGAATGACTGAGAAACCAGGGTAATTAAAGGTTGCTAATAGCCTCTATTGATTCAAGTTGAGGGAACAAAAAAAGGAAAAGGAAGACAAAAAATCACATTAATAGAAGTAATAAAAAAAGAAGCACGTGTCTATCAAAATACCGATTCTCCCAAAAGCTAAAGCCCCCCTTAATAAGCCAAATGCATGAGATTTTTAACATTTTAAATGGGAGGTAGAGTAAAACTAGGAATAAAACTCAAGATCTCCTGCTTTGAGACCATGTTAAAATACCGATTCTTCCAAAAACTCAAGTTGTTAGGAAACGGTGAATTTGATCATTTGACCATATTTCTAACAATGTCAATTAAGAGAGTAATAGAGAGTATGACTTTAGATAGGATAGAATGGAGAAAAAGAATCCATATGACCGACCCTAACTAATCTGTAGAGATCTATAGCTAACTCCAAGTATTGGGACTAAGGCCAGTGTTGTTAAAAGCGCGCTTTAAGTGCGCTTAAGCTCAAAGCTCGAAGCCCCAAGGCTCCAGCGCTTTTTGCCTCAAAAGCTAGGCTCATTCAAAGAAGTGCGCTTTAGGCGCGCTTTTTTGCGCTCTTTCAAAAAGCTCAAAGCGCGCTTTTTGGCGCTTTTTTATATTTTTCAAAAAAATAAATCAAAACTGAAATAAAACTTTAGGATCTTGACATTATTGATATAAACCATTGATTTGACGTGTTTTTAGTGTAACTTACTTATCAAAAAAAGATATTTTGAGTGTAACTTGTCCTAAAAGGCTAAAACCCAACCCACAACCTCCCAGTTCTTCCCTATTTTTATTTTTATTTTTTCTTGATTTTTCTCCTTGAAACAGTAACCCACCCTTCTTTTTCTTATTCTATTTTTTCCCTTTTGGATAGCTACTTGGTACCAATTACCATGTTGCTATGTTCTCATATTCTTTAGCTCATTCATGGAAAAAAAAAAGTACGATATAACATATTTGTGGTAATTGTTTAGTTACTTTAGTTGTTGATGTTGAACATAGCAGACTAATTCCTATAGAGTTACAAGTGATTAAATTATTAACTAATATTACTAATTAGTCATAGGGCATTATGGATATTGGAGATTTAAGAAAGGATATTACATGGAAGTACTAATATCTAGCTTATTCAAAAAAATAAAATGACTTGATTTGCAATTTTTGTGTTAAAATTGCAAAAGTAGGGCTTATCTAAATGTTATATGAATTATATAAAATTTTTTATTTCAATTTCTATGATAATTTGATCATTTGATTGTTGCATTTCTCATTAATAATTATTTTTAAATTTATTAAATTATTTTTTTTAAATGTGCGCTTCACTTCAATCAGGCGCGCGCTTGCGCTTTGCGCTTCGCGCCTAGGCCCCAAGAGGTCTTTGCGCTTAAGTGCACCCCTCGCTTTTACCAACATTGACTAAGGCATTGTTTGTTGTTGTTGTTGTTGTTTTAATAGCTTCTATTGAGTCCCTTAGAGCCTAGAAATTGATATTTTATTTCTCCAACTTCATTCATATTGGCTTCTCTTTGCTATATTCTTGTCCAACTTCAAGCCTATTACCTTCTCTTTGATATAATCTCATTTTATGGTGGGGCTTTTGATGTAGGACAATTGGGAAATTTGTCTACATGTGATTGTGTAGGTTTAGAGTAAGAAGAATTTATACTCTTGGGTTTAGAATTATTGAAGAATGGGTTATGGGGTTGTGATAAGCTTGGTCTTGGGTTGTAAGGAAGAAGGAAAAGAGATAATTTTGTGGTGTTTGGGGGATATATGAATAGTACCTGTGAACAGTACCACAAAGAAGAGAATAAGAAGAGAAGAGACAGGAAGAATGCAATACGAGAAAGCCAACATACCTCAATACTTAAAACACTCAATATCTTTATTACTCAACTCCTTTTAGTAGAATAGCAAAATAAATATACAAGGACTCTTTTTTTTTGTTCTAGTAGTATTAGGATTCCTAATTTTGACCAACAAACTAATAAAGATATCTTTTTTTTTTTTTTTGAAAAGGCGATAAAGGAATCTTAGACCCAAAGTAAAGAAAACCTAAAATACTTAAGATTCCTTGAAAATTCTAAAATTGACACCAAAATCCTCAATTTGTTGGAATTGCAAAGATTAGAATTTCGCCCCTGAATTCAAAATTTACCATAACTTAATGATAAAAAACTGTTTTAACACATAACTAGACCTTTAAAACCACATGACTTTTACTTCAATTTGAAATTCAAATGTGGACCCCATAAAATAAGTCTTAAATAGGTGAATTTGCATAGCAGTAGCAAATTAATCTTCCAAAGTTGCATCAAATTTCTTCTTAAACCCTTTTGTAAGGGTCAATTTACCTAAAGGCAGGACCTTAGTTGGTTCATATTAGATGCACCAAATCCAAGTTCTGCTTGCCACATCATAATTTTGGAACTATTTTAAAATATAATGTTGGGTAAAATGAATGCCACTGTATGGCACACATTTCCCAACATTTTATATGCATGCTTCACACTAACACATGGCTTTTGATGTGAATAGGAGTTTTGTTGAAAAATCATCACAACAAAGAGCTTCTATCCACATTAAACACCATTAATTACGTTAATTTCATGGTTAAAAAGGTTTCAACTATTATATAATAAATAATTTTGCAAATTTCATCATATTATTTTTTTATAGAAAATGAATCCTACTAGTACTGATTCTAGAGTTTCCCAGAATGAAAAAACAAGGGACATATGGCTCAAATCATTAGTCCGGTATTGGAAGTAGCTTTTCCCCCAAGAAAATTTTTAATATTTACAACGCTCCAGTAGTTAAGGGTGTCCTATGTAAAAGTTGCTTCTCGACACTGGCACGACTGACTGCTACCATCATATATTGCTAATATCATATAGAAAAAATTAACTTTGACACAAAATTATACATACCTTGTGGACATTTTGTGTTGCCTCGGCACAAGCACGTGAGCTGATGGACCTCTCTAAAATTTCTAGCAATCTTGTAGCACGTGCTTTGGCATCGTCCATACTAGAAGCACACGTCATTTCCCTTAAAAATAAGTCAATCCATTCCACACCTTCCATGGAAAGGTTGTTTGGCACTGACGAATTATCAGGGGCAACAAAATTATCATCATCCGGCAATCTACCTGTTAATTTTGCAAGCAACTATAAAATTCTTTCCTACCAAGGTCCAAGTCACCAATCTCCATAAATAATGCAAGTTAAAGCAAACAACTCATAGACAACACTATCTAATACAAAATCATATAATTATAAACAATGAAGTTCTTGTCGAAGAAAAGTTTCAATTGGAGAGCTAAGAGTTCAGATGACAATGAAAAATTCTTCAAAAGAAAAGGTCTTCAAAAGCAAACCATGAATAAAATTGATTATTTACGCAATAGGACATTTAAGGCAATGATTGGGAATATCACCAAACATGATTTTTTTAACATGTAAGCTTTGGCCCCAAGAGGAGGGGAAAGGGGAGATTCAAACTAGTGACCCCTACTTCATACGAGGTTGTCCCCACTCCCCAACCTATTGATCTACCCCTTAGAGTTAACATCAAACATGATATTAAGATGAGAGAAATTTGTTTTTGAAGTGTAATGCCTAATGGCTAGCAAGAGACTTCTTAACGCATTCAAGGTAAATGGGTATAGTTAGAGAGCATGTGAAGAGGCTGGCATATCACTATTTTTAGACAGTCTCACCAACTAGGGCCTCCCCTTATTCTAATTCTTTTGCCTTCACAAGCCCCATCCCCCTAACTCTGCGCTTTGATAAGCAAACTCCCTTGACACAACATAGAAATGAAAAGAACCATACCATCCAATTTAGCTTGCCTTGTATCTATATATATTATTGGAAAAAATCTTTTTCATGTCCACTTTTTTGTACTTCAATATCTAATTGAAAATGATTTAATAATAAGACAAATTAAGGATATAAAGGTAAATTTGAGAGATTTAAAATTCAAATTCCTTAAAAATAGCACACATTATATACTTAACTATAACTATTTGCGGTTACAATTTAATATATATATATATATATTTATGTTTGTTGATACAAATTCAGATCTCAAAACCACACCGAATGGCAAATAGGTAGAATGGTTACTGACAAGACTAGTGGCTATTAGCAAAAACTCACCATCTACTTGAAGGTGTTAATTTTAATGAAAGACTATGTAGATGGTAGCGAATTACATACCCTTCTCCACATTTACATCTGATACTTCAGCAGAAACTGAATTTCCCTCTGCAGATCTTAAGCAAAGCTCATGCAGGCTCTTGATGGCAGCATCCAAATCATTACCACATTCTTGCAGAGCTCTCTCAAGAATCTGAACAGTAAAATCATCATATAATTAGAAAGATGGAAAAACAATATTGCCTGACAATGGATCAACAACCATGTGGGAACACTTTTTTCCAATATAACAAATTAAACATGGAAACAGAATATAGTTTCAACAAAATTATTAGATGAGCAAATATACGCCACATAACGACAACCAACTTAACAAGGATGCTGCCTTTAATGGATAGAAAAACCATAACAGGATCTTTCCAGCCCAAAGCAACTATTTTCAATAAGCACTACATCTTATGCCCTCTAAGTAGGGAGTTCATCTTGCAATAATAATGTCATACAGGAAAAGAAAAGGAAAGACTATGTCTCTCCCATTATACACACAAACGACTTGGTGACCATGACAGATCAGAGACCAATCAACTTGAACATATAATGCAATCATCACTTCAGGCTTTTTGCTCAAAAAACTTCAAAACCTATCCCACAAACTCTAATTTAATATCTATACAACCCTTGATAAGAAAAATATTTAACAATATTCTCAGAGAAGAGCCTAAGCATACAAGAAGCATACTACAGAGTATCATTAGGAAAAAAAATTTACTATAGTCAATGACATCTAAAAAAGAATGAGAAGCAATAATGCTAAATGCAACAGACTACTCGGTACTCATACAAAGTTCTTAGAAATAAAAAGTACACAACTCCACACTGTTGAAAGTGTGATTATTTCCATCTCTGCAAACCATTTATATAAGACAAAGGGCTGCATTCCAGATCACACCGCTTCTTTGCCTTCGAAACATATTCCTTGACAACAAAAGTACATGTTAGACACCTTTTGGGCCATTAATTGGATAGAAACTAATTTTTTAACGGTGATTTATGAGTATGATGCGTTATGCATGTATTAATTGTTTGTCACAAACATAGGCTCTGTTGGGATTTGAATCCAAAAACTGGCTTTATAGACCAGCTCCTATCCATCAGGAACAAAGTCAGAGATTTGTCTATAATATTCTTAAACATCAAATACATTAGATTGGAACTCTATATGCAAAATAACTATATTTAGAATTTGGCACCTCACTTCACTCAAGGCTCCTCATCACCTTGGGCGATAAAAGGCCTTGGCACCTTAAGGGCGCCTTTCGCCTTCGACTACACTGGGACCATCACCCATTTAACTACAAAATACAGTAAAGACAAAAGACCAAAGGTCTTAAGCAACAATGAATTGAAGTATCAAGTGATCAATCAATTCGACGATACATTTACACACTAAGCAGAGCAGGAATCCACAACAATGAATAATAATAATCATCTTACACACAATTAGCATTCTTCCCAACTGCATACAACTGAATACAATGTTAAGGTTGTACAGGAGCATCTCTGATGAAATTAGATTCTAAGAACAATGCAGAAGCAGGACAACCTCAGCCTCAAGTCCCCCTTTAACCTTTTAACATCAAAACAAACTAAAAAAAATCTAGAATTCCAATCAATACAATGTTAAAAGTTGAAACTTTTTTTTTTCTATCAAAACCCACAAAATAAAAATAAAAATCTAAGAATTTACAATAAATTAGTAAAAGATTAATAATAATAATTGAAGAGAATAAATGAGATGAGAAACAGTACGTGGAAATCCATGTGAGGAAAGACAGAGCGAAGTTGATCAATAAGAGAAGGCGGAGTGAACCGAGTTGGGGAAGAAGATGATGGAGATGAAGATGAAGAGGCACAGCGTAGCCTCTTGGATACAGGAGGCGATCCTGGAAGCTCTTCGAAGAACGATCTCTTGCTTCCACACACAATAGCAGACATATTATCGTCTTCGTCTTCGTCTTCGTCTTCTACAATCTACAGTCTACGATTACAACAGACAACAATCCCAATTGCTCTGATTCCAGAGAAATTTTTTTTTTTAAAGAGTTTAGGGTTTTTGGTTTGAAACTAAATGAATGCTAAAAACTTTTTTTGAATTTGTATTTAGCTTGGGGCTTCGGTTAAGTATTTTTTTAAAAAATTTTATAATGGTGGAAGCCATAGATAGAGACACGTCACGATGACTCGTGAGACAATAACATAGCATTTAAAAATTCCACGTCACCTTTACTTTCCTTTTAAAGAAACAATAAAAATAAATATATAAACTTTGTTGGAAATTCGTGCTCTGCTTTCCGTATATATATAGAAAATCTTAGTTGTTCCTCACAAAAAAAAAAAAAAAAAAATCTTAGTTTCCATATTTGGAATAAAAATTACTCGTATAATTATATTTTAATGAATGAATTGTGTAATTCTTCTCAAATGCACGGGTTAAAAAAAAAAAAAACTTAAATGTTAGAGCATTTGACTAGCCTGATATTAAAATTTTAGCTAAAAACTCACAGAAAACCCATATATCAGTCTCAACAAACTACTAAAAAAATTTAACATTGATCATTATCTCTCTACTACTAATAAAAATATTTTTTTACTCTCTCTCTCTCATCCACAAATCTGTTTAGTAATGGCAATAGATGGGTTTTAACAGCAGGCAATAATTTATGGGTCTGGTGATGCTTGGTGGTGTGATTGGGTTTAGTGCTTGGAGGTGGGTTTCGCCGATGATTGGGTTTGGTGCTTGAAGCTGAAGTTAGGTTTGGGGCGGAGTAGTGATGGTAGAGTTTGTGGCAAAGCTCGATAGCAGGGGTTTGGTGGTGTTGCTGATGAAGGGCCCACTAGGTAGCTGTAGAGTACACTTTGGGTTGCTAGGAAAGGGGTGGGACCAGTGGGTGAGGAAGGGGATAAAAAAATTATTTATTTTTGGAGAGAGAAAAAATAATATTTAAATAAAGTAGATAAATAAATATTGAGATTGATGTTTGAGTGTATTTGTTAAATTAGTAAAAATACAATTTTTTGGATTTAATTTAGCTAAAATTTTGTTGAGACTGATGTAAATGCCGTTAGCCCTATGTTTTCTTTAGAAGTGTCATAATAGTTACATCAATCATTGAACTGCTAGGTCATAACTTTTATATGCAACTTTTTGTATAATTTTTGTTTACAAAATAAAGTTTTGTCAATGAAAATAAACCATCAATCAAAAGTACTAATATTTCAATTTTTTTTTTTCTCAAAGACGATATATCTTGGATCGTAGAACCGTAGAAGCTATAGCAACTGCAAGAGCTTTAGAATTTTCTTTGGAAGTCAATGTCATTTCAACAATGCTAGAAGGAGATTCAGAGATCGTTATTAATTCTCAAAAGACGGAGACTAGCTTGACAACCTCCTTTGGGAGAAATTATAAGGTCCTCATGGTGGACAAGTGATGTGGTCCACCATTCCAGTAAAAGATTCCTACTTGTTTAAAATTGTGGAGTTTTAAATAAAAACTAAATACTGACTCAGCAATTTTAAATAGGTGGAAGTCTTTTACTGGAATAGTGGACAAATGACATGGTCCATCATGAGGACTGTATAATTTCTCCTCCTTTGGTCATTTGATACAAGATGCAAAGTTCATCATAGAGGCCTTTAGAAAAATTAGTTATTCTCATGTTTGTTGTGAAGGTAACTTTGTAGTTTACAACATTGCTAAATATGCAATATATGACATAGGTTTATTAGTGTGGATGGAAGATGTCTCATCACACCTTTCAACTATAATTCAAGCCAATTCCAATCTTACTGTTTGTGCAAGCAAAGAAATCCTAATTCTAAACGTATTTTTTTTTTTATTAGAAGAAATTTGAGAATCAATCCTAATTCTACCTTTTTTTTTTTTAGAATCAATCCTAATTCTACTTGTTTTGCTAAGTCTTGTAACCCTAGTAAGTCTAAGATTTAGATTGCCATAAATATCTTTCGTGGGTTCATTTTAATACAAAATTTATGTAGCAAATATGTAACCATCAAAGATTAATTTTCAGTGTATACATATACCTTTAGAGCATTAGCATCAGTATGTGCAAAAGTTTCCTTCTATTTTACAATAAAAATCTAGCTACTTTTTCTATTTTACATGATCAATTTGCAAAAATACCCGCATCAAATCATCTATAATACACCCTCTTTTAATAAAATAATACTTTTTCACTTTTTTTTTTTAATTTCTCTTACCCATACATGGTCCCACCACCTTACCTCACTTCTCTGAAACACTCTCTCTCTTTCTTTTTCTCCTTTTTTCTACTTGCTTCTTTCTTCTTCTACGTTTTTCTTCTTCAGCATCTTCCTTCTTTCTTCTTCTTCTTCTTTTTCTTTTGCTATTCTTTCTTTCTTCTTCTTCTTTTTCACTTCTATAAAAAAATTCTTTCTCTTTCTCCCCCTCTCTTTCTCTATCAAATCAGTGCTCTCTTCAAATCTAAAAAAAATCTCTCTACCAAGCTTCCATGGCTCAATACACTCACACTCTCTCTCTCATGGCGACAGCAAGCTTGGGTTTTGGGTTGATTTGTATTTTGCCAAATGGGTTTTCTGTTGTGTTTTATTTTGAGTTGATTTTAAGTTGGATTTGTGATGATTTTCATTAATTTTGGGTTGATTGTGTTTGGATTAAATTGATGTTGTAATGGGTTAGTTGTGGTGGTGGTTGGTTAGTTGTGATGGTCAGCTTCTTCTTCTTCTTGGCATTGAAGAGTGGGTGAGAGAGTTTGACAAGGCAAGGGAGAGGAGAGAGAAAAAAACATAAAATAATAGACAGAAGAGTTACAGTAACCGTGCATATATGCATGGTTGTTGTAGCAATTGTGCATAAATGCACAATTTTACACCCATTGATATGAGTGTTTTTTTACTCAAAATGTGTAAAATGAGCAACTTTTTCTATTTTGCAAAGACTATACACATACTGATGCTAATGTTCTTAGGCCAAATTACATAAATTCTTTGCATTTACCTATTTTACTCTTGCTTCCACTTTGAAAAGCTCTCTAGCTAGGGGGAAAAAAGCCTCACTTTAAGCTTTTTCTTTGTTTGTTTTGTTTTGTTTTTTTTTTATTTTCTGTTATATAAGTTCGGAAAGAGTTATGCAATTGAGCTATTGTATGGTCATTCGTGGTACAATCTACTATACTTAAATTTATGCTGCCTTTCAAAGTTCAAGTATATATGAAAGAAAAATAGATGCACATGGAAATGGTGTAGTAGTATAGTATAGGTCAATGAGTCTAAAATTTTTTAAGACAGTAAATGTTCGAATTTTTTTAATTTTTTAGAATTGAAGGAGTTTTTAAGACGGTGTTATTTTTGGGGGAGAAGTGCATTACAATCAAAGTATTTAATCTAGTTTTCTAGGGGGATTTTAATAAAAGGAAAAAAATACAATTTATTTCTCTATGATTTGGCCCAATTACAATTTTTTACTCAAAATTTTCAATTGTTAAATTTTGGATTAAAATGAAATCGTTACGATTCCATCCAAAGTATTCCAAACAATATCATTTTAACTTAAAACTTAAGAGATCAAAATGGAACACTTAAAAATTTTGTTAACATGAGGTGAATTGTAATTTACCAAAAAAAAAAAAAAAAAAAACAATAACAAAACAAAATGTAGAGTTGCTTAAGAGTGTGTGTTGTGTGTAGTATAACGTGCCCCACCCTCCCTTAAAAGTTACCATGGCTTTTGAGTAGAATTGTGATGTGCCTTTGTGTTAGAACCCCTTTCCCTCTCCCTTGTGTGTGTATGTTTGTTTCTCAAAAAAAAAAAAAATTTTTTCTCTTGCGTGAATTTTAATGCAGTCATTGGGCCGGGCAATCAAATGTGGTCAAATATAATCATTCTCAACATCCCCAATCTGGGATTCTGTCTGGTCGACCGCATCAATCTAGTGAAGCTTTTTATGAGTGATTTGATGCATATCTTATGAGATTAATGAATCTATGAGAAATAAAATGTCTGCCTATCCTTTAAGCCCAAGAAATAAAATAGATTTTTACTGATTAGTTATACGAAGACATAAATAGGAACTAGGTTGTAACTTGTGTTTAGGCGTAATAACATCTAAAAGTAGTAATGGTGAGATGGTGAGTGAGATACTCATCTTAGCTTTCATTCTTCTACTGTTTTTGCTAAGTATTATGAATGGATCGCTTGACATTAAAATTAAAAAAATTAAATTGAATAAGTGACATAAGATTAAACAACAATTAGAAACTAATTTAAATTTTTATTCTGCTTCAATTTTAATATAATATATATGACTATAGCAAGATAATCATAATATCCAACAACATTATTCAATGTTAATGAAAAGAAAGGGCAACATTGGCTACTTCCAAGTTTTCGAATTTAGACAGGACTTGGGTTCAATCGTTCCTTTTGCCTCTCCATAAGCATTGTTGCAACTAGAAGTGACTTGCTTCCCAATTGTTGAAGATGTCAAGTTGATATTTTCCAATTTGATGTCGGTGCAAGCAACATTTCCACTGCAATTAAAATTGACTGCTACATCGGCCTTTGATGTCCCATACATGTCTGTGTAGCTCACATTGCTTATTTGAACTCCAACATTCTATTAGCACACAACAAATACCACAATTCTTTCTAGTGTTAAGATTCTGTAGCTCAAATATTTGTACTATATTCAATCAAACATGCATATTTCTCTAAACTTAGTAGTACTAATAGCTAGATTGACTTACTGTTGGTGGGCAGCCATTAGGGTTGCCACAATAGTATTGGTCGATGATTATTGGATTTCCAGCGTCTATGAATTTTATATCTGAAAACTCGACATCCCGAACTTCACCTCTCCCAGTCTAACAAAAGATTGAATTAATATTATCAATCTGGTCTAAAAGAAAATAAATAAAAACATCAAAATGATTTTTTGTTAAAAAATATATATATATTTTATGCCAAAGTTTATATATATACTTCAAAGGTGTCATTGGTAAAACCTCTATCTGCCATGGGTAATGCTCCTATCATACAGAATGTTCATGTTAATATCGTTTTCTCACATTAGGATTAGAGTAGTATCAGTTGTTTTGGTGTTAAAAAAAGAATCATATATAGTTGCAATATCTGTTTATTTTATAGTATGCTAACTGAGCACATTATTAATGATCTTTATTGCAAATAACCAGTCCATATATAGACTATAAGTTGCGCTCCAATCATACCTGATATGTCTTGATTCGTGCTCCATTTTGTGTCCCATTGAAGATAGCATGCCTCACATGGATATTTGATACATTTACCACATTTCCACTTCCGCCTAAACTTCCAATGCTATCACCAATGAAGAATCAAACGAAAGATCTTAAATTTATGAAGTACAAAAACCTCTAGTAAATAGAAATCTTGCAAATTAAATTTTAACAAAAGGAAAATAATATAAAAGAAAATTTTCTTTTTTCTTTTTTGAAAAGCATGCAAAAACAATAAAGACAAGTAATAACAAACACAAAATTTTACATAGTTTTGCAAATACTACACTGCCAAAGAATAAGAAATATTTAAGCCTAAGGTGTAAATTTGAAGATAACTAACAAATTATCATAAAAAAATTATATATATTAATATAGTTTGCTTGCCCTTCTCTTACCTTATTCCATGACCCGGCCCGCATGTGACATAAGTGATGTTTACGTTTGAAATTCCATCTCCAATAGAGACACAATCATCACCTGCTTGCCAATATTAACAACATCAAGTTATTGTTTTTATATCTAAAATATCAACTAATAAAATAGTGGACACTAGCAGCCCTATGGTCCCATATCATTGCTTGATTCTCCCATAAAACAAAACACAGGTTCAAATTCCTTTTCATGTAGGCCTCATTTGTTTTGGTTTAAAACATTTTCTAGAAATATTTTTTCTCATTTTTTTGAGTTTTTATAGCTGTAGAAAAACATTACATTGTTTCCAAAATCTTTAAAATGAACAAAATAACCCTATAAAATCTCTAAAATAACAAATATCCTCATTTAGTTAGTGTTGAATTGAAGGTGCTATTGAATAGTTACCAAAAAAAAAAAAAAAGGGTTTAAGAGTGAGTCCAAACCAGCTACGACTTTATTTTGATGCAAGCAGTGAAATTAATGCAATCTCACGTATATACAATAAAATAAAATGAAGAAGTTTTTGAAGAAGCCAAGAGGAAAGACAATTACCAGAACCAATAAAGGAACTGTTGATGAATACATTATTTGTAGCTTGAATATGAATTCCGTCAGTGTTTGGGCTTCCATCTGGTGATTTTATGAATAGGCTTTCGAATTCAACATCATTGCATCCCAGTAAAAGAATATGGGTTTGGGGACTATCAATTATTCTAATCTGGCTCATGTGGATATCATTACTCTTATGAAATCTGAGTGCCTGCAAAAAGAGAATATAGACCGCCACACAATTTTGGTATAAAAACAAAAATCATAGATGCAAATTAAGTAATAATGTTAGGTTTGTGATTCGAAGTTTATTATAATCATTTTTTAAACTAATGTGTTACTAAAACTTAGGATATTTGGTATTCGAAAAACCTTGTAATGCTATCATTTCATTGAAATTTATACCTAAATTAATAATAAATTTAAGTAAGAAAATTTGAATTAATTTAAAAAATGGGAAGCAAGTAGTTTTAAACTAGCTTTAAGAACAATAAGTTAGAAGTAGTTTTAAATAAATAGTTTTAAATTTGGCAAGATGTTTGGCATAAAGTTAAAAAATGCAATTAGAATCTATTTTAGATTATTTACAAATCTTAATTTTTTTAATATTTTATATGAATTTATAATTTTAAATCAAGGGTAATGAACTTATGGTATACGGTAATGCTCACTCTTGTAGGAAGTCATTATGTTGAACTTTCTTTTGATAATGGCAGAAATATAGAAAAATTTAAAAATAAATTAGGTTTTGCATATATACAACCATTGGCTACCCATGACAAAAAAAAGTGACAGTCTATGAAGGATGCAAAGAGTTAATAATTTGCTATTTTGACAACTGTAAAATATTTTGTAAAATTTTTTATGACTCTAATTAGCTTATTGCTAGGCAACATAATATTTTGTTCTAAATGGGAAGCCTTTTCGAGACACAAGAAACCTCTTTTAAAAATATAATGGAAAAGCCCCTCATTAAACTGAATCATAGAATCGTTTTCAAAAAAAAAAGAAAAAAAGAAAAAAAGATCATAGAATCCAAGTATGCAAATTTTATATTTCGTTTTGACTTACAGCAAAATGAACTTTAGACTTGCAAGGACCACGAAAGGATGTGGGTCGCAAGAAAAATTGCCTTCTTGGAATAACCATAGTAGGTTCATCGGTCTCGGAATTACATGTATCATTCCATGCCTTTAAAAATGCCTACACATACAAAAGTATCATTGTATTAATATACTAGAAATACTTGAAATGTAAAAAAATAAAAAAATAAAAGAAGAAGAAGAAGGAATTTTCGTAAATATCATGCATGCACCCTCAAGTTTTTATGTGAGTGTGAATTTGGTTCTTCGACTTTTAATTTAAACTATTAACTCCTTAGATATAAAAGGTTTGTGACAAATAAAATTTTCTATTTATATTTTTTATTAAATGTATTTAATTCCGTGCATGGCTAGTGTATATATGATTTATTTTTTTAATTATCAATAATTTTTAAAAGCCATAAGATGTTGGAGTATGCGTGTTTCAAACTCTTAATATAAACTGTGCTTGTGTCTCACATTGGTTAGAGATGAGTTCTCATGTATATTTGTAAACCATAGCACCACTTAAGTGATAGCTTGAAAGATAATGTGCTAAGGGTTAGAGTTGGGCTTAGGTTGGACTTAAGCTTGTCTCTATCTCTCTTGGGCCTCATTCCTTTTCCCTTTAGCCCAGTTTGGTTTTGCCCGTTGGCATGCATAGTGACCGTTGCAGCCCATAAGCCCTCACATTGGTTGGTTTATAAAACCCTTTATTCCCCTCTTTATTCTCTTCAGTCTTTTTTTTCAGCTACACAACCGCCTCTTCCCTTCTGTTTTGCTCTATTTTTTTTGCTCATCTCCACTGAAAATTTCAACATCAATTTTTAGTTTTAAGGAAAGGCAAATTAAGGTTGTTCTTAGTTCTTCTTGCTTGAGTACTGTGTGATCAACTTGAAGAAATCATTATAGTCTAATCTTGGGGGGTTGTTCGATCAAGAGAGCTATTCACACCGAGTTCTACTCCGGGTGGGATGAATCAACCTTTAAAGACAACGCATTTTGCGTGATTCTATAGTTTGTGAGATCTTTTGAACTCTATCTATTTATTTTTGTCATTGCTAATTTTTTAGGGTTTGTATTGTTGAATCAAACTTGTTCATTTAGCCTTATTTTCCTACATAAGATACTAAGAAAAATTACACTAATGTTTAGGGGGTTAATTATATAAATAAAAAAAATATGGGAATCAAATTGACACTGAATTGAAAGTTCAAAGGTGATATTTAATTGAAGAAACCTAATATAAAGGGGGTTCAAAATTAATTTCTCATGGACCAAAGAATATGAAAGCATTACCACAGAATCGTCTGTAATGGCATCTCCTTTTGCTCCATAATCCATAACATTAAAATATTCAACTTGAGCCGCTTCACCAATACCACAAATTATTGTCACTAAAACCAAGATCATGATGCGTACAATAGCAAAGGACTCCTACATGGACAAGTATATATTATCAGCTTTTTCTAAAAAAGGGAGTTTAGATTAAACTTGAGCTAACCATATCATAAAACAAAAAAAAACAAAAAAAAAGATTACCATGGCAAATGTCAGTTGTTGAGTTTCCTTAACTTTGTGGGATACAACTACATGGCTGAACGGAGCTATTTATAGAGTCATTTTCATTCATGTGGTAAGGATATAAATCTTCCCACAAACATTTGTCATATTTTTATCTGCAAAATTAGATTGTCTGATGACCCAAAAACAAAGCTCTTAGATGCCACTTTTCTATTCTTTAGATAGGATAAGATATGAAATATCTATAGGTTCTATTATGTACCCTAATAAATGGCAGTAAAACTTTACCATTAAGTCGATCAAGACATCTATGAATTTCTTCTTGGTGTAGGTTGGAATTTAATCTATATTCTTAATTCAAGGATAAGAAACTTTATTTATTAAGCTAACTGAAACTCACTTAAAATGTCATTTGACAAAGAAATCTATGTAATACAACATGCAAATTTCATGCTATAAGGCTTACAAACTAATATTAGGGAGATATTATAAATTTTACTATATAAAACTTACAAATTGATGTGTCATTAATAATATAAATATTATTTATTTATTCATCGGTTGTTGAACTGACATCATTAACATTCATTATCACGTTAATTTAAAAATCAATCTTTTGTAATAACTTTTTCATTTTTATTTCATGTTGTCGAGATCTAATCATGAGCTCATGATAAGAACGACAACAACAGTCCCACGAGACTCATCTTCGCCACTATAACCACCCATGTGATCACATCCAACGATCACCACCTTCAAATTTAGCAATGTGGGAAGATAGCCACATCTTCCACACTTTGCAAAGATCGCAGTCTGTAAAGTGTTTATACGTGTAGATCCATATGCCTAAGTTAGTCATATGACGTAGGTCCGTTGCATTCAAGGTTTCCTTTGCTAGATAGCTCGTGTGTGCATCATTACATAAATTTTGGGCATGTATTATTATATCTTGGATCTCAAAAAATCATAAAATTGAATAAAAGTAAAAAATCTGATCCATGCAAGATAAGAATTTCATTTTTCACGTCATTTAGGATAGATCCATGCTTTTTGTTTTTTGGCATTAGAGTGATGTTGATTGAATTCAAATGAAATCATGTAAAGATAAATTAGATTGATAAATTTCCATTTGTAATTCAAATTTTCATGATTGTATGTGAAGTATGTTCGATTTATCATGTAGAAAAAGCATATAGGGATTGGATATTCATAATTTCATACCCACGTGTTCATGCATTCTTAGGTATTTTCATTAATGTCAAAACGAGTTTTATTGAATGCTTTTACCTTCGCTAAATAGAATGTGTGTGCATCATTAGATCAATTTTCAACATGTGTTAGTATATCTTGCATCTTATAAAAATGAAAAAAATAAAATAAAAGTATAAATCTAATCCATTTTAGATAAGAATGTTCACATGCATGTCATTTAGGATAGATCTACGAATTCTTTTGGATAAGAATGATGTTGACTGAATTCACATGAAATTTATATAAAGATAGGTTAGATGTGTTTTAACCTAAATTTTCCTGATTGTATATGAAATATGCTCATTTATCCTATAGAAAAAGCATCTAGGATTTGCATATTCATATTCTCACGTGTTCATGCATTCTTAGATATTTTTATTAATGTCAAAACAAGTTGTGTTGCATGCACTTACCTTTTTTGACTGTTTTCGTTCATCATCTTATCATGTGTTTTGTAAAATAACTAAATTGTTTGTATCTTGATTATTTAGCTATTTCTATAATGTAAACAACGTGTGCATAGAGTTATTTTCAATTTATTTATCAGAAGATTGTAAGAAAAGTAAACTGTTTATATTGGTCACAGTACCTTAGGAGACCAACTTAGGTTGAATGCTTTTGTGTTAAGTTGTGATTTTTCTTGTATTACGTTGGATTTATTTCGTGTCAAATATTTAGTAATTTCCTGCTTAATTTCTATGTATTTTGTAAGCTGTTAATGTATTTGGGTTGGGCTTAGAAATCCATGAAGAGCAGCTGGACAGTAAAACTCGCGAGGTGACTTGCAAGACCAAGCAATCCGCAACTGGACTGCACGTGAGAGTTCAAAATTCAGTTATATAGAACGAAGTGACCCACGACACTGATCACGAGATGGGCCAACTAGCAATTGACTCATGAGTGGTTCGATATTGGAGAGTATATATTTTGGATCACCTGCTGTCCCTTCTAACTCTTTTATTGAATGTAATTGAAAATTTTAAGATCCTTTTGCGAGAAAATATTAGATCTATGAAAAATGCATATGAAATTGTCCTAATACTGTCCACTACAACAAATAAATTAAGGAGCGGTTGGTTCATATGATGTGACATATCATTGCAATATTATATTATTGTAAACTTATATATATTAATTGAATCACATTACAGCAATATTACATTACTGATGGGATAGTAAAAAAATTACAACTCATATTCGTCCATATGGATCGTCCGTGATCTTGAGCCAATTATTCTTGTTGGTCGTCTGAGTAGTGGGCTCGTCCATGGGCAAGGCACATGGAAGACTTACCCAGCGACAGAGCAGTAGCATCGTCCATGTACATAACACATGGACGATTCACACAAGTCTGAACAGTAGGGTCGTCCATGGAAAAAGTACATGGACGACTCACATAACACCGTCAGAAAACCAAGTCTTCCATGGACGAAGTCCATGGACGACCACATGACACTTAGAAACTCTCAGTACGAAAGATTCGAATCTTAAAACCTTGAAACAGTTACTCAACCCGAATTCATCGCCATGGATTCCTCTTAAGTACATAACTTCCATCAACGGTTGTAACTCCTATAGCCGTTGGGGAAGTTATGTCTGAACTCAAGAGAATTTCCTCAAATCTTGGGGAAGTTACCAAGCCAATAACCGCTCCAAGGTCCTCTATATAAAGGACCAGTCTGAATCAAAATGGGGCAAGTATTTTTTTCTGAGACTTTCTTTCTAAAAGTTAAAAACTCTTTTCTAGGAAGAAACTAACTTAGCCATCGGAGGGTGTTTGGCCGGTCTACACCGGTCCCCTTTGATCGTGTGTTCATCCTTGTAGGCCTTCGCAACCACCAGTAGCCCACCGAAGCCGAAGCATTCAGCCTACTGATTCCGTGCAGCATCAATTACTATGTTTGGTGCATTAGTTACATTCCTGATATAGATACCATTGCTTTGATATTACAATTTTTACAATGGATTTCCAAAAATGTCCATTTAAAAGTAAGTACATAAAATTTTATTTAAAAAAAAAAAATGAAAGCATATTGAAGAAAAATTTATTTCACTTTCTTCTCCTATCTCATTAACCAAAAAACACAGTTCTCATTAAACAAAAAACACAGTTCTAAAAGAATAAAAAAATTTTCTTCCCCTTTCTCATTAACCAAACTACACAACCATACAACAAATCAAAATGTTTCAAGAAAAAAATCATAAAATCTCATTGGTAAACTTGGTGCCATTGCCGGTGGTGCAAAGCTCTTCGGAACTCAAAGATCAATGGCCAAGATCGTGTAAACCAATATGACAACGACGAATCCAACGACTTGTTGTCATTGTCATCATCGGTGGTCTCGATTATGTCGTGCAGTATCGTCGGACCTAGTGCGACTTGAGTATTTCATGAGAGAATAGTGTGTTGAGGAGTAAGATTGGGCTCACGAAGCATTAGAGAAAAGTTTTCAATGGTGCGGTGAACAACCGAGAGGTGGAATTGGCCGCAGAGATTTGTTGAAGAAAACCCTAAGGTTTGAGGATTCCATTGGAGTAGAGATTTAGAGCTGGATTAGGGTTTGAATTGTAAGAGAGGGAGAGAAGGGGTGGGGGGGTTGATTTAAGTTTGATGAGAGAGAGGCTAGGGTTTGAAAATATATTAGGGCAATTTTGTAATTAAAATTTTATTATCATGGGCAATTTTGTCAATTGGATAAATTATTATAACAATAAGTAATATAAGATTACTTCAATTTAGTACGGTAATGAGATTATGATGATGTGATATATTTTGTAATCTTAGATTATTGTAATCCTATAAACAATGAAGTGAACCAAACACATGAGTAATGTTCACATTACGGTAATGTGACATTGATGTGATGTACATCACGATAAACCAAACGCTCATTTGAAGTAATTTACCCTGTAAAGTGGCCAACAGTGACGGTGGAAGAGAGAACCTTCATCTAGCTATAAAAATTATGAACTAATATAGGCCACAAGAAGCCCAGCACCAATAGCAGACGAACTATAGATATTATAAAGGAACATAGGGTCAATGTGTCTTGCACTTTAAGAGTGAAGGAAAATGTCAAAATGCAAAAGATAACACCAAAAAGCCAGTCCATATTACCACAACAAGCTTGTGCAAGTAGTTACGAGCCAAAGATTCAACAAAAGAGAAAAAAAAAAAAAAAAGAAAGAAAGAAAGAAAGAAAGAAGACACTTGACTAACAAGAAGAAAAAAGAGAATGACCTCTTGCCTAAAGAGACACTCAGGCCCTGTTTGGTTTGTGGCAAGTGTGGATTTATTTTCTATTTTCATTTTCTATACTCAAATCTTATTCTCATTTTTTGTTCCTAACTCATTTTTTTGTTTGGCATCAATTTTTAGTTTTAGTCTTCCCTAACTTTTTTTTACAAACCCAACAGATACATACACAAAGGAAGCTTTTTGCAGTTATCCCACCCACTAGAAAACACTTCCCTCCTACAAACTAGTACAAGTCAGAGCAAATATGCCTAAAAATAAACACCACACAACCATGGATCCACCATTAGGTTTCACCAAACTCACCCCTTGACTCCTTAAATCCACCTTCAGATAGAAATACAGAGAGTATAGAAGAGCATACTCCCACCTCCATCACTACCACAGCTAATCAAAACCCACAACATCACCACTACCAAATCTGAAAACCATATACACACAGCCACCCAACAACCACCCAGAGAGAGTGGAGAAGAGAGAGAAAGAAACGGCCATAGCCATACCCAAACCCATGCCTAAATCAAAACCCAAACTAATCACCACACCTACACCCACACCCACCACCAAACCTACTATCACAGCTACAACTTGGATTCATCATCACCAAACTCAAAAGAAAAACTTAGGCCAATGTTAATCAAGCTAAAGAGAGAGAGAGAGAAAACAAATCCACAACTTGGATTCACCACCGCCAAATCCAATCGGTTTAGTGCCAAAAAAAAAAACCCAAATTGACCTAGCCAAAGAGAGAGAGAGAGAGAAAACAAATGATCTTGCCGAAGAGAGAGAGAGAGAGAGAACATTCTTGTCCAATAGAGAGAGAAATCATTTTCATGGATTTTGATTTTGATTTTGAGACCAAAGAGAAGGAAGAGGCGGAGAGCGTGGAGACTTGAGAGAGAGAGAGAGAGAGAGAGAGAGAGAGAGAGAGAGAGAGAGAGAGAGAGATCTGGTAATCTGTATATGTGGAGAGAAAGAGACATTAGTGGAGTGAAATACAGCTAAGTGTGGGGGCCACATATTCTGATTTATTACAAAAATGCCATTGTTCATTTTTGTTGAAAATGAAAACGCCTAAAAGTTATTTTCATCCATCTATCTGTATATATTAAGAGGATTCAGAAAGTTGTTTTCATCCATCTATCTGTATATATTAAGAGGATTCAGAAAGTTAGTTATTGTTTTTTTTTTTTTTTTTTCTGTCAAAAGTACCCCTAAATTAATTAACCAACAACTTAAAAATGGGGTTAAAATAGTAATTTGGCAAAAGAAAGTTAGTTATTGCTTTTTTTACTGTCAAAAATACCCCTACCTAAAACTCAAAAATGGGGTTAAAATAGTAAATTGACAAAAATAATAAACTCTTACTTCTAAGTTGAAATGCCTTCATGCTTCTAATAAACTCCTACTTTTACGTTGATTTAAATTCCTACTTCTACTCACTAACTCCCTACAAAATAGGATTACTCTTTTTTTAGTTTTAAAACTCCTCCAATCTACAAAATTCACCCCACGTATTTTTTTTTTTTTTTTTTTACTTCATCACGATGTATTTGTTTCTTCTGTCCTCCTTTTTTTTCAATTTTTTTTAAAAAAAATTTAATTACAACCTTAGGTTTTTTTTTTTTTTTTTTTTTTTTTGTGATTGGAAAAAGTAGAAATCTCAAATTATAATAAATGCAAATTATTAATCTTTATCCAAAAAAATCGAAAAGCCACGCGCGTGCTCAGAGGCTAGTTTTTTGTATTCAAATACACTTTTTTTGGGTTTTGAAAAGGAAAACTAATACAAATTTGCAAGCCAAACAAATTTTTTATAGTGAGTCCCACAAAAAACTGAAAATGAATACAGAAAACAACACTTTTTTCTTCAAACCAAGGGCCTCAGGAATAGATCCACGACTAGATAGGGAGGCTATGGCCCCTTGCAAATTTTCTAAAGTGTTTGTTCAAAAATATTTTTACTTTGGCCCTCCAAAATTTAAAATCAACCCTAAAATTTAAAGTTGACCCCAAAAAACTCAAAAATTAAAGTGATCACCTAGTTCATATCTATAGCTTTTTTTTTTTTTTTTTTTTTTTTTTTTTTTTGGTGTTGTTGTTGTTGAGAAGAAGTCCATATCTATAGCTAGTGTTTCCTTTCCAAAACAAAATAAAAATAAAATTATATGTTTTCTAACGAAAAAAAATCTCTTATAAAAAATCTTTGCTAGAAAGTCTCTAGTTAGTAAGTACACGTAAGTTACGCGTATGTCAATAAAATTCAATAAAACTCCCATCTTGTGTCTCCTTTCCAATCATATTAAATGTGTTTGTCTCAGACCAAAAGTACATACGCATGTTATTAGTAATGCTTATCATTTAGCCAGATAAAAAATATGAAGGATAAATATTAAGAGTCCAAGAAAATATAGGCCCGTTTGGTACATGTGTTTAAAAATTGAAAATTGTTGTTTAAAATTTTTTGTGGAAATACGTGTGGGTGAAAAAGTGTGTAGAAATTTTAGCTATCCTTTTCCTGTCTTAAGAGCATCGTCATTGGTGGTGCCAAAATTTTAGCTTTTCGCACCACAAAAAGTTACTTTATCTATTTTGTTGAATTCTCATCACGCCGTAGAACCTAGGGGACAGGGAACCTTAAAATTTTAATGAAGGCGCGTCTCGAATGCCGAAGCATCAGGAGCGTGCCTTGGGCAATTAAAAAGGCGTCTTCGCAGTCAGAGGTCGTATACAATGAGCACAGAGCAACTACAGTGACATCAAAATCCTCCTTTCTCCTCGAGGAGCCAGAAAGAAGAATTTCGAGGGGTTATTGTAGGGGTGATAGGCTCAAGAATGCATACCTACATATATATTGGGCCAGGGGCTAGGGGCCCAATTCGAGGACATGAATAGTCCGAGGACGGGTAAACACCTTCCTAAAAACCTGTGTTGGTAAGTAAAAAGGTGAGGTCTGATTATAACCATCCGAGAAGGTTGTCTGAGGAGGAGTACTTCCTCGGTAGGGCAAAGCCGAGGTCAGAAAGTGTGGTCTGACACCAGGGGTAACGGTCTGGATGACTCCACTAATGTGGATAAGTATCCAGAAAGAATAGGACAGAAGGAGGCCATGAAATATCTCAAGGGAAAGCAGTTACCACCACATTAAATACTCTACAACTAACTTTCTAGCTGCATTAATGTGGAGAAGACCCTTGAGCAGTGTTTCATTAGCTGCCCTAACGCACAGAGGGCCTGAGAGGGTGTCCGATGGGACAAGCACTCAAGTAGAAGCTTGGATGATCAATAAGTGGAGGGTCAAGATTGTCTAAAGAGAACTATATAATGGAAAAGATCCTCCATGGAGAAAGGATCGAGAAGTTGAGAGAAAAACACTGTAGTAATCAAAAACTGAACTTGTAATCAAATTTGAGAATTAATTTATAAGAACTAATCTCCTCGGACTGTGCCGAGTACGATTTTCTTTAGTTTAAACTTGTCTTTCTTCATTCTCTTGTCATCAAAATCTACTTTACTTGTCTGATTCACTAAAAGCCTAGTTTTCGAACCCACTCTCTACGAATTCATTGTTTTAGGCTTTTTGGGCCTAAGTCTATTCACCTTTTGGGCTAGAGACTCAAATCTGGTCCTTACAATTTCTTTTATTAAAAACCCCCTAGAAAACTAGGTTAAATTCTTTGATTGTAATGCACTTCTCTCCCAAAAAATAATACTGTCATAAAAATTAAAAACTCCTTCAATTCTAAAAAAATTCAAAAATTTCAAACATTTGTTGTCTTAAAAAATTTTAGACTCATTGACCTATACTATACTCCAGCATTTCCGTGTGCCTCTTGTATTTATTTATTTATTTATTTCATATATATATATTTCTAGTTTCAGATTGAGATTTTTTCTTTCTTTCTTTAAAATTGAGGAATTAAATTTTTTTTTTTGTTTTTCTAGTTTTCTTTATATTGTTTTGACAATTTTTTATATATTTATTTATTTAAATGTTGACGTGACTTTTTAATGCCAATTAAATTTTATTATTACCACTTTATCCAAGTCATGTTTAATTGTGCCAGTTGTGCTAATCATTAGCACATAAGTAGTTTATTGTAAAATGATAAGGACCAAAATAAAAATTTGTTGAAAAAAACTTATGAACCAAAAGTGAAAATATATACTCCAAAATATAAGGACAAAAAAGGGTGTTTTTGCCTAAAATTATTATACACATTCTACCTTGTATATAACCTTATACCCAAGTTTCAAAAAGTTGAAATTACTATTTCAATTAAAAGTTTATTACCATAAAAGTTTGAAATGAAATTATAATTATTTTATTTGTTATTTAAAAAAAAAAATCAGTTATACATGATAAATTGTAAAGTTTATTTATTTATTTTTATATCAATAACTTGACGTATTGATTTTTTTTAGTAGTTATAAAAAAAAAGTTGTTTTATTAATACATAAGGTTGCACCAAATCTCCATATTTATGAGTCCAAATCTTCTGTTTCACTCTCTTTGCTCCACTTTATGCTCCACAAATAAAAACTTGCCATAAGCCCACCAATTTAATTAGATTTTAACTTTATGTTTTTTTTTTTCATCTACCCAGAAAAATAAAAAAACCCAAAACGTCCCCTATTACCATCAATCCTCCACCACCACCACCTACCTTTGCCGGCGTAAACTACATTGCCAATCACCACCATCCACCACCACCAGGCCCACATGAACCACGCCACCTGATTCAACAAACCCAAACATTTCTCTTAACACTCTGTTAACTCCTCTCTCTTTTGTGCCTCACTATTTCTTCCAGATTTGCATCTTTGTGAACCATAACAAGCCAAAAATAATTCGTTGATTTGAAGTAAAAGTCACAAACATGCTTACTGTTGTAATTAAAAAGATAAGAATGAAAAAAGAAAAAGAGTCAGTGCCTTAAAGATTGAAGAGGAAGCTAAAGAAACATAACGATTGAAGAGAACCTTTTGATTTGAGCCTTCGATCTCCTCTGTCATGGGTGGCCGTTGATGTCACCGACGATCTATTCCTAGTGGCACCGGCGAAGGTTGCTGGCAATGGCTGGTGGTGGTGGTTGGAATTGTTTGGGTTTTTTTTTTTTTTTTAATATTTATTTTAGAAAAAAAAAAGTAAGAAAAGGCTGAAAATTATATTTGAATTAAATAGGTGTGCATGTGGCATGTTTTTATTGGTGGAGAATAGAGTGGAGTAGGAAAAATGGGACAGAAGATTTGGACTCCATATTTATTGATTCTTTTTGCTCCATTTTTTATTAATATGTTATATCATTGGCCAATAATGTAGAAAAACACAGTATTTCTTCTGTCCAAACTACATAATCAATATTATAGTTTTAGACGGCGTCAGGCAAAAGCTGTAAACCTACTGCTACAGGCAATATTGTTGTAGGCTGTGTGGGTGGCTTCGGCCTTTGGCTATGTTGTTTAGCAGTTTTAGATTTTTTTTTTTTTTAAGTTTCTTTGACTTTGATGTGTACTGCTGGGTAAGGACAAAGTTATTTTGTTTAAAATTTTTCAAAGGGCCAGGTTGTTTGTTTTGAATAAATCGGTTGATTGGATTTAATTTATATATATATATATATATATATTTTTTTTTTGCTATTGGTAATTTTTGTTGATGGGCTAATTTTTCTGGGCTTGTAAATTTTTTATAAATTTTAGATCTATAAAATTTTTTTATAGCCTTTAAAAGAAGGAAAATGCTAAAGTTATAAAAGTTTTTATAAATTGCTAATGTGGTTAGTGGTTATTTATTTTTTATTTCTGATAACATGGTTAGTGGTTATTGTTATGAAAGAAAGTGATGAAGTAGTGATCCTAGATGTAAACTAATAAGAATTTGCTTTTTTTTTTTTTTTTTTTTAAGAATTAATGATAATGTTATGGGGGGAAAATGTAATTTTATAGAAAAAAATTGCTATATAAAAAATTGCTATACAAAATTGCTAAAACTAATACCTATATATATTAATAATTTTTTCTAAATAAAATTAGGGGGTGCAAGGGTGGCTTCGTCCCTGTTCGGTTGAGAAGTTATGGTGGATTGTAGAACTCTCTCTTAACAAAACTGCATCATCTATTTCATTTTACACAACAGAGATAAGTTGGTCTCTTTACTATCCCTTCTTTGCCATTGCAAATATCATGCCCCAAACCCAAAAGGGTCCAAAGTATGAGAAATTTAACCCAAAGGTACCTATAGATTTTTCCTTTTTGGCAATTCAATCCAAATAATTCATGCCAAGTACCAACATCAAGAATTTTCATAATAATTTCATTAAGGATGCTCCCAAAGTAAGTTAGAGGTCTATGCAATAATTACAAGGACCATTGGCCACAAAAGAATGGAGGCTTGAATAATTATAAATACACATCAAACTTGCCCCATTAGGGATAAAATTCATCACCATTATTAGTTACAAAAGAGTGTATCAAGCTTCCTCTAGGATGTACAACACCTAAGGATCATCATTATAAAAGATCAGCCTCCATTAGTAGTCTGTCTAACTACTACTAGCCACAAAACTTGTCTCAAAAGGATCGTTTTCTACTCTGAAAAGATTTGTGAAAGAATGGAATGAGACAAAGCCCAGTAAGTAGCACAATTAATGGGAGTAAGGGAAATACAAGTTTCATGATTATGTGCATATTACAACATGAAACAATTTGAGAATTTCTAGCTGACAACTGTAAAATTATTTTCATTGATAAAATGATAAGAATGATTAAACAATGCCACCCAAAGCTTCTCAAAAATGATCACCATGAAACTACATAATATATATACTGTGAGTATAACAACATTGTTCCAAAGACAGAAATATCACAAAGACATTATATCGCCATAGAGACAAGTCTGAAGTCACAAACCACTAGCATGATATGTACCCCTTTCGGCATGTGGTCTATTAGCCCTATAGGCAGCAACCTCACCCATAGCCTCAAGAATTTACCTCCCCCCCCCCCCCATGGGCAACAGGGGAGAACGCACCATATAGTACCTCTTTTGCATGTGGTCTTTTGTCCCTACCTGGTCGCACCCACACACTCAAGGATTTACCTCTTCCCCCACGGGCAGCAAGGAAGGACGCGTTACACAGTACCCCTTTGCATGTGGTCTTTTGGCCTTATGGGCAGTAGCCTCACCCACACACTCAAGGATTTACTTGCGTTATGCAAAGTGAAAGGCTTTAACCTAACTTGTCGTCACAAAGACGGGGTAATCACCAATATTGTGGTACCATGCAAAATCACATCAGGAGCTCACAAATTAAATGTATTCGAAATACACAATTTACTTTCCAAGTAGTTTCATAAAATTGTCCAATAACCAAGACATCCATAAAATTATCAAGGTCCTTAAGATTATCCATTGCATTTTCTATCAATTTCCCAAAAATTACTAGCCAAGGTAAAAGCATCCTTTGAAATTGCAACAAGACAATAATTTCATGAAATCCCTTATCAAAGATGCTCATATTTACATGTCAACAATTCATGTATTTCCCCATAGGCAATACCAAATATGATGCACTTTTCATTAATAGTTATATATGTTAAGGCTACAACACAATAGGTTTTTTAGGAAAATTTAGTTTCCATAAATAGTTTCCCCAAAATGTGTTTAACCCCCAAAAACAAAGCTCTATGCAACATGGTTATTTTTCAAAAATCCCATTAAAAGCTACTTACCTTGCAACCCATAAAAAGCCTAGTTACAAAACTCCAAAGGAGATTAACTCGAACCTAAACAATACCAAGCAACCTATCACAATAAGCATAAGGCTTGACATTGCATCTAGTTACGAATTAGAGATTGCTAAATAAGTAATTAATTAGGAAAGCCTAAGTATTTAACCTCACAAGCAATGTATCCCACTTCCAAAGTTACCCAACAATTTAATTCACAAGGCATAGACTCCAATTTATAAAATTAACCCATTCAAGATCATCTCCCTAATACTAAAATCTTAACAATTTATAAGTAGTTCCTATAAGATTTACACAACATCATCAAGAGACCCATGAAACCAAAATCACAATATCCTCCAACACAAACAATTAAATCTTTAACTAGCTCCAAATAAACTCAATTGTAATAGACCTTAGATAGCCACCATTTGTAAAACCATAAACCTGCTCACCAAAATAAATCCACCAAGTTAAAACCCATATGCATAATTACAAGAATATCACCCAAGAAGTTCATAAATCACATGAATATCATTATCAAAACTTAGATTAGAATAACCCTAAGCAAAAGTATAAAACCCACCAAAATGATTATGAATTTTTACCTTAAATAAAAGAGATGAAGATGCTTAGAGGCTCTTAAGGAGTGATCTTGCCAGAAAAATGATGGTGGAGATGGTGGCGAAGAGTGTGTACTGGTGGGAGAGTGAGGGGGTGTGAGAAAGGAGTGTGGTGTTTAAGTGAAAAGAAAAGAAAGAAAACAAGGTAAGAGGAAGAGAGATAGTCGGCCAAAGAGGGAGATATTTTGAGAGAAAAGAGTGGTGGGGAATAGTTGGGGTAGGTGGGGGTCATGTGTATCCAAAATTTGACCATACTTTTTATTTATTTATTTATTTTTTAATTTTTTTAAAGGTGCTGGGATGTTACAGCAAACCTAAATCTAACCTAACAAACAAAAAATCTTCAGTCCCTCCCTCGGTGATGTCTCAACCTAGGTGTAAGCATGTTCTTGACAATGTTGTAAACGAACATCTTGAGTCAACTTCTCCTTAATCCGATTCAGATACATTTCCAAATCTTGGAACTCCATTATCATTGACCCTTTTTTCATTACTGCACACTTCAACAATAGTGACAATGGTGGTTGTCTGCTATTTATGCCATTAAGGCTGTGTTTGTTTCGGGTGTAATTGGATTTGGGAAAATATTTTACACCCTATGCGTGTTTGGTTGCACATGTAAAATACAGTCCAATTGAAAATCTTTTCATTTGACCGTAAAATAAGGCCCCTTGACCTGTAAAATATTTTACACATTAGTTTTACCTTTAATCCGTTTTCCAGACTCATACACCCGAAGAGAGAGAGAGAGAGAGAGAGAGAGAGAGAGAGAGAGAGCTAGAAGGGAAAGTGAAGAAGATAACCCAACTTACCTTCGTCGGTCAAATCACGCCATAGGTTCATGCCTTAACCTTACCGGACCATCGTCGTCTTTGCTACAGATCTACATCATCGGTCAAGGAAGCTCTTTCTCTTCTCTTTTCCTCTCTCTTTCCCTCTGAACAACCAAGGCCAAAAAGCTAACACGATCTCCGATCTACAAATTGATCTTGACATCGTCACCTTCTTCAGACCCACTTGCCGATCTCGCCTCCTTCAGACCCACCCACTAATCTATGGTCCTTTACCTCTCCTTTTCTCTCAATCTATCTCTCTCTCTCCCTCTCTCACGATTGGTGCTTATTTTTGAGAAAGATTGAATTTTTTTTTGTTATGTTTTTTATTGATTTGGTTTATATATTCAGAGTTCCTATTATAATATTTGTTTGGAAGCTGAGAAAATGTGAGAGAATGTGTTTTCTAGAGGATTTTTAGGAACACAACCAAACACCTTAAAATATTTTCCAAAGTATTTTTTGTGATGTGACCAAACACTTGAAAATATTTTACACTCTGAAATCATTTTACATTGAGCCAAACACAACCTAACATACCCTCATTTATCTTGCAAAGAATTGTGTATGGTTGTTTGTAGTAACGATAGCAGCACATTGACCCAAATTTCTAGGATTTAAATCCCCTTTTTTAATAACTACAGTATAGTTGACTACTATATAGGCATGTTCTGCCTTGCTAATTATGAGAAAGATCTTAATCACATCCTATATTTGTGAAACCCTAGCGTTGGAAGGTTTAAGAAGCTTCTAGGTACGTGCCTTGCTGACAATACTGACAGTTCTATCAGTCTCGCTTATGGACGTACATATCATTCTCAAAAACTTCAAGATTCTTAGACTTTGGAGTCATCAAAGAGGGCTAAGGTTGAGGCTGAGATTTACAGGTTGGAGTCTTTAAGAGGGTACAAACCCAACAGTGGATATATTCATTCTATTAGATCACCCTGTATATTTTGGAATGGAGCTCTGCACACTACAACATTTACAATACACAACCATGTCCGACACCATTTCATTTTGTCCTTTGACGTCAATGATGAGAGCTTCCGCGGAATAAGGATGCCTTCTAATTATTTAGAAAGAATCCTTCTATAATTTTTTCAAATTGCAGTGTTCAAGGGATCGTTGGCTTTTATTGTTTTCTCTTTTGATCTCAACAATGTAAGTAATGCGGGTTGTTTATGCCACATATGGGTTATGACGAAGTATGGTGTGGCCCAATCTTGGACTAGAAAATATGTGGTAACAATGCATTGGGTTCACGATTTCTATGGTTGCACTGACAGTGGTAAACTTCTAATTAAGAATAGTTGGATATATTTCAACAATTTACGGTTTTGAACCTTCCTTTGTGAAAGACTATTGGATATACTGGCTAATCAGTGAACACGATGTTTTTGAACTATCAGCCATTTGTGTATACCAAGACAATAGAATTCACATAGTTCCTTTTCGAACATAGTTCGTTCTTATAGTTTTTTTTATTTCAGCCCTGAACATATCCTGGAAAATTCATAAAGTGCTCTAGAGAATTCAGCCTTAAAACTCTCATAGAAGCGGCCCACTTCACACTCATATAGGTGACTTTTATTAAGAATATTCTGCTATACCTCACTTGGATTTCAAAGATATAAGAATCATTAAAAGCAAAGCTTACAAGCATCACTATTTCATCATAGGAATGGGTGGGAGATGTTATCTCCATAGTGATAAAAACTAGTCTCTACAATTTTGTTGTCCCTTTGAAAACCTAAATCTTGGGATCTCTAGTCAACTAGGTGGGGTTACCATCATGGAAACTTTAGATCATAGGCTTTAACCCATTCCCCTTGATGAACACGCAGTTTATTTGCTCTCCACTCAAACAATTAATTAGGATCCATTTTATAATCTGGAAGTACTTCTATTTAAGAGCAACTGGCTCATGGTAATATGTGTTTGATGAATATGTCGAGATTAACCATAACTCTGTACCTACCAACATATACAAATAGGAGGCCCGAGTATCCAACAATGCATGTTTGTTTAGATTTATAAGACTTTCCAAAAATACATTTGCTCTTTGCAAAAGGTGTTCTCACTAGACTGTCATCACATATCTCATGTGATTTAGACAAGACAAGTCCATTAGACGTATTAGAAATTTTCATTTCTTGTATCACATCTACAACACTTACACGAGCATATCCCACAATGACATAGCCTCTAAATTTCACATCACATACTAGTTGCATTAAATCTAAACTCATTTGACATCATTTCATTGTCAAATTTCTCATGTCATTGCATTGAAACTTGCTTCAATCTATACAAAGATTTAACAAGTCTACACACTTTGTTTCCTTGCATAGGAACCATAAACCCCTTTGGTTTATTGTGTATCAAGAAAACTCGCATCTTCCTTTTTTTGTAGCCTTCTAAATCAAGTCTCACCTTGTAACAGTCAATAATTCCATCAACTCTCAAACTCCCAAGTGGTTAATCCACCAATTACCATACATAGATTTCTAAGATGGATTTATTGCACTATTGACATGCACTATTGACAATCTCTTTTCCAAGAAGGCACCTCAGGATATTGCTTCTTTGAAGCTTTAAGTTCATCTTGTAACAAATAAATTAGAAAATCTAGACCAAACGAATATGACGTTCATCCTTTTACTATGCTTTGGCTCAACCTCTTTTCCATCAACTCCTGATCATGAGAGATACTAAACGTAGACTCAAACTTTCTTTTAAGAAAGTTATACACTTGAAATATATTCTAATTAATTTTAATGCATATTAGAATAACAGATTCATAAATTAGAAACCACTATGCACTACTATTATGACCATAACCAATAAAAAACACAAGCAGTAGCTCTAGGTCCCATCTATATCCTTTTGGAATAGTACCACCACCTTCACTAGACACCCCCACATTTAAAGAATTTATAGTAAGGCAATCACCCTTTCCATAATTCACAATGTGTCTTAGTGGTTTGTCTTTAGAGGCAACTCATAGAGAATATAATTAATGGAAAAAATAGCTTTCCCTCACAAGTTCTATGGTAATCAAGAACTTATCGCATTCATTGAGTTATTTCTCAACTTCATCCATATTCTATATATATAGTAAATGTAGTAAATTTGAATACAATGGTGCCTTATTTTTAAATCTATGTTTTGCTTCATATTTTAGATTATTTTTGCTGAGATGCTTCATATTTTAGATGGTTCTGATATGAAATATTTTTGGTAGTAAATTCGAATACAAGGGTGCCTTACTTTTAAGTCTGTGTTTTGCTTCATATTTTGAAATGGTTCTGAAATGAAATATTTTTGCTATTGTGATATGCCATGTGTCATTCTCTAACCTTCCAATAAACAAAGCTTTAAACGTATGTATATCCATTTAAATTTAAAATTTTGATGATTTATTTAATTTTTATTATTTGTTTTTGTAAGTGAACAAAAATCTATTACCAATCCCAAATGGATAGAGAGTTGATATGAAATTGCGCAATACAACTAATTTAAAGAAAATGGGTTTCCGAGGTCAATTTTTGTATACTTTAATGGTTTAGTTTGAAGTCTATTGGAAAAACAAGTAATTTATAAGGAAGAAGAAGATTTCAATGTTTAATTCTTCCTCGGGTTAGTCCAAGGATCTCTAGTTCATATAATGTTCATGTCTCGGTTACAGAGTAATGATACACCGAGTATATTTCTCTTTAAAGTTTTTCCGTCTCATAATCTAGAGGTGTGCCATTTCCTTATATAGCTATCTAAATTGCATCCTAGCCCTCCACCTGTACAGCCATTGAATGCAAAGGTGATGGGTACTTTACCTTGATATTTCCCTTCTTCTTTGCTTGCACATTTCTACCTCCTTCCTTAGTATTTTGTCTTTTGGTCCAAGTGGCCTGCTCAAAGCATCCCGAGGAATGCTCGCTCTTCGGGCTCTTCGTGCGGTCGTCCTCTTCGACTTCAATTCTCAGGCTTTGATCTATGTATTGGGTCAGAACTAATAAGGGAATGGGCCCTTCCATCTCCTCGAGTTGGGCCTACAGGGTACTATTTTGTGCTCGAATCTTACCCCTCCCACAGTTTCGTTTCAACAATAAATCATTTTATTCACGGAACCACTTAGATTTAGGCGTGTAAATGCCAAGCTAACTGTGTAAATGCCAAGAAAAATATCTAATAGCCAATGTGTAAAACTCACAAGAGCAAAAGGTGTTGGCGGATGGTCTAATGTCAAGAAAGCAAATTAGCATGTAAGTTCGAGAGAGAGAGAGAAATTTTGTGTGTGGGAAAACTATGAATAGAATGGGACAGAGAGTAACAAATTTATAGTAAGAAGATGAGAATAAGAAGAGCCAAAATGAAGGAAGATAAATAGATAGTAATAAGAGCCAAAATGAATAGTAATATTAAGGTAAAAAGAAGTGGGAAGATGAAAATGTAAAATGCAGGGAGAAAAGTTAGAAAAAGTATAACAATAAGTGGAATTAATAATATAAAAAGAGAGTTAAAACTTAAAAATAAGAGAGAGATAATATTTTCATTGTTAAATAATGGAGTTTTTAATTTCCCCCTATCTCTTCAGAAAAAATGTGATTATTCTATTTTAATAGACTCAATTTTGAAATTATTAATTTTATCAAAAAAAAATTTGAAATTATTAATAATAGATCTCATAATCCTATTTTAATTATCAATTAGTGGATCACTTGATGAATTAGAAAAGGCTAACCAATAACAAAAGTGACAACCTGGCCAAAATTGAGTCTATTAAAATAGATTCAAAATATTTGACTCTATTATATTGACCAAATTTTCTTCATTCATCAAACCCATACGCCATTGCACATATAAAATGGCAGTCACACCATTGTCTCTATATTTATCTATTACTCATAGATTAAATACCATAGAACTACTGCCATTACAATCTTGCACTGAAGTCAGAGGTCAAAACCTCATGAACATTTCATATATCACACCTGATATTGGCATGATTGCAGGGTCAAACGTGATGAAAACAAGCAATGTAAATTGTAAAAACCTTGCAAGATTAAATACCATTATATCAAGATGATCAAAATTATCAAAATCTCTAACCGTACTTGGCAATTGATAGTACAGGTTCACAAAAGAATACTACTAAAACTATTCAATTAGATTGCATCGCAAAGAAACCGTTAACACCAGTAACCGGAGGACCAATTACATGCCAACAAAAAACCGTTGACCCATTATCAAAAAATCAAAGAATTAACAATGGAACACAACGGTTGATAAAAACCGATAAAAACCAACAGGCACGTTTCACAAAACAATAAAACACAACAGTTGCGTCGGACTCAAGATTAATCAGTGTTGCTCAAGAATTACACCGATACACGCAAAGATAAAAGAAACAAGATAACTACACACGAAATTCCTTTCACAATCATCACAAAAATAAATTAAGAAAAACGAAATCTGCTTTAAATTTGTTAGATATATTTCAAAATTTTACTTTTGTGATAAAGCAAAAAGAACAACATAAAGATCTAATTATAAGGAAAAAAAAAAAAAACACAAATAGATGTGATAGGCAAAACCAATAAATAGATACTTTATATATAAGAAGAAATCTGCAAAAATGATTAAAAACTCACAGACTAAATGCATGAAGGATGAATGATATAGATCAAGTCTTGTGTTTGACACAATCTCCTTAAAGTAGATTTCGCCTCTCACATAATCTGTGATGTTTTGAGACTCAAAGATGTCTGTGTCACTTTTGAGAAACTCTCCCAGAGAAAAAATATTTTGTGTATTAGCATTTGAGTCGAAGAGAGAGAAAGAGAGATAGATTAGTTCGGAGAGCACGGACCTTGAGTGCTTCTTCTCCGTGTTATAGATCATTTCATTCTTTGAGGCAGACGTACGTGAGTCTCAAAGTATCATAGATTGTGTGAGAGGCGAAATTTGCTTTAAGGATATTGTGTCAAACACAAGACTTGATCTGTATCATTCATCCTTCATGCATTTAGTCTTTGAGTTTTTAATTATTTTGCAGACTTTTTCTCATATATACCGTATTTATTTATTGGTTTTTCAATTACATCTATTTGTGTTTTTTTTTTTTTTTTTTTTTGCTTATAATTAGATCTGTATGTTGTTCTTTTTTGCTTTATCACAAAAGTAAATTGTTGAACATTCTTTCAACTGAAGATGCTACTTGGGTGGGTTTCACAGTTAATTCAATGGAGAGCTTGGTTTTACTTGATGAGAGTAAGTATATGTGTCATCTGAATACCAAGATTAGTTTGTTGAAGTTTCTTTTTAGGCGGGTATTTTGGTGAAGTTCATATTGAACTATTTGTGGAATCAAATATGCAATTTGAGAATCAAAACAAGCTCTTATTATGTTCGCTCTTTTTTTCCCTCTTATTGTTGGCCACATGAACATTAGAGAAATTAATTTATTAAGCAGAAAAAAATCATAATGAAGATTGTGGTTATCATGTCCCAACTGATATTTGTTTTGTGTCAATAAAATTGTGCACATCCTCAAAGATGGAAATGTCATGGTGTTGTATACATGCTTAGCGAACGTAATATTATCACATTTGATTGCCCTTGTGACAACATGAACAATTTGATGAGGTTAGTCTCTTTGCCTTCAGCCCCCACCCAGAAAAAAAGGGCTGAATTTCTGCAATCTGTCCAGGGTGCATAAATATTTCACTATATCAAATAGAAGGCTTTGATTCTTTACACACATATTTAATTGATTTTATGTCTTCTTTTTGTATGTAATTTTTAACTACTTTAAAATGTCAGAGTTTGAGGAAAATCAAGTAATTATTGAATTATATGATTTTTTATGGCATAAGACTGCTGGGCTAGTGGGTGAGATCATTGATAAGTGGGCTGGTGAAATAGACAACTCGGTATGCTTGATTACTCTTTACTTTTTGTATACAGCAAAGTCCAATTCAAATTTTTGACTGAGTCCTATGATTTTTCAATGCCAATGTTCTTTTATTTCTTTTTAAGAGTATTAAGTCTATTACTCTAATATAATTACATACCTTGTTTAGTTGTAGTGTATAGTGAATAGCCAAAAGCAGTGTAAATTTTCAGTATCAAACCTATTTTCAGTATCAAACCTTTAAAGGCAAAGACTGGTTTACTTAGAAGATAAGGGCTGAGAGTGGTTTACTCAGAAGTAAAAGTATTCTTTTAGTGTGATATTTGTTTTGTGAGAAAGTGTTAATTAAGAGTCCGACATTTTTTTTCTTTTGATACAAGATAAAATTTCTACTATAGCCTAATCTAAGTGTATATGTGTGTGAAACTTCCTCCTAAACACTTGAACCCCAGTTCTTGCCCCCCACACCCCACAAGCATTGGAAAGTGAAAGAAGATGCTATACTTCTTCCTTCATAAATGCCATAATCTATCTATATAGTTTTAAACATTGAATATTTAGGCTACTAAGGCTAGTTTTTATTTTTGTAGCTTAGCTTTGTTAGTTCAATGTTGGATTTTTTCCTCGACCTAGATGTTCAGGGCTCTTTGTTAAATGTTGGGTTTGTTAATTTGATTAATTACTCCCTTAAATAAAAAGAAGTAATGCATGTATGAAGCCTTTCTATTAAAAAACCATCATAACCACTCCTTCCCATTTTCTCTTTTCAAAATATGGAACAATTAACTCCTCTCTCTTATTTTTATTTTTATTTTTTCCACATTATGGGACCATGTACTTGGCAAAAGTTGACCATTACTTCTTGGTTTGGAGTTATTTTCATTTAACCAACCACATAAAGTGATAATTTATGTATAGTTATGTATAGTTTTAGTTGCATGACTTTTTAAATGAATTATGTGACTCATTTAAATAATATGCATGGATAGTTTTATAAACCACAATGTAGTAGGATGGAAGAGATAGCTCCAACCTAGCTTGGATCTAAATTTTGTACTTTTCAGGTTTAAAGAATTTCGGCGTCCAAAATTCGGCTCATCATAGTCATCTAAACTCAGATAAGTTTTCATGAAAGAACAATGTAATATGTTTCATTTAACATATCTGGACGGCACAATATTGTCCCCCAGAGCAATGCTCTATTCTCTTAAAGTTCCCACAAACAAGAAGGTTACAACTAGTTTTAACAACTTCTCTTCTTTCTCTAGTTGTATTACTGATACAATTTATCTTCCTCGGCAGATAATGTTTCTTCAGGCGAGCTACTAGAATTTGTTTGATCTCAAGTACACCCAAAGACCATAGCAGACATAGTGAGGACCCTTTCTAAGCCTTTGGTTGGCTGCAAATTGATGGACAAGCTTCTAGCATTTATTTGATCTCAAGTACATTTAGACACCTTGGCAGACACAGTGACTGGACCCTTTTGAAACCTTTGGTTGGCTGCAAATTGATGAATTACATCTTGAATTCCCTCAAATGCGACTAGGAACTCTGCTGCATCAGTTTGGCTCAACACCTTCTTCACCACCAACTCAAGTGCCTTGAACCTATCATGTAATATACATATTTAACTGTAAAGATACTGCCACATTTAACGTAGTCGTATAAATTAACCATGAGTGGATACAAAATGTGGAAAACAGAAAAACAAAGAAAGAAGCCTAATATAGCAGAGATGTAAAATGGTGTCTTTCACATACATTTTACTTGACCAGATACTTTAGTGACATAACTTGCACATATCAAGTAGTTGTTATAGCTACATTATCAGTAATACTAATATATACATTAGCAAAGGGTTGGGGACATGGACCTGAGGTTTTGGGCCTTAATGATGACATGTTCGATCTTCTTGAACTCAGAGTGAATACATCCCAAGGCAGAACCACTTGATGAGTTGTTAATTGGGTTGAAGGGAATGTGTAGGATACACGTAGCTTGAATCTCAGCCATTTCCTCATCGAGTATTGCCTCCTCAATGCGCATCTCATGTATAAGCTGGGATAGGAGTTGTTTATTTCCCATTGAGTCTGATTCTGATAAGTAGGAGGTCAATGATAATGATGAACAGGCCAGGCCACGGACAAGGTTCAGCATGGCTGAGGGCCGCCAATCGCCAAGCCAAGTTAGGGAGGCCAACTCCTGGGGTGGCCATTTCGGCATGAGGAGTCGAGCAACATCTTTAAGCTGGGTAGGTACCATGGCTCGGCAGTAATGGGCATGGAACCTATTAAGTTGTTCTTCAATTAGCTCCTCAAGTTCCCACCTCACCTTGAGCTGCTTCTCTAGCTTTGCTGCTCTGTTCTTCTGCTCTTGCCTCCACAGACTTTGGTTCTCCGAGAGGAACTCCTCACCTGATAATCACATTAATGGTCAGCATCAAAGGAAATTGGTTGGGCCCAGCCTAACATAAAAGAATCCCTTTCCATACAAGAGAAGGTAATTTTAACCATCTAAGTTACTAAATTACTTTAAGGACATACAACTTTTCATTGATGATAGGCCTGTGACCTTAAATCTAATGGATCCTTACTGATAGGCTTGAAGGACCCAGTTTGATTCTTCAAAGAGAAACTCTCTCAATTAATATTAAGAAATCAATCACATTTCATAAATAATTTAAAAGCATTGGGGCTCAAAGGCATGATTAGTCTCAATCTTTGAAATTAAGGTACCCAAATATTGATTTAACCTGATGTTCCACAGTATTTTGATTGTACTCTGAGCACCATTTCTGATCACAATTCTAAAAGTGCATGCTATTTCACAAGGTAAAACACATTTATTCAAGGCTTCAATAGCGTTAGTCTGACCCTTTTTGTATTATCAGACAAGAGATGCTGCTGCACAGCAACTAGACACAACTGAACAAATTGACATATGTCTATCCTGTCCAACTAAATTTGCAATTAAACCTAATGAAAGAAATCTCAGACCACAGTTTGTCTTATTAGATACATGCTTGAAGCAAGTATAAGAATAAATGATCTGTTTGCATTGGGTATAATACTCATTTCATGAAATCCTTTAGACCTGAAGTTACTGGTTCTATTCGAAAAAAAAATGGCTTCCTTACATATCGTTTTCACCATTTATCTCTTAGGTTTCCTTCATCTTTTCCAAGACCCAGATAAGCTTAGTCAAATTCCCAAGTCAAAAAGTTCCAAATACCAAATTGCTTAACTAAAATGAACAAGTTACCACTACATGGCTTGTAGAGATCCACAAAGCTCTGAACAGCTTTCTGGGCTGTCTAGAAAAATTACCATATATGGCCAAGAAATTATACTGGTCTATATTTTCCAGCAAAAAGAATGAATCTTACTAATTTTCCCATACTGAAATTATAGAAAAGAATATGGGGCTTTTACCTCAAAAGAGTAATCTTCAAATATTCAAACTCGAGAATGAAAAATTTGGGACTTACCTCGTTTGGCTGTTTGATTCTTATGGAGGGCTAAGCACTGGAATTTCTCTGATATGCCATCAATTTCATCACCACATTCTTCTATAACGAATTTCCTTGCCATTCCTTCCTCTTCTTCTCTTTCTTCAGGTAATTCTAACACTTCATATTCACTCTCATCACCAATATCACTGGAAAATATTTCCCTCTGATTAGGAACATGAATGAAACATGTGATTCAAAAATCAAAGGGTTTGTTTTTCTCCTTTAATTTTCTTGGAAAACTATGGACCAAGGTTTATTAGAGTCAAAGCCCATTTGTCTACTTCTCATCAAGAAACGGATAAAGAAAACATGGGACTTCAAACTCATTTGGAATAGTTGAAATTTTGATATAAAAATCCCACATTTTCTTTGGTTTACACTAACAACTTTCTCAGAAACCAACCAGAGTAAAGCTAAGAACTTGCATAATTTAGTCTTCCTACAAGAAAAGAAAAGACAATTTGCATATCCCATATTTTCTTTTCTGTTCTTTCTCGAGAACCATGCAGGAAAAGTTTATTGCATGCATTGAAAGTTCATTCTAGCAAAAGGAATGACGAAGACACAATAGCAAAAGAAACACAACAAAAAAGAACAAACAAAAGTTGCAGTCTTTGAAGGAGTTGGAGCTTACAAGAGGGGTTGAGATGACGCTCTTTTCATTGTTTTCTTTCTTTTCTCTCAACTCTGGCAGTTTTTCTTAAAGTTTCTCTCTGTTCTTCTCGTCTGGGAAAGTGAACCATGAAAACAAGAAATGAAGAAAAAATTTCTCAAAGAGCGAGGTATTTATAGTTCATTATTATTATTATACTATTGAGGAGAGCCGGGTATTTTTTTTTTATTAGAAAAGAGTACTTATTTCAGTTAATTGTTTACAATTTTTAAAAACTTCAGTGTGTGTGTATATATATATATATTTAATTTGAGAGATGTCCGATTTATTTTTTAAACTAAATAATCCAATTAAAATAAGTTGTTTGATTTAATGAATTTAGACAATAATGAACGAGAAAATCTAGAGATAAAAAATTTGACATTTTCTATTGTGGCAGACCGTTAGAGGAAAGTAAAAAAATAATGTTAGTGAGAAGTTCAGATGAAAATTAGTAAAAGCTTACCAACTTAACTAGTGTGAAAAATATTTTCAGATGTTTTGTATATACATTACTTATAATGAATTTTGTAGAGGCCGAGTTTATCAATAATTAATTGAGAAAACTGAATACTACTCAATGCCCCAGACCCAATTGAATGACATTGAAAAGATAGTTTTCCGCTGAAAAGATAGTCTTTCGTTGGAAAACCTTCTGTAAAAATAGTTTTCCACATTTTTCAGTGTTTGACAAAAAAAAAAAAAAATGGTCAATGGAAAATTATATTTGGTCAACGGAAAACCCTAATAAAAATAAGGCTTATTTTCTATAGGTTGTTTTCCAAAATTTTTTTTTGGAAAACAATCTATCTCTCACGCGTTGCATCTCCTATAAATATTATCTTTGTCTGTAGCCGTAGGAAACATAATTTTTTAGCGCCTTCCCTCTCTCATGGTAAGATTTCTCACTTTTTATCTATTCCCTTTACTTTTTCTCTCCTCACACCCTCACTGTCACTAACTCTGGTCTCTTCTCTTCCCATAGATCTTTCTCTCTTCTCTCTTTTCTCTATGTTTCTTTTCTCCTCTGTAACACAATTCTCTGATTAGATTTTTTTTTCTTCACTGATCAGTCAATAGCTCAGACTTGCAAAGGAGAACAAATTTGCAGTGGTAATTATTTCATTTCTCTCTATCAAAATCCCAATTCTTTGCCTTGAATTTCAAGCTTGATTTTCTTTTTTCTCTAAAATTTTTTCGGTTTGATGGATTCAAGGTAGAAGTTACTTCTTTTCATACATAAAGTGCAAAAAAATAAAATAAAATAAAAGAAGAAGAAGAAGAAAGAATGAATGATGTAAAAGATGAAAATTTTAAACATAGTGCCTATATTGCTCTAAATTGCTGTTACATGGGACAATCTTTACCTTGGACTAATAATATTGTTATATAATGAATGATAATTGTTTAGGGGAATTGCATTTGTTGGCAAATTCTTTTTTTGTTGGAAGATACTTTATGCAGATACTATACAGTGATGATATATTATGCAGTACATTATGTAAATACATAATTTAGAGTAATATTGAAGACTTGTGGTTGACCATAGTAGACAATTAGTATACCAACAAAAAGAGTAAACAATTAAAAGTTATTGTTATTTATACTTATTGAAAATGTATTCTCCTGTCAAATATATATATATAGACAAATGGTTGATGTATATGTGTGTGTGTGCGCGTGAGTGAGCAAAATGAGCGGTAGAGATCATGAAAATTTGACAACTAATTAATTTTGATTGTATCTATTGTCAAAATTTTAGTATGAAAACCAAATTCATCCTTCTTTTTTTATTTATAATGATTACATTAGTTGGTTTACATAATATACATGTTTTAAATTATACAAGAAATATTTAAAAAAAATTGCATACCAAACACCAAAAAACAATCTCAAACTCATTTTCAAAGTCATTACCAAACACTGGAAAATGAGACAGTTTTCTAGAAAATGCTCTTTGAAAAATGAACTATTTTCCAGAAAACGTTAATGCTAAAACAAACAAAGCGTGATTGCAACATTCATATAATAGAATTTGAAGTTTTATAATAGAAGCCAAAATTTTTCATTATCATATACCTCTGTACTTCCCCATGCAAACAATCTTTTTAACTGCACAGAATTCAATTCAACATACTGTTTCATTTTTGCAATGTAAAGCACCAGAAATTTGAAGGGTTTGAATTCATGTTTCCTTTCCATATGATTATATTGTCATCTGATTAGCAGACTTCAAGTAACACCGAAAGTAAAATGGTTACTTTGATATTCCAAATCTGAGGTTGAGGTGCTTTCGTGTACAAGCTGAACCAATGCATCAAGTTTGCATGAATGCTAAATACAACACATTCAGAAACTATAACATGGTTCAAGTTCCAAATCAAATCGTTTCACTCTCTCACACTTTATTATTCTTATATCAGCATTCTCAATTCTCATTTTATTTCTCATTGAGCTCTTTTTATTTATTTTTATTCTTTATTTTTATTTTCATTTTGCAAGTAAAAGAAAATGGTAAAACTTTATGTAATTTTGTATTTTTTTTCTTTGACGTCGATATATTCAACTCCTCTTTTCATTAGATTTTGTATAATTTAAGTTCCTTTAGAAAAAATTCTTAGAGCCACCATTAATAATCTTGTCTCTATAAGAACTTAAAAAAAGAGCCTGCCAAACTTAATGAATCTATACATTTCTACAACAGTGTGAAGCAAAGCATTTCTTATCATCATTGAATAGATTATCTACAGAAAAGGCATACAATGACAAATAAATATCTTTTCCTGCATATACATACATAAAGCAACCTTCTTCTAACTATAAACAGACTATTTTTACTTCACTGGCAACACTAAATTAAGAAGATGTAGTCCCAGTTCGTGCACTGATCCCATCACTCTAAAAGCATTTCATTTTGTTCACTTCTCTGCTTGCAGACATCCATAACAAATTACCGAGCAGCAGTAGTGGGAACACCTTCTTTAAAGAGAATATTTGCAACTGGTGGTGGAAGCCAACCAGCATTTCCGCCAGTCTGGCCATCCTGACTATTCCCATCACGCCGCTTCAAATTTCTTGGACATTTCTTCAGCCTTGCACCTATGTTTTGTCCAACAAATATGCCAAGCTTCATTGCTGTAAATAAACTAAATGCCATTGCAAGTGGCCTCACAGCCCAATGAAAATCCTCAACATGCTGATACTTCTGCACCACCCCTGGACAAGTATCAAACGAAACTTTTTCCACTTCAGTTGGGTCTGCCAAGAAGATATTAGATTCTTCTCCAAACACCAACCTCCCAGGGAAACTGGCAACAAGACAGCCATTTGGAAGGACTTGTGAGATCTTCCCAGTAGCCCAAGCATCTCCATTCTTACGAGGCCACTCAAACCGGGGACTTAACACATTTGCCTTCAGCCGCACAAACTGCCCAACATAATAAGCTTCAGTCTTTTGAAGTTCAGATGAGTTACCTCTCCAGAGACTCTCTAGGCCTATGAATCCAACTGCTGTGCTCCCATCACGCTGTACTGAGTGAAGAATTCCCACAGAGGAGTGCTTGTCATTTTCCTCTTTCAAACGCACCCAATCCCCTATTGCCAAGCCAGATGTCACCCTCTCAATTGTTGAAACCTGTACTCTTAGAGGGTTGTGCACACCAGATACCTTCACTAGAACAAAACGTTCTCTATCATTGTCATCCTCCAAACCTACCACCTTTCCTTTAGGAATATCCATGGTTTGTGATTTACATGCATTGAATGGCTTTCTTGAACGGACTATGTCACCCACTTCAAGACGATCCTTTGACAGATACCATGCACTAAAACCACCATCACTTAATCTATCAGTAAGTTTCCTGCTTCTTAAACCAAGAGACTCGCCATCACTGTTAAGAGCATTCAGTGAGCTGCAAATTAGGTTGCAAGTAGTCAGTACAGAACCAAAAAGGGTAAAAGATGCAGGTTGACTAAAGACAGAGCTCTGGCATTCTAATGCTAGCTTCCTATTAAGAAGTCATTCTGAAAATTCATGATCCTAAATGGGGGGACAAATATATTTGGCGTCAGATACAATGCAGGTGAGAGGTCAATAATTCTATGGAAAAGAAAATGAACCCTACAACAAGGATTCCTTTTGCAAAATAACTTGTAATTAAATGTGATTCCAATATAACATAATCAAAAGTCTCTCTCAAATAATCTGTCTCAACACTCAAGTGAAAAGACTCTTAGTGAGAAGTGTGGGTACAAAGTCATGAATATCGTACACTACACCTAAAGAAATTAGCCGCTAATTTCAAAAGGAATGCACCAATCTTGATGAAATGGATCCAGTAATATAAATATATATACACAGACACCCAACAAATACCTTTTAAATGCATGTATGATATCTGTCATTAAAGGCCGGTTCCGGAAATCATATTCGAAGCAACCATTGATAACATTCTCAACAGCAAAAGGCAACCCACTTGGAATATTTGGTTTTTCTTGCTTGACCACAACTGAGTGATATATTTCTACAGTTGACTTCCCAAACCAGGGCTGAACACCAGTTAACATTTCTAGTATGCTACATCCAAAACCCCATGAGTCTGTCTCAAAGGATATAGGACCTCTGATTTCTGGTTCCCACTGTTCTGGAGCCATGTAGTTTGGAGTTCCAAGTCTTAGAGCCATATCTGAATTGGATAATGGAATCCCAAAAAGTAGATATGGGATCCCAAAATCTCCAAGAATCAATTGGTCTTGTTTGTTAAGCAGAAAGTTAGAAGGCTTAAGGTTTAGCACCAGGGTCCCAATCGAATGCAACTCCAGAATTCCTTTTGCCAACTCGATCCCATACCTGAAAATATCAGCATTCTCAAAGTCCATATCTAAACATCAAAATCTGTTGTATGCTTCAGTTCATTATTTTCTGATTTAATCCATTCATAAATTCTAATAAGTTTGGTTAAATATATGCCAGATCATCATTTCAAATTGTTTTGCACATATCACCTTCCAAATGAAACCTGTTTAAAAAGCAAAGCCCAGTTATAGAACTAGTTCTTGATGAGAAAAAAACCCAATAAACCTAATTTTTAGGAACTTTTATCTAAGTCTCACCTTATTTTTAGGGCAGACAACATTATTTAGGAATATAAATAAATGATTTTGAACCCAAAAAAAAAAAACACCTTAAAACATCTTGCAATTGAAGCTTCCCGCCCTTGAGCCAAGCCATTCGGTCACCGACTGATCCTTCATGAAGTATCATTGCAATGCAGATCTGCCACGATTGCAGAAAGTGAACTATTGAGACATATAAAAGAACTTCCAAGGGTTGAAAAATATTAAATTCATTCTCAAGAAAATTACCTGTCCATTAATTATTGATATACCATGCAACCAGCAAACGCATTGGAGTCCCCGGAACTTAAGAAATAACTCTTCAAACTTATCCAAAAAATTCTGAGTATGGCCCTCCTTCAATGGATGTAACATTTTGACAGCCACTTCATGATGCTCCTCAAAATCATGACCCAATTGGTGATGCGTTGCTAACCAAACATCACCAAAGGGGCCCCGCCCAATCCTGTGCTTAAGTTTCAATGAGGAAGGATCAATCCATGGATCAGTCTGAGTTGGTGTAGCTTTGACAGTTCTGAGGTGGTCAGGGTCTCCTTCAAAGAGTTCATACTCAAAAAAGACTGCTGGCTTTGCTGTTCCAATCTGTTCTGTCATTTTTGTTCCTGCAGAAATGAAATGGGTATTAAAGGAGCATGTAACCAACAATATTGGAATCCTTATTAAGCTGTCAGCAGTAGAACCTTAACCCCAACATTTGAATCCTAAGGCATTATAAAAATAATAATAATAAAATAAAAAATCAGAATCAGTAAGGCATAGAGAGGTCAGAATCAATATATGTCACCACAGGGAAATCAGAATTATAATTCACAATATAATCACAGTTACAACCACCATATCCAATGGAAAAATACATACGGTGGAAATTAATAGTGGTCTAGATTTTAATGCCATCATCAAACAAACATTCCTTAGACCAATTCAATTATTGCAGACTCTGAAACCAACTTTCAACAGGCTTCAGTCTTATAATTACAAATTTAATCACCATGAATTTTTTGTTGAACACAGAACATTTGGAGAAAACCCCAAATGGGGTAAAGCTAAACCATTTCACTAAGCTTCCCTCTTTTCTTTTAAAATTGTTTGGATTACATCCCACCCCCATTCAAGGCATGTGCTAATGAAACCTTACCCATTGCCTGGGTAGGTATTTTCACTGACAGTCAAAGTCATATTAATAGCCCTTAACCGAGTAATCAAACAATTAATATATGACAGGAGTTCCCTCATTAAAGGCTAAAAACCTACAACTAATTAAAACCACATCCTAGAATCATATGTTCATAACATGAAGACAGACCATGAACAATTCAAGTTTGTTTCAAACTGATAGATTACCAATTGTCCCTATGTGTTAGGATATGGTGAATATTAATCATTCAATTAATATTATAACACATGCTAAACACTGATTCGTCGAGAAAATCATTAAATATCTATTTGAATCCAAATATACTCAAGTGGGTCTAGAATATTTCAGGCAATATAGCCCCATAAATATCCAAAATCCGAATTTATCCAAAAAAAAAAAAAAAAATCTCAAATCCCATTTCTCTTCCATTTGATTCATATTTCTATAGCTATTCAAATTCCAAACTACAACATCCTAAATATTCACAACCCCATTATAGATACCTAAACCAATCAGGAAAGCAACAAAACAACAAAGATAGAAACGCTTCATGCCTGCCCTAAACATATGCATCTCCACACACACAGACACATACGTTAGTTGCTAAGAAATTAAGAAACTAATCTATGAAATTACGTTACATGTTAATTTTTACAATCTCAATTCATTTAAAAGGAATTATACAAAAAAATAAAATAATAATAAAACAAAAGGCAAAGAAGCCCAAAATTTTCATTTCTTTTTCCACTTTTCCAGTTTCCTACAGTTTCTAAGGAACCAAACAAGATACAAATATACCCATTTGAACTTACCAGTAGAGTAGAGAGAGAGAGAAAGAGGAAAGTCCAAGTAGAGCCCTTGAGATTTGCTGTTTTTAGTAATTGAAGAAGATTAGGAAGAATGAGAAGAAGAAGTGGCAAAAGAAACCAAAAAATATGGGATCGATACGAAGAGGGACACGGGGACTCCGGTGCTACCTGTCTCATCCGGATGCCACGTCAGTTTAAATTACACGTGGATGGCTTCTGGTAATGACACGTCACTTGTACGATGTAGAGTTGGACGACACGTGGCTGTCTTGTTATACTGAAATTCTTGGAGACTTTGGACCGGAAGGTCCGGAACCGCTTTAGAGGTAGATACTAGATAGACACTACTGGTTACGGGAGGTGGGAGGAGGGCCCAAGAAATTTTTATATGATTTGATACTTTTGAGTTTTAGAGGCCCATCTCGGGTTTTCTTTGCACGTTTTGCCAATTTTGCAAATATATTTGTTTAAGAGAGTTTTAATCTACGATGTCTGCTTTTGATAATAACTTTTTATTATCAGATCAAGACACTAATCGATTTTTTGTGTAAACAGAGATTGATCCTCAAATCTCTTAATCAACTATCAGAAACTTTACTAATTGAACTAATTGGAACTCACAATTTTACATATATATTAATTATATGATTAAACGTAAAATATATTAGCTATGTGGCTATATTTAGAATTCGAGTATCTGAGACTCGAGTTCTAATGTGAAAAACTCGAATCTTTAAAACTCAAATTTCATTGGAAAATTCAAAAGAAAACACCCACCTCAAGTCCATTCCTTCAACTTTTCAAATGTAGTTAGGGTTTTTTTTTTTTTCTTGGTTTAAATTAAAGGCGATATAAACCCGTGGTTCATATGGAACTATAAATAAATTGATTTATCAATTATTTATGAATAAATCAAATTCAAATCAAAAGGATCGTTTGAGTTTGTTTATTTGATAAATAAGCTAAGTTCAAATTCAAGGTAAGGCTTGACTATTAACTCAAGTTCAAACATGATAATGTGTTCATGAATAAACTCGTGAATATGATACTTAATTTAAATATATATGATATGATATTATATATATATATATATATATATAGACCTGATATTGGATTGTGTAACTTTGTAAATAAGTTCATAAAATATTGAATTAGTATTTGTAATTTATTGATAATATAAATACTACATAAAAAAAAAAAAAAAAAGACAATTGTAAACACAAAATTTCCCAATTGTAGAAAACTAAACAATTGAAAAGAAATACGGTTTGCAAATAATAATTTGTATTGATGAATAACGAGTACAATCTCTATTTCAATTCTTTTACAAAAGAACACTCTCTGATTCTATCTTCATTGAACTTGACTCGAACAAGAAATTTTCTTGACTTTAGTTGAAAGATGGATTGAACAGTCTCCACAACAAATCTCTAGCTTTGAGCTTATTAGAGATTTATTGTTCTTCAAGTCTTTGAATATGAAGGCTTTTAGGTTGAAGTTCTTCGGGGCTTTAGAAGCTTGATCCGTTGAGCTTCAAGGATTTGAGGTTTGTTGAAGTTTATGGAGGCTTTTTCAGCTTAATTCCAATAGAACTTCAAAAAACTTATTTGAAAGTTCTTCGTGTGTTCTTGAGGCAGAATTTCTCCAGAGCTTGGACGTCTTGGAAAAATTGTTATCAATGAGAGGAGGTATGCCCTCTATTTATAATGGTTTCAAAGGATAAGTCCCACTTGGGATTGACTTCTTTGTAGATAATTATCTCTATTTTTATTTATTTATTTTAATAGAGATAATGACTAACTATTATCATTCCAATTTAATTGAGATATTTATCTCTATTTAATTAGAATAATTATCATCAAGATATTTATCTCTATTTAATTAGGATAAATATAATCTTAAATGACACATGTTAACACTTGATTTATCTAATTTAATGACATATTAATTTAAATTTTGTCACTAAATTTTGATGTGGCATTTTATGATTGGCTTAAAATTTTGCCTCCTACAACAATGTCTAAGGGCGTGTAGCCAACCCACCTATCAACCAAAACCGGCCTATTCTAACCTAACTTGACAGGTTGGGTCTGGTATAGAGCAGCTAATTGACAATTCTGCATAAGCCAATCCGACCCGCCTCTATTTAATATATATTTAAAATATGTATTATATGATTTTATTATTTACTATTTTGAATAGATGCACTGGCAACAAATTTGTAAGATTATATTTATTGTTATTTGTGTTGGTTTAGTGCTATGCTTAGATTTGATTAGTAAATTTGTTGTTATTTATGTTGGCAATCTTATAAACTTGTTGTTATATAATGCTCATCCTTAAAATAAATATATAAAAAAAGTTGTTTAACCCGTGGGTCCAACCCGATCTATGTCGGTAAAGTTGGAACCAAGTGATGGGTTGGGTTTTTTGCAACCCAACCATGGTGGATTGGATTAAAAAAAACTCTCAACTTGACCCATATACACTCCTAGCGAGTCTCATCCTGCCATGAGTGTAAAGAGTGAGAGTTTAAGGCCTCATTCCATGCCACTAGAGGTAGCATGTCTTTCGTAGTAAAAAAAAAAAAATATATATATATTTATATATATATTTATATATATATATTGTGATATAAGATAGAAATTCTACTCTAATGTAATTTTAGTGCAGATATGTGTGAAGTTCGGCGACTTGAACACTGCCTTTGCCCTCCCACACCCCACAAATTTGGTAAATCTACCATTTATAGGTTCAAAAACATAAATCATTCTATATAAGTAAGTCAAATAATATAATTTTCACTATACTTTATTTCTACTTGTCACTTTGTTAGTATCGATTAATGAAGAGATAAAACATTTTAGTCTTAGTGCTTATTATATATGAAAAAATAATAAATAAATCGAGTAGTTCATGATCAAGCTCAAACATGTTCAACAATAAGATGAACTAAGCATGAACATGTACTCCACTTTATTGATAAGCTGGAACTCCAAAAATAACAAACTTCCTGATATTTAAAAAAGTGATATATAAAATTTTATAATTTTTTATATATTAGATAGAATTCTACTTTAGCCTTATTTAGATTTATGTGTGTAAACTTATGAAGCTCTCTTCAGGAGACTTGAATCCCAACCCTTACCTTTTACATACTCCACAAGCACTTATACTTGTAGAGTGACCATCATGCTAAGAGTTGGTGATTAAAATATTATAATTTCAAAAAGTAACAAATTAGAATATGAAATTTAAGAGAATAACAAACTAAATTTACAAAATATATTTTACACAATTATATGACAATTAATTGGCAGCGTGGCCATATGGTGCATCTTTTTTTTCAAGAATTTTATTCAAACTACTGCAAAACTACTGTCATAAAATACAAGAGGATCAACCTCGATAGGAATATCCTCCAATCAAACTTGTGGTGCATCAAAATTCTTAGCTATTAACTTGGCTAACTTATCAGCCACAGCATTACCCTTTCAACGTACATGGGAGAAAGAAGAAGAATCAAGTTGCGAAGCCAAGGAGGGTGAGTCCTCGATAACAATCCCAAAAGAAGCCTGGCAAGGTGAGTCAGCTTGAAGGTAGTTTAGGAAAGTCGTCGAGTCCCCTTCGAACACAGCCTGATGCAGCCCGATTTCGATCTCAAAAGCAATCACTCTATTGCAGGCCAGAGATTCAACATCCCCCACTGTTGGAAGTAATTTGATCCTTTCCGATAGAGCACCAACAACCTTTCCTGTAGACTCTCTAATGATCACACCTATACCAGCAAAGGAAATATCTTGGAAAAGGGCTCCATCAAAATTCGCTTTGAGGAAAGGGGTTGGAGGTAGAGACCAGTGGGTAGGGCCGAGATTCGGTGCATCTGGGAGTTTAATAACCTGTGCTGCTTGATAGTCCTGTAGTCTTTTATTTGTATCTGCAAAAATTTTTGAATAAGGAATGGAACAATTCCCCAAACGTGTGCATTCCTCTTCGTCCATATACTCCAAGCAACATAAGCGAAAACCTCGGCTAGATTTGGTTATTGGAGTTGAAAAATCCCAGTGAGTAAATCTCTGAAGCAAGTAAAACGATTGAAGAGATTACTTTGGCATAGTTCGACCTCGCACCAAATCTCTTTTGTAACCTGACACTCCCATATAGCATGGATTATGTCTTCTACTTCCCCATCACAGCACTTACAAATAGCATTGCGAGTCACTTTTCGATGAAACAGATTTTTCTTTGTAGGCAGCGCTTCACAGCAAGCGCGCCACAGAAAATACTTAATTTTGTTTGGAACATTGAGACTCCAAATTTTCTTCCAAAAGCCATTCTGTGCTATCTGATTTGACTGACTTGGTTCAGACAAGGTCTTAGCTTCATCAAGCATCCGATAGGCAGTTTTAATAACAAATATATAATATATGTCACAAAACACAAATTATCAAATTAAATTATTAAAGATAATTAACCCCCAAAAAAAAAAAACTATTGATTAGCTTTTATTGATTATAATAAATAAGTACATTAATGTATACAATACTCATAATATGTGAGAATATTTACATATAATATTATTATGATCCATAACATTAAAGTTCAAACTACAAAATATAAAAGCCTTATAGCTCAATTTGTTGATATTTTCAGATGTTTCTAAGATATCAAAAGTTCAAATCTTCTATTTCCCATTGTAACTATCAAATTATTTATTTTAACAAATACACAGCCTCAAAAGCTTGCAAAAATAGACTTATGTTGAGCAAGCAATCTTTTAACCTTCTAGGCTCAGAGTATTGACTTGGCAACAAAAATTGACACAAAGGGCAGACTTAACTTTTGTTGAGCCACCCTTCAAAAAAAAAAAAAAAAAAAAAAACTTTTGTTGAGCCAGGTAAAAGCGTCTCCAATTTTTTTTTTTTTTTTTTTTTTTTATATATATATTTTTTAAATCTCCCAACTCTAAAATTTTAATCTTCTATCTCCCATTGTAACTATCGAATTATTTATTTTAACAAATACACAGCCTCAAAAGCTTGCAAAAACAGACTTATGTTGTGCAAGCAATCTTTTAACCTTCTAGGCATAGAGTATTGACTTGGCAACTAAAATTGACACAAAGGGCAGACTTAACTTTTGCTGAGCCAGGTAAAAGCATCTCCAAATTTTTTTTATATATACATATTTTTTAAATCTCCCAACTCTAAAATTTTAAAATTTTATGATAGTATTTTTTTAATGATGTAGTAAGTTATAAGATCATCTAATTTTAATTTTTATGCTTGCATTAATTTTTATGTTAGCCTTTATTATAATTTGAAATTTATCAATTTTACGTTAGTCTTGTGTAAGTCTTTTAAAAATTATACATAACTGAAATTTATCAAATTTATTTTAGAATTGAAATTTAACCCAAAATCTTTGTTTATCTTTTTTTTTTTTTTTTTTTTTTTTTTGAAAGTGCTACGTCTACAACATTTTTATAACAAATTTTATTGGTAAGTTATTACTGGTTCTAATTTGAATCCACCATTTAAATTAATCTTTTGCCCACCAATAGCCTATAACAACCTATCATTTAGGATTTATTATGAAAATATTGTATACATAATATTTCTCTTTATTTTATTTTATTTTTTCATCCCTACATTTCACTTTCTAGAATCATCTCTATCTTTTTTTCTTTTTTTCCTCTTGTTTTTTATCCTCCACACACGTACCCCACTCTTCTCATCTCTGTCTACATTTTTTTCTCTTGTTTCTCTCTCTCTCTCTCTCTCTCTCTCTCTCTCTCTCTCTCTCTCACACACACACACACACATTCACGCATGCCACCTCATCCACTCTACCACTACTCGTTATCCTCCCCACCTCCAAGGAAATGCAGCCTAGTCACCCAAATGGTTAGATTGGTGTTCTTGTTTTTTTTTTTGGTTATAATTTGATTAGTTATATATGAAAGATTGTGTTTTGTTTTTGTTTTGATTGTGTCTCCTTAAGTTTGGAGATGCGCGCACACACATACACACATAATTGGCCTTCAAATTGACATTCACGCACGCTGTCTCGTCTGCTCCATCGCTGCTCGTTATCCTCCCCACCTCCAAGGACATGTGGCCTAGTCACCTAGATGGTCAAATCGGTGTTTTGTGTTTTATTTATTTATTTTTATTTATTAGTTTTATATGAAAGATTGTGTTTTGTATTTGTTTTGATTGCGTCTCCTTGAGTTTGGAGACGTTTAAGAGAGAAAAAGGTGGTTCGATTTGTAGCCATTAGGATAAAATTGAATATTTTAATTAGTTGCATTAATTTTTTATTTCGTTTTATTCTTTTGCAAATGAACTTTAGCCCTTCAACCCAAGAGAGTGACTGTTCATTATGTTAGGACATATGTGATTCACTTGTTAGGAATATATGTCACTATTTTATGTAATTGGCTAATCCTTTAACAAAACGCACTTTACTTGTATTTGGGTAGATCTAGGATGTGTTTAATACTTCAAGAAACCTTGTTTCAAGTTCAAGTGTTGAAGCCATGCAAGTCTGTCCAAGATTCAAGTCTGAAAAGTGTCTGTCATTAAAGCTCGACAGCTAGCCATCTATCGAGCCTTGAAGAGCTGATCTAGCCCGTGGCTCGACAACAGCTCGACAGATAGGTATCTGTCGAGGTTTATGAAAAATAGAGTTTCAGTTTTGTTTTGACTCCAATCCGTGATTGTATGTTTGAGCTTTCTTTTCTCACAACTCTAGACATATAAAAACGTATTTACCCATTGTAACCGCTTGTTGTGATAATAGTGGATTCTCTGGAGTGGTGATCTTAAAATCATCCGGTGGGGTTTTTGCCGTGTAGGTTTTCCCTATTCGTAAACAAATCACCGTGTCAATTTATTTTCCGCTGCATACTTTAGTTAATTGGTGATTTGTTTGTGCTACCACGCGCTTTGCATGTTAATTTGATTAATTAATAAACTTGGCTAATTAATTAATTAATTCATCATAAGGGGTCAATACGTTTTTGGCCTATCACATTAGCAAAAAAAACTTTTTGAACTTTAGAGAGGCTATTGGAGTATTATTTTGTGGTTAGACTGTCTAAAATAGAGAGGATTTTGTGTTTGCCAATGTTAGGACATATGTGTTTCCCATGTTAAGAACATATGTCATGATTTTATGTAATTGGCTAATTCTTTGACAAAACGCACTTTACTTGTAATTGGGTAGATCTAGGATGTGTTTAAATACTTCAAGAAACGTTTCAAGATTAAGTGTTGAAACCTTCAAGTCAGTTGAAGAAAACAAGCTAAAAGTGCAGAAACATTAAAACTCGACAGCTAGCTCGACAACTAGCATGTGTCGAGGTTTAAGAGGCTGTTTTGCCCGTGTGCTTGACAGCTATCTCGACAGATGCTCGACAGCTCTTATCTGTCGAGGATTAAGAAAACAGCAATCTAATATATTTTTTTTGGGTTCTGTGATTATGTGTTTGGGTCTTCTTTTCTCCTAACCCTAAACATATAAAATGATTGTTTTAAGGGTCGTCAAAGAGTTCACAAGTTGTACAAGCATTGAGCAAACTTTGTTCAAGCAAATTGTGACCGGAGACAAAGTTCTTGCCCTAGTTCATCTCTTTCTCTTGAAGAAGTTGCTATGTATTTGCACCGTAGAGTTTTGTGACCAAACATCTTCTTGATTTTCATCGTGTAGATGAATTGAAAAATTTTGCAGCCAACAACCTTCTTAGTTGGTGATTGAAGTCGCATACTGGGATTCACGCATTGGTTAGTCACGTACTTGGGAGCCGTGCATCAAAAGGGGAAACTGTCACTACAGAACAAGTTCAATTGGGTATTGGGGTAAGGGTTCAACTGTAGGTTGGTAAGGTACTTGGGATTTCTTTACTTGTAACCGCTTGTTGTGACAATAGTGGAGTTTCGAGAGTGGTGACCTGAAAATCACCTGGTGAAATTTTTGCTGTTAGGTTTTCCCCATTCATAAACAAATCACCTTGTCATTTATTTTCCGCTGCGTATTTAGTTGTTTGGTGATTTGTTTGTACTACCACACGTTTTGCATGATTAATTTGATTAATTAATAAACTTGATTAATTAATAAATCAATTCATCACTAGGGGTCAATACGTTTGTAGCCTATCAGCCAATACTATTGGAGATGCTCTAGCTAAGAATGCAATTTGTTTATGAGAAAGTCTAAAGACAAAAAAATATTGACAAATAATTTGATACTTGCTGATGTGACAAATTGTTAATAATGAATAAAAGAGTAAGGTTTTTGGTGGGCCCAAATAAATATAAATAAAAACTATTGGTGTGAAAAATATTATTAAATTTTTTGTGCAGGTAGTAGAATTACCCTTGGCGGCACATCCAAACATGTGAGGGGAAGTAGAAATGCTATCGACACTGAAATTTTCACTCCGCACTCACAAGTGTAAACTTGCCATCCTCTTTGATATTAATAATTGTATTGCAACTTTTGCTATTAACTTAATAAATTTTTTTGACAATATTAAATTAAGAGCAAGATTTAGGTACAGTACTTAAGTGCTGTTCCTTATGTTTCCATTTTAAGATTCTGCCATATGAATTTTTTCTCATGGGAATGAAGAATATTTTTTTAGTTAGCCACATGGCTGAATCTTAAAAGGAGAACCTAAGTAACAACACTTAAGGTACTGTAACTAAGTTTTTCCCTTAAATTAATAACTTTACTATTAACTTTTTATTAATAGTTTTTTATACTTGACTCTTTTGTTTTTAACTATTTTAAAAAAAAAAAAATTTGAATTATGCTTATCAGTATAAAATTTTGGATTGTTTAATTTGTTTTTTAAGGATAAAAACAAGATACATTAATATAAAATAAGTTTTTCCTTTTACAAATGATTCCATATTTAAAATAATTTTTTACAATAGATATTTTATTATTATTTTACATATAATTCTTGATTATATATACCATGTATCAAGCAAACATAATACTAGTACTATATATATAAGGACAAAACTTAGGTACAGTATCTTATGTGCTATCCTTAGGTTCTCTTTTTAAGATTTAGCCATGTGATTACTTAACAAAAAAAAAAAAAAATACACTTCCATCCAATGAAAAAAAATTACATGGCAGAATGTTAAAAGTAGAACCTAAGTAACAGTACCTAAATACTGTACCTAAACCTTGCTTATATATAAAATTTAAATCAAAAGAGTTTCTTAAAAAAAAAAAAAAAAAAAAATAGAGGATGGGGTGGCCAAAAGTGGATATGCTTTAAATAGTTTTAACATTTTGTGATATTTCATTTATCAGTTTATATATATATATATATATATATATAAAATTTTTTTTTTTTTGATACTCAGAGGGGAGGGGGGAAATGGAACTCAACACTACACACCAGTACAAAAACTGCATGCGGCAGTTTGTATTGCGGAGCGGTATATGAGCCCACAAACACACATCACCACAATCGATGTGGGACTAAGGTTTTTTTTTTTTGAAATATAAGTTTATGTATTTCAATTATATATATATATTTTTAAATATGACTCTGCTATTGTCTACAAAGATCACACATCCACTTTTATCACTCAACAATCTTTCACACTTTCAACCATACTCGCATTTTCTCACATTGTGACAGTGGGTGGTCGGACTCGCACCCAGAACATCTTTGTTGGAATGAAGTGGAAGCCATATTATTAGATGGACTATTTTTCCTATTTGAGAAGTATTTAGAGTCGCAAATATCGGCTTCGATGACCCCCAGCTCTTGGGACTAACTATAACCACACAAAAAAAAGATTGTAGCAGGTTTTTTGGACCAGTGGGTTTAGGAGAGAGAGAACCTCCCACTTCATCTCCACTCTTCCAACTGAGCTCTTTAGAGTTCATATCAGATTCCAGGATGATTAAGTAACATAGAAATGAACGGGGAACGAAGAAATGAAATAATTTGACTGACTAATACAAAGTCCCGCGTACGTTAGGAAGGATGGATAGAAAGTACAACAATGAGTGAATATGACATATTGAAATGTGTGTAATCTTTTTTGGAACAAAAATGAGATTTGAAAATTGACCTACGAAGTTAATTTGTGTGAAACATGACCTTGTTATGCTATCTCCTGCAATGAATGCACAAGAAATTTTTGTAATGTGTTTAATTGGATTAATAATGAAGGGAAATGGTAACGGATATTCTTAAGATAATGGTTAACAATCCATTTAAAGAAAGTTTTTATGAAAAAAGAAAAAAAAAATTAATCTTTTGATAGCAATTTTCATTTCCTATAAAAATGGTGTCAAAATTGTTGTCAAAACTTTTCTAAAATAGATTGTTAATTATTTCCCTAAAGGCACTCGTTAGTATGACCCAATAATAAAATACTTCCTCCGTCCCAAATTGTTTGGCATGTATTCCATTTTGAGATGTCCCAAAATTATGTCATGTTTGAAAAGTCAAACACCATTAATTTACTAACATCCCCTTTATGTCCTTAATTTATTTGTGGGAACTTTTTTTTAAATTAAAAAAAAATTTAAAAACCTAAATTTTGAAATCCACTATCATGCCATTTTTATTCAAATTTGAAAATTTAAAAAAAAAAAAAACCTTCAACAAAGAAAAAAAAATTTGTTTAGGGTAATTTAGGAAATTTCTAAATTTTTTCAAAGAGATAAGGTAGTTAATGATGTTTGCCTAAATAATTGGGTTTTTCTAACTAGGCCAAACAAATTTGTTTTTCTTTGTTGAAGGTTTTTTTTTTTTTTTTTTTTAATTTTTTTTTAAAATTTGAATAAAAATGGCATGTATAGTGGATTTCAAAATTTAGGTTTTTAATTTAAAAAAATGCTCCCACAAATAAATTAAGGGTATAAAAGGGATATTAGTAAATTAATGGTATTTAACTTTTCAAACATGATATACTTTTGGGATATCCCAAAATGGAATACATGCCAAATAATTTGAGATGGAAGGAGTAATATTCTTTGTATGTGAAGAAAATATTTGTAATGTCAGGAAAATCCGACTCGTCAAAGACTAGGTAAAAGACATAAGTTTTACAATCACTTTTAATTTGACAAGTTTCTAAAATGAACTTGATTTGTTCCGTACGTAAACTAATCAAACTTAGACCTATCTGAACTTTTTTATTTTTACAATGGAGAAGATTTTTATTTTATTTTATTTATCTTTGTTGAGAGAATTACACAAAATACCCTTTTGGTTTCTTCATAAAAAACTGAAACCCTCTTGAAGATTTTTAGAGTAATACCTTAACCCCGTGTTATATTTTTTTTATGCATAATTAAAAGTGTAATACCATAACCCCATGTTTTATATATATATATATATATATATTTTTTTTTTTATTTTTATGCATAAATTGTTAATTATATAATACTTGATCTTCCTCGGATGTTTGAATGTAAAGAAAATCCCTTATGTGATATTATTTTATTCAAAAATTTCAATTTTATATGACACTTAAAAACTCTCTAGGATGTCAAATGTAATACATTTATGATTTAATAATTTACAAGTAAACAACATCACTAGTATTATGTGGAGAAATGTTATTGCCACAATATAATTCACAACTTTTGCCACGACTCGCTCACGTGGCGAGTTGTGAGTGGTGGAAGTAAAATAGTGTCATCACTCTCAACTTGTCATATGGCGAGTTGTGACAAAAACTATGAATTATTTTTTAGCACTAGCATTTTATGTGTGCCTGTGTGTGTTCATAAATTATTAATTAGTTTTAGTATATAAAAAATTATTATTTATCTATATAATTTAAAAAATTATTAATTAAATTATTTATAACATTACAAGTTCGACCACCGGTCGGACCTCGATTTGACCAGAAAACCAGTAACTAGTCCCTTTTTCAGTTCTTTCATCGTACCAATTTTTAAAACCATGTTTTCATGTAATAGGGATTTTGTGGTCGGCCAGTCTTGCTCATGGCCCTCGTGGGACTAATTACAGCAAAAAATAGAGACATCCCACTTCCTCTCCGCTCCAGTATAATAGTTTTTTCAAAGTTTAGATGCTGGAGAAAGAAAAAGAGAGTTGTTCTAATGAGACACATAAAATTTCACCTCTTTCACACACTCTCACTTTGAGCCCAACACAGCACCAACATATATATGGTGTGAAAAGAAAAAGAGTTGTGTTGTTGAAAAGTGTTGAAAAAAATTCTGTCCCTCTAAACTTTTTCAAAGAAAAAACCTTTAGGAGAGTAAGTACTCAAGGAAGAAATGGTTAAAATTATTTCTCCTCGGGTGCCTAAGTTAGAGGGGGCAAAGGTTTCTATCCTCATCTCCTCGGTGACAGGTACTTGGGACCAGAATTTGCTATACCAACATTTCATAAATTTTGAAGCTCAACGTATCATGGCTATCCCTTTGTGTATGACCCACCAGAAGGATGTCCTTATGTGGCCTGGCTGTTCCAGTGGAGAGTATTCGGACAGGTTATAAACAGTTGTGTGAGGATGAAAATAGTGCCTCGGCATCGGCTTCGGATGTTTCAAATCAAAAGTCCTTTTGGAAGCGTATTAGGAAGATCCAGGTTCCAAACAAAATTAAAACTTTTCTTTGGCGGGTCTGCTCTGATGCACTACCCACAAAAGTGAATTTGAAGAAAAGGAAAATCCTTGAAGATGCACGATGCAGTGCCTGTCAATCAGCGCAAGAAACTACACTTCATGCCATTCGGAGTTGTGAAGAATTGCATCAAATATGGTTTCCCTGTTTCTGTTGGGTTAGAACAGAGTACCCAAGCATCCGAGAGGTTCAGGAGTTGGTAAATCTGATCGGTCTTCAGAGACAGAGGCTGGAATTGTTTGCGGTAGTGGCGTGGTTTATATGGAATCATAGGAACAAATTACGGCTAAATGTGCAAAGCTTGGATAGGGACAGAATCTTCAGTGCAGCAAGGCTCTATCTCTCGGATTTTCAAATGAAATTTCCGATGAAAGAGACTAAGCTACCCACGGCAAAAGTAAAATGGAAACCCCCATTGGGCGAGATGTACAGAACAAATTATGGTGGGGCTGTGTTCGGAGATTCGGAAGAGGCAGGGATTGGAGTGGTAGTCCGCAATGCTAGGGGAGCAGTGCTCGCTGCACTATCTGAGAAAATCCCTTACCCAGGCTCGGTGGTTTTGGTGGAGGTTCTAGCTGCAAGAAGGGCTGCCCAGTTCATTGTGGAATTGGGCATTTCGCAGTCAGCTTTTGAAGGAGACTCAGAGGTAGTGTGTAAGGCACGGAAAGCAACTGATGTGGGTCATTCCTCAATTGGGCAGTTTGTTAAAGACATTATGTCTATTGTAGGTTGGCTCCAAACTTTTCTTTCTCATATACTAGGCGGCAGGGCAAATATGTAGCTAATGTTTTGGCCAAAAGAGCAAAAGTTTCTTTTCCTTTATTAGCCTAGTTGGCACATGTTCCGACAAACGTGTATCCTCTTATAGTTTCAGACTTTTTAGTATTCTAATAATAATGCTTGGTCTTGACTCTCAAAATATATATATAAAATAGTGCATATGTGTAAACAAATGCAATTAATGGAATTGTCACTACCTAACGAGAATTTATTCGGTGCTCTTAAAGGACCACGTCGTCAATGTCCAATGGTCCTCCATTCAATAATATTTTGCTGTGCCAAAATTAATTGACTAAGCGTACTAGTCATTTATTTTTTGAGGATCAAGTCATCGAAATTTATTTAAGGTAAACTAGTAATGTCTGACAATACAACTAAAACAATAGAGGGTGGAACATCCTCCATCCATATAACAAAATTTAAAATAGTTAAAGCATAACGAGCTAACCTATGAGCGACCATATTACCCTCCCTCTTCACATGAGAGTAGTGTAATTTTGTAAACAAATCTGCATTGAATCTAACATCATCAATCAGTAAACCAACCGTGGATAAGAAGGGTGTATCCTCAGCCAGGGCATGCAGCAAGCTGTAACGCTGAGGATGCTGCTCTTGCTTCGATCTCCAGTGGGCTGTGAATCTGAGGTAACGCCTATGATAGAGAAGCCAAAATATTTCCTTGGGTATCTCGGATAACCACCCCAATTCTGGACTTTCCTTCCTTCGTAAAAATTGCGCCGTCGAAGTTCACCTTAACCAAATCCAGCGGTGGAGCACGCCACCTGGTTCGTGAGGTACAGGTCTGCACACGAGGGGGTGACTGAACTGCATTGAACTCTGTCAGGAGCTATTTTGCCAGGGGTGCTATCTGGTGTGGACTACAGCTTGGTTGGTTGAGTCGGACCCGATTCTTGTGTGTCCATATTGACCAAGCCGTGGCAGCGAACAACTCCAGATTGTGTTGGTGTTTGATGAGCCAAGAAAGCAGCTCCTTGAAGTCCATAAAGCTGGTGGTTTCTCTGCACGCTCATGTCGATTCATCTTCCCAAACCACATCCAGTTCCTTGCACGTCCAGAGTGCATGTAGAGTTGATTCTGTTTCCAGCTTGCATCGGTCACAGATTGAGTTTTCGATGATGGTTCGGCGCACTAGATTTTCCTTTGTTGGTAAGGAATTTCGGCATGCTCTCCATATGTGGTTTTTCATTTTGTTTGGTGTTTGCAGAGCCCAGATGGCCTTCCAGAGGGCTTTTTCTTGTTCCACATTAGCTTCAGTACCTCCATGATCCTTCTCTGCCTTTAAGAACTGGTATCCTGACTTACAATTGTATATTCCATTTCGTGAGAATGGCCAAAACAAGCTGTCTTCACTCGCCATCCTTGCAAGAGGTAGATGTTTGATCAAGTCTGCTTCTTCTTGGGTGAAAATTCCGTCAATTACCTCATGATTCCACTGCCTCGCTTCTTCATCTATTAGTATTTCCACCTTAGCCTCAGCTAGTGACTCAATGCAAGGAGAAAGAACTTGTGGTGCTTGCTGCCTCGGCAGCCATAAATCTGCCCATATACTCACTGATTTCCCATCTCCAATTCTCCATCTACACCCTCTCTTCAATACATCTCTCCCATGTAGGATGCTAGTCCAAGCATATGACCCACCTCTAGTTTTTTTTGCTTCCATGATTGTAGAATTAGGGAAAAACCGTGCTTTGAAGACTTTATAAAAAAGGGAATCTTGATTTTTCAAAAGCCTCCATGCTTGCTTAGCCAACAGTGAGTCATTGAACAAGGCTAAGTCCCTAAATCCCATTCCACCCTCAAATTTTGATCTTGTCAACTCATCCCATTTAACCCAATGTACCTTCGTCCTATCTCCCCTTTGTCCCCACCAAAACTTCTTAATCATGGTCTCAATATCATGGCAAAGACCCAAGGGAATTTTAAAACATCCCATAGTGAAGGTTGGAATTGCTTGGATCACTGCCTTGATCAAAACTTCACGCCCGGCTTGTGAAAGTAATTTATCTTCCCAACCCTGCAGCTTCCTCCAAATCTTTTCTTTTATAAAGCTGAAGCTCTCTTTTTTCCTTTTGCCTACCAAAGATGGTAAGCCAAGGTATTGTTCATAATGTACAATCTCTTAGATCCCCAATGTAGCCTTTATTTCCTGTTTGGTTTCTTCTGTGGTGGATTTGCTAAAGAAGAGTGTTGTTTTATTTTTGTTCACCTTTTGTCCCGAAGCCCTCTCATAACCATCCAGGATTTGCAAAAGTTGTGTACATTCATCTGTTGTTGCCCTGCAAAACAACAGACTATCATTTGCAAACAATAAATGGGTTAGTTCTGGTCCCCTATGACATAGGGAGAAGCCCTTAATCTCTCCTGCTCTTGCTGCCTGCTGTATAAGACCATGTAGGCCTTCAGTACATAGTAGGAATAGGAAGGGGGAGAGAGGATCCCCTAGGCGGATTCCTTTAGTTGGGTGAATCAACCCTTGAGGTTTCCCATTCACTAGGATAGAGTATGTTACAGTTCTGACATAAGCCATGATCAACCCAATCCACCTCTCACAAAAACCCATCTTTCTCATAATACTCTCAAGATATCCCCATTCAACCCTATCATAGGCTTTACTCATATCCAACTTAATAGCCATAAAACCTGTATCTCCAGAATCACGATTTTTCATACAATGAAGTGTCTTAAAGGCAACAAGGATATTATCTGTAATGAGGCGATTTTTGGCAAAGGCAGATTGATGTTCAGTAATGATTGAAGGTAAAATTTTCTTAAGTCTATTGGCTAAAACTTTGGAGAAAATTTTGTATAGAACGTTACATAAACTAATAGGGCGATAATCTTGGACAAATTCAGGAATTTTCTTTTTGGGAATGAGTGTGATAAAGGTGTGATTTAGAGGATGAGGAAGAGTACCTGAATTGAGCCAAGATAGAATTGAACTCGTAACATCGTTGTCTACCACCCCCCAAAAGTGTTGATAAAACAAAGGAGGCATTCCGTCTGGTCCTAGGGCCTTGAGAGGTGCCATTTGCTTCAATGCCTCCCTAATTTCAGATTTAAGGAAGGGCTCTATGAGGGCTGTATTCATCTCATCAGATATGACCATAGGGACATGGTCAAGGGAAGCACAATCCGGGTTTGATGTTGAGAAGAGGCTTTGGTAATAGTTGACAAGACTCAAAGCAATTTCCTGTGGATGTACCTGCCAATTATTAGACTCATCCATAATGCCTCGAATCCTATTTTTGCGGTGTCGTTGAGTGGCTCGGCTATGGAAAAATCTAGTATTATTGTCGCCCTGTTTTAGCCAAAGTACTCGAGATTGTTGACTCCACAAACGGGCTTCCCTATCAAGAAGGATGTTCACCTCATCTTTTAGCTCTATAACCCGTTGATTCTACCCATTTACTATTGCTTCCCGTTCTGCTTGGACTAACGAGGATTTTTTCCTTTCTAACTCCTTCCTTACATTTCCAAATACATTGCGGTTCCACCAAGCTAAGTCCTTTCCACACTTCTCAATCTGCTTCAAGATTCTACTGTCACTAGGGCCGTGTGAGTGAGAGGACCACGATGCTTCAACCGTCTCCGCACATCATTCATCTGATAAACACATCTCTTCGAATTTAAAACTCCGTTGTCGGGGTGGTGGATCAAGACCGGATAGGCTGATCAATAAAGGGCAATGATCAGATGAAATGTAGTGCAAATGGTGTACACATGATCCTAGAAATTTCATGAACCATGTGTTATTTGCCAAACCACTATCTAGTCTCTCCCAAATTGAATGTCCATCCGCAAAATGCTTACTCCAAGTGAAACGGGTGCCGACAAAACCAAGGTCCAAAAACCCACATTCATCCATGACATCCCTAAATTGTTGCATTTGGCTATGGTTTCGGGCTGCCCCTCCCAACTTTTCCTCCTGCCTCAAGAGCTCATTAAAATCTCCAACACACAACCATGGTATTTGTTGATTGTGATTTAAGTTTCTTAGGCTATCACATGCTTCTATTCTCCTTGAAGTTTCCAGTTCCCCATAAAAACCTGTGAATCTCCATTGATTTTCTATGTCCTTGTCAACCCATGCATCAATGTAGTAGTGAGATGAGTCCACCACCACCAGGTTCACTGTCGCTTTCCAAAAAAGGGCAATTCCACCTCCACCCCCTTCTTTTGGAACCACCCACCTGTGCTCAAAATCCAAATTTCTTTGTACCGTGTCTAGCCTTGCTTCGTCTACCCATGTTTCGGCTATGAACATGACAGATGGATCTTTTGCCCGGACAATGTCTCCAAGCTCTTTTCCTGTACGTAGGTTCCCAAGCCCACGACAGTTCCACACTAAGAGATTCATTGTGACCAGCGGGGTTGGACACTAGCCTCCACCGATTCGAATTGTGTATCCATATCATTCCTTGAAACCCGAATTGTTTTGTTTGGTAACTCAGAGTGATCATCAACCTGCTTGAAATCTCTTTTTCCATACCCTGGGAGTTCACGACTTTGAGAGGTGGGTGCAATGGGTATTGTTCTACTTACCCTAGTCCATCTCGGCAGTGATGATTGGTTTGGTATTTTTGTGGGCTCGTGTGGGTCACGTGGCTGTTTGAGGTTAACTGATGGAGGATTATTTGGGTTAAGAGTTCTGTTTGGTTTAGGATGGCGGTTATCTTGAGGATATGGGTTTAGTGGGGCTTGAGGTTTTTCATGCTGCTGAGTAGTTTCATTAGGGTTAAAATTCTTTAATGCCACGTCAATGCTATAAATGTGTGTGTTGAAGGCTGAGGGTGAGAGAGGGTCACGGCTTTTATGGGCTAAGGTTTCCTCATAAATCGGACTTACCGTTTCATGGGCTGGACTTTTAATGCTATCAACTGCCGCAGTCAAGTCAGGTATTACTGAGGCATACGTTACAGAATGATGCCCTAAATTCCTACCGTTGTGATCTTCAGTGTCTGTTCGTATCCCCACCATCGGCGTGTTAGGAGTATCCCCGGAATGTTTACTCAGCACTGGATATCGATTAACTCCCTTCTTGAAATGGTCCTCCATCACTGATCCCTTCTCCGGCACGGTGGTAGACGTTGGATGGTGGGACTGTGCTGATATCTCTTCCTCCATAGCTTGGCAATCTTTATCAAAGGAACTCTTCTACTTTATGTTCGAATTGAATCCTGGTACAGAGGGTTGTGCTCACAGAAATTGTTTCCCAAGCCCCCACAAAGGAAAAAGACCACTAGCTCTATGGATAACCGTGTTACCCTAAGAGAAACGAAGAAGAAAAGAGAGTGGGAAACACAAACACACTCTTAAGACAGAAACAACAAACAAACTCTCCTTCAGAGAGAAGGGACAAACAAACTCTCCTTCAGAAAGAAGGGACAAAACTTCTACTGTTCAAAGGAAGACCCGGCTTCCAGAGAGACAGAGAGACACCTTTTTCCTTTTTAGGTTTATTAAATGAGTTGGTAAAATAAATAGAATAGTCTTTTAAGTTTATTAGTCATTTGGAATATATATTTATATATATATATATATATATATATTAATATATAAACAAGTTCATAATAACTCCATCACCGTATTGAAGCGTGAAATTTTTTTTTTGCTGAATCATTGAAGCGTGAATTTGATTTGAACTTCGGTCACTATGGCAATCCAATACCACGAAATACTATGTAATAAAAAAAATAAAAAATAAAAAATAAAATTAGGATTTTGCAGAAGCTTTGAGATGTCAAAACTATTGGGCAATATTTAATGGGCCAAACTCATCAAAGATGCAACTCATAATTATAACCCCTAGATCTTTATCTTCCTATAGAAAAAAATCCGCACAATTATCAGAAACGCTTCTGCACTATTGACCTGTTAATTTCTTTTACACGATTGTAGCTTTACCTGTTGAACAAAACGCTGAACAAAAGAGCTTTTTATTAAAAATTAAACTCTTTGAATTACAACACCTTACAAGCACTAATGTTTTGACTCACTAACACTAGTACATACAAAGCACCTTTCTTTCACTGCACTCATGGCACTTACTCACCAAATACAATTGCACACACTTGACACCTTACTTCTAAACACCTAGCTATTAACACTATGACATAACCACTCTTGACTTTCTTTTCTTCACTTCACACTAGTCATGGGTGCTTATGACACACACTTCACCGGTGCTTCACCTCACACTTCACACTTGCTTCATATTTATACATGGGTTAAAGTCGGTTAACTCACCGACTTTGAATTCTCCAACACATTCCATTATTATCTTTTAGTAATAGTAAAAATATCTTTCTTTCACCAACCTTCTACACCCGTTAAGAATATGTGGCTGAGATTAAATAATATAGGGTAGCTCTAGAGAATTCTGGAGAGAGAGATTAAGAGAAACTCTAGAAATTTCTAAAGACAAGAGAGTTAGTGTTGATTTCTAACGTTACCCACACTACCCAATCCAAAAATCCCAATTGATAAAAATCAAACAAGAATCTTTTGAGCTATTGTTATGTACAACTTCTCTCTCTTGGGGTTTGTTTAAGATTCTCTTATTTTGCTGAAATTGAAATTTTTTTGCTGAAAGTACTATAGATAAAGGTAAAAGTTAACTGAAATAGTACAGTAGGACCCATAAATAGTACTAAAAAGTGTAGTGAGGTCCATGAATAGTAGAAAAAATAAGCTGAATAGTAAAATAAACTGACTTTTTAATTTTTGCCAAACACACACTTGGTTGACTGCGATTTTAACCACGGTTTGTTTGTTCTTGATGACTCTGCCACTATTAACAGAAGGCCTTGATCAAAAGATGATTAAGGAATGTCACCAGTGAGGACAAAGGTGTTTTTTTTTTATTATATATTTTTTTTAAATAAGAACTGCAATGGGTTGTTGTAGGTGAGATGCGAGTGAGTACTTGTTTTTATTTTTATTTTTCAGATGAGAAGGACACTTATTAGTCAATTAATTTTGGCACATGGCAGAATATTATTGGAAATTGACGATGTGGTCCTCCAAGAGGAATGAATAATTACGCAATACCTCTGGGTTCTAAATACTACTAGACATGCTAGCCGAAGCAAGGGGATCTTGCCCCCATTTCTCTACTCTCTCTCTTTCTAGAATTAATTTTGAAAATCGAAGAAATATTTTAGATTGATATTAATGATTATTTTTTCTTGACTAGAAAATGCTTAAATTTCGAGATTGAAAAATGAGTCAGAATTTGATAAGGATGTAGTATAAAACCCTTAGTTTACATCCTCCAATCATAGCATGACACATTAACATTTTACAAAACAATGAACAGGTGGTATCACACATAATCACTACTCACAATAGACCCAAACCCATTTGCTCTCTCTCAATCAAATAGCCACCCAAATTAGACTCTCATCGGGTGTTGCCGTTGTCATCCCTAGTGGTTGCTCCGACAAAATTGACTCCCCTTCACATCTTACCGATCTCTGAACCTACCATTTCAAATCAACCCATAAATAAAACTTAGAAACTATATCCAACCTTAACCAGCTTCACTTCTGTAGACACTGTATTTTATACCTCTTATGACTCGGGCCCCCATTCCTTAATGATACTGAAATTCTAAGACCTAAGGTTGGTTTAGGGCCCAATTAGATTACAAATTGACTTGAGAGATGTTAAGATGGAAAATATAACTTTTTAATGAGCAAAAAATCTATTTTTGAAAAATAAAGATCAAAAGAAACCCTAGGCATGCATATGTAGGCATGAACTTAAGTACGCAGGCACGAACTTGGGCATATAGGTAGGGTTTCAAAAGCATAAGAAATGCAAGTTTTCTGCATCAATGCTGAGGTTTAGAGTGAATCCAATATCGTTTGGGAGCCATTCCAAACCCTCATTTTCACAATATAAATAGCCATACATGGTACCTTTTCAAAACACACAGAACACTAAAATTCACTAAAAATAGTGAATCAAAGAGGAAGTTTTTCACAAAACATTCTCAAGTCAATTTTATTTGATTAGAGCCTTTTTTGGCCTTGATCTTTGAATTTTAAGATTACTAATCACACATTTATTGATTTGTGAATAGATTTGACTGAAAGAAACGGTCAAAAATCAAGTGTAGGAGCTTTTTGCTTTGAGGTATATATTTCAAACTTTTCTTTCTTTTCTGCCTTTAAGTTGTGTTTTAATCTTGTTTTTTGTGTTGTTTATATTATAACATGTTTGTTTAGCCTAGGTTTAGCCTTGTTTCTGTTTTAAAGCATGTTAGGGTGTTAGATTTATAGTTTTAATTTTTGCCCTATTTCTGCGTCTGCTGTTTTTTGGGTTAGGGTTTTTGAACAACCCTGCACACGCATTTATTTGGCTTGTGTACGCAGGCTTCTGTATGCGTATGCAGGCCGTTGTCCAGAAACCCTAATTTATGTTTTGCTTTGTTGTTTCACATGTTAACCCCTGCTTTGATCCTCCATGTATCTGTATATGAGCTTGAGTTTCTGTTTCACATGTTTGTTTGTTTGTTTATTTGCCTTTCACATGCTTAGATTAGGGTTTGCTTTCTTTTCTTTGTTAAATGCTATGAACACGTATTCACATGTCCGTGCATAATGCCATAGGTGTTGAGTTGCTGCAAAGTAAGTGAGGTAAGTCATGCATTCATATGAACATGCATATTTGAATATGATTTTGCTTAACAATGGATTTGAACATGCTTGTTTGATGAGTTGTGCTTAATCACATGTTTGCTTTAATCTTTCATGTTTGTGTCTCTGCCTTGCTTTGTTGCTGCCTTAGATGATGTAATATGATAGGAAATGCCATGTTAGATGTATGCTAGGATATGTGATGTGATGATGTGCCATGATTAGATGCATGTTAGGCTTTGTTTGATTGCCATGATAGATGTATGGTTAGGGATGATTGATGTCATGCTGTGTGATTAGATGTATGCTAGTGTGTGTGTGAGTATAAATGCAATGTTGAGTATGCCTTTAATAGGGTAAAGACATAAGACACAATGAAGGGAAGCCAACCTTAGGGTTGGGCGGTTTGGGTGCCTAATACCTTTCCAAGACCATACCTTAACTTAGAACCCATATATCTGATAGTAAGATCAAAATGTCCTTATTCGAGAGGACACTATATATATGGTTCCTAGACCCTTGCAAAACTAGGTGGCGACTCCCCGTTGTGTCCACAACTTCACATCTTGCCAATCTCCAAACCTACCATTTCAAGTTGACCCATAAAGGAAAATTGGCATGCATGTTAAGAACATATAAGACATGTAATTCAATGATTGCATTTTCAAAATATTAATTCAATAACAAGTTATTGGGTGGTGTAACTTTAACCAATGTTACACTACTTAATATTTTTTAATTGGATGCTAATATTGACAAATCCACCATTAGATTCAATTATCTTCGCATATTCTCCATGCTTGCAAATTTTCAATGTGATCAAAGATTAATAACCATGTCATCAATCAATTGTTAAAATTCAAGTTTTTGTAGTTTAAAATAATACATAAAATATGAGTTTATGGATCAAATGGTAAATAACATCCGATTAATATGAAAATTTGCATGCATGTTAAGAACATATAGAAAATGTAATTCAACGGCTAGATTTTCAGAATATTAATTCAATAATAAGCTATTGAGTGGTGTAACATTACTTAGAGTTACACCAGGTGTAACTTATATGGGTTGAGTTCAAGTTACATATAGTGTAACTTTAAGCAATGTTACACTACTTAATATTTTTTAATCGGATGCGAATATTGACAAATTCACCGTTAGATTACATTATCTTCGTATATTCTCCATGTTTGCAAATTTTTAAGGTGATCAAAGATTAATAGCCATGTCATGAATTAATTGTTAAAATTCAAGTTTTTGTAATTTAAATAATGCATAAAATATGAGTTTATGGATCAAATAGTAAATAACATCTGATTGATATGAAAATTGGCATGCATGTTAAGAACATATAGAACATGTAATTCAACGGTTGGATTTTTAAAATATTAATTCAATAACAAGTTATTGGGTAGTGTAATATTGCTTAGAGTTACACCAGGTGTAACTTGAATCCAACCCTATATATATATATTGTGGGGAGTGGAAAAGCCTCTACTCAAACCTAGAGCCCAAGAAGTTATTGGGTTGCGGGAAAGTAGTTGGGCTTGGCCTTTGTGCAGAGGAGAAAGCTCAAAGGGTGATAATCCATGAAAGAACTGAAAGCTGGATAATCCTAGATGTTGAGGACAAAGTTTGGTACCACGGTCAACCCATTCCCTTGGAAAAGGGAAAGCACTAGCTTATTCGAGGCATAGAGCACAGATAATCAATGTATGACCTCCAGGAGACACTAGTACACACAACCTCTGGGCAATCAAAATTCGAAGATAAGAAGGAGAGGAAACCGATAAAGTCAGGGAAAATATTCCTGAGACTCTGAATGGGAACAGGACAGCTGTAGTGATATGAACAAGGACTAAAGCAATAAGAGGAAGGAGAAGGCAAAAGGTAAGGGGATCCGAAAGGGAGGGGAGAAAAATTTGTCTGAGGAGAGAAATAGAGTGAGAGAGAGAAGCACTGAGTGTGACATCACGGGAATAACAATAAAAGCTTCCTGTGGAAAAGGGAAAGCACTAGCTTATCCAAGGCATAGAGCACGGATAATCAATGTATGACTTCCAGGAGACACTAGTAACCACGAGAAGCTTCTGGAATGCGCAAGAAGAAAGAAGATTTTTTACCTCCGCATTAATGAAGGGGTTTTTACCTAACCTCTGCCACATTAATTGCGCAAAAGACAGCCTAAACAGTACACGCAACCTCTGGACAGTCAGAATTCGAAGATAAGAATGAGAGGAAACCAATAAAGTCAGGGAGAATATCCCTGAGACTCTGAATGGGAATAGGACAGCTGTAGTGATAAGAACAAGGACTGAAGCTATAAAAGGAAGGAGAAGGAAAAAGGTAAGGGGATCCAAAAGGGAGGGGAGAAAAATCTGTCTGAGGAGAGAAACAGAGTAAGAGAGTGAAGCACTGAGTGTGACACCACGGGAATAACAATTAAAGCTTCCCGTAGTCATTTTAGCATTTGTAATAGGAAAGGTACCATATTAATAGTCAAATAAACCCACTGTTTATGTTTCCCATTGTAGAGTGTTTATTCCCTGTTATTTACTTGTATCTTGATTGTGTGGATCGTTATAAAAGAATTCCGAGGAGTATTCCTCGGGACTAATTTCAGTGTCCCTACATATATATATATATATATATATAAATGATATGGGAAGTAGGTGGTATATAGGATATTACAACATAGTTTTGTTTATATAAGTGAATTTAAGGTATCCGATGCCTTTAAAGTTAAGAGAAATTGCTACAGAATTAATCGTAATGATTTTTTGGATTTAAAATAATATTGAGTTACATAATTTTTTATTTTTAGAAGAATATTGAGTTACATCATATCATCATATGCTATATAATAAATGTTGGGCTTAGAAGCTATATGGTTTCAATATTCTTTCAAAACTCATTTCCTGAGCATTTTCTATATACTGTATATAGTGGCTTCCCCCTTGTGCTCACCTCCCTTCTGTTGGATTACAGATTGTTACATGGCGAGAGGCCGATTTTTGTGCAGATCAGTTGACAAGAAAAAAAAAAAAAAAAAGTTTGCCCAAAGGGCTTGACTACAGCCCTGTTTTGTAATTTTTCTTAATCTGCAGGTGATGTCCAGCTTTGGTGTTAGGGCCGTGTGTGTAGTGTGTTAGTGTCTTGTTTCATAGCTTAGTGTCTTGTGTGTAGTATAGATGAAGTTTAGTCTTGCGTTTGTTTATGTTGTTTATTTCGTCATTTTGGTTTTGTTTGTAAACTTGTTTGACGTTCTCTGCCTTTTGTTTATATACATAAATAAACATCCCTTTCATGCAAAAAAGAAAAAAGAAAAAAAGAAGAGATTAACTGGAAGCATAATGAAATAAGATTAGGAGTTTTCTTCGCCAGTTGATTATGCTTCAAGATCCAGTTGTAAATATTGTAATATTATCTTCTTCTTTTTTAAGAAGAATATTGTGATATTATCTTAATTATAGAATAAATAAACCTCTTGCACTATCATTTGTTATTGAGGCATGTGTGGGATATGTTTGTTTTGTTGTGAGCATGATGCATCTATGCTCATGTTATTTGGTACACATTTATATTTTGATCACTAGCTATTTGGTTAATATTGGAATATTTGAGGCTTATGTTATGCTTTGAAATCATGAACTCTAGAAGGGTTTGATATATTAGTAATTGCTTATACTATTGGGAGTATGAACTCTGGTGCAATTTAATATTATAAATATTTCTTGTCGGTGATGCTTTATTTGATTTAATTTTTTTAAAACTTGTGTTACCTTTGAAAATTGATATTATATTCTCTAACTATAAATTTTGAGACTGAACATTTTGGATATTATTTCTTGAATTGAACTTTTTATATTGATAATCTTATTGAATTTTTTTTTTTTTTTTTTTGATAAGCTTATTGAATTTTTTTATATACAAAATGAAAGCATCATACAATTGTATGCATTATTCTAATGCACTAAGTTGAACTGGATGCGAAATAACAGTCATGCCCTCATACTCCATGTTTTTTATTTGGGGCATGACAATTATCATTTTCCATGCGGCACTCATTATAGTTTTATGGAAATATTATTTTATTGTAAAATATGAATTTATGTGAGATAAAAAAGTCACATTAATAGTTTATGTAACAACTTTCAGTAAGGTTTTATAAGCTTATAAAACCTTACTGAAAGTTCCCTCCTAGGTTAAAAAAGAAAAAAAAAAAAAAAGTGAGCATATGCTTGGACTTAAAACTTAAAAGTTAGAGAGTACATATATTAACTAGTAATCAATCTCCAATTTCTATATGGGGGTAGGGATGTAGATTCAACTATAGCTTGACAAGTGTTCAATTCTGAACTCAGTTAGAATGAAGTGAAATCTGCCCAACTGCTTTTAGTTACGCACGTGGGCCTCATTTACTGATTATTTCTACTGGGTTTTGATACGTGGGCTAGAGCATTTCAGGTGGGCCTTGTCTTTGATTATTCTTTTACTTGGGCTTGCACCCTTGATCTAGCTCTTTGGCCCTATAAGATAAACAATATTGTCATGGGTAGGGCGGTACATGGTGCGGTGCATAGAGTTTTGGAGGGGCTTTTTTGCATTGCACCTACAGGGGTAGTTTTCCCTCATACCTAACTGCACCTCACCTGTGGAGGAGTGATAACTGGTCTATACAAGGTGCAGTGTAGGATACCGGTTCGATGCAGTTAGTTCGGCTAATTTTCCATTCTTTCAGGAACCAAACACAATGCATTTAACAATCCCATATCACATCATGATCATTTAAAAAACCAAATATTCCAAAAACAAAAAAAGAATGAAAGAAAACAAACAATTAAACACAAACAGATTCACAATCTTTCTCTCAAACTTATCCCATTTAAAATCACAAAAAAATAAAATAAAAAAATAAAAACTAAAATAAACCCATAAAAGATCAAACAAAACCATTTTAAATAAAATACATAAACAAACCTCATAGGAACATTCAAAGTCAGAACCATTACTAGAAACTCCTAAGACTATTGTGACAAGAAGGAGAGTGAAGATGGTGAAACTCCAAGAAACGTGGCATTGAGCTATAGATTGTGGTGGTAGCAAGCAGTAGAGGTCAAGGAGAAAGATAGAGAGAAGAGGCGACTGGGAGAGGGAGACTAAAGAAGGAGAGAAAGAGAGAGGTGGGTAACGTAAATAAACCTAGGGTTTAAAATTAAGCCAACTAAAATGACATCATTTTATTTTTAAATATGATAGTGACGTCGTTTTGGAACTGATATTAAATTTATATCAAGTACTAAAACGATGTTGTTTTAGTACTAGATTATATTTAAAAAAAAAAAAAAAAAAACCCTAGCATTTTTCTTAACCCACCACATAGCGTCGTTTTCTTTTTCTTCTTCTACCTAGCGTCTTTTGCTTTCATGCCTTGTCTGAGTTTTCTTCTCTCTGCTGAAACATAAAACTATATACACTAATATATGTTAAATTATAGTGTGTGTGTGTATATATACTAGTGCGGTGAGGTTTCTCGTTGGAGTGCAAAATAGCCACCGCTTGCCACACCGGTAGTCTTTGGTTTTCCCAGATTGCTACCGACTACCCCGTCAGACACCTACAGTAGGTCTTTGAAGTGGTCGGATCGGTTCGGCGTCAACCGTTTTCATTGGCTTTAGTTGGATCCTGAACAGGCCTAGTCATGGGTTTATAATTTATGGGCTTCCACAAATTATTGTCATGGTTTTTTGAATATCAGTGAGATAAATAATAATTGTCATAGTTTATATACACATGGTTAAGTTTGCACTTAAGCCATGTGGGATATATACACATGGTTAATAATAATTGATTACTAGAGGTCAGAATTTCGTTGGTCAAATCCAAACTTACCCTTTGTTTTCTTTTGTTCTTATTACATATCAAGTGGTTCATTAGAACCAACCAAATTTCTATTTATTTATTCTCTAAATATTTATTTTCTCCCTCCCTAAAAATTGTGTACATATCATATCGTATGAGATAAATAATAATAGTCTCCAAGTATCATCAGTTTTGGGCTTCAAATAAAATGTTCAACAAACAATAATTTTCTTGGGCTTTGTAAATTTGTAAAAATTTGCCAAACAGTACTAGTCTTGGGCTTTAAATAAAATGTTTGCCAAATAGTAATCAGTTTGGACTTTGAATATATTGTCAAGCAGTGATCGTCTTGGGCTTTTGATATATTGATAAGCAATAATCGTTTTGGGCTTTTGATGTATTAATAAGCAATAATCGTCTTAGGCTTTGAATATATTGCCAAGAAATATTTGTCTTGGGCTTTGAATATTTTTCCAAGTTGTAATAGTCCTGGGCTTTGGGATAGTGCACGAGTTCTGGGCTCATGGGGCTGGTTTTGGGCTTTGCTAGATAGAAATATGAAATTGGATAAAAGATGAGATTTTGAGCATTTTAGTAATAATTTATATTGTAGCCCCTTTGAAAGGGTTTTATTTAAGGATAAAGTTGGAAAGAGGAGAAAAGAGGGAGGAGAGATATAGAGAAATTTCAAGAGAGGTTATAGTAATTTTGTGCATGTAGAAAGATGGGGGGCGGGGGGAGGGTTTATTTATACTAAGAAGAGTGGCAAGTGAGCTCAGCCCCACTATGCTCCTATTGCCAGTTGGAGCATGAGCGGAGGGGGGGGGGGGGGGGGCTACGCCTACTTAGCATTTTTCTAGAAGCTCATAAGCTTTTCCATTTTCAATTTTGTCTTTTTTTGCCTTGTTTTTGTGTAGCTGTTTGGAGGTCTTCCAAGACATGGATTTCTTCATATCAAATATCTTTGAAAAGGACTGGATGTCTAGTTTCTACAAGTTCTAGCATTTTTCAATTTGGAGCAACGTTCATGAAGATATTTTACCCGGAAGGGAGGTGATGCAGTGTAGGAAATTGTGAAGCACTTATCTTGGGAGTGCAATATCTCCCAATCTAGAGGCGATATTACTGAGCCGTTTTTTATTGGAATAGATAACTCATCATAATTCAAGAAATTTTCAGCTTTTGGCACCAATTGTGGATGAATTTGTACAATTTATTAAGTGAAGACTCCCTAAAAAATAATTTTTGACTGGAAATATAATGTATTGTGCATTTCATTCCAATTTTTGAGACTTTCTTTATGGACTTACTGGCCTCTATTTTTGGTTAAATAAGATGTTGTTGGAATTATGATGTTTATTTTCTAAATATTCTTGCATTTTTGTCCAAATCCCACGTTTAAGGCCTTGAAATAATAATGGAAAAACCACATTTTAGTATAAAATTCCCACTTTAAATTTAATGTTTTTGTAAATCATTTTTTATTTAAGTGGGGTTTTTGGCCATCCAAGCTTGTAAAATCTAAGCTCATCATGTAAATTTTCCAACCACTTCTCACTCGAATCGATTGGTGGTCGTTTGATTATTTTTTAATCAAAATTAAATTATAATCACTTGTCGGGAAAACAGTTATGGCTTTTAATGTTTTTGCAATTCTCATTTGTTTCAACTTTGATCTAGGCCCTTGAATTTTCATTTTAAAGAGAAATTCATAATCTTTAAGATGGGCACAAATTTATCACAATCGAATAGTCAGATATTTTGTGAAAAACTAACTAACTTGGTTTAGGGTTTATCAAAGTCGGTCAAACCTAGCCAAAAATGGCAATTTTAGGATTTTAAACTCTTGGACCATCAAAATAATTTTTCCAATATCCAGTTTTTCATGTAATTCCCTATTTTTTTTCATGTTTAAAATGCAGTTTTTGGCTTTTTTGGGCTTAAATTGGTATTTTTGGCATGCAAATCGAGACCAGAAAAAATACAGTATCAATAATGCTATGACAAGAAGCAGAACTAATTTTCTTGTTGATTTTGTTTCCTTTGATTTGCCCCCTAATTGTATTTTGAACCAGATTAAGCTTGATACCTTGGGTACTAGTCATTGTAGGCACTGGCATAGTAGTTCCACAACTCTTTAGTTTCTTTTAATTTATTCCAGTTAACCAAAAATAAATGGTCAAATGAAAAAATGAATTGATGATTGATGATGATGATTGATGAGACCATAAAAATTATTAAGGTAGTCCATCTTAATGGACAACCATTGCATCATTAGTGGACTATCAAGGAAAGATGAGCAACCACTCAACACATACAATAACAACCATCAAAGGTCTTAAACTCTCATCAAGACAAAGAATGTTACAATTAGGGTAGTAATCACCCTCATTTATATCCAACGGCTACCTAAGTCACCTATAAAAGTGGCAATCTGCCTCACTTGCTAAGATACGTCAAAAACTACTACAAAACTACTGTCTATATACGAAAGATATGGCTTGATACTGACTCAAGCATCGGAGGCTCTCCCACCGGGCACAACCCGGTGGTCTCTTAGATAAACTCTCTTTATCTTGCAGATCTTACAAGATCGTTAAAAGCTCTAAATTGGACGAGTGGCCCAACTGGCGATTTTTGGCATCATCAGTTTGGTGCCGTTTGTGGAAAAAAGACAAGTCATTGTTCTCTTCCCATGACAAAAGGTCACTTTGTTCATTCAAAAGATATGAACATTATAATACCATAGTCAGTCTTAGTCAAATAGATATGAACACCATGATACCAATAATCTTCAACATACAAATTTTTTCATTCTCATAAAATCAATGTTATCAGAGTTGTATGTGTCGTGTGTCATTGGAAAGCTCACACAACAAGCTTTAGTTTAAAGTAGGGATGGCAATTTCTGTTCACAGTTTAGGTTCATGTTGTGTCGAGCCATGAGTATTTAGCTATATGGGTTGACTCGAACCCGATTTGTTTAGTAAATATGTCAAGAATCCTCAACCCTAACATGACATGTTTATTAAATAAGCCTATCTAGCACGATACGTTTAACCCATTTAATTAACAAGTCATGCAAATGTCAATAATAGTACATACTTGACCTGAATAATTTGTTATCAATTTTCATATATCTAAAATTAAAATACAATTACAACCATAAATATAGTAATAAACATATAATTACAACCATAAATTAAGCAATAATAACAACAAAAAGCTAATATATCTATAAGTTAAACGGGTCAAACAGGTTCGCATGTTGAACATGAATATGACAAATTTATTAAACGGGTTAACCGTGTCGACCTGAATATGACCCGAACCCATTTAGCCTCAACCCATGACCTGTTTATAAACATGTTAATAGTGTCAGGTTCATAAGTCGTGTCAGATTTTGCCACCCCTAATTTAAAAGATTCGCTGGTATTAAAAAATTAGAAAAATGAATCCAAACTCACAAATTTTAGAAAAACCTTGAAATGGGTGCATTGCCACATTCTTGAGCTCACTGCTCATAATCAAGGTTGTCAAATCCGAACCGGATTAAACGATCTGACCCGGTTACCCGTGACCTAACCCGGTTCTTAGAGAGTGAAAACAGGTCCTGAAATAAATAGTGAAAAACGCATGCATCAGGTATAGAACCAACAACCTCCCGCCCATTTAAGAGCTCTATCCAACGCACTGACCACTAAACTAGTTGGCTTCCTTCTATCATATTTGAAATTTATATTTTATTTACTTTAATTGTACAAGATTAATAGCTTTGCATTTAATTTTATCACTATTTACTTAATAGTATTTTCTAAATTTATTTTTGTTCAAGAATTATTTTATTATATCAATAAATATGAATATAAAATTTGTAAATTTATGTTAAAAATGATTTTATTTTAAATTAGAATGCTTTTTTATTTGAAAGATTAATAAACACAACTTTTAAAGCTTGTTTATATTTATTATTTTCTATTCACTTTATAAAAATAATGAAAATTCGTTTGAAAGTTGTTTTAATTGCTTTATATTTTTTTTAAGGGTAAATTTCCATATTTTTACACATTTAATATATTTATTTGTATTTTAAATAATATTAAATTAATTTTGACGTCATAACGGTTCAACCTCGGTTGAACCTCGATCCGACCTTAAAAACCTTATTAAACTTTTCTCTTTTTCGGTTTTTTAAACAGTCTGAGTCTGAAAACCATGCTCATAACTCCTTAAAATAGAGAAAATTTGAGCAAAACCAGAGCCAAAATAGAGAATTGGCATCACAAGCTTTCAACCACGTCTCATTTGCAAATCTTTGAGGTTGAGAATACCTTAAAATAAGTTCGACAACTTGGAAATATTAAAAGTTTTTAGAATGGACCAACCAAGTTGGTCGCTTGGGACGTAACGCTAGTTCATGAACGATTGCTTCTCAAGTGGCCAAGGAAGTTTCCGCCGGTACACCCTGCTGCACCAATTACAAAACTCTCTTCGATTTCCAGGGCAAAAATGTAAAAGATGAAATGCTGCCAAATTTTTACCCCGAAAATGATTTAAACGTTTTATGAAAGTTGCCGTACGTATTGGTGAGTATAAACATAAGGGACACATGAGAAAATAAGTGCATTTGCCACATTTTTTACCGACTAAATTTACCAAACATATGCTGCCTAATGATGATGATGCAAATAGAAATATTCCCCTTTTAAGAGTCAAAAGTGAAAACAATTTAAAAAGTGCTCAAAATTATCCTGAACTTGATACTAGAAAATGACATTTCTCCATTCTTTTGTTCATGTCTCATAAAATATAGGGAGTTTTAGTTTAGACTATAATTAATTTTATTTTAAACTAGACATTCAAGTAGGGGTGGCAATTCGTGTTCGCGTGTCGGGTTTGTGTCGTGTCAAGTCATGAGTATTCGGCTATATAGGTCAACACTAACCCGACATGTTTATTAAACGGGTTAAGATTCCTCAACCCTAACACAACCCATTTATTAAACGGGTCAGTCGTGTCAACTTGTTTATCAGATTTTATCAAAATGAAAAAAAAAATTATGAAAAAACAAACAAATAAATATTTTTAATATAAAATTCAAAACTAATGAGTAACTGCATCACAAATAATCATTCAAAATTAAAGCATATCCCAATATTACAAATAATCAATCACAATATGTCAAAGAAAATAAATCACAACAAATAATAAGTTTATTTACCTAGAGTTTGAAGGGTATATTGGTAAAATGTCATTTAATTAAACGGGTCAGACAAGTCAAACGGGTTCTATATGTTCAACACTAACCCAACCCGTTTATTAAATGGGCAGCCATGTCAACCCGAATATAACACGAACCCGTTAAGCCTCAACCCATAACTTACTAATTTTCTGTTATGTCGTGTCGGGTTCGCAGGTCGTGTCAAATTTTGCCATCCCTACATCCAAGGCTTTAATATGTGTAGAAAATTAATCAAAGTGTGGATAGGAAATGATTAATATGATTTTTGCAATATGGTCTACTGTGCAGCCGGAGAAGTTACGAGATTTAAATATTTAACCCTGAAATTGGCTCAAGGCCATTTCTAATGAATTTGGCCAACCCAAAGCTTATAGAATGCTTTGGAGGATGATGTCAGACATCCAGAATATATATTTTTTTAAATAAGAATATCATAACTTTATTAAGAAGATAAAAATGAGACATTTTGAGCCAAAACTGACTCAATTATGAATGAATTTTCTTTTATTCAAGTTACATGAGAATTAATATTTTTTGGCATATTGAGCCAAAACATGAACCATCCATAATTATTTATAACAGATTTTTTTTTTTTTTTTTTGAGTAAATTAAAGTTATAACAGAATTCGTTTCAAGATTTTTATTTATATTTTATTATGCAACGGTCCGCTACAGTAATTATTTGATACAAACATATTTTCTCACACATTAGACTTGAATGAATTGCTATGGGTAATATAAATTTACTCCATTAGATATATAAGCAAAGAAAGTAACAAAAGTGGACCAGAGGACTAATAGTGCTATATATATATATATATATATATAATAAAAATTCTACTTAAACTTAATCTAAGTATATATTTATAAAGTTTTCTCTAGAGAATTGAACCATTTCCCTTACCCTCCTCTCACCCTACAAGAATTTTGTACTTGTGAATTGCCCTTCACACCAAAAGTGTGCGTTAGTGCCTTTTATTTTTTGTGTGCGTTATAGGTATTTTTAGATTCTGGGTTTGTGTTATGCGGCCCAAGGTTTGGGCTCTTTCATTATAAGTTTTCGTATTTGGGTTTTCACATTGCGTACAAGTTTTGGGGTGTGGGGTTTGGGTCTTAAAGTTTGAGATTTTACATTACAAGTTTTCGTGTTCCGGGATTGGATTTTGTGGTTTTTGATTTTGCATTACAAAATTTTCGTGTTTGGGCTTTGGTTTGAAGGTTTGGGTATGGACTCTTTCAACACAAGGTTTTGTATTTATGATTAGGGATTAGAGCTTGTGATTTTGTGTTTTTCAATATAATAGATTGTTTGGTCTTTGTTTATAAAAATATAATTCTAAACTTAAAAGCAAAAGTGGTGGTCCCATAGATTGTTTTGTTGTTTGGCAAACGGTTTTCCTTTCCGACATGGTAGATTCTGTGCGTTACGTAGAGTGGTCACCAATATATTAACTTCCACTCGTTGAATATGTATATTCTGCTCCATTTTAGCTTTTACATATTCTATTCTTTGCTTCCCAACATCAACATGAGCAACCATCTTTCTTATGCTTTAAGTTCAACACTATCATATGTTGTCCACTGTGTTAGCAAGACACATGGAATTGGAACACACAGACTCCCTAGTGTATACGCCCACCTGGGTAGTTGCCACCGTCTGCTTCATTATTGTTCTCATATCTTTATGCGTGGAGCGCACTCTGCATCGACTTGGAAAGGTATGAATAAAAATCTCTTGAATCACCCTCTAGAATCTTCATTCTTACAGTGCTCATGGTTATGGAGTAACTATGTATCTAGTCATTAATTTTCTGGCCTTCGACGGGAAATACATTTAGCCAAATTTTCTTTCATGGACTTACGTACACCTTGCTTTATTCATGATCAATTTTGATAATCCAATTGAATTTCGAACCAAAATTTTATTTGGTTGTTATGCATTTGTCAAATCTATGAATGGGTTTATTAATTTCTCAATTGAGAGTTTAGTCAAGAACTGGAATATATCATTAAGAGCTGAAGCACCAACTAAACAATTTTTTTTTTTTTTTTCATTATTTTAAAAAATAGCTATCTAGTAAAATTTTTCTTTTCATTTTTCAAGAAAAAAAAAAAATCACTGCAACAAAAAAAAGCTATCTAGTAAATTTGTTCTCGATCTTAAACTATTGAAGGGGTTATACTTATCAATGCTCAATTTAATTAAAATGCTTTTCATCCCTATATTATTGTAAAAAGTCAATTTGTCATCCGTAAATTATTTTAAAAAAAATCTCTTTAAAGTGTGTGTTTGGTTTCAAATTAAAAAGTCAGCTTATTTTACTATTGAGCTTATTTTTGCTACTATTTATGGGTCATACTGCACTTTTTGCTATTATTCATGGATTTCACTGTACTATTTCAGTTAACTTTTACATTTATTTACAGTACTTTTACAAAAAAAATTTCAATTTCAACAAAATAAGTAGATTTCAAACAGATCCTAAATAGTTAAGAAAAAAAAATTATTAAAGTTTAGAAACAAAGTGTGAAATTCATGAAAACTTTAAGGATAAAAAGAATATTTTGAATCCCCAACCCCGCGAAAACCTCTCTACACAGTACACACAATCCTTTGTTTTTGAGAACCCTTAACTACTAATATAAGCATAGACCTTTATTCTGATATCCTTTTCAAATTGTATAATACAAAACCCGTAGCTTTTCGTGAATGCTAAAGAAGAGGAACAATTTCAATTCTAAAAGAATAATAATCCTAAATGAATATTGAGGAATAAGATGGAAGAAAAAAAAAAAAATTAACGGAGAGGCACATCATAACAACGCATACAGGTGTAGAAGACCATAGCATAGGCTGGTCAAAATTCTAGGGGGAAAAAAAAAGAAAAATATATAGTGAGATTTTGTGTGTTTGATTAGCAAACAACGAAAGTTACTAAGTATGTTTGATGAGCATCTTTCCTCTGATTACGGAAAACAAAATTTCTTCTTAATTTTGTAAAGCAGTTTTCTGTTTGATGTACATGAGTTGCTTTTCATTTCAGTTCTTGATACGTAAAGACCAAGATGAACTATTTGCAGCATTACAAAAATTAAAGGAAGGTGCTCTCTCTCTCTCTCTCATAGACTTAACATTTTACCATGCATATTCAACATAACATGACTAGTTTTATTTTTTTAGCTAATCCTGATTGAATACAAATCTTGTTTTAATTTTTGTGTTTTACTTAATTTATATTTCATCGATAACAACTTGTCATATGTCTCTTCTTTTTTTTTTTTTTTTTTTTTTTTTTTTTTTTTTTTTTTTTTTTTTTTACTTTGAGTATTTTATAAGGAAAAAAAAATGTGAAAAGTTGTGATTAATGGGGCATTAAGTAGAACACAAAAATAAGACACAAGATTATGTTCAACCCTAATCAATGTACTTCTGACATTTGTTTACAGAACTGATGCTTTTAGGGTTCATTTCCCTTCTACTAACAGTCTTTCAAGGCTTGATAAGTCGCATATGCATACCAACTCATCTTTCAAATTTCATGCTTCCATGTAAGAAGAGGTACATTGTTCACCCCAATGGTACCGAGCATTACTCTAATCCAGCTACAAACAATCCACAACGACTTTTGTTTGAAGATACTAATTCAGGGCATTGCCTACATGAGGTATATGATAGTCCGATTAGGAGCCATTGTAGTTGGTGTCATTCTCCATGCCGGGAACCACCTTGCATGTGATTTCCCTAAACTTTCTCACTCGCCTGAGGGAGAATATGAGAAATATTTAAGTGTTGACTTCGGTAAATACAGACCCAGTTACGCAAAGCTGGCTGAAGGAGTAGACGGTGTGACTGGAATCCTAATGGTGATTCTCATGACAGTTGCGTTTACACTTGCAACACGATGGTTTAGGCGGAGTCTTGTTAAGCTGCCCAAGCCCTTTGATAAGCTCACTGGTTTCAATGCCTTCTGGTATTCACACCACCTATTTGTCATTGTCTATGTCTTGCTCATCCTCCACGGACAATTCGTATATCTTGTGCACAAGTGGTACCTTAAGACGGTATACTTTTGATATTTCAAGTGATCATATTTATATTTTCAACAATAGTTATTTTTCTGCTTAGAAGAGCTAGCTAATGTATTGAGTTCATGCATGCAGACATGGATGTATCTTTCCATTCCGGTTTTAATGTATGCAGGAGAAAGAACCTTAAGGTTCTTTCGGTCAGGCTCCTACACTGTCCATCTTCTAAAAGTGAGTCATAAATTATCAATTGTTTCAAAGTTTTAAACTATTAAGAAATGAAGAATTTAATGATTTAACTCTTATTCTAACAATGAGAACCTCTTACATTTATTTGAATGCATGGTGTATTCCACAATGGATTGCATGCTCACAAGTTGTTTTTTCTCCTCTTAATTCAAGGCTGTTTTTTTCTAACCTTGATTTTCTTAGGTTGCCATCTATCCTGGAAATGTTCTTGCGTTGCAAATGTCTAAGCCACCCCAGTTCAATTACAAGAGTGGACAATACATGTTTGTCCAATGCCCTGCAGTTTCTCCGTTTGAGTGGTAAGTCACCGTAGCATTCCCTGAAATCACTATATTTTGGGAAATTTTCACTTTTTCGGTAATTTACAGCAACTGCACCAAGCAATGGCTTTGTTTAAGCAAAGCTATCCCTAGGTGAAATCCGAGAATTAGGCTATCCAAAATTTTATTATAATAATAGTTAAATGATTAAATTTACAATTTTCTAACAATTATTTAGACGCTTGCCAATGTTATACTATAAAGTGACAATGTTCTAGTCATAATTTCAATGCTTTGCGAGCGAGAATATATGCTGAATGCTGAATAGTTTTTGAAAATAAAAAAGTTCTGATGAGAATGTCTGAATCATACAATACTCAATCTGGTCACCACCAGCACCATGTAAAAATGTGGCTACCCAATTGATCATTTTTATGGTTCAATTTATGCATCCCAGGCATCCATTTTCCATTACCTCTGCTCCTGGAGATGACTACCTTAGCATTCACATCCGGCAGCTAGGTGATTGGACACAAGAGCTTAGAAGGGTATTCTCTGAAGCCTGTGAGCCTTCTGTGTCTGGAAAGAGTGGGCTTCTAAGGGCTGATGAAACAACCAGAAGAAGGTATAATTTTGTGCACCTGTCTAATGTCTTCCCTGGTTTAGCATTTTTTTTAAAATTATTTTTCATGTTATGTAATATGTAAAATTCCTTTTGGAGATTACAGTTTGCCTAAGCTCTTAATAGACGGGCCTTACGGTGCCCCTGCACAAGACTACAGGAAGTATGATGTCCTGCTACTTGTTGGGCTTGGAATTGGGGCAACACCTTTTATCAGCATTTTAAAAGATTTGCTCAACAACATTATCAAAATGGAGGAGGAGGCAGTAAGTAACTTGTTCTGTTTTTGCTATATGACTTTTATAGACCTTCACTATTTAACCTGCAATAGTATCAGTACTTGTTAACCTGTTCTAATTTTCATAGACTTATTACCAGGACTTGGGATAAAACTATGTATTTTATCATGCAAAATAAAAATTCTGTTTCCTTCTCAACAGGATTCTGTCTCAGATGGCAATATTTTATACATAATTTTTCATCACTTCTTAACTGCTTGTAATTAAATTTCAGGAGATATAAGGGGTCATGAAGTAGAGGTCACTAGAAATTATATAAATATATATATATATATATATATATATAAAATTCCTTAGTTGGGAAGAGAACGAATTTAAAACATAAATATCTTTGTTAAAAATACCAAGAAGTTTCAATTGAGCTATAAGGTCCTTGGCATACTATATACTTGTACATATGTAATTGAATCATTTCTTAATTGAATCATGTAAATTTAACAGTCCTATCATAGTGTGAATAATTATTCTATATCAGCAGTAACATAGGAGTTTCCTCTCTATGTAGGTAGCAATAACTAGGGTATTGCCAAAGTACAAGTAAATACTGGTACGTGCACGTGTAATACAACAACAACTGTGGTTGAAGTAAAAATTTGCTATCAATAAAATTGAAGTAATAAAAATATTGAAGTTTCCTTTATTTTCGGTGGATTCAAGAGTTTTTCCTTCTAAATTCAAAAAATGCTTTTATGGATTTAAGAGTTTGCATCTAACTAGAACAAGATCTAACGCAACTACGTTTTTCCATCTATGGCGGTGGCGCAACCAGATATTGAAGCAGTAGGCCTGGACTTAATATATTTGTAACACACTAATTATTCATGCATGCATGAATGAGAAAGAACATTAAGAATATGCAACCCATACACTACGTAGCCATACAATGGAGATATGGAAAGTTTTGGACTAGTCCATGTAATCATTAGAAAATACAGAAACAATTTATGGATAGGTTGCTTAATAACAATAGGAATGAGAGAATGATGCTTAAGCCAAATCGGGCTATAGCCACGTTTTATTGCCCTATGGCCGCGTTTTTAAAACGCGGCCTTAGAACCATTTTTTTGTAGTGCTTATAGATAAAAAAAGGACTGGATTCTTCCACTAAAGAAACATTTGTACATATATGCTATCTAATATACCAGCTTATATTCAATTGATTTATAGTTATATCACTGGTGGTTCTCTCTCTCTTGACCAGGGAAAAGCTCCATTGTTACCATTGGAAGCATTACACCAACTACACATTTTCATCTTTGTATTGGCAGTTGTTCATGTAATCTTCTGTGTCACTATAATGACTCTTGGAGCAGCCAGGGTAATGCATTGATGATCCTAACCTCCAATTTCATTGCATTATATGTTTTAATTTCGTGGCTTTTGTTCATGATGTAACTAGTTTGAAGTCTGCATTGTTTGTGGAAATCGGACAAATACCTAACTATATCTCTAGTCTTTCATAATTTCTGAAGTTTTTCTTCTAAATATGTAGATACGCCAATGGAAGTCCTGGGAGGATTCTATTAGGAATGAAATTGAATCAAAGAAGGGTAATGTAAATCGGAATTTTCAAAAAATTTCTAAATGATCTTTGTAAATATTTTGGTTTGTTTTGGAATGTATGCATGAATTTAATAATTTGTGCAGGTCTAACAGGTGGCAACGACCCTTATGTTCATGATACTGATCACCAAGATTTCTTGAATAAACGTGGAGCTGGATATTGGAGAAAGGCAGCAGTTGTTAGTTGGATGGTAAGATTGAAACCTATTCATGGAATAATGAAATTTACAAATTATCAATCTTGAGTAATCTGTGTTTGTCTTTTCCTTTCATTAGTTGGATGAACTCAAAGATAGCTAATAGTCTCGTACTAATAAGCATAGATATATACTCTAAAATTCTTGATGTCCATGCCATCAGACACTAGTGAGAAACTCTTGCATGCGTGACCATAATGAGTTTAGAAGATAATCTGTTTTATTTTAAAAAATTCCTCCGACTTTATAAATGTTTTAAAGCATTGTAATAGTTGTCATTTATTTTGACACCTAAAAATAAACATAAAATTTTCCTTTTAAATATAATACATCTAAAGATGTATTATCTCTACCATGCATGTGGTGTCCAGTTATTTTACACCTCAAATAGAAGGGTAAACTTAACCTTAATTATCTCAAATGTGGTGACATTCAGTTATATGTTTATTGGTAGATGTCATTGTTCAAACAATTTTATGCCTCTGTCACCAAGTCAGACTACAAAGCAATGCGACAAGGATTCATCAAGGTTAAGTTTTCATCATTTCTACATACCAAATTATGCGTGTCTACATAGTTTGTTTCATCCACTAATTACTTTTGTTTTCTCGCTGCAGAAACACTACCCTGATGACCCTGAATATAATTTTCACCATCATGTGATGCAGACACTTGCAGTTGATTTCAAAAAAGTTATCGGTGTAAGGTAACACTTAAAGATACAGCTTAAATCTAATTATTGAACAATCTTCCAGGATGGAAAGTGAATTTTTACATAAACACTGTCAACTGCAGCTGGTACCTGTGGCTGTTTGTTGTGGTTTTTTTGCTGCTGAATGTGGCAGGTAATTTCCTTATATCATAATTGATACACCTCATTTCCCAATTGCAATTTCACGTTTTACTTGTGCCTAAGTTAAACATGAAAGCAGGATGGAACACGTATTTTTGGTTGTCCTTTTTGCCATTGATTGTAAGTGGTTTAGGTTGATTGCCGTTGGAAATTTATTAAATTTTTATTGATACTAAATTATATTATGGACTGACATATAATTAGACTCATGTTTTACTTGTTTGGGGTGATAGCTGCTACTTCTTGTGGGTGCTAAGTTACAGCACATCATCACCCGTTTGGCTCAGGAGGTAGTAGTAGAGAGGAACATACATGATCATGAAGCACAACTACAGGTGACAGAGACGAAGAGAGACAATCATGAAGTGCATGAAGCAGCACCACCAGTGAAGCCTTCAGATGATTACTTTTGGTTTAGTAGCCCTGCTCTTGTTCTCACCTTAATTCACTTCATTTTGTTTCAGAATTCATTTGAGATTGGATTCTTCTTCTGGATCTTGGTGAGTAAACATATATCGGCCAGTTGCCTAATAGTATACGTGCACATGAAATTCCAAAGGCATATGATCTAATACAATCGTAAAATTTACTCATCTGCAGTTCACATATGGATTCAATTCATGCATCATGGACAAATTGGGCTTCATCATCCCAAGACTTATTGTGGGGTAAAACTCTGGAGATAAGGGAGAATGTGGAACATATTTTCTTTTGCTAGCCCATGTTTTTGTGTGTCCCATCGTTAACATGCTAAGGTAATAGTTTCTTTATGCAGGTTGATTGTTCAAGTGCTATGCAGCTATAGTACTTTGCCTTTGTATGCTATTGTGACCCAGGTTAGATATACACACGCTTTATTTTTGTAATAATATAGAAGCTTCACCTGACATATGAAATCCTCATTCTTTTCTATTTACTTGTTTTAAAATATTTTCTCACCGCATGAAGATGGGTAGCACGATCAAATTTAAAGGGCCATTTAAGAGCAGAGAAGAAAGTACGAGAGGCCCGATTGAAGCAAGTCAAATTCAAATGCAAAGTATGGCTAAAGAATCACCCCAAAATGCTCAAAATTCATAATTTTAGACTAGTGTGATTGAAGAACCTAGACATCAATAACCGAGCTTCCTTATGTAGCTAGCCTAACCTCCTTTTCCATTATCTTAAGTTTCTTCATAGATATACTATCTACAATTTGATTTTGGATATATAGCATATATAGTCACTCTCATGTTGTATTAGGGAAAGGATAAAATAATACAAAGATTGTGAATTGCAAGCCATGAAATAGCTTGCCCATTGTAAAGTTGTAATTTACAACTAGTTTATGTTGGCTGTTATTCCGTGCCAAATTTGATTGTAATTATGTTCAATCTTATGTATCTTGTATTTCATGTGGGATTTATTTGTAAGGGTTGTGTGTGAGAGAGAGAGTGTGAAGACTTAAGGCAATTGAAGACTAAAGCTGTTTTCGCGAGTAGGCTTCCTGCGAAGTGAAGCATGTGCCCTGTACATGATTGGAATGCGAAGAGTCAAGACAATATGGAGACAGCTGGTTTTCGTGAGTGTCTCGCGGGTAAGGCCTTCCCGCGAGATACCCGCGAAACATTCTGTTTTGCTGAACTGTCATATCTGATACACACTATCTGTACCCATACTATATATACCATCATTACCCACAGATGTTGAGGAGTGCTTCTAAGAGAAAACCTTAACCACAAATCTTGAGAGTTAGAGATTGTTATACCCACATTTCTCTACACAATCCATTGTGATTTTTCCTTAACTCTTACCTCTCTATTTCCATATCCTTGAGAGGTTGATAACCCAAACACTTACCACACCCTTTCAGAGTGTCAAGTGAAGTTTTGGTGCTGCTGGGAAGTATTGGAAGAAGCCAAGTTTTGACGGATGCAATCGGGCGTATTGCAGGATCCGGAGAGCTAGACAAGACACGGTTCCGAGAAACTTTGTTGGAGTAAGAGCTTGGAGGGCTTAGGTGCATTGGGTAAATTAGGCTTGGAGAGTCTCTTGCTACTCGTGTATTCCAACTGATTGTCTAGTGGATCAATTTACCGCTTGGAGGGCGGCGGAGAGGTTTTACGCCGAGTATTTCGGTTTCCTCTTCGATAACATATCGAAGTGTTATCTTGTATTTGCATTCTTCTTCCCTACTCTTTTAGCTTTCATATTACTGCTGTGTTTTATTGAATATGACTTAGAGTAGTTATATCGTTTATCCGCTCGCATTTACTCTATTCCGTACTTAGTATAAGTTAGAGTAAAATCAATCGTGCCATAATTTTTAATTTGGGGGTCTAAACAGCTCTTATGTTTTAACACATTTTCGAACTTTCACCCATATATACTTACAAAAAATGTACATCACGTCTCTTTTTCTTAAGGATGTATTTACAACAAATATTCAAATTCAAATTATACAATTAAGTGTGGCTACGCAATTGACTCCTTATATTAATCCCCACATAATGATCGTTGACTAGGATCTACATGATTCTTGATGTTTGCATTAGTTCCATGATCCTTGTTATGACCTTAATTAATTACTACTTATCACTCTGCAAGCTCATGGTTCGTGAGTTTGGTCATGAGCAATGTTCTTGGATTTGAAAAGCTTGAATTGTGCGCCTGTGTGTAGCTCTTGGTGAACACATGGCAATTTGGTCCACACTGTTAAGATAGCAGGCCATTCTTTATTCAAGGACAACTTTCTTACAAACAACATGATAGTCAACCTCTAATTGGTTCATGTGTTTATGCAAAATGGGGCTTGAACAAAGACGAATTGAGCTAAATTTATCATGCTAGATAAGTGGGGATTGAAGTAGGAAAATGTGTAATTCTTCAAAAAGAAGTTGAAACCAAGATAACTCAATCGTTGTGAGGGGAAGTTGTCTGTACTTGGCTTCAGCACCATCCTAAGTATTTTTAAACCTTGTCGGGCATTCTTCCATTTCTTCTTGTACATCTTTATTTTTCAAACTATCAAGTAACTCCTCCATATCGGCCCCTTGAAGGAGAGGGATAGGTCGTCAAGGGAACCCTAACGACAGAGAATACTCGCCTAGTGAGGGAGGGAGAGCTCCTATGAGAGGAGAAGGATTCTCCAAGTTTAACAAGAAATTTAATCTTTAAAGCATGAAGAATTTATGTTGATTGACATGATGCTTTTTTTTTTTTTTTTTAACCACAAGGCATGATGTTTTGATAAACCATTAAAAAAATTGAAATAACTATTTTGGACTTGAATGTATTTTACTTTCGGAGAAAACCACATAAAATAAATGTATTTTTCTTATTACATATTTTTAGAATGCCACATAATAGTGATAAATAATACACTTAGACTTGTCTTTATAAAATTAAGGATATTTTAGCTATTTCAACTATAAATGTTTTTCAAAATATTTTTTGGAACATAACCAAACGCTAAAAAATAAGAAAAATGCTAAGTCTCTTTTTACAATACTCTCAGAACAAATCATTGGTGATAAGTTGTTATTGGTTTTGATTTAAATCCATAACTTAAAAGACTTTTTTGCCCATATGTAACAATAAATAATAACCTGTCACATAAGCTATGGAGTTACACATTTTTTAAATTATTAATTTCTATCATTATAATGGTTAAAATAACATTAATGCCATGTCAGATCTAATACCAATAATTCATTAAATTCCATTTAAAAAAAAAATCAATGTCCTCTTTCCACTCTCTCTCTCTCTCTCTCTCTCTCTCTCTGATCGACCTCCATGAACTCCTCTAATAGACACAAAGGACTCATGAGACCAAAGCTCCACCTCTAACCCAATTTTTTTTTAAAAAGCCCTCAAGGTTCCAATTTCCATATAAACGCTATAATGAAGTTCTTGGTAATGGTTGGTGTTCATGTGAAAACTAAAAGCTAGTCATCCCCTAACACAGAAAAAAAATGTCCTAAGTATTTCATCTTTTGGTAGAACCAAATTACACAAAATCTAAACCAATCTTGAATTGGTTACAATACCCAAATTTGAAAGGCAAGAATTGCTCACAACCATAGAGAGGAAAAGAGCCAATTGGGTAACTTTCAGTTACGTTAGGCTAGTTATATTTAAAGAAAATTGTTGCATTTCCCTCTCTTATTTCCTTAATTTATAATTTTGAAGTCTAGATTGGACAACAACAAAAGTAGAACTATTAGGATTAATATGGGGATCAGGGTTGACAATGAAATTGATGGCTTAATTGTCTAAGGTTGGGAAAGGGTTGTACAGGGTTTGAGGATTGAGGTTCAATTTGGCTAGAAACAATAACACTCGAAGGAAACCCAAATCATTGTTATCTAGTTCTCACAGGAACGCCATTATAGCGTATATATGGAACCTTGGAAGGCTTTTTTTTTTTTTTTTTTGGGGTGATGGGAGGGGCTTCTATTTGGGACTGAGTCATATGCATCCTTTGGAAGAGTTCATGGAGAGAGAGAGAGAGAAGAAAAGAAAAAAAAAAGAAAAAAAAAGGAGATACGTTCTAAAGGTCTAAGATATCGTGGTGGTTGAAGCTTTAACAATGGTTATAAGTACCTAAAAAAAATTCTAATATAAAATCCAAGAACTGTCCACAATTTTCAAAATAGGGCGGTTCAATCACAGTTCATAGGTCCACTGCTTTTTTTATAGTTTGGTTTTCAGGGTTTAAAGAACCGTCTTGGTGTATGGTTTTTGGTTAACCGAATCGGACTATGCAGTTTGGTCCTAGTTACTTGCAAATTGCTGCCCAAACCGGTTCTTTAGCAAGTAAAATTCGAAAACCGACCCTACCACAAATATGAAAAAAAAAAACTATGGTCAGACCAGAGAAAAAACACATGCATCAAGTATAGAACCAGTGAATGCATTTAAGATCTTTGTCCAACACATTAACCACTACACCAATTGACTTCTTTGATTTGTGCCACCCATTGGATTTATATTTTATTTATTGTATTTTTACAAGATTAATACTTTCGAATTTAATTTTATCACTATTTACTTAATAGTATTTTCTTAATTTATTTGTGTAATAGAATTATTATTTTACATCATTACATGTGAATGTGAAAATTTGAAAAATTATTTTAAAATTGATTTTAATTTTAATTAAAATGATTTTTATTTGAAAGATTACCAAACACAATTTTTAAAACTTGTTTATATTTTATTATTTTCTATATTTTATAAAAATAATGAAAATTCATTTGAAAGTTGTTCAAATTGCTTTATATTTGGTGTAAATTTCCATATTTTTACACATCTAAAACATTTATTTTTATTTTTATTAATATTAAATTAATTTTGAAGTCATCATAGTTTGACCTTAGTTGAATCTCGATTCAACCTTAAAAATCTTGAACTTCTCCTATTTTCAGTTCTTTGAACGGTCCGGGTTTGAAAATCATTCTATTTTAGTCAAATTTTCAATTCTTACTAATTTAATATATTTATTTAATTATATTTTAAATAATTATTAAATTAATTATGATGTCATCATGGTTAGACCTAAAAAATCTTAAATCTCTCACTTTTTCAGTACGTTCTTTAAACAGTTTAAGTTTCAAAACCATGGGTCTGATGACCATGATCATTGTTATAGGTCCATCGCGGTATCATTTTCTACTTTTCTAATATTTAAATTAAGATGATTTGATAATTTCATAGAGTTGAAATCTACTTTTTTTTTTTTTTTTTTTTTTACTGAACATTGTAGTGTTGTGTCCCTATTTTTCATTAGTGCAATTTTGCAAATCACAAGTCTTAATGAATTGTGCATATAGGAGAGTGTGAAAGGCTAATGGTTTTGAGAAGATATTCGTTAGTTCAATTGTCAACCTAAAAATTAAATAGGTATGTTTTTTAAGACATGTAATAGAATTATATTTATTTAAGTTTTTTTTTTTTTAGAGAGTTTCAACTTATAGCGTCCACTTCTAATGATATATTTTTATCATTAGACCAAGACACCAATCGGTTTTTGATGTAGTTAGGGATTAAATCACAAATCTCTTATTTAACTATCGCAGACTTTACCATGGTTGTAATTCTATAACATCATTTTATCTTATTTTTGTGGTGTTGTTAGTTTTGAAATCTTGATTTTGAATTATATGAGGAGGCTAGTTTTTTAAAATTAAATCTAATTAGTTGTTTAGGTATGCCTTATTTTTTTAATTTACATATTAATTTATAATTTATCATTTATAAAACTTATTTTTATATTTATTTAATTTTTTATATTTATTTGACTTTGCATTTTGACCGATAACCAGGGTCAGCTTAAGTGCTTAACTATAGAAGCAAGTAATGTAATTGCCTAATGCCCCCAAATAAAAGAAGGCCCCTACTTGAATTTAATAATAATAATAATAATAATAATATAACATAATATATTTTAATTAAGAAAACAATTTTAAGTCCTTTTATTGGTCAATAAAATGCATTAAAAAGGCCCCATTGTATCCTAAAATACAGAAGATTAAATAGGGAAAAAAATAGTCAAATTCGGCTAACAAAATTAAATCATAGGAGACAAATTCATTAACTAATTCTTGAAATATATTAATTTTAATTAATATTGGTCAAATTCAATAATAATATAACGTAAATGTCTTGAAATATGTTAAAATGGAGATTATATGTCACGCCCCAAACCCCAAAGGGTCCAAAGCATGAGAAAGACATCTCAAAGTACCTGTAGATTTTTCTTTTTTGATAATCCAATCCACATAAATCATATTAAGTACCAACATCAAAAATTATCATAATAATTCCATTGAATATACTCTCTAAATAAGTCAGAGCTCTAAGTAATAATTACAAAGACCATTAGCCACAAAAGAATGGAGGTCTGAATAAATAATTACATATCATCAACTTGTCACATTAGTGGAAATAAGGGCATAACCACTATTAGATACAAAAGCATTGGGTCAAGCCTACTCTAAGTTATACATCATCAATTATCTCCATCACAAAAGTCAGCCTCCATCAGCAGTTAGTCTAACTACTGCTAGCCACCAAAAAGTTGTCTTAAAACGATAGTTGCCTACTCTGAAAAAGTTTGTAAAATAATGGAATAAGACAGAGCCCAGTAAGCAGCATAATTAATGGGAGTAGGGGAAATGCAAGTTTTATGATAATGAACATTTTACAAAACATGTTATAATTTGGGAATTTCCATTTAATTTATACAAAAAAAATTTCATTAAGCACATGACAAGAACGATAGGAATAGTTTAGTACCAAACTTCCAAAAATAACTATGAAACTATGTTCCATTCACTTTGAGCCATAAAAATATCCAATACCTTTTCAAAACTAGAAAACCTCACCCAAGATGCAACAAGGACCAACAAGGATGGAGATATCACCTAGACATCATACCGCCACAAACAAGTTAGAGCCCAATCACACTAGCATGATATGTACCTCTTTTGGCATGTGGTCTATTAGCCCTGCCAAGCCTCACCTACACACTCAAGGATTTACCCGTGTCATCATACAAAGTGTGAGTCTCCAACCTGGCTTGTTGTCACCAAGACAGGGTAATCACCAACATCATAGCACAAGGGCAAAGCCACATCAAAAGCTCACAAGTTCAATGTATTCAAAATACATCGTTTACTTCCCAGTAGTTTCATAAGGTATTACAACAACCAAATATCCACAATATTCTCAAAACTATTTCTTGTCAAAAATGTTTTGCATCAATATTTCCCAAATAATACAAGACAAGATAAATAAGCACCTTTAAGTTTCCAATATACCATAAAGTCCATGAATTCCTTTTCATAGGATTTAGTCAAAGTTGCTCATATTTTCCATGTCAACAATCCATGCATTTCCCCAAATGTAATACCAAATATGATTCATTTTTATATATAATAATATATAATAGGGTCACAACACAACACTTTTAAGAAAACATAGATCCATATATATAATTTTCCAAAATGTGTTTGACCCAAAAACAACATTTATGCAACATGATTATTTTCCAAAAAATCCCATTAAAAAGCTACTTACCTTGCAACCCGCAAAAATGCCTAATTTTCCAAGCTCCAAATAAGATTAGCTAGAATCTAAACAATATCAAGCAAACTTATCACAATAGGTATAAAGCTTGACATTGCATCTAGCTATGAATTAGAAATTGCTAACTAAGAAATTAATTAGGCAAGCCTAGCATTTAACCTCACAAATAATGTATTCCACTTCCAAAGTTTCTCAACAATTTCATTACAAGGCATAGACTCCAACTTATCATCATGTCATTCCAAGCTTCACCTTTACCATAAGAGATCCTAACACTTTATGAATTTCTTCCTCAGTATACATGTCATTTTCAAGAGACCCACAAAACAACAACATATATATATATAAATATATATATATATTTATATATATAACAATACCCACCATTACAAACCCCAAATGTAAATCCTCCACTAGCTCGAAATACACAATAAAAATTAGATTCATCAACTATTTCACATTAAAGAGCCAAAACCCCTAAATTTTCACCACTTAGCTAATCACCATTGTAAAAATCATAAACCCACTCATCAAATACATCCACCAAGACCAAAACACATACATAAAAACACATAAATATCACTTCTAATACTCATAAATCACATGGGTATTATTATTATTAAAGCTTAGATAAAGAAAGCCTCTAGCAAAGCATATAAACCCACAAAAAGATTAGAAATTTTTACTTCAACTAGTAGAGGTGAGTGAGCCTTACCTTTTCCTATAAAGTTTTCTGATGATCCTTGCCGGAAAAAAAAAAAAAAAAAAAAAAATGAAGTATATGGTGGTGTGGAGTGTACCGGTGGGAGAGTGAGGGAGAGGAGTGTGTGTGTGTTGGTTGAGAGAAAATAAAAAGAGAAGAAGAACCAAGAATGTGTGTGGCCGGCCAAGAGAGAAAAGAGATATTTTGAAAATGAGTGGTGGGGAGAAAATGGGTAGGTGGGGTCACACGTGTGGCTCTCCAAAAATCTTATCCTCTCCTTTTCTTTTCTTTTCTTTTTTTTTTTTTTTTTATTGGGCTGGGCCATTACATTATAAATTTCTAAAAGAAAAGACAAAAAACAAAAGAAAAAATCTCTAATCTCTCTATCTTTCTGTCTCTCCATTTATATACATTCTCACATTCTTTTCTTCATCTTGAATCTCTTTTTTTTTTATGAGGTTTCTTTCTTCACTGTGAAATCAATCATTGCAATAGCTTAACTGCAGTGGACCACGGACGGTGTTTGTGTGAGCCAGCCCTGGAGGTATCCTCTCTCTCTCTCCGAAATTTTTATAAAGATTAAAGTCATTAAAGAGTACTGTACTACTAATTTGTAATAACTTTTAGCTTTTAATTTTATTCAATATTTCAAAAAAAAAAAAAAAAAAAATGATCTACACTACACAGTTGACAAAACAGCTTATTGCACTACACATTGCACATAGCAAATATCATTGTAACACACCAGACAAAACTTAAGTACAGTACCTTAGGTGCTGTTCCTTAGGTTCTCCTTTTAAGATTCTGCCACGTGACTATTTAACTAAAAAATACACTTCCATCTCATGAGAAAAAATCCACATGGCAGAATCTTAAGAGGAGAACCTAAAAAATAGCACCTAAGTACTGTACCTAAGTCTTGCTCGTAGCACACCATAGCCACATGGCCCACACACTATTACTAAAGACACTAACCCACGAAACCCACCTACTAATCAGATGAATTTTAGCATTTAAAGCTTCAAGATTTTTTGGGTTTTAAGTTTTATTAACAAAACATTCTTAAACCCCACCCACTGTATAATAAATACCTGTACACACATTATCACACCAATTGATAATTTGATGCATATCATATCAACCCATTTGTATTATGTGATACTAATTTATTGAACCATGTAGTAAATTAATTCTTATTCGTGCAGAACTGCAGGTTTGAAGTATAAAGTGGTCACAGCGTTAGAAAAGTTGCAATAACCAGGTTCTATTATTCTATGGGTTCTAGCTAATAATTAGCTCAACTGGTAAAATCTATAATGATTGAATAAGAGATTTAGAGTTCAATCCTGGCTTTCACCAAAAATCGATTGGTGTTTTGGTCTGACAATAAAAAACTATTATCAAGAGTGGGCGTTATCGGTTGTGAAACTCTCTAAAAAAAAGTTCTATTTTTAAAATATTTTTATTTAAATTATAATTTTTAATTATAAATTGTGTTTTATTTATTTATAAATATTTGCTTATTACAAATGTCCACTAGAAAATATTTTTCTGAATATGAAAAACTTCAAAAAAAAAGTGAAAAATTGAAAAACAAACTAAATCTCAAAAAAGATCAATGAATCTCAAAATGGATGAATAGATTTTAAATAAAAAATAAAAAAATTCTATAAATATTCTTTAATTAATATTTAAATATAAAAAATGCCTCACTTAAGCTCTCAAAGTTGTTGAGCCGGCTTTGCTAGTAATCCATTGATTGAATGGGTAACTCAATAACATGGCTCCTAGACCAACTTAAGGTCTAGTTTGGGTTTAATAATTTTAATTTTAGTTTCTTGGTGAGAGAGATATATAATTTAATTCTTTTTTTTGCAAGAAAGTATATGAAATTTATTTTGAAAATAGCTGTGTCATAGCATTAGTGCTTTTAAATTTACATTCACTTCAGTTGTTATCGTAGCTAGTAGAATTCTATTGTGGCAGTAATTTTACTTCGCCGCAATCACTTAGACGAATTCAATACAAATCCTTCTCAATCTTGGTCTCTACATCATAAAATCTTCACCATTAATACTAAATTACGCAACTAATAAATCAAATGTCCTTTGATATTCATCTAACCAAAGAACGGATAGAGATATTTGTTATTGACAATAATCGAAATTAATTTATACAGCACCAAAACTAATTAATACATTATTATTACAAAGAAGATACGATCTAATTGCTTGGAACCTTCCTAATACACGAATATAACGCATAGCATTCCATATATAATACAAATACTCTTTGCTGTGTGTATATATATATATAGATATATATATATATATTTATATATATATAAATATATCTATATATATATATATATATATATATATATATAAAGCCTCCTCTAAGCCCTAGAACTATTATACAACAAGAAGAAGAAGAAAAGGTGAAAAACCTATATCTCTCTCCCATCTCAAAGCGTCCTCTAAACCTAACTCTCTTATTCATCAAGAAAACAGAATAAAAGAAAAGAAAAGCCTCATCTCTATCTCTCTTTCTTTGAGCTCTCTGTGACACTTAAATATTACCATGATTTGGAAAACAGCTGGTGCTTCACTGCTTCAGAGTACCTAGCCATCACTGGCTGGGGCATCACTGACATACGTTTGGCCAAGAAATCATGGGTTTTTCCCGGGCAACGGTACACCCGACTCGACATGTCCCCAGTCAACTACACGTTCGAAGTTCAAGGCATGTCCGCCGAGAAACTCCCTTTTGTTCTCCCCGCAGTCTTCACTATCGGTCCTCGTGTCGACGACATGGACAGCCTCCTTCTCTACACTAAGCTCATGTCCAAACATGACAAGCTCTCCAAACATTTTGATGAACTCGTTCAGGGTGTCATTGAGGGTGAAACCCGAGTTCTCGCTGCCTCCATGACCATGGAACAGATCTTTAAGGATACCAGGGAGTTCAAGAAAGAGGTTTTTGAAAAGGTTCAACTTGAACTGAACCAGTTTGGACTTCTCATCTATAATGCTAATGTCAAACAACTTGTGGATGTGCCTGGCCATGAGTATTTTTCATACCTTGGCCAGAAAACCCAGATGGAGGCTGCCAATCAAGCCAAGGTACATCAACACTAAACACTACTTGTTTTTAATAGAAGATATTCATAATTCTTTTGAATTTTTTTTTTTCCTTTCATTAAGTTTAAAGGTAAATCATATTTCACACTTGTTGAGATAATAAGTTTGATGTCAATGTTTTCAATAATCAGAGTCTTTCACTTCAATAAGTTGTGAAATTTGTTACCTAGTATTGTTGTTTTCTTTTTGGGTTCTTTTTGGGTTTATGTGAATCTACAATTGTATATTTTGGTTCAGTTTTAATGAAAAAAAAAAAAAAAAAAAAACTTTAATTTTTTTGTCTTTATCTTCACAATAATATATCGATCATGCAACTTTTTATTACTTAAAATTTTCATAATTAGCATTATTCATCAATTACTATTTTTTTAATAAGTAATAATCATTTTATTGGGCAAGACTACTTCATTCGCATGGAAATATATTTTCTTCAAAATAAGTCTTGGCACTAATAAATTGATAAATGTTGTTATAGATTGATGTCGCTGAGGCAAAGAAGGGTGAGATTGGAGCAAAGGAGCGCCAAGGCCTAACATCACAAAACGCTGCCAAAATTGATGCTGAGACTAAGATCATAACGACTCAAAGGTTAGGAGATGCCCAAAAGGAGGAAATTAACGTTAAGACTAGTGTGGAACTATATAAGAACCAGAAGGAAGCTGTGTTGCTCAAGTCGAAGGCTGAGTTGGCCACCAAAAATGCTGGGTGGTCTCAAGCCTCTCAGTTGGCGGAGGTGGAGTCGGCAAAGGCGGTGGCCATAAGGGAGGCTGAGTTACAAACTGAGGTGGAGAAGAAGTAGGCATTGAATCAGACTGAAAAACTCAGGGCCGAATTGCTGAGCAAGGCAGCAGTGGAGTATGAGACTAAGGTATGTGACACTAATGTAATCTTGTTTTACCTTTTGTTTTTTGTGTTTTTGTTGTGGTACTTAGTTTATGAATTATGAGTTTCTCATTCAATTATGTTTATAAAATTTGGATGGCTTAAGGTTTAAGAATAGAAGAAGGATTAATAGGGGTCCCATAGATAGAGCTATAGTTTGGAGGGGTTCCCACAGACCTCCAAAGATAAAGACTTAATATCACTTCATTAATAATGTAATTAATAATTTTTAATTGAATGCATGATCCATAACTTCCTTAATATATCATTTTGTAGGACCAAAGCCTAGAATAAATCAATATTTTTTTTTTATATATTTAATGTGAGGAGTTAAGCTTCACCATTTACCAGTTTCATAATTTGTATGAATTTCATAATTGTACACCTTTTTGAATTATAATGTGACTTGATTCCAATCCTCTCTTTCTAAATCACTCACCTTCTACTTCTAATAAAAAAGATCATGAAAAAGACATGGTAATACATGTTGCTTTGTTATGCTAATACGTTGATTCACTTTATGATTTTATGTTTATATTTGGGTTACAACATACAAGTCTTATACACTATCCAAAAACCCATGATATATAGGCAATGGATTTTTTTGTTAATATGTGAAACATTGATGATATAGGTGCAAGAGGCAAATTGGGATCTGTACAAGAAACAAAAAGCAGCGGAAGCAGTTCTCTATGAGGCACAAAAAGCTGCTGAGGCACAGAAGGTAAGCGCAGATGCCAATTTTTATGCTCGCCAACAAGCTGCGGAGAGTGAGCTGTATGCAAAGAAAAAAGAAGCTGAAGGGATCACTGCACTCGCACAAGCTGAAGGCTCTGAACACCCTATTGAAACAATTGGGAGGAAATTACATTGAACTAAGGGACTACATGATGGTCAACAAGAATATGTACCAGGACATTGCCAGGATTAATGCTCAGGCTGTGAATGGAATGCAGCCCAAAATTAGTGTTTGGTCCAACGGAAAAGGCAGTGAAGATGGTGCAAATGGGGCAATGAAAGATGTTGCTGGGGTATATAGCATGTTGCCACCATTGCTAAAGACTGTGCATGAGCAGACTGGGATGCTTCCACCGGCTTGGCTAGCCACATTGAGTGATGTTACTCATGAATCTAATTAGTCTGTTTGGTTTTTAAGTATAGTACCATTGAAACAATGCTATGATAGAACTTACCAATATTTGTTTAGTTTTACTCTTACATTGAGGGCAGGGAACATTGTGTGAATGTTTATAAGTTTGCTTTTCGTTGATACTAATTTGATGATATAGTGTCCGTTTGGCATGGTTAATTTTGCCAACTTATTTTACTATTCAGCTTATTTTTTATACTATTTATGAGTCACATTGCACCTTTTAGTACTATTTATGGGTCTCACTATAATATTTCAGCTAACTTTTACCTTTATCTACAATACTTTCAAATTGCTACTTTCGATAAATTTATGGTACCTTTGGGCCTCTGGATTCGTTGTTTTCTTTTTTATCATCCGTTACATTTTGCTATTATCAGTTATTATCACTATTGTTATGATTATACTACAAGAAATTTAGACTTTTGCGACCAAATTATTAGGGACCAAAAAGTCCTTGCTAATAATGTACTACTAGCATTTTTTCCATTTTTTTTATGTTCTGGCAAAAGTTGTACTAGATTTTTTGTAATTCAGGTTCATTGCAATTTGCTTGACGTGCCAATGTGTGAGCTGCCTGATTACGACCCACATGTTGAAATTAAGGACCATGCAATGCACCCTTTAAGTTTGAGTGCCATTGACGTTGGCTTGGTAACCTCAATAATGTGGCCAATTGGGCTTTGATAGTTATTTTCTTTTTCAGATTGTGTGCAATAATCTTGCTCTGTTTTTGTTCCAAAAAAACAGGGACTTTCATTTCGTGGGAGATGCAATTCCTTGGTTTTAGGAGAGAATTTAGAATTCCATCGGATTTCATTTTTAGATTGTGCGTTCTTTAATTCTTTTTCCTTTTTTGTTTCATCAAACTTTTTCTAATTGACCAAAATATCTCTCATATATGTTAACATTAAACTTAATAAGAAAACTCTACATACCGTTCGTTTTGAAGGTATTCTAAGAACCAAAATCAATGCAAGAGAGTTGAAATTGTAACAAATAATCCCTAAAAAAAATATTTATAATATAATATAGGGTTATGGGCTCGTAATCAAATTTGGTTAGGGTTATGAATTCTTAATCAAATTTGGTTATATAATTTTTTTTAAGGGATGAATATGTTGGTAGAGTCCATTTGATATAAAATTTAAATCCTATTAAAATAAAAAATGATATATATTTGTTGAGTCTCATTTGATATAATTATAGAGTTTAAATCTTATTGAAAAACGTGATTGATTGATATAAGGAAATATGATAGTTTTTTTTTAAAAAAATGTCATCAATGTAGAAATTATCAAATTAATGGAGATATATTCCCTGTTTTGGGATATATTTATATTAATGAGTTATTATATAGTTCGTTAGGAAGTATAGTGGTTGTACGGCACCAAACAACTAAAATTTTTTTTTTAAAGAAATTTAATAAATTTTCTGCAATTTGGTACTATAAAATCGAAAGAATTTAATCGAATTAAATTAAATTAAAAATATAAATAAAAATGTTGATGTGGAAAATTGTAGAGAGGTCAACCAAAAGTCAAATGCTTCAATTTTGTCTACAATTTTCCTGATTATGTGATAATTTAGGTCTCCTATAAGTATAGTGGTTGTATGGCACCAAAAAACTAAATTTTTTTTTAAAGAAAATTAATAAATTTTTTGCAATTTGGTGCTATAAAATCAAAAGAATTAAATTGAATTAAATTAAATTTAAAAAATATATATAAAAAATGCTGATGTGGAAATTTGTGAAGAAGTCAACCGAAAGTCAAAGGATTTGGTTATATATATATATATATATATATATATTAGTGACGATAATTCATAGTTGTCTCTAAAATAACAAAAAAAAAAAAGGGGGGGGGGGGGGGGGCTTTTTAGAAAGAAAGAAAAAAAAGTAGGTGAATGTGTCCATCTTTAAATGAGAAATCGTGCTTGAGAAGAACTTTAGTAGAGGATTCTAAAATCCAAAAATTTAATTTTTTTTTTCTGCTAGAATTTTAGAAAGAAAAACGTATAGTATCTCTATATATTATCTCTTCTCTTCTCTATTTATTAAGAGGATTCAGAAAATTAGTTATTATCCCATTGACTTCCAAAAATACCCTAATTTAATTAACTTATCTTTATTCCTAAAAAATAAAAAAATAAGGTTAAAACTGTAATCCAACAAAATTCAAAAAAAAAAAAAAAAACAACTCCTTCAGTTTTCTCTCTTTCCTCCCACTAATCTACTTATCTATTTTCCTCTATCATCACATGTCTCTCCACTCTTATTTAAAATTTAAAATTCAAAATTAACCAAAACTACTCAAAGATAAACTCCATAGATTGAAGACTTATCCCATAACAAATTCACCAACCACACGCATTCATCTATATCTCTTCTTCTTTTTTTGGTTTTTTTAATTTTATTTTTTTATGGACATCTAGTTCTCTCTCTCTCTCTCTCTCTTTCTCTCTCTCTCTACAAGGAACTGACTATATAGAAACTTATGGGGCTTACATCTCCAATCCAGGTTGGTAATTCTCTGATTTTTTTATTTAATTATTCATTTTCTCCCTTGATATGAAGTCGGTACATGTATTTTGATGATGGTGTATTGTATTAGTCATTTTCTTTTATGGGAAAGGCTTGCACATGAGCAACAATATCTTTTAATTTTAAAAATATATTTTCTCGTAAAAAATGAAAAGAAGTTGTAGTGAAAGGCACAAGAGTTGTTAGGGATAATTAATTTTATATGGAAGAGATGTGATTGAGAAAAATAAAGTTAAACTGTAGGAGTTTCAATTAATGATGATATGTACATTAGTATTCCAAAAAACAGTAAATTGAATCCAATGTAGAATTACACAAATTGATAAATATAGACATAGGTAGGATAAATTTTTTTTTATACCAAAAAAAAAAAAAAAAAGGTATTAAACAACCACTTGATAAATGACTACCACTTTATATGAGACAGCCTTGAATCATACAATATTTTTGTACAGTCTCTCGATCACCCAAACTCATCCAATGTGTCCAATATGTAATCAAACAAAATTATTGATATGTAACCCTAAAAAAAGGGATTCAGATCCTTTAAATTTCCTAGTGTACTCTACCAATAGATTTTCTTAAATCCTAACCACTCTTTAATGATTTAATGGTCTAGATTCTGCCATGTCAGCATTCCACTTACAATATTCTTAAAATAATAAAATAATGCTGCAAACAAAACAATTAAGATTATTGTTAGTGGAATGCTGACATGGCTGAATCTAGACCATTAAATCATTAAAGAATGACAAAGATTTAAGGAAATCTATTTGGTAGAGTACCCTAGGAAATCTAAAAGATTTGAATCCAAAAAAAAAAGACCAAAAAAAAAAAAAAAAAAAGAGTAGGGATTAAAAATAAGAAAAACAACAAACATTAAATAGGAGGCAACATTGGTATTGCACCATTGTTACTTTGTAATTAAGTATGATATTTGATGATGCAAAAAATCAGCAGTTGAACTCTTCTTCGTAGCAGATAGACGAAGCTGTAATTGGGGTCGTCTCTGTTGGAGGAAAACCTGTAAAACGAACTGGGTGGAAAAGTAACATGCCGGTGTGGCATTAGCCAAACTGCCTCCAATGCTTAAGTCAGTAAGGGAGAAAGACTTTAGAGAGAATTGACTGAAGAGTGATCTTTGTAGAGTATTTTGTGTGTACCTTTAACTTCTGTTGCCTTTTCTTTTTATAGTTGTGTGCCTCATTAATGGGCAATGAATTGCTGTATTTATGTTCAACGGCTAGTGCATTACAAAATCTTTGTCTGAAATTCACAGCTCATTCTGTGACCGTTGCTCCGTCCGTTACGCTTCATCATCAATGAGCGTAATAAATGCGTAACGTCTTCTCTTAGTTAATGACGATCTCAGTTTAATGACGATCGTAAATTTCTAACTCATCAATTGCCCCCTTGTTTGAATTTTCGTCTGTTAGACGAGATGAAAACATAGCTGTCTGAAGCTTCGTATTCCGTGTACGGCGCATTTATGACGAGTTGATGTTTAACCTGTTAAGTGCCACGTGTATGATCAAGATGTGTCTGACGTGCAGACTTTTCTTGGTTTTCCCACGCACGTTTTGGCCATTTATCTCGCATTTTTCCCTCCTATTTCCTTTTCTTCATAATCTTTCCTTGTTCAGTTGGCATTTTAGTGTTTTTCTCTTCTTCAAGCTTTCTTTTTCAGTTCTACATTTCTTGGTAAGTTCTTCGTGCTCCTCTCTCATTTTCTGCTCTTCCATGGTAGATTACTCCTTTGTTAAGGTTGATTTTTACTCAGTATCCTTTCTTTTTGCTCGCTTAGGTTGTTTGCTTGAGATTGTGGAGGGAGAGCATCTCAAAGGGGTTAGTCTCTTCGTGGGGGAGGACTGTCCATATAGGTTTGCCCTTTCTCCTTTATTTCCTTTGGTTTCTCGTTCTGCTAGAGTGGCTAGGTTTCAAAAAATGTCTGGGGAGGTTAGGTCTAGTGAGTTGGAAATGGGTTTATCTACGTCTAATGATCGCGAGGTTCCTGAGGTTACTTCCCCTTCTACTCCCTATAAAGCTTGGAACATCCCATGTGCCCTCTTAGGGAAAGATGAGAAGCGAATCAAGGATAGGTTTCAATTTCCTGATTTGGTTAGAATTAGGATTCCAAGTGACGAGGATAGGGCCTATCACTTGTATGCTGATGAAGTCTGTTTCTACGAAGCAGATTTCGCTAGCGATCTTCGCCTTCCCGTTCACCCCTTTATTAGGGAACTTTTTACGTATCTGCACCTTGCCCCGGCACAATTAATGCCTAATTCTTGGTGGATCGTCATTTCTTGTATGTTGGTGTGGATGTTTGCCAATGACAGGGACGTCGTCAAGAAAGACGAATTTCTCCACTTTTATTATCTGAGAAAGTCCAAAGACCCTAGCTACTATGAATTTAAGCCGTGGGATAAGGCTTCTAGGTTAATATTTGACTTTCCATCGTCCCTCAGAAATTGGAAACCAAACTTCTTCTTTATTTCGGGCAGTGGCTGGGAGCTTGTCCCTGGTGAGGACCTGGATGAAGCCCCCAAGTTTTTTTGTAGTTGGGGAACTCCTGTGTCTGGTGCGTCCTTCTTGTCTGTTCTTTCTATTATTCATTTATTCTTTGTGATTGACGATGATATACTTTCTTTTTGCAGTTCCTCAACGCCCTCGTCTAAAGAAAAGATATCACGGTCGTGTTGAGAAGGTGAAAGAATACTTGGAGACCGTCAAAGATTTTGACGAGCTCGTCTCTCCCCAATCGCTATTCCTTCATTTTCTAGGTCCAGAACCATCTAGTAAGGTTCGGAAAAACCTCGAAGTTGTGAAAAAGAGTGAGTGTTCCATCTTCTCTCTTTTTTTCTTCTTTTTTTAATAGTTTCTCCTTCCTTTCAGTAAACAAAAGCTGGCTGAAGCTAAGGAAAAGAAGGCAAAAGATGGCCTCGTCAGTGGCCTCCTATCAAGGAAACATTTAAAGGTGGGCAATGCATCTAAAGATGACCCCGTAGTGACTCCTCCCTCTGCCCATTCACCTGCTAAGCGTCCTGCCTCCCCTACCTCATCTCTAGAGGTGATTGCTTCCGCAGTAGAGGAAACTAAGAAGAAGAAGAAGGTTGCTGGCAAGTATTTTCTCCCAACTTTCTGGGATGATGCCGATGCTGCTGCCCTAAAGGCTCACAAGGCACTCTCTGTGGACGACCTAAGTCCTTTGATGGCGAAGTTGTCTAGTGAAGTGATGTCATCTCATATCTAGAAGCTTGTGCAGGTATATTTTGATAATGTAGGTTGCTTTTTCTTTTTTGTTCTGCTTTTACTAAGAGAGATTTTTTTCATATGTAGGCTTTGGGGGAGTCCTTGTTCGTTTTTGGGAAGCTTCTAGATTTGGAGAAGAGGGTGGCCACGGCTAAGCCTATGATCAAATCCCTCTTTGCTGAGAATGAGATGCTCAAGAACAAAGTCGCCATCCTTACTGTCGAGGCTGAGAATGACAAAAAATGTATGGCAGCTTTGGAGAAGAGTCTTCAAGTGGATAAGGACTTTTGCAAGCTAAAGGACAAACAGATAGGTGATCTACAGTTCAAGTTACAAAAAGCTCAGGTTGCGGTGGTGCAGGAGTTCAAGGACTCTGACTCTTACTCAAACGAGCTGTGTGAGTATTACGTGGAAGGCTTTGAGCTCTTTAGAAAATGGATGGCAAAGCATCACTCGGATTTGGACCTTTCTGGCCTTGTCATGGGTGAGGTTGAGAAGGAACTACTGGCTGATCGTCCTTCCGAGGCTACAAATAAGAATGTGATGGAAGAGGCCACGACCATAGCTGAGGTGACGGAAGAAGCCATGACCATAACTCCTGCAGATCCAGCTCCTAATGAACAGTGACTTATTTTCTTCTTTCTATATATATATATATATATATATTAATTTTTTTTTTGTAAGACGAAAACAATGTCTTTTATGGGCTCGTTGTTTTGAGCAAATCTTCTGAACAATTTCTTTGGGCCCATGTGTTTTGGGCATGCATTTTATTTCTGACAATGACAAATCCTTTTTTGAACTGCTAACATGTAATTTTTTTATAAGTAAATCTTTGCTGTGTTCAGATGACGAAGGTTTTTTGGATACCTTCATGCTTTAGTTGTGTTAAACAACTTTTTCATGCTCGGTTGTGTTTGGACAACCTTTCATTGAGTTATGTTTGAATGACGATGGCTGTGTTTGAACAGTTGAATTATGACGATATTAGTTGCGTTTAAACAACTTTTTTATGTTTAGATGTGTTTGAACAACTCTTTTATTGAGTCATGACGATGTTAGTTGCGTTTGAACAACTTTTTTATGTTTAGCTGTGTTTGAAAAGCTTTTTTTATGGAGTCATGTTTGAATAACGATGTTAGTTGTGTTTGAACAACTTTTCTATGTTTAGCTGTGTTTGAACAGCTTTTTTATCGGGTCATGTTTGAATAACGATGTTAGTTGTATTTGAACAACTTTTTATGTTTAGCTATGTTTGAATAGCTTTTTTATTGAGTCATGTTTGAATGACGATGTTAGTTGTGTTTGAACAACTTTTTTATGTTTAGCTGTGTTTGAACAGCTTTTTTATCGAGTCATGTTTGAATGACGATGTTAGTTGTATTTGAACAACTTTTTTAGTTGTGTTTGAACAACTTTTTTATGTTTAGCTGTGTTTGAACAGATTTTTTAATGAGTCATGTTTGAATGACGATGTTGCGCCATACGCGTGACTTAAAGTCATGATATTGGAACGTCTTTAGGTTAACCATTTTTTGTTCATTCATAATAGTTGTGTTTAAACAACTTTTGATTTAGTCGACTTTGGTAGTTGTGTATTAACAACTTTGATGGCTATGACGATGTCGGCTGTGCTTTTGATTTGAAATTGTTACGACGGAGATCCTTGGGACGTCTCCTAAGAATAACTCCTGAGTGTCACACATATTTTTGTTGAAAAATAACTCATGGATAATCGTTGATAAATATGCATGGATAATGCTTTCATGTATTATTGATCTATGAATGACAAAAGTAATAACTGATGTGCATACTGAGATGAAGATTGGGCAACTTGAAATGTAAAAGATTCCTTACTGGTAGTACTTCTTCAAATGTTCTATGTTCCATGGTCGAGGCAGTTCCTGGCCGTCTAAAGACTTGAGGTAGTAGGAGCCTTCTCTGGAGTGACAGATTACTTCGTAGGGGTCTTCCCAGGTTGGTCCCAGTTTTCCTTAGGACAGGTCCTTTGTTGCTGGTGATATCTTCCTGAGGACGAGGTCTCCTGTGTTGAACCTTCTTACCTTGACTTTTCTATTGTAGTATCTGGCCATTACTTCCTTGTGTTTGGCCATTCGCTTCATGGCTTCCTCTTTGACTTCATCAATTAGATCTAAGTTGTTGTTAAGCTCCTGTTGGTTCTTCTAACCTTCATAAGTTTTGACTCGGAGGCTCGTTAGTCCCACTTCCACTAGTGTGACAGCCTCAGTGCCAAATGTCAGTCTGAATGGCGTTTCTCCTATTATAACTCTTATGGTCGTCCTATATGCCCAAAGGACATTTGTTAGTTCTTCAGGCCATGCCCCTTCAAGCCGAGTTTTGATAATTTTGAGCAAGCTTCTGTTCGTCACTTCTGTCTAACCGTTGGCCTAAGGGTGTCTTGGAGAAGAGTAGTGGTTCTTGACTCCTAAGTCTTGGCAAAATTTTCGAAACTTGGGATTGTCGAACTGCTTTCCATTGTCCGATATTATGATGCGCAGGACTCCAAACCTGCAGATGATGTTCTTCCATACAAAGCTGGTGACTTTAGCCTCTGTTATCATTGTTACTGGTTCTGCTTCTACCCACTTTGTGAAGTAGTCAATTGCGACGATCAAAAATCTGAGTTGCTTCTTCCCTAAAGGGAATGGGCCCATAATGTCAATCCCCCATTGGGCGAAGGGCCATGATGAGGATATAGGTGTCATCGTCTCTATTGGTTTCGTCTGGACATTTGTGAAGCGTTGACACTTATCACATGCTCTAAAAACGATAGGAGTCATCCACTCATTTTGTTCTTTTATCTTCAGAACCTGCTCAGCTTCTGTACTTAGTTGCCCCCTTACCTTTACACATAGTTCGAAGGTTGCATTGTAGTCATCTGACAAGGCCAATCTTGCTAGGAAGTCAGCTTCTGCATTTTTGGCCCGAGGAATTTGCACAAAGTGTAGGCTGTCAAAGTGTTGTGAGAGTTGTTGGACGATCTTCAGGTACTTCTGCATCCTCTCTTCTTTGGCTTCATAATCTCCCTTCACTTGTCCAATTATTAACTGAGAATCAGCTTGGACGATAAGATTCTTTGCTTCGAGAGCTTTTGCTAGACTTAGCCCTATTAGCAATGTTTCATACTCTGCCTCGTTATTCGTTGCTAAGAATTGCAGTCTAACTACATACTTCAGTATTTCTCTTTCTGGAGATATGAGCACTACTCCTGCCCCTCCTACTTTCTTCGTGGTAGACCTATCTGTTTGAACCGTCTATGTTTCCATGGGGAGTTCTTCTTCCTTGTAGGGGTAAGTGAATTCTGCGATGAAGTCTGCTAGTACTTGGACTTTGATTGCTGCTCGAGGCCGATATTCGATGTCGAATTGGCCCAGTTCAGTTGCTCATTGAATGAGTCGTCCTACTGCATCTATCTTGTTTATCGTCTTTCTTATCGGTTGGTCTATCATTACGACGATGGAGTGCACTTGGAAGTAAGGACGGAGACGAATCTGTTTAGAGCTGCGACCTTTCTTGTCAAGCTCTGAACCTCGTTAACTATTTTTGGTGATTTGACCTTGATTATTGCCTTTACTTTGTCTGGATTTGCCTCTATGCCTCGCTGGGACACCATGAATCCCAAGAATTTCCCTGAAGCAACAGCAAATACACACTTTGCAGGGTTTAGTTTCACATTGTACTTACGTAGTGTGCTGAAAGTTTCTTTTAGATTGTCCAAGTGGTTGGCCTCGTCCTTGCTTTTTACCAGCATATTGTCTACGTATACTTCCACATTCCTTCCAATTTGGTGAGAGAACATGTTGTTCACCAATCTTTGGTATGTGGCTCCTGTGTTCTTCAATCCAAAGGGCATAACTTTATAGCAGTACAACCCTTAGCTAGTGATAAACGAGGTCTTCTCTTGATCTTTTTCGTCCATAAGGATCTAGTTGTATCCAGAAAATGCGTCCATGAAACTTAAGAGCTTGTGTCCAACAGTTGAGTCTACCAGTTGATCAATCCTTAGCAAGGGGAAGCTATCCTTTGGGCAGGCTTTGTTCAGGTCTATGAAATCAACGCACATCCTCTATTTGCCATTACTCTTTTTTACCATTACCACGTTTACTAAACAATCTGGGTAGAAGACTTCCCTAATGAAATCAGCTTCTAGTAGCTTCTCTACTTCTTTAGTTACTACTTTGTTGCGCTCTAGTGCAAATATTCTCCGCTTCTGCTGTACAAGTTTGCATTCTGGGTTGACGTTGAGACAATGCTGTATGATCTTCCTATCAATTCAGGGCATATCCTCGTGTTTCCAAGCGAAAACATCTTGGTTTGCCCTCAAGAAGGAAACCATCTTCTCTTTCTTCAAAGTTAGGAGTGCTGATCCTATCTTCAATACCATTGTCAAATCTCCTAGGACGATCTCAACTTCCTATGGTGTTTCTAACGGTTCGAAGATGGACTTTGGTTCATTAATCACCCATGTGTGGTTCTCCCCAGATGCTAAGGCAGCTTGATAGCACTCTCTTGCCAAAACTTGATCTCCTTTGATTTCTCCTACTCCATGGGCTGTTGGAAATTTCACCTTCAAGTAATATGTTAACTTCACTGCTCTGGCTGCTCTTTTCAGTGTCGTTGGGAATGCCCTGCACATCACCTCGTTTGAGGTCATCTGCAACTTATGGAAAAATACATGTTTGTATCGCATACTAAACATACGCAGCGGAAAATTAACGGATCTACTTCATTCGCAATTGATAACATGTACTATGTAAATTTCAGAATATAAGAACAAGAGAGTGTACCTTGATGTGGTGAATTTCAAAACAAAGATTGCAAGTTCTTGAGAACACTTTTAATTTTCACTCCAATTCCACTAACGCCCAAGATGTGTGGTCTCTCAATCAGTTTCTATGAATGTGTTCAAGAGAGAATTCAAGAGTGCCCAACATTCATATACAAACCATTTCATGTAACTTGTTATTAGTTGTAACAAAATTCTGTATGTTTCTCTCCTTATAACTGGTTATCTAATTGGGCTAGCCTTTTAGGCCTTTCCAATTGGGTTTTAGTAAGTGGCTTGGAGTGGGACCAAAAGGGAACAAATAAAACACTAGCTCCAATGGGCCTTGGGCTTTTTTATCAACTCTTGACAAGTCCAAAGTTACCATTAATTATATTTAATACCAATATATAAATATAACTGCACTTTAAACCTCATTAATAAATTATATCCCAAGACTTTATTGTACATGCAACCCCTTCATAAAATATTCGTAGTAATACAAAGTTATTAGCGTAGACTGCCACTTTTTAGATTACTACATCTTAATCCTTGAATACTCGGTTTAATCCTTTATGTTATTCATCATATATTTATGAAAACTAATTCCATAAATATATACTTTAGTAATTTCTTACTAAAATGGTTAGGCCTAACACTCTGAATAACCGTACCTATTAAACTTATCTCAAGTAAATATTTTATATCTCCGCTAAAAGACTATAAATTCCATCTTAAGAATATATGTTCATCAACACTAAATGTGGCTGTCCAACATACTGAGGTTTTGACCGTTACTTTAGATCTCACTCCTGATATATCAAAGCAACCTACATTTTATGATCAGGTCCATTATTCTCTCAAGATTAAGAGTTCATTTAAATAGAAGTCGTGAGATTTATTATTCAATTGACAGTCGTTAGGAGAATAATAAATCTCACAGCGGTCCAGTTCAATATGTCTTAACTCTTAAAACATATCAACATATTAACTAGAAGTCTCTAGTTCCATGATCAAGACAAATCATCTTAGTTGATATGTTATAGTCTTCACATATGAAACGCCCAATTTCATCACCGACTACGAACTACAATTCTGAGTTTACAAAGAACTTGTGATTTATATTTTCTGTGACTTTTTACATAAATCACATACTATGCATCTCATGGACTATATGATAATGTCTGAATATTCATGTTACCATTATTTTAGATAATAATAAAACAACTTTATTAAACACAATATTAAGTTATACATAATGTCATACTTAATATCATACATAGTATCATACAACAGGATTTAAAAGCACTAATCCTAACAGTCTCCCACTTGCCCTAAAGACTATTGTGCACTAATCTAACTCCCATTCCCTCCAAATGTGACTCGAAAGTCCTTTGAGGCAAAGCTTTGGTAAATGAATCTGCTAGATTATTTGCACTTTCAATCTTTGCTACCACCACATCTCCACGAGGAACAATATCTCGAATGATGTGGTACTTCCTCTCAATGTGCTTTCCTTTCTTGTGATTCCTTGAATCTTTAGATTATGCAACTGCTACACTATTGTCACAAAACAATGTAATTGGAACTTACTCCATTCTCATTACACCAAGGTCAGAAATGAATTTCTTGAACCAGACAGCTTCTTTTGCTGCTTCAGAAGCAGCAACATACTCAGCTTCCATGGTGGAGTCTGCAATACAAGATTGCTTAATACTCTTCCAACTTATGGCTCCACCTCCCAAGGTGAAAACACATCTTGATGTGGACTTTCTGAAATCTAGATCCGATTGAAAGTCTGAATCTGTATAGCGAATGGGAATCAAATCCTCACACCGGTAAATAAGCATATAATCTTTCGTTCTCTATAGATACTTGAGAATATGCTTTACAGCTTGCCAATGTTTTGGTCTTGGATTTGATTGATATCAGCTGACCATACCAACTGATTAGCAGATATCTGGTCTAGTACAAAGCATGGCATATATGAGACTTTCCACTGCAGAAGCATAAGGAACTTGTCTCATCATATCTACTTCCTCTTGAGTTTTAGGCATTTGGTTATCAGACAGAGGAACTCCATGTCTGAAAGGAAGTAATCCTTTCTTGGAGTTTTACATGCTAAACCATTCTAGAACCTTATCTACATATCCAGCTTGTGATAAGCCTAACATCTTATTTTTGCGATCTCAGCAAAGCTTGATCCCTAAAATAAAGTTAGCCTCACCCAAGTCATTCATATCAAATTGGCTTGACAACCAAACCTTTACTGATGACATTACCCCTACATCATTTCCAATTAGTAGAATATCATCAACATAAAGCACTAGGAACATTACTACTTTATCTTGATGTCTTTTGTACACACATGGTTCATCAAGATTTTGTTTAAAACCAAATGACTTGATTGCTTGATCAAATCTAATGTTCCATGACCTAGATATTTGCTTAAGTCCATAAATGGACCTTTTCAACTTGCATACCATATGCTCTTGGTTCTTTGCTATGAAACCTTCCAGTTGCAACATATAGATTTCTTCTTCAAGATTGCCATTGAGAAATGCAATCTTGACATCCGTTTGCCAAATCTCATAATCATAATGAGCAGCAAGGAATAAGAGAATTCTGATAGATTTAAGCATTGCTACTGGTGAAAAGGTTTCCTCATAATCAATACCTTCTTTTTTAGTATACCCTTTCACCACTAGCCTTGCTTTAAAGGTTTCAACCTTTTCATCTATCCCTATCTTCCTCTTGTAAACCCATTTGCAACCAATAGGTTTAATGCCGTTAGTCGCCTTTACAAGATCCTAAACATGATTGGAATACATTGAATCTAATTCAGATTTCATAGCTTGGACCCAATGATGTGCATCTATATCATTCATTGCCTCTTCATAAGTGTAGGGATCCGATTCAGCCTCTTCTGAGATAGCTTCATAAGTTTCTCCAAAACCTATAAATCTTATAGGAGGCCGAACAATTCTCCCACTACAACGAGGCACCTGTGTACTAGACATCTCATCAGTAGTATCTTATGGTGTATCTAATACTGCCACATCATCCCTAGTTTCATCCATTGGTTGTTCATTTATAGATTCATTCATTTCAGCCAAAACAACTCTACTTCTAGGAGTAAAATTATTCATATAGTCATTTTCCAAGAATTTAGCATTTGTACTAACAAAAACTTTGTTATCTTTACGACTATAGAATAAATAACACCTAGTTTCTTTTGGATAACCCACAAGCAAACATACTTCTGATTTTGGTTCCAATTTATCAGACTTCCCTTTTAACACATGTGCTGGACAACCCCAAATGTGGAGATATTTCATACTAGGCTTACGCCCACTCCACAATTCCATGGTTGTTTTAGGAACAAATTTTGATGGAACTAGATTCAAAAGATGTATTGCTGTATTTAAAGCATAACCCCAAAAAGAAATCGGTAAAGTTGAGTAACTCATCATGGACCTAACCATTTCTAAAAGAGTCCTATTCCTTCTTTTTGCTACACCATTTTGTTGGAGAGTTCCAGGTGCAGTCAATTGGGATACAATCCCATTTTGAGTTAAGTAATCCTTGAAATCCCCAAGAAGGTACTCGCCACCACGATTAGATCGAATGGCCTTTATACGTTTACCTAATTGATTCTCAACTTCAGCCCTAAACTCTTTGAACTTTTCAAAGGCTTCGGACTTCCGTTTCATTAGGTACACATAACCATATCTTGAGTAATCATCGGTAAAAGTGATGAAGTACTCATAACCTCCTTTTGCTTGGGTTGACATAGGACCACATACATCAATATGAACTAATTCAAGCAACTCTTGGGCTCTTCTACCTTTTGTATTAAAATGTCGTTTAGTCATTTTGCCCTCCAAACAAGATTCATAAACTGGAAATTCATCAAAATCCAATGGCTCTAAGAGTCCATCTTTGATTAGTCTTTGAATTTAGTTTGGATTAATATGACCCAAACGCAAGTGCCAAAGATATGCCTCATTAGTAGAAGGAAACTTTCTCTTTAATGATTTTACATGAAAGTCATGATCTAATTCAAAATTATATAATTTGTGCTTATCAGGAGTTAAAATATAAAGACCATCAACAATATTGCCAGAACAGATAAACATTTTACCCTTCTTTATTACAACATTGTCTTTAAGGATAACACAATATCCATGTTTACCTAAATAAGTTGCAGAAATTAAATTCCTACGAACATTAGGTACATACAGACAATCTTCCAATATTAAAACTCTAGACTCAAAACATAGATTATAAACACCAACAGCTACAACTGGAATCCTGCTCCCATCACCCAATGTAAGAAACAATTCCCCTTCATTAAGTTTTCTGGTCTCTTGGAACCCCTGCAATGAATTGCAGATATGATTAGTACAGCCTAAATCCACACACCAAGAATCTGTGAGATTTTGTACTAAACATATTTCAAGGAGGAATGAATTATTCATACCCTTATTATTGGCAGCTTTAAATTTTGGACAATTCCTCTTCCAATGTCCTTTCTCACCACAATGGAAACATTTTCCTTTGATCTTCTTTCCTTTGTCAGCAACCCCTAAGGCAATTTGTTTACCCTCTTACTTGGTGAAGTCCTTCTTCTTCTTCTTCTTACCCTTGCCTTTCGACTTAGGTTGAGAAGTAGAAGCTTCACCAATATTAGCTTCAACATTAGAAGTACAAAGGATGCCTTCTGCCGCTACCAATTCATTTATTAATTCAAACAATGTATAAATCTTTTTGTTCATATTATAGTTAAGTTTGAATTCCTTGAATTATTCTGGTAGTGATTGGAGTATCATATCCACTTGGAATTCTCCATCAATATCGGCACCTAAAACTTCCAATGTATTTAGATTAGAGATCATTATAAGACAATGCTCTCTCACTGAACTACTTTCAGCCATTTTGGTATTATAAATTTGCCTTATGGTTTCTTGCCTTGCAAAACGACCTTGCTCACCAAACATCTCCTTCAAACTTAGCATTATGTCTGAAGCTAGTTCTACATCCTGCATTTGATGATGTAGAACATTTAAGATAGATGCTAGGATGTAGCACTTGGCCATCTCATTAGATTTCTGCCAACGATCATATCGCTGTTTTTCCTCAAGAGGAGCATCTAATGAAGGAAAGCTAGGACATGGTTTAGTAAGCACATATTTGTACTCTTCAGCAGTAAGAACAATGTCCAAATTTCTTTTCCAGTCAACATAGTTGGATCCAGTCAGTTTGTTTTGATTAAGAATGGTTACAAGTGGGCTAAATAATGCCATGTTCAAATATGAAAATAATAAACATGAATATAATAAGTAAAATGGACATTATCAATTTAGCATATAAACATATAGTATGGAACTTTAATAAAACCATAATATAATATATGCAACGACAACCCAATCCCACAATTAATATTCCTCGAAAGCGAGGTCATACCAATCACTATGATCAGGCGAGAATTATTCTCATTATTAATGCTATCATGGTAACTCTTACCAAACAAAAATAATTTGCTGCTTTTCTTTTAGCCTCTAAGTAATAATGACATAACTCCGAAAGGAGGTTAACATTAAACTTAGTCTAGTGTACACCATTGACTGAATTCTATATGAGTCATTAAATAACTCCACGGAAGCGTGGTTGTTCTTAATGTAAAAACACATATCATCCATCATTAAGAAGTTTAACCAGTAGTACCATGAATTAAACACCCTCCGAAGGGAGCAAGGCATATACGCGAAGGCGAGGTGCTTAATCACACTACTATAAACCGACAATGGAGGCCGTGAGATCCAACCCTTGTATCTCTCTCCCACTAGATGTTTTAAAATAAAGGTTTTTAAATTTAAAACATGCATAATCTAATTACACATAGCCTTGCTCTTTATACATGTGAAAACACTTAGAAAAAATTTTGAATTTCCCTCTTTCAATCGATCAAATGTACCCCTCGATCGGTCGAAAAAATTAAAAAATTTGAACCTGACAATCTGCCTGGCTCGATCGGTACTCGATCGCTTTTCGATCGATCGAAAAATAAAATTTGATCGATCGACTAGCAATCGAATATCAATCGAATCAATCATATTGGCCCCTATTTCACTCGATCCATCAAAAGCAATTTTCGATCAATCGAAACTCGTGAATTCGAATTTTCAGAAATTTTCTAAGGCAATTTTCTATGGTTTTTCATGAACAAACAAGCATCATGTGAACATGATAGACAAAGATTGATATCAAAACTGAATTTCATTGATGCTATAGCCTTAAAGTTCAATTTAACATACTTAAATTCAAATTTAAACAACATCATAACATCAATATCAGTTTTTATCAAAACATAGTTTCAACAACCATGAAGAAAATTAAATGCATAATCTTTTAACAAGATGAAACTATAATCTCTAATTCCAAAACTCACAAAACATATTATATAGATTCGAAATTGAAGACCGCTCTGATACTATTTGATGGAAAAATACATGTTTGTATCGCATACTAAACATACGCAGCGGAAAATTAACGGATCTACTTCATTCGCAATTGATAACATGTACTATGTAAATTTCAAAATATAAGAACAAGAGAGTGTACCTTGGTGTGGTGAATTTCAAAACAAAGATTGCAAGTTCTTGAGAACACTTTTAATCTTCACTCCAATTCCACTAACGCCCAAGATGTGTGGTCTCTCAATCAGTTTCTATGAATGTGTTCAAGAGAGAATTCAAGAATGTCCAACACTCACATACAAACCATTTCATGTAACTTGTTATTAGTTGTAACAAAATTCTGTATGTTTCTCTCCTTATAACTGGTTATCTAATTGGGCTAGCTTTTTAGGCCTTTCCAATTGGGCTTTAGTAAGTGGCTTGGAGTGGGACCAAAAGGGAACAAATAAGACACTAGCTCCAATGGGTCTTAGGCTTTTCTGTCAACTCTTGACAAGTCCAAAGTTACCATTAATTATATTTAATACCACTATATAAATATAATTGCACTCTAGGTCTCATTAATAAATTATATCCCAAAACTTTATTGTACATGCAACCCCTTCATAAAATATTCATAGTAATACAAAGTCATTAATGTAGACTGTCACTTTGTAGATTACTATATCTTAATCCTTGAGTACTCGGTTTAATACTTTATGTTATTCATCATATATTTATGAAAACCAATTCCATAAATATATACTTTAGTAATTTCTTACTAAAATGGTTAGGTCTAACACTCTGAATAACCGTACCCATTAAACTTATTTCAAGGGAATATTTTATATCTCCGCTAAGAGACTATGAATTCTATCTTGAGAATATATGTTCCATCAACACTAAATGTGGCTGCCCAACATTCTGAGGTTTTGACCGTTACTTTAGATCTCACTCCTGATATATCAAAGCAACCTACATTTCATGATCAAGTCCATTATTCTCTCAGGATTAAGAGTTCATTTAAATAGAAGTCGTGAAATTTATTATTCAATTGACAGTCGTTAGGAGAATAATAAATCTCACAGCAGTCCAGTTCAGTATGTCTTAACTCTTAAAATATATCAACATATCAACTAGAAGTCTCCACTTCCATGATCAAGACAAATCATCTTAGTTGATATGTTATAGTCTTCACAGATGAAACGTCCAATTTCATCACCGACTACGAACTACAATTCTAAGTTTACAAAGAACTTGTGATTTATATCTTCTGTGACTTTTCACATAAATCACATACTATGCATCTCATGGACTATATGATAATGTCTGAATATTCATGTTACCATTATTTTAGATAATAATAAAACAACTTTATTAAACACAATATTAAGTCATACATAATGTCATAAATAATGTCATACTTAATATCATACATAGCATCATACAATAGGATTTAAGGGCACTAATCCTAACAGCAACAACATCAATGTCTTGAATGATTCAATGTGATCCAAGGGAACCTTGGAACAGTCATATGATTTCAACTGTGGGAGACGGAATTTCGGTGGGAGGGGACGGTTCAGTACTTCAGTAGTGAATGGTGAGTCTGTCCTTCGAATCATCCCATCCAAATTCTCGCCGCCTTTGTCCTTCATGGCACTTTTTAACTTGTCCATCTCCTTCCTCATGTTGCGAAGCTCATTCTCCATCCTGGAGGAATCTTCTCCGAGGTCCTGTCTTGCCTGTTAGCTTGGGAGTTTGATTCTTCTTCATTTTGGTTTTCAACTATTCGTCAACGTTCTACATTTTAGGATTCCATTGTCTTTCGTAACTCTTCATTCTGATGAGTCAGCTCTTCCACATTAGCCATGAGGGCCTGGATTTGTTGTTGTTGCATAGCTTCTGGCTGTTGTGCAGTTTCTGGTTCCATCTCGTACTTCGAGGAACTCTTTTGTCACTGGGAAAGATGGCTTGAATGATTAGCGTTTCCCACAGACAGCGCTAAACTAATGATGCAAAAAATCAGTAGTTGAGCTCCTCGTCATAGCGGATGGACGAAACTGTGATTGGGGTCATCTCTATTGGAGGAAAACCTGCAAAACGAACTAGGTGGAAAAGCAACATGCCGATGTAGCGTTAGCCAAACTGCCTCTAATGCTTAAGTTAGTAAGGGAGAAAGATTTTAGAGAGAATTGACTGGAGAGTGATCTTTGTAGAGTATTTTATGTGTACCTTTAACTTCTGTTGCCTTCTCTTTTTATAGTTGCGTGCCTCATTAAAGGGCAATGAATTACTGTATTTATGCTCAACGGCTAATGCGTTACAAAATCTTTGTCTGAAGTTCACAGCTCATTCTGTGACCGTTGCTCCGTCTGTTACGCTTTGTCATCAATGAGCGTAATAAATGCGTAACATCTTCTCTTGGTTAATGACGATCTCAGTTTAATGACAATCGTAAATTTCCGACTCATCATTGAAAATAAATTTTATGAAAAGCACATTATGGTATTAAAATAACACAATCCTACAGTAGTCTTAAAATAAATAAATAAATAAAACAGTCCTACAATGAATAAATATCAAAACTTGATAATGTTTAAAATAACACAATCCTAATAAAGAATAAATATCAAAACTTGATAACATTATGTGAATGCATTTGTAAAAATAACGTACCAATATTCAACAAAAACCAACTACAGATTGCGAAATCCTCATCAAAATACATACTACCAGTAGTCGTGATAAAGAAGTCTTTTGCCTTTGTAAATAGAGTTTCTTCTTCTTAGATTTGATGATGGTGTATTATATTAGACTCCAATGGCAACACAATCTCACTCACAACCTGTTCATAAAAATTAAATTAAAAAAGAAAGGAAAAAAAACCCATAATTAAATACGATAATCACTATTGTAAATTTCACCCAAAAAAAAAAAAAAAAAAAAAAAACCAAAGACAAAATTTGATTCCTTTTGTAGAACACGGTTTTGGCAACAGAGAGAAATGAAGGTGGGAACAAATGGAGAGACAATATAAAAAATTGTGCAGTGAAACTAACGTGTAAGATATTTTTAAATAGAGATAGTGTATGCTAATTTTTAAGAATAATATGTGCCAAACATGTATGAGATATATTTTTCATTTTAGAAATTGTGTGAGATATATATAAATTAGAGATAGTGAGCTTATGAGAAGTTGTGGTTTAGTGGGCTATTATTTCTTTTTGAAACCTAGTTAGACGTGGTTTTTTTTTTTTTTTTCAAGAAAAAAATAAAAACCGTATCTAGAGTTTAGGTGAAGTTGTGGTTAGGCTATTAGAATCCTGCTAAACAAATTGTAAAAAGAAAAGATTTTAAAAGTTGTGAGTATTTATTTATTTATTATTATTATTTTTTTTTTGAGTAGGAAAAGTTGTGAGTATTTTAAATTTTAAATTTTGAAGAGGTATGCTAACTTTTAGGAAAATGAGATGAACTTCGGATTTGATTTTTTTTTCTTCTTGAATTTAGTTATTGAATTTCCTTATATGCTCCATTTTTTATTTTTTAAATGTAATGATAATATAATATATTAGGGGTATTTTAATTAATAAAAGTATATATATATATATATATTTATATATATATATATACTTTTAACGGGGATAAATATGTAAATTAAAACTCCTATACTTTAAGACCTACAAACTCATGTACATTTTGCCAGTTTCTCTCCTTCTTCTTTAGAATTTTGACATTCAATTTAGCTCTACATCCTCTTCTTTCTTCTTCTTCTACTTTCAAATTTGGTTTCTAAACAATTTAAACAGACTTTGTTAGAGGCTCCTTCTTATACTTTCAGATTTGGTTTCTAAACAATTCAAACAGATATTATCAAAGGCTCCAATAGCTTTTTAGATTCTAACTTTTCCAAGTTCCTCTTTTTTCTTTTTCTTTTTTCTTTTTTTTTTCTTTTCTTTATCATTAACTTTGTTTGAGTTCTTACCTGCCATGACTGTCAAGTATTCAAAGTTTGAGGAGTACTTACCCGTGGGTGAATGTGATTTTTATAAGAATTTGAGGTTGTTTTTATGCTTGCTTATTATCTGTGGCTGACTTAAAATTTTCAATTAGGAGGGTTTATGCTTGAACTGGTTGCTTGAGAAAGGATACTGGTAAGGACTATTTCTATTTGTAGCTTGCACCAACGTGCTGTTTCCAAACATTTGCTTTTTCTTTTCTTTTCTTTTCTTTTCTTTTTTTTTTCTTTTTTTCTTTTTTTTCTTTTTTTCTTTTTTTATAATGAATTCGTTCTTTTTTTAAAGTACAAACTTTTTACCCAAACACAAACCCTTTTTTAATGTTTTTTTATAGGAATTTACGCTACTTTGGTTTCCCAATTTAATTATGTTTTGCTTTTTTTTTTTTTTTTTTTTTTTTTTAATAATGATAACCTTTAAAAAATAAAAATAAAAACAAAAACAAAACAAAACAAAAAACTTCAACGTGTTTGTCGACCACTTTCCCATCATTGTTGATTAATTCAAAGTGATTCAACATGGTTGTGAACCGAAAAAGTCATTCAAGGTCATTCGACGTGGCTATCAAAAAAGAAAAAAAAAGAGTCATTCAACATCATTCCATTTATAAAGTTTGCTCTTTTTTCAATTTTAAAATACTTGATTTATTAAAAATAATGATAATCTTAGATTTATCTCTTTTCTCTGTGAAGTTGATATATGCACAAATTTCTCAAATTGCATTCAGGACGCATTGGAATGGAATATTAGATAAGTTCGGGTGAGAGATTTTACAAGAATTAGTGTATGATTCAAACCTCACATAAAGTGGTTGTTATCTAAGAAATTGTTGTAAAAAAATTTCTTGGATTCAATTTATAGTTTTTTGATACGGATAAGGGTTTTTTTTTTTAAATGGAAACAAGTTTTTTTTATTCTTTCTTATTTTTAGTTTCAACGTTAATCTAAGTTAATGTGGTTTTTTTTTTTTTTTTTTTTTTTTTTTTTTTTGGGATAGAATCATTGAAATCAAAGGTATTTTTCTTTTGTTTTCATAAGAAGGTGAGGAAAAAAGAAAGAGAAGAATTAAATGTGTGTAAGAGGGAAAAGAGAGAGAGAGAGAGAGAGAGAGAGAGAGAGAGAGAGAGAGAGAGAGATTTTATAACCTAAAATCTAGGATTTTAAAATTAATAATTTTACTTAGATAAGTGAAAAAGAGTGGTGGATAACTGAAAATTCTTTTAACTACATGGGAAAATTTAATTAAAAAATTAAAAATTAAAAATACATGGATGATGGGATAAGGATAAGGGTTTAAAAAAAAAATGGAAATAAGGGTTTTTTTTTTTAGTTTCAACTCTAATTCAACGTTAATCTAGGTCAACATGGTTTTTTTTTTTTTATAGAATCATTGAAATCAAAGGTATTTTTCTTTTTCTTTTCTACGAAGGTGAGGAAAAAAGAAAGAGATTTTAGAAGAGGTTTCTAGCAAAAGAGATTTAAAGAAGAAAAAAAAAAGGGTAGGTTTGATATCCGTTTAGTGGATTGAGGTTTTTTTTTTTTTTTTTTTTTTTTTTTTTTTTTTTTTTCTTTCTTTTTTCTTTTTTCTTTTGAATAAATAGGGTTGTTTTGAAAACATGGGTTAGTGGGAGAGTGGTTCTATTTTGTAGGAAATTTAGTGGTTTAGCTGTTTAGTGTACTGAGTGGCTACATTTTAGGACTATCATAAACAAATAACAGACAGTACGTACATTTTTATTTCTGTCAAAAATGTTATTCCATAAAAAATGTTACGTACACTTTCTTGATTTTAAAGGTTGTTGTGAATCTTGAATTTAAGCTCTTTTTGACTTTTGTTATGGATGTGTAGTAAGTGGCTAAATTTTAGAATTAAAAAATAAATAAATTTTAGGATTAAACAAAAAATGATAAATGTCTCAAATAAAATAAATAAATAAAAACAACAACAACAACAAGAAAAAACAGCACCAAAAGATAAAGAAACATGGATCTGGATCCTTTCCTCTAACAAAAAAAAATTTAAATTAAATCAAAAAAAATGTGAGCATTTTACCGTAACCAAAAAAAATAAAAACAATTAAAATTTTGCACATTATTTTGTTATGGATGTGTACTAAGTGGCTACTTTTTAGGACTACCATAAATAGATAACAGCCATGTCCATTCTTCTAAAAAAAACCCCACACCCATTTTTATTTCCATAAAAAATGTTACGTATAGTTTCCTACATTTAAAGGTAGTTGCTAAATCCTGAATTTAAGTTCTTTTTAACTTTTGTTATAGATGTGGAGTAAGTGGCTAAATTTTAGGATTAAAGATAAGTAGATAACTCCCATAAATAAATAAGAATTTTCTCTTTAGAAAATATAAGAAACAATTGAGGAAAGAGGTGTAAATAAAAATTTGGATAAATGAATCATTTCAAAATGATGTATTCTTTTTCTATTCTTCATTGAAAAAAAAAAGAAAAAAGAAGAAGAAGAAGAAGATAATTTAGATATGCCCACAAATATCGGACTGAATTCAATACTAATAATAAAAACTAATGTGGATCAATTAAGGTTCACCTGTCCTTGGTTGTCGTCCATGACCTGACCATGTCCAAAGAGCTTCAGCAAGAAAGGAGTCTAGGAATGACAGTATGCATGAATAGTACCCGTTTGTTAATAACAAGATGGTTTAGTTTGAGGGAAGTCCTCCATAGACGACTAGATGCATGGACGACCGGATTATACTTGGTAAATCATACGAAGAATTCTCCAAAAGTTCCACATAATCAGACCACGACACATTGCTGTAAGTCCTTACCATTCACTATTTTCCATCGTTGTGTTCTAGAGAGAAAACTGACTTAACCATTGGAGGGTCCTTGGCCGAGTCACACCAATCACCTTTAACAGTTCTTTCTTTCTTTCCAGGACTTACAACCATTACCATAGCCCAAAGTATTTCAGCTTACTGATTTTCATGCATCATTAGTTGGCGTCGTCTATGGGGAAAATGAAAAAGTTTCTAAGTACTAACTTTTTGCTTTCCAAGACAAAAAGCCTGCATTATTTGGACTAGGTCAATGGCCACTAGTCCAGGATACTAGGAGAGTGGAAATGCCTCTAGTCACCCAAATCGTGCACCACCCCCCATGACCGTCCAACAACAGTTACAGTCCATGGCAACAGCAATGGTAGAACTGATGCAATAGAACCAAGAATTAACTAGAGAAGTTAACAGACAACGTCAACAGCGACATGGTGGAGAACAAGGCCAAAATTCAGAGAATGAAGAGGCTGAGAACAATGCTGAAGGAGACCAGTCTAAAGGTACCATCACTCGTAGAGTACCACATTTGGAGAGGGATATGGACCAAATGAAAAGAATCATGAAAGAGATGAAGGATTCCATGAGGAGAGAAAACCATGTGGATGATCTCGTCCACAGGACTGATTTCTCCTTCATTGCATCCATCACAAGTCATCCCTTGCCTTCCAAGTTCAAAATGCCTACCCTGGACTTATATGATGGGACGCATGACCCTTACGATCACATTGCCATGTTCAAAACAACCATGCATCTCCAAGGTGTTCTAGACGAAATTATGTGCAGAGCCTTTCCTACCACCTTGAAAGGCCTAGCCAGAGTATGGTTTAGTAAGCTACCACCAAATACCATAACTTCGTTTCAGGAGTTAAGTTTTTCGTCAACAACTTTGTAAGGGGACAAAGGCAAAAGCGTTCCTCATCCAACCTACTGAACATAGAACAAGGAGAAAATGAAAGCCTGCTTACTTTTATTAGCTGTTTTAACAGAGAAGCTCTATTGGTGGACGAGATGGATGACAAGATCCTCTTAGCAGCTTTCTACAATGGAGTCAGTTCAGACTTGTTCATTCACAAGCTGTACGACCAGGAGCCGTCGCCCCAGAACAAGATAATGCCATCAAAGGGGAAGTTCATAAGTTAGTCACTGCGGAATTCATTCGCAAAGTTCACCACCCTGATTGGCTAGCTAACGTAGTGATGGTAAAAAAAGCTAATGGCAAATGGAGGACGTGTGTGGATTTCACAGATTTAAACAAGGCATGCCCCAAGGATAGCTATCCTCTTCCACGCATTGATCAGTTGATAGACTCAACAGCTGGACACTAGCTATTAAATTTCATTGATGCATTCTCAGGGTACAACCAAATCAGGATAGACGAGGTAGACTAGGAGAAAACATTCTTCATCACAAGCCAAGGTTTATTTTGTTACAAAGTAATGCCATTTGGTTTGAAAAATGCAGGAGCTACCTACCAAAGGCTAGTCAACCACATGTTTCATCCACAAATTGGGCGAAACGTTGAAGTGTACGTGGACGACCTGTTGGTCAAGAGCGCTAGGGAAACATAGCATCTGGATGACCTCCAAGAAACTTTTGATACGCTTAGGCGATATAAGATGAAGCTAAACCTAAATAAATGTGCCTTTGGAGTTGCATCAAGAAAATTTCTCGGCTTTATGGTTTCACAGAGAGGGATTGAAGCAAACCCTGATAAAATCCAAGCAATATTGAACATGGAGCCCCCGAAGAATATCAAGGACGTCTAGAGCCTCACTGGACGAGTAGCTGCCATTAACAGGTTTGTTTAAAAAGCTACTGACAAGTATTTACCATTTTTCAGAGCATTAAGGAAGGAATTTGAATGGACGAATGAATGCCAACAAGCATTTGAAGATTTGAAGGCTTATCTCGCTTCAATTCCAATGCTGAGCCCGTCTAAGCCAGGAGAAAAGTTATATCTCTATCTAGCAATGTCTCCTCATGCAGTAAGTTCATCCTTGATCAAGGAAGAAGGAAAAGTACAAAAGCCCGTTTACTACACCAGCAAAGCTTTAAGAGGAGTTGAAAGACTATCCGCCCATGGAAAAGCTTGCATTTTCATTGGTGACAGCAGCAAGAAAACTTAGGCCTTATTTTCAAGCTCATGTAATCAACATCCTAACAGATCACCCACTAAAGAAGGCCATGAACAAGCTGGAGGTCGCTGGACGACTAATCCAGTGGGCAATGGAACTTAGTGAGTTTGACATGCTGTACAAACCAAGAGACGTAATAAAAGTTCAAGTCCTTGCAGATTTCATTGCTGGATTCACTCCTGCTAAGGGGTAGCAAAGTGAAGAACAGGGGGCAAAGCAATGGGTTGTCCATGTAGATGGCTCGTCCACACAGCATGCAAGAGGAATTTGGATAGTTCTACACTTACTAGAAGGAGATCATTTGGAGTACGCAATTCATCTACAATTCTAGACAACCAGTAATGAAGCAGAATATGAAGCCTTACTTCAGCACTTGCAGTTAGCTAAATCACTTGGAGCAGATTTAGTCTTTGTTCAGGGAGACTCTCAGTTGGTGATAAGCCAAGTGAATGAAACATGTGAAGCCAAGGAAGAACATATGAAGAAGTACTTAGGTAAAGTTAAGCAATGCATTAAAAGCTTCGCAATAACCCAGTTCCAACAAATACCAAGGGAAGATAATGTAGAAGCTGACGTTTTAGCCAAGACGACATCTGCAAACGAGATAGTGGGTGATCAACTTAAAATCCAATATATTCTGAGCATAGAGGTACTGGAAGTGAATCAGGTAGATGGAGTTACCAACTAGACCACCCCAATTATGTCTTATCTTAAGGACGGAGTTCTCCCTGAAGATAAAGAAGAAGCAAGGAAGCTAAAGGTAAGAGCAACGAAGTTTGTCCTTACGGACGAGGTGCTGTATAAAAGGGGTTTCTCTCAGCCTTATCTAAGGTGTTTAAATCCAGATGAGTCTCTTTATGTCCTAAGAGACGTCCATGAAGGGGCTTGTGGAAACACTCAGGGGCCGAGTCCCTCGTCTATAAGATGGTCCGCGCAGGATATTATTAGCCATCTATGCAAGCAGATGTTAAAGCTTATGTTAAAGCATGTGATAAGTGTCAACGGTACAACATAACTAGGCAACCATCAGAGTATCTATCTCCAATGGTGGCCCTTTGCCCAATGGGGACTTGACATCCTTGTTCCCTTTCCCATGGGGACGAGACAAATGAAGTTCTTGGTAGTAGAGATTGATTACTTTACCAAATGGGTGGAAGTAGAGCCCGTGGCAAGAATCACTGAACGAAATGTCAGAAACTTCGTCTAGAAGAACATAATCTACCGCTTCGAAATTCCTAGGGTGCTCGTCTTAAACAACGGATGTCAATTTGACTATACACCCTTCAGAGAGTTTTGCGAGCAGTTGAGGATTAGGAATCATTATTCCTCACCTTCCCACCCACAGGTTAATGGACAAGCTAAAGTTGCATACCGATCCTTGCTAAAGATCATCAAGACCCGGCTTGAAGGGGCAAAAGGGGTATGGCCGGACGAATTACCCAATGTCCTTTGGGCGTATAGGACGATAGTAAGAACTCCAATTGGAGAGACTCCTTTTAAGTTGGCATATGGAAGTGATGCGGTCATACCCGCGGAGGTTGGTCTAATTAGCTACAGGGTGGCTCATTACAACAAGGAGAATGAAAATCAGCTTTGTCTAAGCCTTGACCTTATGGACAAGGTAAGGATGGATGCAAAATAGAGGGTGGCTTGTTACAAAAACTTGATGGCTAAGCACCATGATGCACTGGTAAAGCCAAGATAGTTCAACATTGGAGATCTTGTTCTAAAAAGGGTGTCCTTGGCTACTAAGGATCTTGCTCACGCAAAGTTGGGACCTAACTGGGAAGAACCATACAGAGTAATTAATTCCAAAATGCGCGGTTCATACTACTTGGAGGCTTTCGATGGATGAAAGTTAGAGCACCCGTGAAACGTGGAGCATTTGAGGAAGTACTACCAGTGAGGAGAACTCATCAGGAAGGTCAGCATGGACGAGATTAAAGATTACTAGTGATCACTAGTAGTCTATTTATGTTATCTTTTAGCATTTATGTTTTATAGCAATATTTTATGTTTCTAAGTATTTGAATTCCCTAAAAAGTACTAGCTACTGGTGCGTGCTATGGATGATGTCATGAACAAAGTCCTTTTGTATATAAAGTAATTGGAATTCCCTAAAAAAAGAACTAAGTACTAGCAACGACGATGTATTTGGACGATGCTATGTACTAAGTTCTTTGATGTCTATGGACGATGTTATGTATAGTTATTGTATATAAAGTAGCTTGAATTTCCTAATTTGTGTATGATTCTGTGAAATTAACGTCCATATGAAATTAAAGATATTTAAAATCTCTGGACGTAGAGATGTACCATCATAAGCCATCCTCAGGTGAGGAAAAGGCAAACTGTCATAAAACCCCTAAGGCAATAACATCAAGTACAAAGAGAAGGAACAAACACCTCCCAGTACACTCGTCCAAAAATTAAGGACGAAGAAAAGCATGCATGCGACACATTTTATGGACAATGCGTTCAACCTACTGGATAATCCAAGCTATGGATAAAAAGAATAGCCAAACAAAGTTCCAAGAATAAGTCTAAGGATGAGGAAAGTGTTCACATACTTAGAAATAAAGTCCTAACAATGGACGAAGAACACTTGGAATTAAAATTGGCAATAAAGATAAGACTAAGTAATTTAAATATGAAAGAAAGCATGTTCATAAATAAAAAGGGTAGACAACCATCATCCAAAAACCCTTTAATGTATCAAGCCGAAAAAAGGCAATTGTATAAATACTCATCCTAAAATATGGACGTATTAATGTACTTGTAGAAACTTAAAATAGTCTAAAACAGCAGACCATTTTTTTTAAAAAAAAAAGAAAGAAAGAAGAAAGAATGGAAAATAAATAAGGCGATCACAAATTTTTTTCATAAACCACTGGGGGAATTATCTCTTGGCTTTGGGTTGTCATTGGCAGGCTGGGTAGAAGCGTTGTCTTCAACACTAATGTCTTCAGAGCTCATCTAGAGAAGAGAGCTCTCAGCAGCAATGTGAAGCATAATAGGGCTGAAATCCACCTCAAGGAAATGCTCAATCGCGTCCATATGGAAGTCTTCAAACCCCGCAGCGTAGTTCCTGTCCAAGAGGTCAGTGAACTCGCTGGATGCCTTGAATTCCCTAATAACTGCTCCTCTGGTCTCTCCAAGAAGGGTGCAGAGCTCGTCACTTCTCTTTGCAAATGATCAAGACGAGTGTCCTTCTCGACTGCATCTGCTTTTAGCTCTTCAACGAGGTTCTTTAACTCCTTCACCTCGTCCTCAAGCTTGTCCCTCACTTTAACTCAACGACTGGACTCTTTCTCCATTTCACAAACCTTCGCCTCCAGCCTAACCCTTTCATGGTTCAACTCATAAGCTTGTCTGGACACTGCCATAAACTTTGTCATAACCTGTATAAAAAGAATTGAATGTGAGATAAGTGGATGAGCATATTAATTTATGGATGATTCAGGATGAAGAAAAATACCTTGAAGAGATCATGAACTGTAGAACGTTCAAATTCCTTCACAAACATGTCATAGCATATAGCAACATCCTCATCAGATACAGCTTGTTGGAACCTTTCCCAGGCAAGGCCTTCACTCTTGAGAAGAGTCATAGGGGCACCACTGGGAGGTTTGGACGGGGTGGTTTCAGGAGGACTGGACGAGTTCAAGTCAAGAATCTATACAGATGGCTGTTTGGTAGGAGCAGGAGGGACAACAAAGTCGGACTTGACGACCCCAGATTTGGACGACCCATGCTTAGCCTTTTTGTGGCCTCGATGACTAGGAAGACTCCCCATATCCACCATCTTGGATAAAGTCTTCCTTTTTTCCCCCGCGGATGGACGAGGTTGAGTGTGGACTTCCTCTTCTTGAGTGATGTCTTCATCAGCCAAGCCCTTCCCTTTGTTTTCCTTCATAGTTGCCATTCCTGCAAAAATAAAAATGTACTAAGGATTGGATGAGGTGGACAATCAAGACAAAGTAAGCAACTTACGTTTACATGTGGTAAGCTCATGGGCAAATGCTTCCTCAATTGGCTCAGGTCTTAGGCTCCAGGTAGCAAGACGACGAAGGATAACCAAAGAATAGAAACCTCTATCTGTAAATAAATGTGCCTGCTGGACGCGTTCAAGATAGAATCTATTCAAGGAAGGTCGTCTTATAGTTGTAAAAAAATATATATTAAAAAAAAAAGGGTTAGATAGGAATAAGAAAAGAAATGAAATAAGTAGTGTAAATGGACATTCCCTCTGGACGAAGATTCCCCATTTCATCAGTATATGGAGGAAATGGATCCCTACCTACCTTAACAGGGTTTCCTACCCAGAACCCAAAGACAAAGAAGAACTTCGTCTTCCATTTCCTATCAGATGTGGGGAGGGACTTAACCAATCTATAGTCTGAACCCCAAGCTGAAAATCGGTAAAAACCTAGGGATTGACTGATTTTTGAGGGTTTGTAACAGTATAAGAACTCGTCCAGAGTGAGAAGACAGTTCCCATCAAATATTTCCCTCCACAAAACTTGCATAAAGACGATAAGCCTCCATGCATTGGGGTTAAGTTGGTTAATGCCTATACCTAATCTATGGAGTATTTCCCTAGAAAAGGCATTAAGAGGCAACCTAAGCCCTAGAAGGTAAGCCTCATATATACCTACCCCAAAATGAGGATGACTGCACCATTCACCACGGACGACTAAACGAGGGTAAGGTCGTCAGGGATCTGGTACCAACTTCTGAGGGAGTTAAGTTTTTTCTCATCTGTCCTGGAGGAGATACCTACTGCACAATAATACACAGTCTCCTCTTCACTTGAAGAGGCAGACAAAGGCACACTGGTGGATGTTCCAGCAAGTGATCCAAAGGCCACCCTCGTCCTAATTTCCTCTTGGAAGACCTCTAAAGGAACTCCAGGAACCCCAGACGTGTATTCCTTGTCTGTGGTGTTTCCCTCACTACTACTACTATTACTACTACTGTCAGTACCACTACCACTAAGGCTACTATCATGATACTCGTCTATCTCCCTATCATCACTATTACTAGACAAAGACACTATGATTTCAGACATTTTGAAAAACTAAAGAAAAACCTAAAGACGGGAAGAAGAGGATACCTGGCTCTAAACAAGGATGACGAAGGATGGAAGAAAACTCCTAGACGAGGTGCTGGACGACAGAGGTTAGAGGAGAAAATATGAAAAACGTGAAAGGGGGGTAGGAGAGGAATTCCACTATTTATAGGTGACAAACTTAGTCACTGAAACGATGCAACCAATCAAAAGGAGCCACGTGGCACTTCTCTTGAAGAACGAAACGATGCAACAAGTGAGCCTTGAGATTGCACTACGTGTCAACATTAGGAGCAGAGCCCAAGTCAAACCAATATTATAAAATAAAAAAAGAAAAAAAAGGAAAAAGAAAGAAAGAAGAAGTCATCATCATAAGCAACAATAACATGGACAACACAAGGACGAAAGGGGGCAGCTGATGGGGATCAATTAAGGTTCACCCGTCCTTGGTTGTCGTCTATGACCTGACCACGTCCAAAGAGCTTCAGCAAGAAAGGAATCTAGGAATGACAGTATGCATGAATAGTACCCGTCTGTTAATAACAAGATGGTTCAGTTTGAGGGAAGTCCTCCATGGACGACTAGATGCATGGACGACCGGATTATACTTGGTAAATCATACGAAGAATTCTCCAAAAGTTCCACATAATCAGACCACGACATATTGCTCTTAATACGTGGAAGGGACTCCTCAGATTTCGCTCAACATACCCCATTTTCTCCATTAACCGCCCAAATCATCCAGGATGATGGTGGATCCAAACAAGTAGACCAACTTCTAACTCTCTATAAAAGGAGCAAATCCCATTCACTCAAGGTAAGTCCTTACTATTCACTATTTTCCATCCTTGTATTCTAGAGAGAAAACTGACTTAACCGTCGGAGGGTCCTTGGCCAGGTCACACCAGTCACCTTTGACAGTTCTTTCTTTCTTTTCAAGACTTACAGTCATTACTATAGCTCGGAGTATTTCAGCCTACTGATTTTCGTGCATCATCAAAAACTAATGTAGTGAATTATTTTAATAAGATGACATATTCCATGTTTCTAATGTGGTGAATTATTTTACAATTTTACCTGATGTAAATATTTCAAGTTTCTACATTTATCCATCAACTTCTTCATAATAGATTTTGTAAATATTTTCACATGTAATTTATAAATAGTTTAATAGTTACAATTTCATTATGCATTTTCAATTTATGTAAATTTATAAGATTTACTCAAGGGATCTTTTTTTTCCTCCCCCTAAAGGTTAATATTGTATTATAGCATCATCTTCCAATCATTAAAACATTGATTACTACATTAACAAAATTACCAAAAACGGATGATAATTACGGAATACTAGCCTTTAAGTACGCGTATATGCGCGTGCTCAGAGGCTCTTCTATTTTTTTGGATACAATTTAATAATTTACATCAATTATAATTTTGGATTACTACATTTTCTAATCACAAAAAAAAAAAAAAAAAAAAAAAAAAAAAAACATTGGGGTGTGACCCATAAACGCATAACACTCATTATATCCTTAGGTTTTTTTGTAATTGGAAAATGTAATAATTCCAAATTATAATTTATGCAAATTATAAAAGATTATTCATCTCTTTCAACTGGACTTTTATGTGGTTCAAAAGTTTTCTCATTAATGAAGGGTGACTTCACTTAGAAATGTCAAATAAAAATTTTCATTTTGAATTTAAAAAGAGAGTTCCTAAAATTTAGGATTTTTTTTCCCTTCACGTTCAAAAAAGAAATTACAATTATGACTTATCTCTAAAGTTTATCATTTGAAAAAAAAAATTTCTAAATTATAATAGATGCAAATTATTAACCTTTAAATATAGAAGAGCCTCTGAGCACGCGCGTGCTCATATATATATATATAAATATATATATATCTATATATAGGTAAACTATATATTTGGTCCTTATCCTACACTCTATATTTCAATTTGATTCCTAACATTTCAATTGTGTCAGTTTGGTCCTTAACCTTTCAGTACCATGTCAGTTTAGTCTCTGCTGTTATTTTTTGGATGAAAATTGATGACTTATCTAATGGCCAAAATAAAAAATTAGTTTATGTTAATGTGACAATAAACTTAAATTTTATTTTGGTTGTTTGTCATATTAGCAATTTTCATATAAGATATAATGGCAAAGACTAAGTTGACACGACATTGAAAGGTTAAGACCAAATTGACACAATTGAAATGTTATGGACTAAATTGAAATATGATGTAAAAGTAAGGGACCAAATATATAGTTTACCCTATATTTTTTAAACATGGAGAGGAAAAAAAGAAAAGAAAAAAGAAATGCTATGTGCACAATATTTTCAACTAACAATTTATAATTTGTTGTAAAAATATTGTGAAAATATCACATACTTAGCACTTCTAAAAAAACAACAAACATGAGAAAAAAGAAGAGAAAAACGGGCTTTTATTTTATTTTTTTAATTTAACTAAAATTTAGGATTTTTTAAATTAATAATTTTACATATATATATTCCTATTATTTAAAATTTACAAATAGGTAAATTTAAAAGTATTTTAGTCATTAAAATTGAAATTAAAAAAAAAGCCATAATAAATACTAAAAATATCTTCTCTTTTTCTCTACTCCTTACCAAACCCCAATTGAAAATCCTCTCTCTCAGTAGAGCATTGTGCAATCGGCTTGAAGCTTTGTTTTGTTACAGAGAAGTAGTAGTACAGAAAACCCTTAACACAGAAAACCCAAATCTGCAATTCGCTCGAGTTCGGTAATGGAAAAACAACAATGTCTCCTGAACGACATTGTGTACGACATCCTGAGTCGGATGCCAGTGAAATCCTTAATCCGATTCAGGTGCGTTTCTAAGTCTTTTGGCTCCACAATCACCGACCCTAAATTCATTGCCACACATCTCAACCAAGCTATATCACTATCCAATAACAACAACATTACTCACAATGGCTATCTTCTATATACACCGCATCCTTCTTCACCTGACATTGATGAAGAATTGCATACAGTTGTTTACAACACTGACCACACTCCGACTGAGGTGCATGCCGTTGTTTACAACACTGACCACTCTTTGACCGAGGTTTCCAGCTTTGAAATCCCCTATGTTCTTGGTGGTACCAACATTGTTGCCTTCTGTAATGGCTTGTTTTGTCTCACTAATAATTCTGAGAAGAACTTAGCTGATCAAAGTTTATATTTGTGGAACCCAAGTATTAGAATGTTTAAGATGGTTCCTACTCAATTTCCTGACCGCCTTCCTGTTTCTAGGGTCACTTTTGGATTTGCTCATCAAAACAATGATTTCAACATTCTCAGGCTTGTTTGTTTTGCGAGTGGAGGGGCCGAGGCGCAGGTTTACACTTTGAGTACGAATTCATGGAAAAAGTATGAAATATCGTTGGAGTTTTTAAATGGGTCATGTATTCATTATATATGTTCATCACCATGTTTATTTTTTAATGGAGCTCTCCACTCTATGGCCTACGACAATAATCAGGAATTTATTTTGTCCTTTGATGTTGATGATGGGAGAGTCCGTGGGATAATGCCGCCTCAAAACTATGTATCTGGTTGTTCTGAATTTCTTGCTGTGTTCAAGGGATCGTTGGCTTTGATTGTTTTCACTGATGAAGTAATTGGCGAAAATGATGTATGCGACATTTGGGTGATGAAGGAGTATGGTGTGTCTGAGTCATGGACAAAAAAAAGCGTACCAATGGAAATAAATGCAAATTTAATTGGCTGCTCTGTCAATGGTGAACTTTTGATTGAGCAAACTAGTCATTCGGGGGTCCACATCATCTCATTTGATTCTGAGAGTTTAAATGAGGAAAATCTTGGAATTCCGCAGACTAGAGATGTGATTTACACTGCTGATTTTGTGGAGAGCTTAGTTTTGCTTAACGGGGCAGACATCAAAAATCAGTAAGTTTGAATTTCTAGTAGAAAGTCATCTTTCTCAAATTCACATTGACAAGTCAATTTTGTTATTTTTGTTTTTCCTGTGTAAATAAACCCATTATTATATTGTATTTCTTTCCATTGGCTATAAACTTGAAAGTATTTGTTTTGATGCATAAAACTAAATTTTATTAAACACTAAAGGATCCCTTTGAGGGTTATGGCTTTTATTTGATTATTAAAAAAAAAAAAGGTGTGAGAAATGTTGTGAACATGGAATGTCACGGTAACATATATGTTTAACTAACATAGTGTTAATTTATTGGTCATAACATGATGATTACTTTTTTTTTTTTTTTTTTTTGATAACTATAGGCGGAATTGCCATGGATGTAAAACTAATTGAGTTAATGTTAATACATATAGGCACCCTAATTTGTATCAGCATTACTAGTATCTCCCATATTGAAGGAATACTAAATTACAAATTGTACCCTCTAAATGTGAACCCTTTGGCTTTGCCTGTTGATATTTAAAATTATGTAATGTTTTGAATCTCTTCTCTTTCATCCATACCCATTAATGACATGGTATAAATATATATATATATTTATATATATATATATATATATATATATTTGGATTTGGAATAATGGAGGGTGGGTTGGTTTTGTTTGATTGTTGAAGTTGGAAAAGTGTGATAAATGGGTTGGGAGGATCATGCAATATATGGCCTTGTGTGCACATATAATTTTTGAAACAGAAGGTGTTTTCAATTTTTTATTTAGAACAATTTGTATGATGCATTTAAATACCTACTAATCTTAAGATTATTATAAAAAAAATAAAAAAAAAATCATGACAATGAAATAATCAATAGTCTTGAAACAGCATATAATTTTCTTGGTAGGAATCTTTTGTAGCTTAGTCAATACTGGTGTAGACAGTTGAACTTCAGAGGCTGCCATCATACCCCTGAGTTGTCAAAGCAACACACTAAAATAGAAAATACATGGCTTTAGCTTTGTGGGCTGTTTTGAAATTTGAAATTTCTGTTTTATTAGGTTTGCAGTACATTATGGTTTGTGGATTCAACTAAATTTGAACAAGGCTATCATATTGCCCTGGTCTTGGTCTTTGTTCTGTTGTATTTCCCTGATACTGAATTGGCTTACTGACTTATATAGTTATCTGTGACTCTAAAGCGTGTTGGATCAGTGTTCTGAATCATAACTCTGTCAAGCTCAGGATTTTGCATTACTTAAACTGTGGATACCTAGCATTGTTAGGATTTTTGGTCTGACTGTTCCAAGCTCCAAGGATAAAGCAATTAAGTTATAGTTTTTAGAGTATTGGTAATCAAAGTGTTTCCAGAGCATTTTGAGTTTAATCCTAATGTTTTTCCAGTGTAAGATTTGATAAAAGTAACCTTCTAGAAATATATCTCTAATGCTACATGTATTTGGTGATTGGGTAGTCTTAGTAAGCCATGAAATCTGCAATATTTGACTATTACTTTAATCTTTTGACAAATCAAGATTGTTCCTATCCAAAAATTCCCACACAGTTGCTAAACAAGAACATATATTATCTATAAAAGAAAACTATATTATTGGACTTAGACATGCATTTTTCCGCTTGCTAAGTTCCTCACTGTTTCAGTTTAGATCCTCGAGTCTCTAAGACTCGAGTCCAGTGAAGAAACTCGAGCCTTAGAGCCTCGAGTTCCACATGGATTACAATTCCATGTCAGCTGTTGCCAGCACTTGGAGCTCGAGTCTTAGAGAACCCTGTTAAAAGCCAAAAAAACACCCTTTTGTGTCCTTCTCGCTGCCATATGTTTCGCCTAATTTACTATGTTTGTGTCTCATGCCATACGTTATCTTTAATGATTATGAAAGAAGAAAGCTTCTTTTTGTAGATTGTTTGGTTATGCTGTTAGTGCATTTGTATTGGTGAATTGTCACTATACAGTACATTTGGGATTTTTTGCACTAACTAATCTTGTTTATGTCGTGGGGAAATTCATTAGCATAGAGATGTGAAGCATTTGCAATAATGAGGATAATTATATAAGTTTGTATTTATCCCTTTTGTAGGGTATTTATACCTTTCTCTTTTATTTTTTTGGGGTGGTCACATACTTTTTGGATGGAGATTTTGGGTATGAAATTAGCGGGATGGGGAAACTACTGATTATCTACTCCATTGAAATGTTTGTAGAGAATTATGGAAATATTGTGTTTTCATTGTTTTGGTTTACTGGGTGATGCTTAGAGATGTTATGGAGCATTTAGCTAGTTGGCAGGGAAAGTTTAGCAGATGCAGTAATGCTGCGATATGGAGGGTTTTTAAAAAAATATTTATTATATTTTATTTTAAAAAATTTGATTGTTACAATGGGGGAAGGGGGATTTGAACCCTGGACATCTTCGTTAGAAACATTAGGAGGTGCTATCTGAGCAACAAGGCTCTTGGCAGTGCTGTGATATGGAGTATGATTCCTCATTGTCTCATGTGGGGTATTTGGAGGGAGTGGAATGCTCAGACTTTTGAGGGATGTGAAAATTCAGTTCATGACCTAAAGTTTTTATTCCTCAAGACTTTGAGTGGATAAATGCTTTGTGCTTATTTTCGTTTGCTACTTTTTCCAATATGCTTGATTGTTGTAACCTTCACGTGTAATTTGTGTACCTATTGTACACTTTCTGTGTACATTGGTAACACTCTTTTTGTATAATAAATTATTTTTTAGTTATAAAAATATAAAAGGTTTCTGGGCATGAAATTAAGTAGTTTTTCTGCCTTTGGGTTTTCTTTATTTAGCTAATCCCACCTATCTCTTTCTTTCTCTAAATGAAATAACACCTACTCTCTTTTCTTCTGTAGGGCAGAAGACTAGATAAGATCAAGCATCAAATATGTGGATTGACATGGGTGTGTTCTTGTTGTTTACGTTGGAAGTATTGGCATATGTTCTCTTCAACAGGTTTGGTAGAAGACCATCAAATATGTGGATTGACATGGGTTTGTTTCTGTTATTCATATTCAGGTTTGGTATATATGTTCTCTTCAACAGGTTTGCAATAACATTTTGACCATTAGACTAATAGTTTATCATTTTATTTCCTTTAAGTTCTTCATGGATGTGAAGGATCAAAAAGCCCCAAATGCTACATACTATCTTGTAAAAATGGTTGCACAAAATTTTTGGTAGTCCATTAGTTTTTATATTGCTTATCAATAATTTGATGAGTCAAACCTTTGATAATTTTGGCAAATATGAATAACAGAAACAGTGAATGGAAATAGAGAGGTGTTTCCCATATTGAATTTGGAATGAACACTTTTTTTCATTGATAATAATGTTGATAATATAGTCATAGGATCATATACATTAGTTGAATTCACTCACATTGCAACGATGATGTATATGACAAATATTGGAGGATTTGGGTGAAATTTTATTAGACAGTGGTGAGAGAAAGGCAGAAAGCTATTTTTAGTAGGATTTCTAGATACATAGTTCATGTTTACAAAGCCATACTTAAAACCCGTCATTGCTAGCATCACCAATGCTTTTGAAGTTATGTTGTTGGTCATCCCATTTCTGCAATGACCTTAGATTCCACCCACACTGTCAAACTCATGGATAGTTAACTCTGGTGCTGAACTGCAAAGATCACTACCATCCTCTGCAGTCTGCAATTACTTTGCATTTCACCAAATTGTGATCAATGGGAATGAGATCCCAACAGGCCATCCAAACAAATAGTTGCACTTTATTGGGCACCCAGGTCTTCCACATAGAGCTCCAGCAAATGAAGTCACAGGTTTGGCTTGAGCACCCCCTTGCATTACAATCTCATAGGAGCTGTCTAGCAACATAATAAGCACTTTTGACTGTATATCGCACAGGTTTTGTGTAGCCCAAAATTAACCTATTCATGGTGGGTTGTTGACTCAGCGAAAATTTCAAAATAGCCTTAGCATTGGCTGATGAAAAAATTCTGATAGATTGCTCCCTGTGCTGTCATCTTGGGAACCTTAATGATGGAGAATACTCGCCTAGTGCAAGTATCTAATATACTCATCTTTGGAATATATTCAGCATTAGCATCAGGGAATGCTACTCTATCCCATATTTTCATTTTAAAAAGCTATTTTATCAATTATACCATACTATTTTATAACACACCTAACATCTCAAAATTCTATTTTACCATACTACACATTAAAATAATATAAAGTAAAATAAAAATAATATAAAAATATTTCTCACTACAACCACAACTTAGCAAGCCCAAATATCCGCCGGCGATTCACACTCATTGTGATTAACTGATTCCGGCGACATGTACAAAGGAGTTCCACTAAAATCCCACCGGAACAAAAATCCCATATTAAAAAAAAAAAAAAAAAACCAGCGTCACAATAGAAACCTAGCAACACCAGACTCGCTAACAAAAACCCAGCCTCACAACAGAAACCTAGAAACATTGACCTCGCCATAACCCACTTCAGCCATACCACAACCCACTTCAGCCCACTCCGATCTCCGTGACCCATGCCGTGACCCACTTCAGCCATACCCACAACCCACTTCAGCCCACTTCAATCTCCAATCTCCAATCTCTGTGACCCACTTTAGCCATACCCACAACCCACTTCAGCTCACTCCGATCTCCGATCTCCGTGACCTATGCTGTGACCCACGCCTTGACCCACTTCAGCCATACCCATAACCCACTTCAACCCACTCCAATCTTTGATCTCTGTGACCCACTCCGATCTCCGTGACCCACAACCCACCTCAGCCATACCCACCACTTCCTTTAAGCATAGGTCACAGCCAAAAAAAAAAAAAAAACCACAGAACCCGCTGGATCGCAACCCACCAGAAAAAAATGAACCACTGTGATGTATGATGTTGATGTTGGGAGGTGGATGGTGTTTGGGTCTGAAGAGAGGAGAGAGCAGATGAGAAAGAGAGAAGGAAGAGAGAGAAGAGAACAGAAATTATGAGAGAGAAATTTTGGGGAAAGTTGATTAAATTTTTTTTTCTTTTTTTTTTACAATACTGCTACAGTGCAATTCTAAAGATAGGATTGCACTGTAGCAGTATTACAAAAAAATTTGCAATAGTTGGGTTTAGCATTTCCTGATGCAGAGCACTTTAGGGCTTAAAATGCCAAATTCTCCTTACATTTGGCATTAGCATTCTCCAACACTAATGTGTTACTTTGCTATTGTATATTTGCTGCCCTGTTGGTTGGGTTTTTTTTTTTTTTTTTTTTTTTTTTTTTGGGTTGCGTAATTCTGTATGCTATTTGTGTGGCAAACACAAATGTTAGCTATCATGGTTCAGTTTTGTTACATAATTGGAAAGGTAACTCATCTAGATTCTCGAATGGCCCTGTAGAAGAGCATGTCACTTCTGCAACATCAAATCCTGCCAATCAAGGCAATATAAGAAATGTAGAGTTTTATTTATTTATTTATTTATTTTTATTTTTTATGGATGAGCTCAAATAAGGTTACTATCTAAAATCGCAAATGTAGTTTGGTTTCTTGATGATTTTGTTGCAACTGTGACAGGGCAGCAAACACATTAGGAAAGTGGTTCATTTTTGTTACAAATTTGAATTTGTTGAGTGTTTGGTTGGATTTTGTTCTTCTGTGAATTTGAGTTTTTGTGTGTGTGTGTGTGTGAGGACTATTTTGATACTGTTTTTATGTTTTGTTAAATAATGGTTCCACGAGAGAAACCATATGCAGAGTATTTCGTTTTAATGGAGGTTAATTGCAATAATAATGTTGAGACATGTTTTTTCAGTTTATGTTCATTGTAACTTAATTTTTTGGAAATAGTTGTGCACTTCTTCTTTCTGCTGGCATGTAAACAAATTAAAAATTTAAAATGAATTTGTTATGTCCATGTTTGTTAAGGTTGTTGGAACAATTGACCACTTTTCTCATTTCCTAAAAGTTCAACTTGTTACTTCTCTCAAAATAATAACTAAAAAAAAATTAAACTTTTCTCTTTATCATGCTTGGACCCATCCATAAAATGAAAATGTAGGAGCAACCCGTGGGAGGAAGTTTCTGTTTTCAATGGTTTACGAATAGATATAATAAGGGTAATAAGTTTCTATGTGCATTGGACTGGCTCTTCTTGATTACATATCTTCAAATTTCTATCCTATCTTGAATCTTCTTATCAAGAAATGTGTGTGCTTAGTTGCTTATTGTTGCATTGATTTAACCAGGATATTTAATTAAAATGAAAAACTAAAAATTCATTAGCACATCACACTAGATTGTTTAAGTTACTTCATTGGTTGGCCGAACTTGTAAGCACTTAATAGTTAATATCCTTATATACTTTTAGTTGTTTTAATAAATAATAATCAAAATCTGGGCTCAGAATTATAATTTGCTATATTTTTTCGGTTTAATAATGCAGGAGGCAGGAAGGCCAAAAGAAACTTATGCATGATTTGGAAGCAACGCCTTTTTTATGTAGAATTAGTCACTAACCCATGCAATGCATGGGTCTATCTCATGTTTAACTATGTTTATTTCTCTTATTTTATTTTGTGAAGGCATTGATATTTTGGATGAACATTTTTAATGAAAAATTTTCTTCAACTTTGCCAACCCTAAGAGCATCTCTAGCAGAATCAGCAAATTTTTGTACTATTTGGAGAATGAACAGTGACTTTTACCTTTATCTATCCACTTTTTCAAATACACTTTTCAACAGACTCTTTGTCTCATTCTCTATCTCATTTAAATATTATTTCTTCATTCATTATTTATTATTTTTTTAACAACTACACATCTTCCAACATTTTTTTATTCAACACCTAATTATTATAATAGAAAAAAATGATTTGAAGAATGAACAGTTGCTCATCAAACCTGATGAGCTACTATTCATTAGCAAAAAAAAATTCAAGAGATAGAGAGGCTGTTGGAGCCCCTTTTTTTGGTCTCACTCTCTATTATAGAGAGAATTTTGCTTTTAGCTACACCATTGGAGATGCTCTAAGGTGGTTTGAAAAAAATAAGGGGAAAAAAGCAGCATTTTACTACAAAGAAATACATTGTATAGAATGAAATAGTGAAGAAAAATGAGTTGTATTGCAAAAGATATAGGACAAAGTTCTCCAACTATTTTTACTGTTAAAAACTCCATGTCTCCATGGCACATATGAATCCATGTCTACTTAGAGACTTTTAATGTAAAATTTACTTCACTTATGCTTCACGACGTGGTCCACAAAAAAAGAAATACATTGTATGAAATGAAACGGTAAAAAAAAATTTACTTCTCTAAAATTTTATCTTATATTTTTCATTTCATATAATTTAAGGTTATTGGACGTGACTTTCTCGCATGTAAAAAAAAAAAAAAAAAAAAAAAAAAAAAAAAAAACCAACATTTTAAAAAAGTAGATGACTTTTACTATTTGAATTTCATTTGATATTACAATTTTTTAAAAACTCTAATAAATTGAGAGTACCTTATTCTTGGGATTCAAATTTGGACTCTCCTTTGTGGGGGAAAGACGAAAATGCCATTGAATTAAGTCTCTTGATTAATTATAAATATGTTTAATAAAGTTACTTTGACACATGCATATTTTCACACGCATTGTGATGACAGTTATGTTTAGGTTTAAAGTGGAATTATCTCCCTAATAAATGTATTTTTCCTTGTAATTATTTAATTTTGTCATTTACTGCGGTTTGGTAATTATGTTTTAGTAAGTTATCAACTAAATGCAGCAAAGAAAAATATTAATGAGTCTAAGTTAAGCAGTGTGTTGCTCAAGCTTGATTAAATAACTTCCTCTCTCTCTTTTTTTTTTTTTTTTTTTTTTTACAATTCAATAGTAGTTAGGGATGGACAATTTGAACCTTGAATGTCTCCGTTGGAATCACCCAATTGGGAAGACAAAAATGCCATTGAATTAAGTCTCTTAATTAATTAAAAATATGGTTAATAAAGTTATTTTGACACGCACGTGCGTATCTTCACACACATTATGATGTCAGTCATGTTTAGGTTAAAAGTGGAATTATCTCCCTAATAAATATATTTTCCCCGTAATTATATAATTTTGTCATTTACCACGGTTCAGTAATTATGTTTTACTAAGTTATCAACTGAAATGTGGCAGAGAAAAATATTAATGAGTCTAAGTTAAGCAATGTGTTGCTTAAGCTTGATTAAATAATTTTTTTATTTTTTTTACAATTCAATAGTTAGGGATGAATGATTTAAACTCTAGATGTCTCCGTTGAAAACACCCAAGAGGAAAGACGAAAATGGCATTGAATTAAGTCTCTTAATTAATTAAAAATATGGTTAAAAAAGTTACTTTGACACGCGCGTGCGTATCTTCACACGCATTATGATGTTAGTCATGTTTAGGTTAAAAGTTGAATTACCTCCCTAATAAATGTATTTTCCCTTTAATTATATAATTTTGACATTTACCACGATTCAATAATCATGTTTTAGTAAATTATCAACTAAATGTGGCAAAGAAAAATATTAATGAGTCTAAGTTAAGCAATGTGTTGCTTAAGCTTGATTAAATAACTTTTTTTTTTTTTTAACAATTCAATAGTTAGAGATGGGTGATTTGAACCGTTGGAAACACCCAAAGGGAAAGACAAATATTCCATTGAATTAAGGTTAATAAAAATATGGTTAGGTTAATATGGTTAATAAAGTTATTATGATTAGGTTATTATGGTTAGCCTAATTAATTAAAAATATGGTTAATAAAGTTACTTTGATACGTGTGTATCTTCACACACATTATGATGTCAGTCATGTTTAGGTTTAAAGTGGAATTATCTCCCTAATATATGTATTTTCCTTGTAATTATATAATTTTTTCATTTACTGCAGTTCAATAATTATGTTTCAGTAAGTTATCAATTATATGCAAAAAGGAAAATATTAATGAGTTGAGTTAAGCAGCGTGTTGCTTAAGCTTGATTATATAACTTTTTTTTTTTTTTTTTTAATTTTTATTTTTATAGTTTAATAGTTAGGGATGAGGGATTTGAACCCTAAATGTCTTTGTTAGAAACACCTAGGGGCATAATCCCCACCCCCAAATTTTTGAAATTTCTACTATACTATATATAATTACCAAATACTTCAAGGATTTGCTTATAAAATAGGAGTTGGCCCTTCAATTATTTGAGTTAGCCCCCCAAAATAGTTTCTAAAAAAAATTTAGTTAGTTAAATGGTGCTCCAATAAAATATAAAGGGATTTGCCAATTGGTCTATTAAATATAGAGACAAGGTAGTTTTTGACTTTTTTTCTTCTAAATTTTTAATTTTTTTTAATTTCCACTTTTTTTTTGTATTTATTAATGGTTTATTTGGCAGAGTGGATTTTAGGGAGGATGGAAAAAAAGGAGAGAAAATGAAGAGGGAAAATTTTTTGGAGTGTTTGATTGGGGGGAGACGAAAAAGAATTGGAGGGTCCTAGGTGTTTTCACCCGGGGAGAAAACTAGGCAGAAAATTGGACCAATAATTTGGAAAAGAAAGTCCCTCGTTTGCAATGTTCTTCTTCTTACTTTTTTATTTCTTCTTCTTCTTTGTTTTCTACTTTTCGTTACTATGCAACATTCTTAATTTCCCAACCAAGTTCACTTTGACTTCTCATTCGTTGTTTTTTTTTTTCATCCATTTTTTTTTTCCGGTTTCCCTCATTTTTTTTAATGGTTTTTTTTTTTACTTCATCTGTTTTTGGTTCTTTATTACATTTATATTTATATATATATATATATAAAGTTTATTACTTTCTTTATTTAATAGTAAATTTATACAAACTACATTTCCATCCATTCACTTATCCATCTCCCAACCAAATAAAAACGAGGGAAACTAAAATCTCTTCTATCCTTCCTGTTTTCCATCCTCTCTCTATTTTCTATCCCTCCACTTTTCCATCTCTCCAACCAAAAAGTTAATATATATATATATATATATATATATATATATATTATGAAAGATCCACATTGAGTACAAAGATCACCAATCCTGCTCTACTAAATGTTGAGCTATTAAGAATATTCACAAAATAATTGTAGTTGAAATTCGAATGTTTAGATGGATAATAGTAAAAAAAAAATAAAGAATGAATATTATATTGAAATAGAATGTATATATAATAGATAATATGATGTAGATATTTTTTTGAAATGTTGTGTAAAATAGAAAAAATAGGTTCTTATACTTAAATAGACAAAAATGTTTGTATAAATTGATGTTAATACTCTAATTAAGGGGGAAAATTTTATTGTATAGATGAGAGAGGAAGAGATAGGGAGGGAGGGAATGGGGGAATTGTATAATGCATTAGGTATATATGTATAATCAATTTCTAATGTGTCATGATTCTCAAAATAAAAAATTCTAACATGTCTTAGAAAAAAAAGATATTTATAATTAGAATAATGTTAGAGCTATAATCCTACAGCACATTCTACAAACTGACCTTTACAAACCGATGTGGCATGTACCACATCGAAAAAAAAAAAAGAGTTGACATGCACGCTTCATTTTCATTTCCCTTAAACTAAATTTTGTTCAATTGTTTTTTCAGTCTATTATTGTTATTCAATTTTAAATATTATATTAAAATATTTTCTTTAATTTACATATGATTTTATTGCATGGAAATAATGTTAGTACTTTGATCTTGGAATAGACTAAACTTATAAATGCAAAAAGGCTAATTGGGCCATAGCTTGATGTTGGGTGAATGACAAGCTTGCTTTATGTTTTTAATTCTTAGCCCAATATTTGTTGCAGCGTAGGTTTTTATTTTTATTTTTTTAGAAAATTTAGAAAGTGTAGCTTAAATCAGAGTTATAGATAAGATAGTATATCTATATATTTAGTACTCTATCTCCTAGCTTGAATCGGTGAATGTAAAAAATCGTACTGTTTACTATATATATAGGCTTAGTCTTACCTTTTTTCGCCGCAAGCACAACACGGGTCTCTCCTTAACGCAGAGTCGAATCCCGAAACTAAATTCTGCCATCAGTCTACTAATTGAACTTCCGATGATGGGAGAACACATGGTCCCGATGATGTCCCAGCATCATCGTCTCTCAGACCAGATGGTCTACGATATCCTGAGTCGGCTGCCAGTGAAATCCATAATCCGATTTAGGTATGTTTCCAAATCTTGGAACTCCATTGTTACTGACCCTTATTTCAAGCTCAACCAAGCGAAGTCGTTATCTAATAACAGTCACAATGGTTATGTGATATATACCAAATATCCTCAAAAATATATTCCATGTCTTCAATATCCTCAACATAAAATTGAAGATTTGTGTACGGTTGTTTGCAATAGTGACAACACTTTGACCGAGGTTTCTAGGATTGAAATCCCTTGTTTGTATGAACCCATTGTTGGATTCTGTAACGGCCTGTTTATTCTTGCTAGTCCTAGTCCTATGGAACATTCTTTTCAGTATATATATTTGTGGAACCCAATTATAAGAAAATTTATGAGAGTGGCTAGTATTCTGGGCCAACCTTCTACTAGTGGTGTTACTCTTGGATTTGCATATCATCCTCGAAAGAATGACTTTAAGATTCTGAGACTTGTGTGTTTCAAAAATGAAGGGAAATTGCTGCCAGCAAAGGCCGAGGCCGAGGTTTACACATTGAGTACAGCTTCATGGAGAAAGTTTTCAATATCAGTGGACTCATTAAGTGGATCAACTATTTGTCGTATATCTGAATCACCCTCTTTGTTTTTTAATGGAGCTCTGCATTCTATAGTATTTTCTCGTGACTATAAATTCATTTTGTCCTTTGATGTCGATGATGAGAGGTTCCGTGAGATAAGGCTGCCTCAAAACTATTTAGTGGGAGTTTCATTACGTAAGGAATGGCTCACAATTTTGAAGGGATCTCTAGCTTTAATTGTTATTGGTGATGCTCAAATTGATTGGAGTGGTGTATGCCACATATGGGTAATGACGGAGTATGGTGTGGCCAAATCTTGGACTAAAAAAAGTGTACCAATGGATAAACATGCAAAGTTTCTTAGTTGCACTATCAATGGGGAACTTCTAATTAAAAGGTATGATTTGAAGGTGCGAATAGTCTCATTTGACCCTGAGAGTTTGAAAGAGGAAGTTCTTAGGATTCCAGATCCTAGAGATGTGATTTACACAACAAATTTTGTGGAAAGCTTAGTTTTACTTGATGGGCTAAGCAATGAATCCTACAGTTTAGGGTAATAACTAGTCATTCTTGTTATTTTTGTATTTGTGAATAAAAGAATTTGTTATTATGTTGTGTTTTCTTTCCATTTGTTATAGAGTTGAAAGTACTATTTATTATGCAGAGAACTAAATGTTATTAAACAGAAAATGATTCGTTTGGAAACTATGGCTATTATATGTTACAAATAAAACATGTTTGAGAAATTTTGTGCATATTCGCAAACATGGCATGCTATGATTTTCACATATATGTTTAGCCAATTAGCCAACACAATTCCTATATAAAAAATAAAATAAAAAATTTATCCAACAGAATATTATTTATTGGATATAGGATAATGATCTGTTTGGAAACTATTTTTTAGAGAGTTTTAACCTTTGGCATCTGGTCTTGATGATAACTCTTTATTATCAAACCAAGAAACCAATCGGTTTTTTGTATAAGCCGGGATTTAATCCTAGATCTATTATTCAATTACTAAAAATTTTACCAATTGAACTAACTGGAACCTATTATCTGTTTGGAAACTATGGCTATTATTTGTTTTAAAAAAAACGTTTGAGAAATTTTTTGTTTATTCTCGACCGTGAACATGACATGCCATGATTTTAACATACATGTTTAGCCAAGTAGTCAACATAATCTTATGTTTAACCCCGAGTGTGAGTTATCTAACATAATCTTATTTATTGGACATAATATATAAATGATTACCCATCTCATTAAGACATCTTATTTTGTATTAAAATTACTATGTTCTACCAAAAGCCTTGTAGTTCAATTGCTAATATTTATTGGTGTTTGCAAGATATCTATGCAAGATTCAAACCCCTGCCCCCTTCTCTCCCCCATTGTAATTATTGAATTATTTTAAAAATAAAAAAGCAAAAAACGAAAATAAAACATTACTACGTTTCTCCATATTGTAACCTCTTTCTTTACTTTGGGATCATTTTGATTTTTGCCATTTTATATTCAATAATTTACATTTTTGTTCCTAACATCATAAAATGTTTTTCTTCAAAAGAAAATTCATATAATGTTTTGAATCTTTTCTCTTCATCCATGCCCATTAATGACTTACCGTTAAATGTCATGTACGCAATATAAAAGTAATGTAGTTTTTATTTTATTGATAATTCGATAGATACGACAATGGAAGGAGGGAGATATTCGAACTCTTATTTTCCTAATAAAAGAGAGTAAGTTACAGCGTTAAGCTACAAGAATTTTGGCAAAACAACCTATATTTATTACATTAATCTACTTCATTTTGGGTCCACTAACATTATATATGTTTTGAATCTCTTCTTTTATTTGTATAATATCCATTAACGATAGAGCCATTAAATGTCACATAATCTTTTTTACAGTATTAAAAAAAAAAAGTTAAAATTATGGAGGGTGGGTTGTCTTTCTTTGATTGCTGAAGGTTTTTTTTTTTTTTTTTTTTTTTTTTTTTTTTTTTTTTTTTTTTTAAGAAAGTTTTGATTGTTGAAGTTGGAAAAGTAAAATAAATAGGTTTTTCAGGTATTGGAAATTTTCGATTGTTTGAAATCAAACAATTTTTTTTATTTTTTACAAGATAGAATTTCTACTATAGCCTAATCTAAGTGTATATGTGTGTGAAATTCCCTCCTGGAGACTTGAACCCCGACCCTTCCCCTCCACACTCCACAAGCATTTATACTTGTAGAGTGACCATTGCACCAAGGGTGCGCGGTGGCGAAGATCAAACAATTGATGGAGCTGGCATATGTTCTCTTTTAAAGAGAAGGTGAAGTTATTTATTATTATTTTTTTTGAACAATTTGTAGAATCAACTAAATGGTTTTCTTCCGATCAAAAAAAAAAAAAAAAAAAAAACTAAATGGTTTTCTTTCTTGTTTCAAGCAATTACTGCATAAATTCATAATTTATTCATTGGTGTTAATTGTTAGTAACTTAACCCAAAACAAAATACAGTGACTAGTGTTCTTAGTACAATATACAAGTAATTTTTTGTTCTTTGTTTGCATATATAGAAATTTAAAGAAAAATTATTGACTATTAGTTATGTCTATGTTAAAAGACTTAAACAAATAGTTCCCATTTAAATAAATAAAAAAAGACTTAAACAAATAGAAATAGTGGTTTATACTTTATACTCCCCTGGTGTAAGCCTACCACACTTCACGACTCTCGCGTTTTCGCCAAACAGTCTTTTGCTAGTTGAGCCATCCTTCATGTTGGCTGTATAAGTAGATATTCCCTCAATATTGTGTTCTATTAGGCTATGGATTATAAGAACAAATGTAGTTAAATGAGATTAAAAATGATATATAATTTTAATAATATATAAGTTACTATTTGTATTTGGATAGCAAGTTTATATGTGCTTTACATAACTGAAGGTAACGTTGCATTGAGAATTCATATTAGCTTTCATGTTTAGCTCATCTAGATCATATACCCATATTGTAAAGGTGGTAATGGAATTGAATGTTGTCGTGCTTTTTTCTTACTTCATATTTTAAATAATTTATCATTTGGCAATTAATTATAAATTAAAGTGTACCCATAAAAATGCTACTAGGGATGAGTCTAACAATATGGATGGAAAATAAACCTAAGTCTGAAAAAATTTTAACAATATTTTATATGTAGTGATTATAGGAGTCCATGCCACTCTAGGGGATCAACATGTGAGCTTCTTTGTTTTTTTATTCTTATAATTCTTTCAATAAATTTGTCTTCGCACAAATTGTTGGTTTTTGCTAATTTTGTGATTGATCACGACATAGATGAGTTTTGGATGTATTTAATTTGTATTATTTGAGAATTTATTTTGAGTTTAGGAATGCGCTTTTCTAGGTTTACTAAAGTGCTAATTGCTAAGTACAACTTCTACCCAAAAAAAAAAAAAAAATTGCTAAGTACAACTGTTTAGGGAAAAAAAAAAAAAAGTGCTAAGTAAAACTTGGATTATTTTTTGTCGTGTGTGTATAAATATATATATATATATATATATATATATAGATGAGTTCAAGCTACACCTGATATAACTCTAAAGAGTTACATCTTTTTTAAACTATTGAATTTAAATAGATCCAACAGTTAAAAAAAAACCTTCATTATTACAAATATTTTTATTAAAATCTCATTAATTACCCTCACATATTACCTTCTATAAACCCAACAAAAGAAAACGTCTGACTCTCTCTCTCTCTCTCTCTACGTTTGGTGTTCAAGCCGTTTGTCTCTCTCTCTCTGTTTGTCTCTGTCTGACTCTCTACATTGCTCCTCCATCATTGTTCCACCTCCACAGGTTGCCGCCAAAAAAAAAAAAAAAAAAAGCCGAACTGTTTCTATTTATGAGTACTCTGTTTCTTGGGTCACCATTATTTTAGCTCATAGCAATTGCAGGTTGGTTCTCTCTCTTTCTCTCTCAAGGTCAACTGTTTTTCCTTTATTTTTATTTTTATTTTAATGTAATTCTTTATCTGGGTTTTGCTTTATTGATTCATTTGTTTGCTAAGAAAGTAGCTAGAATCCTTTCTTTTTGTGAGTACTCTGTTTGGTATCAAAAGAAATCAAGCCGAACTGTTTCTATTAATCTGTTTGATACTCTGTTTCTATTTTTCCTTTCTTTTCTATTGATTCATTTGTTTGCTAAGAAAGTAGAATCCTAAAAATTGGTTGTTTTGGGTTTTATGTTTTTTAGCTGGTTTGGTATCAAAAGAAATTAGCTTGAAAGATTCAACTGTACTTGGTAAAGTGATTTTATTAGGCTTAGTTTTAGTTTTAATGGGTCTCAAATAATATGAAAAAACAAAAGTTTCAAACTTCAAATATTTTTTTTAAAAAAATTTCCTGCTGTTTCTGGGGAACCAAACAACACTCGTTAGTGCTCTTTGTGATTGTAAAGTTTGGTGGTTGTCTAGTTCTTTTGGTTTTCAAATGTTTTTCTGCAATTTAGTAATGATTGGGTTGTTTATGTTTTTTACAGTATGACATTGTTGAGAGGATAATTAATGAGATAGATTATGACAGTTTCTTGAATAAGCAATGGAATACCTTTGCAAAACACAAGTTGTAACATAATTATTGAAAGTGTAGATTAATAGTTATGATTTGAATTGATAGGAAACAAATTTTTTTTATAATCTCTATTCATGTGTTTGAGAAAGCCTGAAAATTTCTTGATTGTAAGATAGGGATTCCAACAAATTTCTCAGGTTGGAAAACCCATGGTGTTCTTTTAAAAATAACGAATGGAAAGATGTAGAAATAAGTTGAACCTCTTTTTTTCCTTTTAGATTACAAATTAGCAATACAATCAACGTTCCATTAGAGCTCTCTCCCTCTCTTGATGCTTGTGAAATCACTTCTATGCCAACCTTACTATGGTTATATGCACAATTTTAACGATGATTACCAGTTAATAATACTCAAGTAAGCTGTTGGAAGTATGAACCTATTAGAATTTAGATAAAACTGATTTTTTATTTTTCCTTTAAGCTATTGGTTGGGCAGGATATGTGATGTTGTGGAATGGGATTCAAGAGTGTATTTTTGGTTATCTTTGATTGAATCTTCTCCTTTTGCATGTAGATAATTAAGGAAAATGGTGCTATGCTTTCCTTCAACACCCAAGAAATTGTTGATGACTGTGGCATGCTTCGTCTCTGGTGCTGCTCTTTTTGTTGTTGGTGTGCATCTCTCTTATGTCAACATTGCCCCTCAACAAGCTCGAACTAAAGCTCGGAATGATTTCGTCTAAGAAAGATTCAGAAAGAAGTATGGGAAATGAAGAGTTCAGCTCACTGCTACTTGTCTAATTCATACACAATATTACATAAACTAAAATGAATGTGCAGCCATGCGGCCTTATTGTTCCATGTTATGGTTCATGTATAGCACACGTTTGTAGTAAATCATTAATACCTGATGTAGGCAAGAAGTGCATCAGGATTAAGAAAACTTTCTTTATGAAATTGTAAAGGCAGTTAGGCCAATGAATTTCTCTCTCTCTCTCTTTGGAGCTAGGGTTTGGGGTTTGGTTTTTCTAAGATAAAAGGGTTTCGGTAATAGAATACTCTATGCTAACGATGTTTTGTTTATTTTAATTTTCTTTATATTTTCAATTTAATTTCTTTGCAACTTCCTCAAATTTATATTTTATAATTGTTATTTCATAATTGTGCTAATTTGAATTCATGCTATTATTATTATTATTAATTTTTTTTTTTATGAGAAGACTAGAATATTATTCAAAATTCGAAAAGGAGAATACATCACGAGCACACACGTGCTCAATATGACTAGGGCACTCCTCTAGCCATGCTACATAGTTCTCAACACTAGCAGCATGTTGAGCCAACAAGTGGGCAGGGACATTTCCTTGCCTTTTGGTATGGGAAAAAGCAAAAGTTCTAAAGGCTTGTGCGAGGTTGAGCGTTCCAGAGACAATATTTTGAACAGATGAAGACGCCTCACCCACTCCTTGGAGCGCATTGCAAATGCTCAGGGAATCCCCCTCAAACGTTACATCCCTGACCCCAACACCCCCAAGGGAAAAGTAAGCTTCTTGCTTTGAGCGGCAATCACCTCACCTGCCGAATCGCATATTACCACCCCAATTCCAACTTGCTTCCTTTTTGAGAACACTGCACCATCAACATTCACTTTGTAACAACCTGGTTGTGGAGGGTACCATTTTATCTAATTTGGAGATGGTTCTCTAGTGGACTGTGGTCTCTCATTTGCTATCTGGAACCCATCCAACACCCTTAACGAACTCCTCACAATAGCTTTTCCATTTCTGCGAATGTCACCATGTCTTACCTCATTTCGATTTTTCCATATCCCCCAACATATTACAATAGTACGTTCCACAAAACCTGGGCATGATTCCGTCCACCTTTGTAATTGCCACATCACATCCATAAATTTCCACGATGGGCGGATTTCAAAAGGCATGATCAGCTATTGTTTCAATTGATTATTACACGGATTTTGGCTAAGGCTTCATTTGTTTCGAACTAAAACATTTTCCAAAAACTCTTCTTTATCACTTGCGCATATTTTTTGAGTGGCTGAAAGACTTGGCCAAATTTAAATATATTTTCCTTGACCAGGAAAACAAAAACCCTCTTTGAGGTTGAAAAAATTTTACATATTCAACCCTAAGAGAATAAAAACCACAAAAATGCAATAAATGTCCCAAAAATTAATTTTCAAACCAACCTGAATATATTCTCAAAACCTCCAAAACCCAATTAAAACATTCAAAATGACCAAAAATGCAATTGAAATCTCCAAAATGACAAAAATATCCTCGAAAACCTATAAAATGAAAGAAATACTCCAAAAAAATTTCCAAGCTGATCAAAATACAATCAAAAACTTCAAAATATCCTTGAAACCTTTAAAATTACCAAATTACCCTTGAAATCTCTAAAACGGCAAAAATTCCTCCTTAAAACTTTTTAAATGGTCAAAATATCATGTCTTTGTCAAAAATGATATAAATATCCCTAAAACCTCCAAAATAACCAAAAATACCTTTACATCCTCTAATACGATTGAAATATCATCAAAATGACAAAATTCCTCCCAAAAAGAAGCAAAATGATAAAAATACCTCTTGAAACATCTAAAATGACAATAGTATGCTTCAAAACTTCGAAAATACCTTTAAGCTTTTAAAAGTCACATAAAAACAACTTTCAAGTGTCATTTTGGAGCTTTCAAGTCTTTATAATTATGCTTGTCAATGTATAGTCTTAGTTGATAGGTTTCTATTAGTGTTTTATTTATGTATTTTATTTAGTTTTGCTATTGCATTCTTATATTTTGATTGTTCTTATTCATGTAGTTTTCAAGAATTTTATTTTAATTTTGCTTTTTTTAAGTTGATTTAGTTGCTTTGTATTAATATTTCAATGTGATAAATTAAAGTTTTTATTTCCTATCAATTTAGAAAATAGAAAATTAATGAATTATCATACGAGTCAAACACTAGAAAATGGTTTTCAAAGCATTTTCATGAACACCAACCACTGAATAACAAACAATATTCATTGAAAATGCTTTCAAGTAAAAACATTGATCAATTCCTGAGTTGTTTCTCAGAATAACTTGGAATGAGAGACAAGATATATCAACTGAGTGGTATGATAGTTTGCTTTCTTTTTTATTTTTTGGTATTTGGAATTCTATTTTAGCTTTATATAATTTTTCTTGTTTCATAACTAGTCAAGGTAAATTTTCTTTTTGTAGGCAAATTTGATGGCCATGCCTATCTGATTTTTTTTTTTTTTTTTTGGAATTTTAGGCTAAAATTTCATTTTTCAGGCCATGATTGAAAATTTGAAACCCACGACCATGTCATAAAAAAGTAATAATAAAAACACATGCACATCAGCACATGGAAGACCCACAAGCAAAGGTAATGCAAAAAGACTATTCTACGTTTAAGTGAGGATTTTCTAATATAATAACAATAAAAATTTAAATAAAAAAAAGAAAAAAAGAAAAAGAAGAAGTTGTATATAGTTAATTTTTTTTTTTTTTTTTTTTTTTTGAGAATCTGTATATAGTTAATAATTGGCCTATAAAATGAACTTGGATATTGCCAAACTTGCTCAATCCTATCCTTTGTATTTTCTTCAAGTCCGAAAATAAGCTCGGTTTGTTCAAGCATATCGCATAGCTCAAGTTATAGAGTCCCTTTCGCTTTCTCCTAAAACAAAATGTAGAGTCAGTAACGTGAAGGTAAAAAATTGTTGAGCTTCACGTAAACTCGTAAAGATAGATGATAGATATATATGGCATTCCCTACTTAATCTCATATCAAAAATTTGAAACCCAAACCTGTGATCAGTCTCCAATCTTTGAGTTTTGTAATACAAATAGAGCAGAACCACCGATGATGTCCCAGCATCTCCCGGAAGAGGTTGTGTACGACATCCTGACTCGGCTACCAGTGAAATCTATATTCCGATTCAGGTGTGTTTCCAAATCTTGGAACTCCATATTCACCAACCCTATTTTTATTACCGCACACTTTAACTTCAACCAAGCCAAATTTTTATCAAATGACAGTCACAATGGTTTTCTCCTATATACACATAAAATTTCATATAATATCAAAGAATTGCGTACAGTTATTTGCAATAGTGACCACACCTTGACCCACGTATCGAGCTTTCAAATCCCGTCTTTTGAATTTCCCATTCATAACCGAGTAATTGGCTTTTGTAAAGGTTTGTTTTGTCTCACTAGTTATATGGGCAATTCTTATTGCAAAATATATTTGTGGAATCCAAGCATTAGAAAAATTACCATAGCTGGTACTACGAATAACAATGCTTTGGCTAATGTCACTCTTGGATTTGCATATCATCCTCAAAACAATGATTTCAAGATTCTAAGACTCGTGTCTTATCCATGCGAAAAGAAAGCGCCAGCTGAGGTTGAGGTTTACACATTGAGTACGGCTTCGTGGAGAAGGTTTGTAATTCCAGACACATTAAGTGGGTCATCTATTTGGATTATATCTGAATCACCCTCTCTATTTTTTAATGGAGCTTTGCACTTTCTAGCATTAGCTAGCACCCAGAATGATATTTTTAACAGATTCATATTGACCTTTGATGTGGATGAGGAGAGATTTTATAAGATAATGTTGCCTTCAAACTATTTAAGCGAAAAATATGTGCGACATACTAAATGTCTTACCGTGTTCAAGGGATTGCTGGCTTTGATTGTTTTCAATTGCGAAACTGAGCAAAGTGACATTTGCCACATATGGGTGATGAGGGAGTATGGTGTGGTCGAGTCTTGGACTAAAATAAGTGTACCAATCAAAGGAGTTGCAAGGTTCTTTGGTTGCACGGTCAAAGGTGAACTTGTGATGGGGAAGAGAAGTCCTTCACAGATCTTCTCATTTGACCCTGAGAGTTTAAATGAGGAAATTCTTGCCATTCCAACTGCTAAAGATGTGATTTATACCGATTATTTTGTGGAGAGTTTAAATTTACTTGATCGGTTAAACACTAAGGATTATTAAGTTAGAGTTATAGCAAGGCAGTCATCTTTTTGCATCATTGATGCAAAGGAACTTGAGTGCAAAGTTTTGTACTTGTTCACTAGTGCATATTAGTTAGTCAGATAAATGCACCTGTATTAGTTAGTTAGATAGTAGTGCTGTTAGCAGTTAGCAATGCAGCCTTCCTATTGGCTGTTGTAAAGGAATACAATGCATATATACTTGTAATTTATTCCCAATAAAGAGCATGTGAAATAATACTTGACTTTTACTTTTATTTTTATCTCTCAATTTTCTCTTTTCTTCCTCTGATTTTGTTCTTGGAGTGTGACTCCTTCAAACCAGTCAACATTTCACTATATTTCCACCCTTCATTCTCTTAATTCACACCCTACTTTTATTAGACACATTCCATTAACATCATAGATTAGACAGTTCACATCATAATGAATCCAAGAAGTACACGATGAGGAAATTAGAAAAGAAAAAACTGGGCAATTAATATTACAGATTTAGAAACTCTCAGATCAAATCTTGAGGCCAATGTATATACAAGAGACCTCTCTCTTATTTTCTTTGTTCTTTAGAGGGGTAGGGAAGGGAGGAATTAGATAAGTAGAAGTTGCAAAATCTGACAATAGTACAAAAAAAAAAAAAAAAAAAAATGATTGTCTATTCACTCACTCATTAACCCAACACCATCAAAAGGCAAAAAGAAGCAAGGGGAAGGCCACCTAGGGTGAGGGTGTAGAGTAATGAATTGATGACTAACATAATTGATAAGTAATACAATGTGTTAATTAAAATAGATGCTTTGCAATAAACCAAAGAGAGAAGTTAATTAAACATAAAGATCAAACTCAAGCCATTAGGGTTGGCCCTGAATCCTCATTTCTTTAAGCAACATACGTCAATATATTATAAAATCAACTGACGAACTATGTAACATGTACTGTATATGTCGTAGAATGCTTTAATTAATTTTGCAAAACCCATCATCAAATAAGTTCGAGGTATGGTCGGCTGATGAAGTCACTATTATTCATCTGGAAGTACACGTTCTAGTTATCAAAATGAGAGTTCATTCTATCTTTCCTGTCAAAGCCAATGACTTGAACAAAATGAAGTGTATATTTTCACCGAAATTTACCTCAGCGGACATGTCTGCTACTAAATCAAATCACTGGTCCCTTTTCTTCTCAAATTTATATGAATTCCTGGAAAACTACAAAGGCAACCAGTAAGCAAAATGTGAGTTTACGTTATAAATATGGGGCCGTCATCAACTAACTTTAAATCAATGCCAATCTCTGACTTCTTTCTCAGGTGGAATAAGAACAAGATATATCAAATTGATAGGAATGATGGTTGGCTTTCTCTTTGTATTTGAGATCATATCTTAAGTTTATATAATATTTCCTTTTTTAATTGATCACTTAATAATTTCTTTACCTAAGAAAATTTGATGATCAAGCCTATCCGATTTTTTTTTTTTTTTTTTTTTTTTTTTTTTGAATTTTAGGCCCCATACATTTCATTTTTCATGTCATGATTGTAACTCATGAGACCGGCCATGTCATAAAGAAAACACATAAAAGACCCACAAACAAAATAAAATTTTCAATCTTTCTACAAACTCTTTTTCGATTCATTAGTAATGAAAAAAAAGTCTATTGTATGTTTTAATGGGAATTTATGAATTTAAAAAAGAAAAAAAAATACTATAAAATGGCAAAATGTTTTCTGAAATATTTTAAAGAATATAACTAAATATTAAAAAAATTAGCGATTTTCTTTGAGAGTATCTGAACATTTTTTGCAAAGACAATCATTATATGTTTGAAACAAATAGAGTCTTAATAAGAAGTAACTCGTTAATCATTATTTATTGGCCCATAGCTTGAAGGTGAAAAATTGTAGAGTTTCATATAAAGAGAATATATATCCCTAACTTAATGCAAAACAGATCAGAATTCTGTAACCAAAATATGTGATCAGTTCCTTTGTGTTCGTAAATAATACTAATAGAACCACCGATGATGTCCTAGCATCTCCTGGACGAGGTTGTGTACAATACCCTAAGAGCATTCTCATTAAAAGTGTTATAAATGCTAAAATGCTATTTTTAGCATTTATAATCACAAAAACCTACTCCATCAAAGATGCCATATGCTAAAAAATTTGACATCTTGCTACAGTGAGCTCTCATTTTTGAGAGCGCATTGTAGCAAGATAATATAATTTTTTAATGTTTTATTCTGCTGTGTGAGAGAGAGACAAAGGGAGAGAGAGGGAGAGAGAAAGAATAAAAAATAATATTTAAATGAAATGGTAAAAAAATAAAAGTTTTGATATTAAGGGTATTGTAAAGTGATGTGTTAAATGCTGTAAAGTTAGGTTTTTAGATGCTAAATGCTAAAATTTTTAGAAGTCTTGATGAGAATGCTCTTACTAACACCTCACTGTAGCAAGCTGCTACTATTTTTTATTATTTTCCTTCTTTCATTTTCACTATCTCTCTCGTGTGCTTCGTCCCCTCTCTCTTTCACGTTCTCTCCGCCTCTCCGTTTCTCTTTCTCTCTGCATCTCGAGTTCGTGGGTCTTGGGTGTGACCAGGATGCGATGCTGGGTGTGGTTGGGCTGCAATGGTTTTTCGTGGATCGTGCGTCTCAACGGTGGTTCGTGGTGGGTCTTTACAGTGGTTCGGTGAGTGTGTTTTGCGATTTGATATCGGTGAGTTTTAATTTCAGTGATTTTGATTGATTTTGGTGGGTTTTTGATTTCGGTGGCTAGGTTCGTGGGTTTATCAGGGTGGCTTTGGGTGCTGGGTGTGGGTTGATCGGGGTGGTTGAGAGATGGGTGTGGGTTGATTGATTGGGGTGGTTGAGAGATGGGGTGGCTTTGGGTGTGGGTTGATTTCGGTGGGTGTGATTTGATTTGTGATTTTGGGTCTTTGTTATGCTAAAATTTTTACAATCTTTGATGAGAATGCTTTAATAAAACCTCACTATAGCAAGTTGCTAAAATTTTTAAGATTTGAAACCCTTGATAAAGATGAGTTTTTATGATTTGAGGTGTTAAAAATGCTAAAAAATAGTATTTATCATTTTTAACATCTTTAATTGGAATGCTTTAACATCTAATAAAACAAAGCAAGGCCGGCGAGAAAACCCACCTCATAGCGGAGGGTGGGTCAGGTTTTGGCATTTGGGTTCTTGTTGGGTTCGGGGAAAACCAAAACTATACCCGGCCCATAACTATCCCTATATCTAAACTGAAGTTTTTGTGTGAGAAATGTTGTTGATATATAGCACGTGGCATAATTGTTTGATAGGGGCATGGACGGATTGCAAGGATTATGACTGTGTATATGGGTGGCAAGGAATAAGGATAAGATTAGTATTTAATAGTAAACCTGAAGATATTATGAAATTAATTTTATCAAACTAGTGGATTCCAGTCAGTTCAACTGATAAAGTCTCTGATGGTTGTATAAGAGATCTAGGGTTCAATCCCTGCCTACACCAAAAACTGATTGGTGTCTTGGTCTGATTATAAAAGAGCTATTATCAGGAGTGTACGCCATAGGTTGAAACTCTCTCAAAAAAAAATTTATCAAACTAATAATTTCTATTTAATAGGAATTTAATATTATAATAATATGATTCTTATTTATTAGGAATTGTACTTTTTTATTAATGGATATTTATTTAAAAGGTAGTGATTAGAGACAAAAAAAATAAAATAAAAGCTTTTTTAATGTTTAGGGAAAAAATTGATATCATACCAATTTTAGCAACAAAAATAATATTTTAGCCCTGACAAGAATTTCTTTGCAACAAGTGAGTCAATATTGTACTCGAGACCGTTTCGGTTTGGGTCGGGGAACGAAATATTTCGGTATTATTAGGATACTGGTGTACCATTTCAGGATTACCACTACTTTAAAAAATATATATATAAATTTAAAAGTATATATTTATTTTAATTATTTGGTATAAGTTATAACTTATAAGTTTATTAAAATAAAAAGAGACAAAGATAAGACAAAAAAAAAAAAAAAAAAAAAAATCAACAAGACTTTAAAAGATTAAATAATTAGAAAAAATGGTAGGTGATAAAACATTAAAACCAAAGAACTCAAAATTTAAAAGTTAAGAGCAACCACATCAATGGGTGCATAATATATAGAAAAAGTTGTGAAATTTACACAGTATTGTTCAAAACTCATCCACATCAGTGCTTGCATACCTTTGCATATATCCACACTTGCTACAGTAACCGTGCATATATGCACGGTTATTGTAGCTTTACAAATCATTATTTTATTATATTCTCTCTCACACAATCAAACTCTATCCCTTCTTCTTCTCTCTTCTTTTTCTTTTTCTTTTTCATCTCACATGCTCTCTCTTCATCTACACAGCCAATCAACCATCTACCCATCACCACTCAACCGATGCAACCCACCACCACTCAACCAACGCAACCCACCACCACCATTTTACAACACATAAAAATCCAACCACAAATTCAATAGAAAATCAAAGCCAAAATCAACAAAAATCAAACTAAAAATCAATAGAAATCAAATCTAAAATCAAACCCAACATATCAAACGGAAAACCCAAACCCACTTGAAGCCCTCTCCGAACCCAAGCCGCTCGTCGCTTGCCACTGCCACCTCTGTGGTGGTTTCACTTCTTCTATTTTTTCTTTCTTTGATCAATGGGTTTTGGGATTTTGATTTGACTTGCCTATTAAGATCTGATGTTGCTTGCATGTGCTTGGGATTTTGCTTGATTTCATATGTATTTTGGCCAATTTGAGATTTCTTTGGATTTGGGTTTTTGGAGGCTGGTTGCTTGATGAAAGGTGGGTTGATGATGGTGGCTGGGTGGGTTGATGATTAACGAGAACTCAAAATTTAAAAGTTAACGAGAGTTTCTGTAATTTTCACATCTCCCAAGTATCTTTTGTTAGGTTTTTTACTCCACACACGTTAACTGACTAGCTCAACTCCACAGTCCACACAATTTAAACTTTCAAGCCCCTCTTTCTCTCTCTAGAAAATAATCTTACTCTCACATGATTTGCTCTATGTATTTCTCTTCCCATCAAATATTTTCAGATCTCTCTCTCTCTCTCTCTCTCTCTCATGTGAGGCTATTTTTCTTTCCATCATCAACTCGTGTTTTCAGATATGATCTCTCTCTCTCTCCCTTGCTCTCAAATCAGGCATTGATCGAGTCCATTTCGCTGCCTCACTAAACACCAGTTCTGCCATTCACTACTAGCTAGCTTTGTTGTCACCGATGTGAGGCTAGGATAAAGAGATCCCAGATCGGTTTGAGGAGGAGAAGGTTGATCAACTGTGTTTTTGGATTCTCCGTGCGTTATTTAATAGTTTTTTGTTTTGTCCCGGTATCTAGTTTTCAGCTGAAATCCGGTATATATCCCGATACGAACAAAGTTTCTCTCCAAACTAGTTTGGAGAGAAACCCTACAAACTCATCATATATATTTATATTGAGTGTGAATTTTGAAAATCCAACTGTTAGATTGCATGTTCTTATTACATCCTTAATGCTTACAAAATTTCAAGAAAATCAAAGATCAATTGCTATATCATCAAATAAATGTTATGATTTCAAGTTTTTGTAATCTAAAATTGTATATAAAAAATAAGTTAATTGATCAAATAGTAAATAATATCTGATTTGAACAAAATTTGATATGCATGTTAAGAACATAAAGAACATGAAATTCAACGGTTAGATTTTCAAAATTCACACCCCAAAAAGAAATATATGAGAAGTTTGAAGAGTTTCTCTCCAAATTAGTTTGGAGAGAAACTTTGTTCATCCCAATACGGCTGAAATAAGTTTGGTACAGCCGGTATTCAAACCAGCACAAAAGACCAATGTTTCTATACCGGTGTACGCTCCGGTATGGTAAATACTGGCCGTACCGGCCGGTACGGTATGAGATTGACTCCCTTGCTTTGTAAATGCAAAAAATATCACATCACAAATAGTATGCATCTCCATAGGTCATCATGCTATACTAAGTAAGAAGACGCTCATTAGTACCTTTTCTTTTGGATAAAAAGACCATAACTTATTAAGAAGAAGATAAACATAATACATCATGAGCCAAAACTGACTCAACCATATTAGGGTTTTCCGCTATCTAAATATTTGGCATATTGAGCCAAAAGATGAGCTAGACGATTGCCATCTTGCTTAACATGAGAAATTTCTACACATCTAAAATCCTGCAATTTTGCACTAATCTTGCCTATAATATTGTCAATAGCAACTGGAGCTTCACTAATTCCAATTAATGTATCAACAACTATCTTGGAGTCACTCTCAAGCACCACATCTCGTACCCTTATGTCCCAAGCAAAAAGAACCCCTTCCTCCAATGCTTTTGCCATCTCATGCTCATTAGTACTTAATAAAAGAATAATTAATAAAACTTGAGGAAAAAGAATTGCATTATTGCTCATTAGCACTTACCACATAAAAGAAGCTTTGTGTATCACTATTAATAACAGATGAACAAAACCACATTGCAGCCCCAAATTTTTCTCATGAAAAAATAAATGCAATAATGCTCATTAATACTTTTGAAAGAATTAATAAAAATGAGCAAAAAGAATTGCATTTATGCTCATTACACTTACCACATACATATTACTACTAATAACTATAAGTATATGTGCTTGTGGGGTAAGGACCATGGTTTACATCTCCAAAAAAGAGTTTTACACACATATACACTTAAATTAGGCTAGAGTAGAATTTCTATATTATATCAAAAAATAAAAATAAAACCACCCAACCATAAAACATTTACATTGCAGCCTCTAATTTTTTTCTCATGGAATAACTAGAGGAATTGAAAGAATTAGAGTTGGAAGGAGGAATTAAGAAGGTAAACCTTGTAGCATACTACTTTAAGATACCCTAGTAAGCGTTCTCTGAAAGTCCAAATCCAAGGATAATGAGGTCAATATGATTCATTAAAGGTAATAGTCATCATTCTCCTTGACGCTAGTAACATACCTAGTTCTGTTGAAGATTTCAGATGGTTTTGTGCCAAGGAGTGAAGGAGTCTATAATGGGATGGTAATTAAGATGCACCAACATACTTTTCGAGATAATATATATGAATTGACTATGGTGTGTTCTTCAAGAATTCTCCAAAAAAAGGGTCTTATCAATTAAATTATGGTGTCAAAAATATCTCAAGAACCACTTCAACACAATGCTTTTTTGCAAGAGTTGTTAATGTAAGATCCTACGCGCACCCTTTCTACCAGAAAAATGAAATAGAAAAGATTGTAGAGGAGCTGTTAGAGCATTCACATCCGATTTCTACAAATTATTCAATTTTACCATCTTAAAAGCTACTTTATCTATTATACTATACCATTTTACAATATTCTCAACATCCCAAACTCTATTTTATTTGTCATTTTATTTAAATATTCTTTTTTATTCTTTTTTTTTTTTTTACTATTTCTCTCTATCTCTCTTCTGCTTTCTCTCTTTCTCCCTCTTCCTTAAAGCAACCAACAACCACAACAACAATAACTCCACCACCATGCCACCGAACAACAACACAACATCCCATTAAAAAAACCACCAAACAAACACAGCAACACACTACCACCACCACACTAGAACCATGCCACCACCACTGCCACTGCCACACCACCACCACTGTACCGCAAACCCACATCAGCCACCACCACCATCAATCACCCATCCCCACCACCACGACAACCCTTCACCACCACCATGAACATGGCCCACAACACAACAGCAAACACAGTGAAACCCATCCTGGGATGGATTTCACAACCAACACGGCAACCCCCACCTCCACCACCATGGCAATCCCCCCACCACCACCACTACATCAGTCATAAACCCAACCACACCCACACTCATCAAACCCACGGCCAAATTCGATTATATAAACTCACACCACACCAATCTTGCCGCCCCGACAACCACTCTGCCCACCTCACCACCACATCAACACACCCACCACCTCACGAAACCCACCACCCAACACACGACCATGGCAACAACCCACCCCACCACCACTGAAACCCACCTCACTTCAGTACCCAACCAAAACTGAAACCCATTTCCAAAACTGATATTTACCTAAAACTGAAACCCAACCAATCTGAAGGGGTTGTCTCCATGTCGATCTGAGAGAGAGAGGAAGGAAGTGTTCTCGTTTGAAGAGGAGAGAGCAGAACGATTTGAAGAGAAGGAAGAGAGAGAAAAATAAATGAAATAATGAGGAGACAGAGAGAGGGTAGATTGAAGAAAAATCAGAAAATAAACATTATTTTATTATACAATCTTGCTTGCGCCATCTTAGATATAGAATGGTACTGTAGCAAGATTGTAAAAATTTTACAATTGCAAGATCAGATAATGCCTGTTTTTTGTGCTTTGATGCTAAAATTTAGCATATTATGCCTTTTGCAAGGCCGGATACTAATGCTCTTACAAGGGAAAATTGTTGGAGACAAGGGGAAATTTGACCAAGCAAAAGCTCATTTCCCAATATCTTACCATTCCTATGGTTGATAAACTTTTAAATGAACTAATTGAGTTCACTGATGTGTAATTTGTTATTAGTTTAGTCAAATATTTCAATATTTTTTGTCAATAATCTTGTAACTCAACTGGTTAACAGAAATATCTAAGGGTTCAAATCCCCTAAACCCAACTATTGATGTATAAAAAATTATTTCAATAATTTTCATATTGTAATCTTTATTATTTTATAGACAAAATAGAAAGGCAATAAGAGTAGTATAGTGATTTGAAATAGTATATGTGTGTGTTTATAAATTTGAAAATTGCATGATATAGTGGTTACTGTAGATATGGCATGTTTCATGCCTACCCAATAATACAAATATCATTTTGATAAAATTATAAATAAATAAAAATAAATATATATATATTTTACATTCTTGATTGTGTTACTCTATATAAATATATATATATATTTTTTGGCTTTATTAAAATTGTTTCCAAAACAACTAAATTTGAGCAAGAGTACCATATTTCAAAACAATTTTTTTTCACATTAAAAAAAAAAAAATCAATTGTTTATAGTATAAATCTTTAAAATGACATTAAAATTTCATTATGCTTAAATAATTAATGCACCACTTAAAATAATTAATATAAAAAAATAAACATATTTATCCTATTAGTAATATTTCTAATTACATAGAATAAATTTTGCAATGTTGGTTGCCCACCCCCACCCCTACACACACGCATATATATAAATATATATATATATATATTTATATATATGATTAAGATAAATTTTAGTGAATTCTCAAATATTTAATTTTTGATAGCTTTTGAGTTAATGATTGTCAAAGCAGCTAAACATGAAAAAAAAAAAAAAAAAAAAAAAAAAAAAAAAAAAATTAGATCTATTATTAGTATTCCAAATTAAAAAAAAAAAAAAAATTCCTATGTAGAGTTTATAAGAATAATCATTAAATTCCTTAAATATAAATAATTAATGTACAATTATATAGAAAATTAATATATGTATTTACTCTATTGAATAATTTAATATTAATACTTTGATATAATGCAAACTTTTGTTGATGTAAAAGCCTAAATAAAGAAAATCTCAAGAAATGTGTCACATGACACAACCTCGTACTCTCCCATATAAGGTTTCTGCTTTTATATATATATATATATATATATATATATATATATATATATATATGATTGATTGATGACGTGGTGCAAGGATTTTTCCCAAATTAGATTTAAGATTTGGTTATCATTCAATTAGGATGAAGGGATCTGATCACATCCATAAAATTGTGTTTAACTCATGAGAGTATCAATGAGTTTTTAGTATGTCCTTTGGACTCACAAATGCACTCTCACCTTTCTTTTTCTTTTTCTTTTTCTTTTTCTTTTTATTTTTTTTTTATTTATTTTTTATTTAGAGAGTTTCAGTCCGCTCTTGATGATAGCTCTTTATCATCAGACCAAGACACTAATCGATTTTTGGTGTAGGCAGGAATTAAACCTCAAATCTCTTATTCAACCATCAGAGACTTTACCAGTTGAGCTAACTAGAACCCACCATTCTTCACCTTTCAAAGCATAATGAATGCAACATTTAGACCATTCTTTTAGGAAGTTTGTATTAGTCTTTTTTATTTATTTATGATATTTTGGTCTATAGCACCTGTTTAGAATACCATTTGCTGCATCTTAATCAACTCCTAGTAGTTTTGCGAAAAAAATCCTTATATGCAAAATAATTCAGTTCAGTTGTGAAGAGGAATAATATTTTAGACATCATTTCTAGGGCAAGGGTTAGAATTGATTCAAAGAAAATTGAGTCTATGTTAAATTTGCATGTTCCTAGTTAGTCCTTAAGAGGTTTATTGGGTTTACTGGGCATTGCAAGAATTTTATTAAGGGCCTGTTTGGATTGAGGGGGAAGAAAGAGGGAGTGGAGGGGAATAAAGTATAATTGGCTGCAAATAGGCTAATTTTGAGCCAATTCTTATCTACTTGACTTTACTCCCCCTCAATCCAACCAAACCATAAAAGAATAAGAGGTATGGACAATTAGCCAGCCCTTTGACTAAACTCTTGAGGAAGAATTCCTTTCATTGGGATGCATCAACTCAGATAGCATTTAACAAGCTTTTAAGGCAACAGTGGCTAATCCATTAGTACTTGCTTTACCAAATTTCTTTAACATTCCTTATAAATGTGATGTTAGTTGTCATGGTCTTGGTCTGTGTTGATGCGAGAAGGGAGACCATATTTCTATCTATGAAAAGGAGCTATTGTTCTTAGCGGTGGCAATGAAGAAATGGAACCCATACTTATCAGGACAACCTTTTTCCTAATTAGAACTAAACAATGATTTTTGAAATTCTTGCTTGATGAAAAAGTGAGCACTCTAGCTCAACAGTAATGGATGGCTAAACTAATGGGATTAGTGGCGGAGCCAAGATTTGACTTCGGAGGGGGACTATATATATTTTCAAGTTATATCTGATGTAATTTTAAGCAACGTTACATCACTAAATATTTTTTAATTGAATCAAAATTTTGACAAACCCACCATTGAATTACATCATCTTTGTATATTCCTCTTGTTTACAAATTTTCAAAGCAATTAAAGATCAATAGTCATGTCATTAATCAATTATTTAAATTCAAGTTTTTGTAATTTAAAATATTGCATAAAGGAAGAGTTTATGAATCAAATGGTAAATAACATCTAATTGGTATAAAAATTGACATGCATATTAAGAACATATAGAATATGCAATCTAACATTAAGATTTTTAAATATGAATTCAATAATAAGTTATTGGGTGGTGTAACATTGCTTAGTGTTGTTTAAAATCATTCATGTGTAAATTAATTGATATTTTAATGTAAGAAAACTCATAGCATATTCATTATATTTGTTTATCTTTAAAGATTTTTTGCATAAGTAATTTTTTTTTTCAAGTTCAAAATTCCACTTATGAATGAAAATGATGAAGTGCAGATTCGTCAGTCGTTGTAAGTGCGTCCAGATGGAGCCGAGTCTTCGTCTGTGTCACTGTGAAAATGGTAAGATAGCTCTCTTAAGGTGGTCACCAGTGTGGTGCCTACCACAACGTCTCCGATGCCAAAGTCTGTATAAGAAAGCTTTTAGGAAATAACAGAGTATCAGAATAACTAGTAGTGCTTTTAGGTATGTCTATATACCTGGTTTGTAGCTGATTGAGGTGTATATATACAGCTTTGAGGTTCCTAGCCATTGGGGGCTTTAATTGTGGCTTTAGTGCCCTTTTTGTAATGCCTCAAGACTTATGAATATGAGTTTTGATGAGGCTCCAACGGTCTGCCAACTGTTTAGTAACTGCCCTGGGCATTGAATATTCTTATTAATGGTCCTTCTGTCTTCGTCCATGTCGCATTGAGATGGATGAATATATTTGATGATATCATCCAGATAAATCGAGTTCGTCAGTCCCATCAGCTGCCCCCCGGGTTCTGTGGTCGATGTGACGTGTCATGACAACCATCAAAAGATGAAAGGTTTTCCTGATCAGACATGGCTCTTGGGATTTCGCTCCACATTCAATGCACAGTGGCTTCGCTACGCATATCGTGGCCACGTGGCGTGTTCTAACCAGTGGAGTTAATGCTCCAATTGTGTGACTCTTGGGGTTTCCCGCTGAATTTCAGTTTTTTGTGCCTTGGTTTTTAAACTTCTCTTCTTCTCACTTTCCCTTTCACTTTCTCCAACTCCTAATCATTGCTCTGAGCTTCTTCCTCTCCGATTTTCCTTTGTGATTTTCTCCGAGCCGGTGCGTTTAGTGGCCGAGTTTTCTGCATTCTTTTTGAGGTATGCCTTCCTTCCCTTCTTTATTTTTTATGGCATACATTATGACAAATTTCTTATTCCTCTTTCTTTCAATGTTTCGGTTTTTGGGGTTTTTAGGATTCATCTTTTTCTCTTTGTTTTTTGGTTTTCCATGGTTAGTAGCTCTAAGGTTAGGATAGCTTGCCCCTCGATTTCATTCATTTTCGTGCGTTTGGGGGGTTTTTTAGGTGTTTTCCCGTACCTTGAGAATCTTGTCTTTGAGGGTAATAGTTTAAGTGTTGTATTGGCTAATTTGCTGCCTTTGCTTCGTCAGTCAATTGACTGGTTTAAGAATTTAGTGAGGGAGCGAGGGATAATGTTTGAGATTAGATTTAGTGAACTCGAGACTGGGTTGTCTTCTAACGATGGCCCAGTGGAGGCTGGGGTTGATACTGTTGTTTCTGCTCCTCGGGAGGTTAGGGCTTTTCATGCCCTTGACGAGGTGTGTGGTTTAGACACCGACACACTTTCTAGGTTTAAGGGTAGATTCCAGTTCCCAGATAGGGTTAGGGTTCATCTACTCCGTGAGGAGGAACGGCCCTGCCACTTCTTCCCGGGGGAGGTATGCTTCTACGAGGCTGCCTTCCAGTGTAGGCTTAGGTTTCCCATCCACCCGTTCATTATGGAGCTGTTAGGCCACTTTGGTATTGGTCCCGGGTAACTTATGCCCAATTCATAGAGGATAGTGGTCAGCTGTATGGGGATATGGCTGGCTACTATAGACGGAGACATGATCAGATTGGACGAGCTTGTCTACCTGTATCGTTTAAAGGCGTCTAAGGAGCATGGGTATTATGAGCTGGTGTCATGGGAGAGGAGGACTAGGATCGTCCGGGATCTGCCTTCGTCCTTCAGATACTGGAAGTCCCAGTTCTTCTTTGTGTCCGAGGATGATTGGGAGACTCCCTCTAACGAAGTTTGGGGTGATCTCCCAAGGCTGCTCCGTCGGTGGAGTACCCCGAACTTAGGTGCGTCATTATTTCTCCTCGTCCCTTAATTTTCATTGTGCTTATTTATCGTCACTAACTCTTTCGCCCATTGTCTCGTATAGTTAAGAGACAGCCTAAGCTTAAAAGTAGGTACAAAGGGCGTGTTGAGAAGGCGATCGAGTATGCGAGGATGATCAAGGATTTTGATAACCTGGTGGACCTGCGGACTCTTGCTTTTTACTGCCTTGGTCCAGAACCGTCTGCCTTCATCCTGCGCAATATTGAGATTAAGGAGAAAAAGAGTAAGTGTTAATCTCGTCAATGTTGACATTCTTGCATATATTCTTTTGCTCACAAGTGTGTGTGTGTGTGTGTGTGTGTTTTTTTTTTTTTTTTTTTTTTTTTTTTAGGAATGAGGTCGAAGTTTAATCAAAGTATGTACGCCCAGATGAGGGCTAAGAAGAACGAGCCCCTCTCCAATCTTGGGGCCAAAAATGTGAGGGTGATGGACAAGGGTGCCTCCGTTACTCCTGCTCCCCCAGTTACTCCTAGCACCGAGATGGCGAGGATGGCCTCCCCAGCTACCTCGGTCAAAGAAATCCCTCCCCAGCAGAAAAGGCAGCGGACCGGTGACAAAAGGAAGGATAAGGCTGACTCTTGCTCGTCCAGTGTCTAGGACGATGCTGGGGTCGCGATGGCTAGAGCGCAGGAGACTTGTACTGCTGAGGAGATGAAGGCATTCTCGGGTTCATCTCCAAGTGAGCTTATGAGTCGTCATCTCCACAAGCTCGTCTAGGTAATGCACTTGTGCAAATTCATCCTTTCTCCTTTTCTTCTTTTTTTTTTTTTTGAAATCTGATTCTTTTTCCTTAGGTGCTAGGGGAGAGCCTCCACCTTACTTCGGAGTATGTTACTTAGGAGGTCAAGGTCGAGTCTATAGTGTCCCAGGTGGCGGCCTTGGAGGCGGAGAACTCAAAGTTGAAGAAAGATTTGATAACTGCTATGAACGAAGCTAATATCGCTAAGGAAAAGGCCAAGACCCTGAGTGACGATCTCAGAGCTGAACGGCAGCTAACTTTGGAAAAGGACGAGCAGCTCTTGGCTACTAAGGAGAAGATTAAGACAATAGCTACTAAGGCCGTCGAGGCTTTCCAGCAGATTGATGAGTACAATACTGTACTCTTCAGCTGGTACTTTAAAGGGTTCGAGCTTCTGAGGCGATACTTCATCAAGCACCCCTCTGGAGTAGATCTGGAGAACCTTGACCTCGAAGAGGTAGACAAGGAGATGGCTGTTGACGAGGCCTCCCACTCCACAGCCCCTGAAAGTGATGCCCCCGAGAATGCTCTTCCTCCTCCAACTGGTGATGACACAGTCACAAATGCCTGAACCTGTTACTTTATTTCACTCTCTCTTTTTTTTTTTTGTTAGTGCCCAGTGTGTTTTTGGGCCTTTAGATTCTATTTTCAGAACAATATTTCCAATTTGAGAACAATGTTTTTAACCCAATGTTTATGGGTTTTTAGCTTTGATGAGAAAACAATGGTAACTGCCCCATGTTTTTGGGCCTTTAATTATATTTGTAATTTCATACTTACTTGCTCATATACCTGTTTCTATGTGATCTTTGTTCCTTTAGTTTTTCTTCCAGCGTCCGTACCTTGTACTTAGCCAAGTTACTTGTCTTTGCCACTTTATGACTTACACCCTCTTAAGAGATTTTGTCATTCTTTGGCTTTGTCAGTAACTTACATCCGTTTAGGCGGAATCTTGTTACTTGGCCATTTTCTCTTTTTATGACTTACACCCTCTTAAGGGATTTCCACTCATTTTTTATTTTAAAATTTTTAAAATATAATATTTTGCCTAAATTAAATAAATAAAATTGTCCACATAAAGTGGAGTAATGCTAGGGAAACACTCATTCTCACACCCAATGCATCAAAGGAAGAATGAAATACAAAACTAATCAAGTTAAAAACACTAAATTAAAAAAAAAAAAAACTAATAATGCATATTTAATGTCATAGAGTCATCATCAAATTTTAGAAAATGATAGATTGCCAATGGAGAGAGAGAGAGAGAGATGGTATAGAAAAAAACCAATACAAAGTAATAAAAAGTAGATAAAGAAAAAAAAAACTAAACGTCAATTAGTAATCGTTGATTGGAAAACAAAGAGGTTGTAAGGAGAAGTAAAAAATAAAATAGAGATTACCGTGTGGAGAATATTAAAAACTTTACAGTGTAGTAACATAAACCGTTAAATTCACTTAAAAAATTAAATCAACAATCAACAATTAAATACAATCATAGTACTAAATTTAAATTTAAAACTAATCAAACTCTAACTATGGAAACCATATTAATCATAACTAAAAAAGATATGTTCTCTAATAGTAGTAGAAAATTACATAAGAAATAAAGTTAAAAAATTAAAAATCTATTTTTTGACATTTCATTTAACCTTATTTATAATATATATATATATATATTTATATATATAATTTTCATACACTATTACTTTCGAAAATCTAATGAATAATGCTACCTCTCATTTATCGTCTTTGTTATGCAAATCATCAGTTAGTAAATATATGATAATGGTAAAAAGCGTTACAAATGAGATTACTAAAAAAATATATAAAATTAATTAGCCACTATCATTATGGAGTAGTAGTCTATAATTTTACACATCCAAAAAAGTGGAATATATAGAGTTTTCTTAAAGGTATGTGTAAAGATTCACTATATATATATGTGTGTGTATAAAGGTAAAAAAAAAGGTATATTTAAGGTTTTTATAACTTAAAAACTAATGAAAACCAATGGTTAATAACTAAAATTATAGTATTAATAAAATATTTAATCAGACCATCCTAAAAAAATTATTACACGCAACGTGCTGGTATGCGACTAATTAAAATAAAATTTGGCTCAATTTTTATATGGACAAAGAAGGGTATCTAAACCTCTTCGAATACCTGACTATTCTCTTAGGTGTATGCAGTTCTCCCATCCCACACACACAGGTAATTACAAGGAGAAATCTCTTGGGGGTGGCTTCAAGATATTTCGAACTCAAAATCTTATGAATATTATGAGGCCTTAAGAGCCACTAAACAAACCCCTTGGGGCTAAATTTGGCTCATTTTTAGATTGGAATGCATATGTAAGCTGTTAGTATGCATTTGCATGTTTGGGCATATATATGTATCAATTTCCAGAATTTCTTTCCCAAATTCTCTTTATTTGACTCAATACCGAATCATTTATTTGATATTTCATAGATACATGTGTGGGAGTTACAAACCTGGAAAAGTTTTTTTTTTTTTTTTTAGTGATTTGAGATTTAAAACCTCATGGGCAATGCAGACCCCCCCCCCCCTTCTTGTTAAGGTAGTTACACAAATGGAGTTGTCATTTAATTAATTATAAGGAAAATTAAGAAGACCTCCAGATGAACATCTTTTTTATTGATAAAAAGAATGCACAGGACTTGAATAATTACAAGACTTTGGTTCTAAGTACAATATATGAAAAGAAATATTACAAGACTTAATATCCTAGTTACAATCTAATAAAAATAAATAGATAATTACTTGTTACAACCTAAGGAAAGTAAATAGAAAGTTTCAAGGTAAAAAACCTAATCAACATTCCATAGACTAGGATCAAGGCTAAATTACCAAGTGGAAAGATGTTAAACACCCACCTCACCCAACCTAAGTTTGTCTCCTAGGATATACCAGCCAACATAAAAAATACATTATTCCAATGCAAAAAAAAAAAAAAAAAAAAAAAATTATGGCAGTATGTAGGCAACGTAGTTACTCCAATCTAAAATAGGCATATATCACTTTTATGAATCTAAATTTAGTTAAATTTAAGTCCATTTGAAGCCATGGAAGTCTACTTTTCAATGAGACAACACTCACTAAACTATTTATCAAAATTCAACTCTTTTTATGACTTACACCCTCTTAAGGGATTTTGTCATTATTTGGCTTCGTCAGTAACTTACATCCGTCTACACGGAATCTTGTTACTTAGCCATTTCTTGCGACTTTTAAGTTGTTAGGTTCGTTCGCATTACAACATTGGCTGAATAGTTCTTTTATTGCTTTCAAGAATGAGTACAATCGTCTGTTACATCTATTGGTGGTACTTCTTTAAGTGCTCAATGTTCCATGGTCGTGGAAGTCTATGTCCGTCTATGGTCTCCAGGTGATAGCTGCCTTGCCGGGAGTAATGGACGACTCGGTAGGGTCCTTCCCATGTGGGGCCGAGTTTTCCTTGGGCAGGGTTTTTGGTTGCTGAGGTGACTTTGCGTAGGACGAGGTCCCCTATGTCGAGTCTTCTGAGCTTCACCTTCCTGTTGTAGTACTCAGCCATCTTCTGCTGGTATTTCGTCATCTTGTTAGAAGCTTTCTCTTTGACCTCGTCTAGACAATCCAGGTTAATTCGTAGCTGATCGTCGTTACTCTCCTCATGGAACATCTCTTGCCTAATACTGGTTATTCCCACCTCGACTGGGATTACTGTCTCAGTGCCATAAGTGAGTCTGAAGGGGGTTTCTCCCGTTGGGGTTCTTGCCGTAGTCCTAGAAGCCCACAAGACATTGGGAAATTCTTCTGGCCAGGCCCCCTTTGCGTCGTACAACTAGGCTTTGATAATCTTAAGTAGCATCCGGTTAGTCACCTCCGTCTGTCCGTTTGCTTGTAGATGTCTCGAGGATGAGAACTGGTTTTTGATCCCTAAACTTGAACAAAAGTCCCTGAAACTTTGGCTGTCGAACTGCCACCCATTATCTGATATAATCGTCCGTGGGATCCCGAACCTGCAAATTATGTTCTTACACACGAAGCTCTGGATTCTTGCTTCGGTGATGGTTGCTAGTGCCTCTGCTTCGACCCATTTTGTGAAGTAGTCAATAGCAACTAGCAGGAACTTTACCTGTCCTTCACCTTGGGGCAACGGGCCGACGATGTCGATTCCCCATTGTGTAAATGGCCATGGGGAGGCTATTGTAGTCAGTCTCTCAGCTGGAAGGTGTTGGACATTCCCGAATCTCTAGCACTTGTCACACCTCTTAACGAGTTCCATTGCGTCCACCTGCATGGTAGGCCAGAAGTAACTTGTTCTGATAACCTTACTTACCAAGGATCTGGGGCCTGCATGGTTGCTGCAAACCCCTTCATGGATCTCTTCCAGGATATACTTGGCTTCCTCTTCGTCGACGCATTTCAAGTAGGGCATGAAAAAGCCCCTCTTGTATAGGGTGTCATTTAGGATCGTGAATCTGGCTGCTCTTTTCTTGACTTTCTTGGCCTCCTCGACATCCTGTGGGAGGCGTCCGTCTTGAAGGAAGGATATGATTGGTGTCATCCAGCTATTTGTGCTCTGGATTGCAAATGTAGAGACTTCTTCGATGCTGAGGTGTTTCTGGATTTCCATGTCTAAGCCCATACTCGTTGATCTTTCTTCTAACAAGGCCAGTTTCGCGATTTCGTCTGCTATCATGTTCTGGCTTTTAGGGATCTTCTTGAACTCCACCCTATCGAACCTTTGTGTTAAGTGCTTCATCAGCCTAAGGTATTTTTGCATTCTTTCCTCTTTCGCTTCATATTCCTCCTTTATTTGCCCTATTACCAGCTTTGAATCGATTTAGAGGAGCAGGTTTTTAGCTCCCAGTGCTTTCCCGACTCTTAGCCCTGTCAGTATTCCTTCGTACTCGGCCTCATTATTAATGGTTAGGAATTTTAGTTGAACTCTGTATTTAAGCATTTCTCCGTCTAGGGTGATGATGATGACCCCTACTCCCCCCCTCTTTTAGGCTGACGGACCATCGGTCTGTATCGTCCACCATTCTATCTCGTCCGTAAGGCTATCTTCGTCTGGAAGGGTGAATTCGACGATGAAGTCTGCCAGAGCTTATGCCTTAATGCCTGTCCTAGGGTGGTACTCGATATCGAACTGGCTAAACTCGATTCCTCATTGGACCATTCTCCCAGTTGCCTCGAGCTTGTTCATGGACTTCCTAATGGGTTGATCCGTCATAAAGTACAGTCGTAGCTTACGCGAAGCTACTATTAGTGCAAATGCAATCTTTTCGATCCTGGGATACCTGGCTTCTACTCCTTGGAAAGCTTGACTAACATAGTAAACTGGGAGTTGTTTCTTGTCCTCTTCTCGAATCAGGGCTGCACTCACGGCTGTGGTTGATACTGCCAGATACAAATATAGATTTTCCCCTTCCTTGGACGGACTTAGAAGGGGTGGATTGCTCAGGTAGCGCTTGAGTTCTTGAAACGCTGCCTCGCATTCGTCATTCCAGGCAAAAGCTTGCTTTAGTGTCTTGAAGAAGGGCAAGCATTTGTCCGTTGCTTTAGAGACGAACCTGTTGAGTGCTGCTATCCTTCCTGTGAGCTTCTGGACTTCTTTAACGGTCTTGGATGATGCCATATTGAGTATGGCTCGTACCTTCTCCAGGTTTGCTTCTATTCCCCTTTGGGACACCATGAATCCCAGGAACTTCCCCGAGGCTACTCCAAAAACACACTTGCTGGGGTTCAACTTCATCTGGTACTATCTGAGTGTGGCAAATGTTTCCTTGAGGTCGTCTAGATGGGCAGGCTCCTCCTTGCTCTTGACGAGCATGTCATCTACGTACACTTCCATATTTCTCCCGATCTGCTTGCTGAACAATTTGTTCACTAACCTCTGGTAGGTTGCTCCTGCATTTTTCATTTCGAAGGGCATTACCTTATAGAAATAGAGCCCCTGACTCGTGATGAAAGTAGTTTTCTCCTGGTCCTCTTCAGCCATTTTTATCTAGTTGTACCCTGAGAAAGCGTCCATGAACGTCAGTAACCTATGCCCGGCTGTAGAATCCACCAGCTGGTCTATCCTTGGCAGAGGGAAACTGTTTTTGGGCAAGCTTTGTTCAGGTCCGTGAAGTCCACGCACATTCTCCATTTCCCATTTGCTTTCTTCACTAGGGCGACGTTAGCAAGCCAATCTGGATAGTAAACCTCCCGAATAAAGCTTGCCGATAACAACTTGTTAACCTCGTCCGTAACTGCTTGGTTCCATTCCAGAGCGAAGACTCGTCGTTTTTGCTGGACGGGCTTCATCTCTAGGTCCACACTTAACTTATGTTGGATGACTTTTGGGGATATACCCGGCATGTCCTCATGACTCCATGTGAAGATCTCCAGGTTCTCTTTAAGGAACTAGACGAGTTTCATCCTCATCTAGGGACTTAGTGTCGTCCCTATCTAGGGCTTCCACTTTATCTTCCTCCTTTTCCTCGATCATCCATGTATGGTTTTTTTTTGTAGCTAACACGGCCTGGTAGCATTCCCTGGCCAGGACCTGATCTCCTTTTACCTCGCCAACACCATTCTCCGTTGGGAATTTTACCTTCAAGCAATAGGTGGATGTGGCTGATTTCCAACGGTTGAGTGTGGGCCTCCCGATAATCACATTGTATAACGAGGGGCAGTCTACCACCAAGAAGTCTAACTGACGGGTCAGCTGCCTCGAGTAAGTCCCTACCGTTACCATCAATGTCACTATGCCCATGGGATATACCTTGTCTCCACTGAAGTTGACGAAGGGGGAGTCAAATGGGCGCAGTCTCCCCGGATCTAGCTTTAATTGCTGGAAAGCGAACAGGTAGATGATGTCTGCGGAGCTGCCATTGTCTACAAGGATTCTTCTGATATTGAATCCTTCTATTGTGAGCATTATGACCAGGGGGTCGTCATGAGGCTGCTTCACCCCTCTAGCATCTTTTTTTGAGAAAGACATGTCTCGGTTCGTCCGTGTTTGCTTAAATTAGAGCATCTTGTGGACGATGTTTACCTGTCTCTAGCATGCCTTCCTGAGGGACTTAAACGACCCACTTGTGGATGGGCCACCTGTGATCGTCTTTATCTCCCCAATCACACTCGGCGAACGTTAGGATGTGTGATCCTCGTCCCTGGGCGAAGATTCGCATTGGTTCTTGTTGTCGACACTGAATCTACTGGATCCCCCTTTTTTCACATATTTCTGCAGTTTCCTCTTTCGTATAAGTTCCTCTATCTGCTCCTTTAGGTCCCTACAATCCTCGGTATTGTGGCCGTGATCCTTGTGGAATCTTCAGTACTTCTTTTTGTCACGCACATGGGGTGACAAATGTAATGGCCTTGGCCATTTGAGGTAGTGCTCATCCTTGATCTACGCTAAAATTTTGTCACCAGGCATAACTAATGGAGTGAACCTTACCATTCGTGGAGTTTTTTCGTCTTTCCTTTTATTCCCGTTACTAGTCTGACGATCTGGACGCTCCCTTTTTCATCCTCTACGATCGTCCTCCTTCTTTCCCTTGTCTCTTGTCTTCTCCACGTCTTTTATGGCGGCTAGTGCATCCTCAGCATTCATGTACTTCTGTGCTTTCAAGAGCATCTCTGCCATCGTCTTAGGACGATTCTTCGCAAGTGAAACCACGAACTCTTTGTATTTCAATCCAGCTTTAAAGGTCGTCAACTTTACCTTATTGTCAGCTTCGTCTACCTCTAGAGTTTCCCGAGTGAAGTGTTTCATGTATGACCTTAAGGGTTTCTTTCTCTCCTTGCTTGATGGTGAACAGGTAGTCTGCTGGTCTCTTCGGGCGTTGTCCTCCTACGAAGTGGCGCAGAAAGGCGTTACTCAACTGCTCAAAGCTGTCGATGGACGATGTTGGTAATTTTATGAACCATTCCCTTGCAGCTCCTTTGAGAGTGGTGGGGAAGAAACGACACAGTATCTCGTCAGGAGGCTGTTGGAGGCCTAGTGTTGTCTTGAAGGTGTTGAGGTGGTCTAAGGGGTCCTTAAGTCCGTCAAACGGCTCAAGTTGAGGCAATCGAAATTTTGACGGCACAGGACATTCCAAGACTACCGTGGTGAAAGGCGAGTCTGTTGTCCTGACCATCCTATCCAGGCTTCGGTCTGTCTGCCCCCTGATGGCGTTCTTCAGCTCGTCCATCTCTCTTTTAATTTCCCGTAGAAGATCCGAGTTTGGTTCATCTAGAGTAGTCGGTCCTTGACGGTCACTCCTTCTATGGCTATCTCCCTCATCCTCCTGGTTGGCTCTGGACCGATTCTCCTCATGTTGAAGCCGTAGCCTCATTTCCTGATTCTGTCTGGTAAGCTCTTCGACGATGGCCGCAAGAGCCTGGACTTGCAGAGCTAAGGCTACAGAATCCTGGTTGGACTCCATCTGAATGTAGAAGTTGATTGGAAACTACGCTTTCAAACCTAAGTACGAAAATGTCTCCCCACAGACGGCGCCAAACTGTTGAAGTGCAAATTCGTCAGTCATTGTAAGTGCGTCCAAATGGAGCCGAGTCTTCGTCTGTGTTACCGTGAAAATGGTAAGATAGCTCCCTTAAGGTGGTCATCAGTGTGGTGCTTGCCACAACGTCTCCGATGCCAAAGTTAGTATAAGAAAGCTTTTAGGAAATAACAGAGTATCAGAATAACTAGTAGTGCTTTTAGGTGTGTCTATATACCTGATTTGTAGCTAATTGAGGTGTATATATACAGCTTTGAGGTTCCTAGCCATTGGGGGCTTTAATTGTGGCTTTAGTGCCCTTTTTGTAACACCTCAAAGCTTATGAATATGAGTTTTGATGAGGATCCAACGGTCTGTCAACTGTTTAGTAACTGCCCTGGGCATTGAATATTCTTATTAATGGTCCTTTTGTCTTCGTCCGTGTCACATTGAGATGGACGAATATATTTGATGATATTGTCCAGATAAATCGAGTTTGTCAGTCCCATCAGAAAAGATTTTTAGTAGTTAGATAGACACCTAGTGAAATTTACATAAATTTATGTTATTATATAATTATACCAAAATTTTATTGCTTATTACTCAAATTTTATGGAGGATAAATTAGTACATAAAGAATTGGAAGGGTAGGAAACAAGGTATCAAAAAGAATGTGGGAGAGTGTGATACATCTCGAAGGAAAAAATAGAGAATTCGGCTCCTATGGGACTATTACAGCCACTACCTATTCGGCTATTCCTGAGCTACCTTGGTTTGGTATCTCCAAGGATTTCATTGAGCGGTTACCTAAATCCCAACACTTTGATGTCACCTTTGTAGTGGTAGACAGACTAAGCAAAATGTGCACAGTTCAGACCCCTCCCACGCCCTTTTATTGCTGCAAAAGTAGCTTCCTTATTCATGTAGCATGTTATTAACTCCATGGTTTACCTGGGTCCACAATGAGTGACAGGGACCGGACATCCATTGGTCATTTTTGGAGGTAGCCCTTCAACCTCCAAGGAACCACCTTGGCCTTGTCATCAGCTTACCATTCATAAACTGATAGTCAAACTGAGGTAGTAAATAATGGGATGAAGTAGTATCTTAGATGCTATGCAGAGGAGTAGTCTAAGCAATAGTCATTTTTGGCTTGCTTTGTCTGAATTTTGGTACAATTCCAGTTTCCATACATCTATCCAAACAAGTCCATTTGAGGCACTTTATAGTTAAACTCCTCCAAAACTCTTGCAATACATTCCTGGAACTTCTAAATTGGAGGCATCTGATGATCATCTCGGGTATAGAGCAGTGGCTTTAGGCATTGCTTAAGCAGATTTTGGTTGCAGCTCAAGAGAGGAACAATCTCCAAACTGACAAACATAGGACAGAGAGAGAGTTCCAAGTGGGGGGTTGAGTTGTCCTAAGACTTCTTCCCTATGGACAGAAGTCTCTGGCCATCAGAGCTAATCTCAAGCTTTCTTCATGGTTTTATGGGCCATTCAAATTCTCCGAAAGTAGGCTAGGTTGCCTACAAGCTGGACTTTCCTCCTCAATCAAGACTTCATGTCTTCCATGTTTCTTTTTTGAAACCAAAGTTGGGAGCTAATGTACTGCTATCACTTACTTTGCCTTTAGTAGATTCAAAATATACTCTCTATCGTGAACCTCAAGCTATTCTTCAAAGTAGAATGAAAAAACTCAACAATAGATTTCAACTAAAGTAATTGTCCATAAGAAAGATGCTCCTGCTGAGAATACTATTTAGAAACTGTTGTATACCCTTCACGAGCAATATCCCCACCTTGTGGGCAAGGTGCTATAAAGGGGTAGGTATTGCAGTGAAGCTCAGTTATTGCTTCATTGACTAATGATCTACTTGATGGGCTAATGATAAGTGGTTATAGCTCATTCGATGATCACTGCTGAGCTAATCTGGCTAAGCAAGTGGATAGTTGTTGGTTAATAAGTAAACAGGAGTGCACCCAATTGTGCAGACAAGAACTTATGCAGTCATTGACATGATGCAAGGGAGCTTCAGTGCAAAGTGTTGTATTTGATCATTGGTGCATATGGCAGCTGTATTCGTTACTCATATAGTAGTGATGTTACCAGTTAGTGTCCTATTTAAGTAGTTGGAGCTGTAGTTGAGTTTGTTAGCAAGGCTGCCTTCCATTTGGCTGTTGTAAAGGAACAACGCAATGCATATATGCATGTATACATCATTGATTCCCTGTAAAGGGCATGTGAAATTATACTTGGAGGGTGACTCCCTCAAACCGAACAACATATCACTACATTTCCACCATTCATTCTCTTAATTCACATCCTACTTTTATTAGACACATTCCATTACCATCATTGATTAGAAAGGTTCACTGCATCAATGAATACAAGAAGTCACAAAGGAGATATTAGAAAAGAAAAAACTTAGCAATATTACAGATTTAGACTTGGTTCTTTTCTTGATCTTGAGATGAGATTTGTTAAGAAGATTGGTTCTCATCTTTATCTTGTGTATGCTGCTGGAAAATTAACAGATTGAGGGCCCAAAAAAAAAAGGAGTATTGAAAAATAATTTTTTTGAGTTGCAGTGCATGAGAAAGGTATGCCCAGCTAACTAAGGGGCGTAACAAAGATTGGGACCTGAAGTAGTAAAACGAAGAAGGTCAACCAAGCGTTCAGTGAACCAGATTAGACATGCTTTCTAAGCATCAATTTGGGCCCAAATATGTGCAATTTTCTGCACAATGCTTGAGCAGAAGATGCGTGACTACTATATCTTACATGTTAACTTATATTATTACTTTTACATCCATACATTAGGAGTTCGGGCTGCCTCTGGACTCACCTGTTCATTCTGTTATCATGAGAGAGAATCAAAATCAAGAATAAGCTCCTTATTATCTGCGAAAGAATTATGTGTATTCACTATTCACTTCTTAATTCAGCACTGTGCTTACTGCTTAGCAAATGGGATCTGTTTCTGTTTAATAAGATCTATTAGTTTTCTACATCAAAAGCAATATTTTTAAGTCTAGAACAAATGGAAAGAAAACACAACATATAAAGAATCATTTAGTCATGAATACAAAAATAACTTGTCAATATGCATGAATTTGAAAAAGATGACTGCCTTGCTAGAAACTCTATCTTAATAATCCTCGGAGTCTATCACATCAAATAAATTTAAGCTCTCCATAAAATTATCGGTATAAATCACATCTTCAGCTGTAGTTGGAATGTCAAGAACTTTTTCATTTAAACTCTCAACGTCAAATGAAAAGATCTGTGAATGACTCTTTTCCATCAGAAGTTCACCTTTACCTGTGCAACCATAGAACCTTTTAACTCCTTTGATTGGCACACTTATTTTAGTCCAAGACTCAACCACGCCGTACTCCCTCATCACCCACATGTGGCATATGTTGCAATCGAAAACAATCAAAGCCAACGATTCCCTTGAACACAATAAGACATTTAGAATGTTGAAAAAACCCTTCAAAACAGTTTTGAGGCAACATTATCTTATGAAATCTCTCCTCATCCACATCAAAGGACAATATGAAGCGAAAAAAGCCACTCTGGGCCAAAAAGTGCAGAGCTCCATTAAAAAATAAAGAGGGTGATTCAGATATATCCCGAATAAATGACCAATAATCCACCGATACTACAAACCTTCTCCACGAACCTGTTCTCCATGTGTAAACTTCAGCCTCGGCTTCATCGGCCCCATACAACAATTTGCAAACCACAAGTCTAAGAATCTTGAAGTCATTGTTTTGAAGATGATACGCAAATCCAAGAGCGACACCAGCAAAACCTACGTTATTGACAGTAGCAACTATAGTAATTTTTCTAATACTTGGATTCCACACATACATTCTCTGATAAGAGTCGTCCATGCTACCAATGAAGCAAAATAAGCCTTTACAGAAGCCAATTATATAGTCATGAATAGAGGGGATTTCAAAACTACATACCCGGCTCAAACTGCGATCGTTATTGCAAACAACTATATGCGATTCTTTGACGCCATATGAAAGATTTTCCTTGTATAGGAGATAACCATTGTGACTGTTATTCGATAAAGATTTGGCTTGGTTGAATTTAAAGTTTGTAGTAATGAAAATAGGGTCGGTGAATATGGAGTTCCAAGATTTGGAAACACACCTGAATCGGATTATAGATTTCACTGGTAGCTGAGTGAGGATGTTGTACGCAACCTCGGCCGGGATATGTTGGGACATCATCGGTAGCCTATTCCGGGACATCATCGTCGGTGCCGTGGTCCTATTAGTATTACGTAGGAAAACAAAGAACTGATCACAGATTTGGGTTTCGGAATTATGATCTGCGATGCGTTAAGGGAATTCTGATCTTCACCACTTCACGTTGCGAACTCTCTTTACTTCTTTTTAAGGCGTAAGGACTCTACAGTTTAGTTAGGCTACGCAATGCTATGCTGAATAAACCAAAATTTGTTTAAGTGGGCTTTCTCGAAACAAATCAAATTCCTAATAACTTTATTGCTTAGAAAAAGTATTTTATATTAAATGGTACCATTGATATTAAAAATTTAATTTCATTAAAAAAAATTTAATAAATAAGAAACATATGTATAAAAACAACTATTTACTAATACATTCTATCTTTCATTTATTAGTGAAATAGATATTTTTTGCTGACATGTCTCATACTTATTGGATTTTGATACTACTAATATGGAGGTTTAACATACCCTTTAGTTTAATTTTTTTTCTTACAAAAAAACAATATATATATATATATATATATATATTAAAAGAGTAATACTATTTCACGTAAAAAAAAAAAAAAAAAAAAAAAAAACGTTATTCTCAACACCTATTTGTATTCAAATGTTTGATTGATTCCTATATGTATTTGTTATTTATTTGAATTCAAATACATCAATTATCTTTATAAAAAAAATACTTCAAATTCTAAAACTCTCTAAACTACTCTATCTTTTAGTTAACAAATTAAAAATAAAATAAAATAAAAACACACACACACAAACAGTTTAAAAAATTTTTTACTATTTTTTAAAAAATTCTTAAATTTTAGGCTTTTTCCTTCCCTCCTAAAAATTTTAGGCTATCTCTATCCCACTTTTAAACATTATTCCACATTTCTAAACTTTTATCTATAAAAAAAATAAAAATAAAATCTCATACTCACGGTTACCTTACTTAAAAAATAAAAAACAAATTAAAAATAAAAACACAAACAAACAAACAAAATTACACACGGTTTCCATAAAAATAAAAATAAAAATTACATACGGTTATTATTCTTTTTCTTTTTTAAGATTACTAAAACAAAAAAACAAAAAACAAAAGCAAGAGTTTCAGTTTTCAACAACTTCTTTCATTCACATCAACCACTAACTCACGTACAAATAACTAATTGAAGAAAGAAAGTCTATTTGTTTTCTATTTGAATTCTACTCATACTTGTTTCTCAAAAAAAAAAAAAAATTCTACTCATACTTATCTCAATCCATTCAATTATCACAATTCTTATCTCAATCCATACAATTATCATAGCAATTAAATAAATTTAACTATAAAAAACACAAATTTAAAGCCCCCAACTGTTCACTACTCTTTTTTTTCTAATTTAAAAAATAAAAATAAATAAAATAAAAAACTCATTCTTAACCCTCTAAACCACGTATGTTTCAACCATTCTCTCACTCCACTTTCAAATACAGGTTCACCTAAATAAAATCATTCAAAACTCAAATGTTTGTTTTCTATTTGAATTCAAATACTCTCAACCACAAAAATCTTTAAAATAAAAAGAGGATACAATTACATGGTACTATGCTGTAACCTTTACATCTCTCTCAAATCTCTCTGTAATTTCATTCAATTTGTGCTTTTCAATATTAATTTTTTTTCATCAACTTATGATGTAGGCCTGCAAAAGTGGTGCTTTTGTTGTTCTGGAAAGTGGAAAAAGAAGATTATATATCAAACCTATACCCGAGATGAATAAAAGAAATTCTAGCGGGAGATTCAAGGTAACAGCGAGCAGGTAGCTTATAAGAGGTTCTTTATTTTTCTTTTTCTTTTTTCTTTTCTTATTTTTTATGAATGTATTTTAATGAGGTCTCACTTTTGTCACCTGGTGCCTACCCCATGGTTGATACGACTTACTAATATATTTCATACAACTTACTAATGTGGTTGACTTCATTTACGTTTTGTCATTTGTGCAAAGAGTCCGGACATAAATATGGACACTTGCATAACCCAATTGCCCGAGGAATGCTGCTCTAATGAAATTGCTGGTGCAGCATTGTAGAAGTGAACAATTGTGCATTTGCCATCCCTTCAAAAATTGGTAGCAAACATTGCTGTAAAAAAAAATGTGAGAGACAATTATGGAAGATCAGGTGACATATATATAAGAAGCAAATTTCATTTGCTTTAATGGGATTATTTGATATTTAAAGTTTTGTATCTGTGTACTAATTTAAATTAATGATATTTTTTTATGATGTATTATGGATAAACATTCCAGTAATTAGCAGAAAGTTTTGTGATGCAATTGTGTTTCCTAGCTTCTTTGGGCTGTTGTCATGGTAACCATAAATAAAGCTTTTCTACTTTTTTTAATATTACATTTTTTTTTTTTTTTGGGTAAACCATGAACTTTCATTAAACTAGAAAATAACTATTCTATTACAAAATACATTAGCTCTATCATGAGCTAGAATACTGTCCACCACAGGCAGTGGTATCCAAAAAACAACAAAAGAAGTTAGCGACACAACTCCCATTTTTGCCAATGCATCAGCGCATTGGTTGGTCTCTCGGTAGGCATGGACCACTTGTGTATTAGGGAACGCCTTCAATAGATTCCTGCAATCAGTTAGTAAAGGCTCCATTAGCAAATCACCAGTACTATTTTTCATAAGCAGTACCACACTTAAAGCATCAAGCTCAACTATAAGATTGTTAAGGCCCAACTCCTTAGCCAACAGCAGCCCATCTCTCAATGCCCAAAGTTCAGCCATGCAACTGTTGGTTCGCCCAAGTGGTCTAGCAAAACCAATTATCCACTCTCCTTCTTGACCCCTGATCACGCCTCCACCTCCAGCCATTACAGGGTTCCCCATAACTAATCCGTTTGTATTAAGTTTAGCCCAGCCCTCAAGTGGCTTCGACCAACCAACAAATATCACAGCTCTACTTCTTTCCACTTTAGCATTGAAACCTATGGCGTAAAATTCTATACTCTCTCTAATACATTTCCTGAACCATAAGCGCTCAACCTTACCTGATTTAAAGATATAATTGTTCTGATGCAGCCACAGATGCCAAACCCCCATTGGAAACAAAATTTTCCATGGAATGCCCATAAACAATGAGCTAGCCTCACTCCGACAGTTGGATTCAAACCATTTTCCAATAGGTAAATTAAAAGTGTCCTTCATACAATAAGGCACTTTCAGCTCCTGCCAGAAATCTTTTGCCACTTCACAGCCCCTCACAAGGTGCTCCACGAATTCCATCTCCTTATTACATAGACTGCAGATGGGGTCAAGGTTTAAACCCCTTGAACCTAGAACTTCTCCAATGGGAACGCTATTATGGAGGCACAACCATAAAAAGAAATGTACCTTTGGCGGAGCTTCCACCTTCCAAACCCAACCAATTGAATCAGTTTCCCGGTTCAAGGGATTTAAAACCCTTGCCAACAGATAGGCAGACTTTAGAGAGAAGAATACATTCTTGGAATAAGCCCAATGTAGCACGTCCTCTGCATTTTTATCTATAGATAATGGAGTAGCTTTAATAACGTTTAGCAACTGATCCGGTAACTCAAATGATATGTTATAAGCCCTCCCACCAATCTCATTGTCAAGGTATTGCTTTACTGTGATATTCTCCTCACCCCGTTGTAAAGGCCCTTGAATGAGACTACGCAAAGTACCTTCATGCAGCCAGAAATCCATCCAAAAATTAATATTTTCACCACTCCTAACAGCCCATTTGAGCCTTTTAACATAGATTAGGCCTCCCTTCTTACAGGCAATCCAAATACTAGAACAAGGTAATTTCTTCCCTTCCTCAGTCATTCTATTGAGTGTAAGATACTTGGCAGACAACATGGCAACCCATGGGGAACCATTAGCACTAGCCAATCTCCAACAAAGTTTTGCAAGAATCGCTAAATTCCTATCCTTCATTGAATGCAACCCTAGACCTCCGAGTTCTTCTGTGAGAGTTACAGTGCTCCATTTGACCATATGCATTTTCCTCTTCTCTTCAGTTGAACCCCACAAGAAATCTCTTATTGTTTTATCCACCGCTTCACACACTTTACTAGGTAACGCTTGACATTGCATGAAATATTCAGCTATAAGGGCAGCTGCAGACTTCACTAAAACAATTTTCCCAACTCTAGACAGCAGCTTAGTCTTCCACCCAGCAAGCTTATTTTGCACCATTTCCACAATAAAATTGTAGGCATCTCCTGATCTTCCCTGAGTTAGTAATGGGAACCCAAGGTATCTTCCTAAATTGTTTGTAGCAGTCATGCCCATCTTTCTACAAATATACCTCTTCCGCCTTCTAGAAACATTAGGAGAAAAAAGAATCTTAGACTTCCCGAGGTTAACTTTTTGGCCAGCAAGATTATAGAAATTATCGAGCACCTCAATGACAGCCTCACAGTTCTTATGATTTGCCTTAGCAAACAGCATCAGATCATCAGCAAAGAACACATGAGAGAAGCTCGGCCCATTTCTAGAAGCTTTCATCCTATCCCACCTTTTTCCTTCACACATACTGGTGATCTGGGCCCCAAGAAATTCCATACACAGCAGAAACAAGTATGGTGAGATGGGATCACCCTGTCTTATACCTCTTGAGGGTTGAAACGCTTCTAATTTGCTACCATTAAACAACAAGGCTGTAGTTGTTGTGGATATACAACTCATAATAAGGTTAATCATTTCTTAGGGAAACCCAAAATGTTCTAAAACCATTTTTACAAAACAGCTTTTGTCGAGTTACAAACAGCTTTATCAAATGGAACAATGTTTCTGTCCTATAAACCCCCAATGGAACTCGGATTGGTGTGCCAAACTTAATCAGGATGAAGCTAATGGGTTGGTTCAGGTTCCCTCGGATGGTGAGATTTGGTCAGCTCTAAAGTCTATGAAACCTTACAAAGCCCCTAGCATTGATGGTCTCCATGCCGGGTTTTTTCAAAGGTTTTGGCTTGTGGTTGGAGAATCAGTGAAGAGAGAAGTTAAAGGAGTGTTTCTAAGCCAAAAGATCCCTGAGTACTTGAACCAAACACTCATTGCCCTCATTCCCAAGTAGATTGGGCTGGAGACTGTCAGTCATTTTAGGCCAATCAGCTTGTGAAGTACCGTTTACAAGATTATTTCAAAAATTATTGTTCAGAGGGTAAGACCCTTGCTGCCTTCTCTTATCTCCCCCATGCAGGCAGCCTTCCTTGAGGGGAGAAGGAGTTCAGATAATGTTATTATAGCGCAAGAATTAATTTACTCCTTAAAAAGTAGAATATTACTTTTTTTATTATCTCATTTCTGAGTTTATGCATTTTTTAATCATAGAAAAACCTAGAAGCATTATGAGATTTATGCATTTATTGGTTTATCATTCATGGCAGTGAATGAAAAATTATGACACTAAACCTAAAATCTAAGGAAGTAAGAGATTTATGTGTTTGTGAGTGAAATAATTTTTTGTGCTACATCTACTCACCCTTTAAACCACCCCGAATTAGTATACATGAAAATTTTTGTCCTTTATAAAAATTTTAAAAAAAAAAGCCTCTAAGCACCAACGCATGTGTGAAGAGGCTAGTCTCTATATATGACTGTGTGGATAGATTTTTGAATTTGAAATCTAATCTTTATCAATGATAAAATTTATGAAATCAAAAGCTCAAGATATAAATAAGCACCATTACTCATAACTTGTAAGATTTTTTTTTTTTTTTTTTTTTGTGGAAAACTATACTTTTAAAAAAATTTAAAACACTAACTTTATTTTTTTGGAGTCACTATCCTTCGGATTATGGGTATTTGAAAGAACAAAAATACAAAATACAAAATAAAAATAATTATAATTATAAAAAAATAATTAAAAAAAAAAAAACTTCTTCAATTGTGTATTTTACTTTACTTTTTCCATTGAAATCCTCAGAATTATAGAAAAAAAAAAAAAAAAACAATAATCCTCTTTTTTTTCTTTTTTTTGGTTCCAATTGATTGGATGAAAATTTAAATTACAACATTTTATCCTAAAAATAAAGGACTAAGAGTGATAAGATAACCTTCTTTTCATGTTTCTTAACTTGAGATACAATCATACACATACCAAAAAAAAACTTACAAAAATATTTTAATAATATTTTCACTCTTCTTCTTTGAAAAAACCTTACAAAAATAGGATTCCATTACATAGTTTTAAAACTCAGACGATTCAAAGAACCAAAAAATAGATAGGTTTAAGGTTTTTAAGGTTAAATCGAAGCTAAACTCAGATCAAACTGTAATAACATCATAATTAATTCAAATATAATAAATAAAATAAATGTGTATAAAAAAGTAACAATCTTACTAAGAATGAGTACAAAATATCTAAGCAAATTCAATTATAAGAAGGTTAAAAAGAAAATGATATTTATTTAAAATAGATATTTTTCATCATTAAAATATTTTTGGTATATTTGTACTGCATGAAAAATACTATTATGCAATAAAACTCTAAATTTAACCATATAAATACCTTTTTCTTTTTCTTTTTTGAGGACCATATAAATACCTTAGACACTAAATTTAACCATATAAATACTTTAGGCATGTTACAATTAAGGGGAAAATAAAGTTATGCTGTCCTTTTTCTTTTTTTTCGTTTTTTTTTTTGAGGTAAAGACGATAGGTCTTATTTAAAATATAAAAGACTAAATCATATGAACATTTTAGGCTTTTGTTACAATTAAGGAAAAATAAAAAGTCCAAATATCCACAATTGGCATGTACATAATTCGAATGTTAGTGTTTTCAAAAAAATAAATTGAATGTCAGTGAGGTTTCTGATATAATATTTTTTATATTTTATTATAGGGTATAAAGGATTTTTTTTTTTTTTTTTTTTTTTTGAAAGTATTGTCATAGACATGACTTAAAAAAATAAAAAATCAAAAAATCAAAAGGGGATTAAAAGTTTAAAACCCAGAGTAGTCCGTCCCTAACCCTATCACTTCTTCGCTGCAAATAAAATCAATACTATTCTCTAATGAACACCGCTATCACTGCCGTCTCCTCCTAGAGGACCATGAAATCAGATATTCCGATCGATTTCATCGTTGATATATTAAGCAGATTACCGGGCAAGAGTGTCGTACGTTTTTTCTGCGTTTCAAAGCCATGGGTCGAACTAATCAAAGAGCCTGGATTCATCAATGCCCACCTGAAGCGCTCCATCAACAGCGACAGAGATTGCACCATAATTATCGACCAAAAACCTAGCGTTCGGTCCTTACTTTTCCGCCATGATAATGAAAATTGCTTGCCTGAGACCATGGAAATTTACCCGCCACTGCAAGGTCGTCGTCGAAAAAGGGTGACCACCATCGTGGATTACTGCAATGGCTTGGTCTGACTTCGTAACTGTGACGGAAAGATCGCACTTTGGAATCCATTGATAAGGAAGTACAAGAAATTGCCAAGTGAACCAGTACAGAAGCGTTGTCCTTCGAGGACTCTGCATATGCATTCGGACATGATCCGCATAATGATGACTATAAGGTCCTGCTGATTACGGGGATTGAAGTCAAGATCTATAGTCTTAAATTACATGCTTGGAAAAAACCAGCCAAACAAGCTGAGTTGGATGTCTTCATTATCAGCAGTCTCCACGAATGGAGCCACGCATTGGTTAACTTTAATCACACGAAGCAAAGATCCTGACGCTTCACTGCACAACATTCTTGCTTTTGATTTTGCAAAGGAGAATTTTCGTGTTTATAAGACACCGCTTCAACAAATTGAATATGATAATCGGAAGACGTGTTTGGGAGTGTTAGGAGGATGCCTATGTTATGTTGTAAATGCTTGGAAGATGTATAATGAAGTTTGGTTGATGAAGGAATATGGAGAAGAGAGTTCGTGGATACAGGTTTATAAAATTGATCTACGTGCAAATACAATTGCTTCGAATTTGAATTCGGATTTTGAGTATTTGAATGTGTATTTGAAGCCTCTAAAGTTTTCCTGGCACGGCAAGAAAGTTCTGTTGGTTGATTGTAACAATCTTTTTTGGTATGACATAGAAAAGAAAAGGAGCAAGGCTTGAGAGTCAGAATTTTCCTTTTGTGTTTACGCCTCTAACTTTTATTGGGAGCCTTCTTCTGCTTGATGGTGATAGTGTGATTGATCCGAAGGAAAAGAAAAGGAAGAAGTAGAGGTAAAACTAAACCAATGGAGTTTAATGATTTTTTTTTTCTTAAATGTCTATGTTAGTATTGGTGTTGTGATTGTTATTTTGACTGGTATGCATTTTCAGCCATATTTTGAGCCCGTTTGGAACTTTGGATAGGCTGTTCACAAATTTTAGACAAAACGCGGTTTTGTAAACCGTTTGGCTCCACAAAAATCAGCACATTTGCGTTTTCAAAATCCAGATTTTTCACGTTTACAAAACATTGCGAAGCTCTACTTTTTCAGAAACACAGATTGGGTTACCGCTATTTTTTTCTTAAGAAAATCTAAATAGTGCCATGTTTTTACCGAAATACCAGCTTTATCCATTCCCCATGTATATCTCCTCCTCTATTTTCTCAGTCAATCTACCATGTATATCTACTACCCTGTTCTCTCAGTCTCCACAGGCTCTCTATTCTCTATTCCTACTTCTGCTTTGTTTATGGTCTTCGTTCTTCATCTCGCTTGCCAGGTAACAATTCTCTGTTCCACTTTTGCTGAATTTATGTTATAGATTTGGGCTTTTTGCATAGTGGGTTACACATTGTTAGAAATCTAAATGTTAGAACTTATTTTGACTGAAGGATTTGTTGCTACTGTTGTTTTTGTTTCTGGGTTGTGGATTTATTTGGGTTTTTAGTTGCTTTTGATACATGCTTTATATTTGTAGACACAGATGTCATTGAAATCAGAAATTTCGTTTTTTTTATTTTTGTTTTATTTTTTTGGTGGGGTTGAGAATAAATGGATAAAGGAGTTTTCTTTATTCTATTTCTCATTCAAGAATCAAGATTGTGTTTATGGGCTTTTAATAAAAATTCAATTTTTAACTTTCTTTAGTGATAAAAAGCTTAATGGGTATTCCTTGCTATGTGTGTTGTTGGATGGCCATATAAGAATAAGAAAAAAGTGAAATAAGAGGATATTCACCATGGTTTGTATGTGAAATTTCCCAATAAAGCATGCCTTATGTTAATTCAAGGAGATGTAAAAACCTATGTGGAGGTAAGTATGATACCAAATTCATATCCTAGTTGGTGGTTAAGGCAATTATTGATGGTATTAGGAACACGGTGACCAAGTGCAGAGCATCCTCCTTCAATTGGGTTCCTAGAGAGATGAATAGAGCTGCCCATGAACTAACTAGGTGGGCAATATGCTCAAAACTTGAAAAATATATATGCTTTTTTTTGAGTTTGTAGGGAATTTGTTTATACTAAAATTATATTACCATTCCAAAAAGAATAGCTTTGATTCACTCTAGACTATAACAAATTTGCAGTTCCTATCATGTCTAGAATTCCTCAGCAAGACAAAGAATTTGAGTAATGTTGATAATACCAACCAGTCCTGAATTGAGAACTATAATTGTAACTAAGGCCATAGAAATAAAAGCTCCATCATGCTAGGAAAACTCTCTACATAACTTATTAACAAAGAGTCAAAAATTTAAATGAACATGTACATGAATAAATATATAGGTACGTATTGATTCTTTTAGTTTTGATTTACTACATTACCAAGTTCTTTCATCGCTATTTAAAATTTCGACTTTTTGTTAACATTACCAAGTTCATGTAATGTCCATGTAATGTCCATGTCCACTCCAAAATGTCCACTGGTGTTTTAGATTTGATTCTTTTGATGGCAAAAGTCAGCAAGTTTAATAGTGAGTGAATCATTAGTCATAAAGTAGTTGAGAAGCTTGGGAAATCTAAAACAAATGCTTATTACTTGGTAATAAGACATTAATTGAGAATGCGATTATGATAATTTAAAATTTGAGAACTAAAGGGATTTGTGTACAATTAGGCAGCCACTCCAAAAATCAGGGAGAGCTTGACATTGCATCATGAAAGTTGTGCTAAGGATTGAGGTTACTCAAATATATGTGTCCAGTAAAAACTGACAGTAATTGTAAAAATGTAAGTATAAATAGAGACTATATGAGTAGAAGAGACAAAATTCATGTTAAGGTCTTAGATGGATTGGTTTGATTAATGGTGGAAATTGTTGTGGTTGTTTAGAGGGAATCTGACCTCGAGAATAGCTGTTGGGGTTAAGTAAGAGAATTAAGATGTTACAGTAAGAAATTAGAATGTCATGTAGCAGAGAGCGATTTGCAAGATAGGTAGATTATTAACATGAACATTTGGGCTAAATAGCAAGAAACAAACCTTTATATGACTGGCATTTGTCATGGGAAAATCATTGATCCTCGAAGGACACATAAAGGACTACAAAAAAGCACAGAAAACTATATCAGATGACCTCCAATATCATACCTATTAGACAAAAGAAAAGTAGTTTCTTTAGCTGTTGTTTTTTAATTCCTACTCTTTTGTTTGGGTTAAAAGAACCTGCAAACTACAATTCTGCAGCCCACACAGCTGCAAAATTTGCTCTTATCTCTAACCACTCTTGTTTTTTCATTAATGGTAAGCTTCCCCCTGCCTTAATGGCAATCTGTAAGGTTAATTCTTGTTCCTTTCCTTCTCATTAATGCATTGAAGTTTTTCACCAAAAAAAAAAAAAAAAAGACAAGAAAAGTTGGAGTCATGATGGTTTAGATAGACACTATACACATACTTTACAATGCTATTGTATTTTTAACATACAATAACCATACTTTTTATGTATTATCAAATTAAACAATGATGATGAAGCAGATCTTACATGATATTTATTTTCAAAATGTTCCAACTCTATTTCTGTTGCTACAAGTTTAGTATATATACACACAAGTTTTTTATCCTAGATTTCTTTTCCTAATTGTTCATGGATCAGCATGTTACATTATTAACAAACCTATGTTTTTTTTAGATGGGTAAGATAAAGGAGACTTCAAATCCCAACCCTAAACCATCCAAAAATATCTCAATTGTTAGGGCTATTTGAACATCAAGACAAACGACAATCTTTTGTGAAGCTTGTGTGGATGAGGTATTTAAGGGTAATCGACCTAGTACTCAGTTTAATAAAAAGGGTTGGAAGAACATTATAGAAGCTTTTGAGAAGAATACTAGAAAGAAATATTCTAGGGATAAGTTTAAGCATAAGTGGGATGGATTGAAGAAAGAATAAATACTTTGGAACAAGTTAATAGGAATTGAAACTGGATTGGGATGGGATGCAGCCAAAGGAACAATATCTGCAACTGATGAGTGGTGGGAGAGGAAGCTAATGGTATGTTTGATATAACCCATTATATTACTATTGTATTAGTAGATAAAAAATGCTAATTTGAGTAATTAACGAAAATAGTTGAACTTGTAGGAGGTACCTAATGCTGCAAAATTTCGAGAGAAGGGTTTGGAGAATGTAGAGTTATTAGACATCATGTTTAAGGACATTGCAGCCACTGGAGAATTAGCATGAGCCCCCACTTTAGGTGTGCTACCTGATGATATTGAGACACGTAAGGAGGGGTTGGGTGAAATGTCTACTGACTCATCTTCTCCAGATAATAATGATGCTGATGATCCTAATGAAGTTGAGACTCCTAACTCTACATAGCCACTTAACCCTATACAACCAACACAAGACAAAGGAAAGAAGCTAGCTTTGCCATCTCTCTTAATCGAATGAACCTATGTATCTTTGGGATTCTAATTGTTCTGTGGATGATGGCAAATCTAGCTTCTTTCCTTTGTCTTGTGTTGGTTGTATAGGGTTAAGTGGCTGTGTAGGGTTAGGAGTCTCAACTTCATTAAGATCACCATCATCATTATTATCTGGAGAAGATGAGTCAGTAGACATTTCACCTAACCCCTCCTTACGTGTCTCAATATCATCAGGTAGCACACCTAAAGTGGGGGCTCATGCTAATTCTCCAGTGGCTGCAATGTCCTTAAACATGATGTCTAATAACTCTACATTCTCCAAACCCTCTCTCAAAATTTTGCAGCATCAAGTACCTCCTACAGGTTCAACTATTTTCATTAATAACTCAAATTAGCATTGTTTATCTACTAATACAATAGTAATACAGTGGGTTATATATCAAACATACCATTAGCTTCCTCTCCCACCACTCATCAGTTGTAGATATTGTTCTTTTGGCTACATCTCATCCCAATCTAGTTTCACTTCCTATTAACTTGTTCCAAAGTATTTATTCCTTCTTCAATCCATCCCACTTATGCTTAAACTTATCCCTAGAATATTTCTTTCCAACATTCTTCTCAAAAGCTTCTATAATGTTCTTCCAACCCTTTTATTAAAGTGAGTACTAGGTCGATTACCCTTAAATACCTCATCCACACAAGCTTCACAAAAGATTACCGTTTGTCTTGATGTCCAAATAGCCCTAACAATTGAGCTATTTTTGGATGGTTTAGGGTTGGGATTTGAAGTCTCCTTTATCTTACCCATCTAAAAAATACATAGGTTTGTTAATAATGTAACACGCTGATCCATGAACAATTAGGAAAATAAATCTAGGATAAAAAAACTTGTGTATATATATACTAAACTTGTAGAAACAGAACTAAAGTTGGGAACATTTTGAAAATAAATATCATGTAAGATCTGCTTCATCATCATTGTTTAATTTGATAATACATATAAAGTATGGTTATTTTATGTTAAAAATACAATAGCATTGTAAAGTATGTGTATAGTGTCTATCTAGACCATCATGACTCCAACTTTTCTTTTGTCTTTTTTTTTTGAAAAACTTCAATGCATTAATGAGAAGGAAAGGAACAAGAATTAACCTTACAGATTGCCATTGAGGCAGGGGGGAAGCTTACCATTAATGAAAAAACCAAAGTGGTTAGCATCAGAAAAAATGAGTAAAAAAAAAAAAAAAAAAACTCTCTTTGGTCAACATAAAAAGTATTACTTGTTATTTTAGAGATTGTTTTCTACTAAATTTTTTTGATAAACAACGCCATCTCATGGTAAGCTAAACAAAGGAAGTTAGAAGATTATTTTCCAACCTATTTAAGGTTACAACTTGCAACCAAAAATAATAATAATAATAATAATAATTTTATAAAAAATCATTAGAAAAATGACTCATTTTCTAGAAAACTTTAGTATTGTACCAAACAGGAACTACTAGAATACCCTAAAGCTAGGAAAAAAAATTAATTTTCCTAGTCAAATTTTTACTTGCATCAAAATATTTAAAGGGACTTATGGAAATAAAAATTCAGGAAACTATTCATTTTAAATTAAAGGAAAGCAAATTCTAAAAATAAATGAGTCTTCTATAATTCCCATTGTTTCTTCCCATTTCTATTTTAGCTCAACTAAGAAAATTATACATATATTTTTATCCTTTTAATATATTCCTAAATCCCCATAAATTATCTAAAGTACTTTATCAAAATAGAATGTTAGAAAGTTATTTTTCAACTAATAATGGAATGTAAATTTCTCAAAAACAACATTTATTTTTAAAAAATACAATTTACTCTCTAAGTTTAGTCAATTGTCATTTTGGTCCTATAAGTATCATTAATCTTATTTTGGTCCACGTTTTCTGTCATTGTTAGTCCTTCCATCCATAACTTATGTTAACTCTAAAAAAATAAAATTTTACTACTAAAAAACTATTAAAAGTTCTTTTTAAAATATAAAAATGAAAGAAAATACAAATTACACATTTTAAATTTAGTCAATTATTATTTTGCCTACAAGCTGGACCTTCGTTCTTAATCAAGACTTCACCATGTCTTCCATGTTTCTTTTTTGAAACCTAAGAAAAATGCTCCTATTGAGAAGGCTATTTGTGAACTGTTGTATACCTATCATCACAAACAATATCCGGCCAAAATGGGCATTTGCCCATTTCACTCAAAAGATGTAGCAAAATGTTCCTATTTTGAAACTGTCTAGCAAAATGTCCTTATTTTGAAACTCGATTTTTAGAAAATCGAGTTTCAATGAAAAACTCTTGATGAAAATCGAGTAGTGTGAGAAATTTTACATGGAACTCGAGTCCCATGTATTTTTTTTTTTTTTTTTTTTAAGTTTGATTTCACATAACTCGATTTTATAAAAATTGAGTTTAAAACAGGGGCATTTTGCTAAATAGTTTCAGAACATGGGCATTTTGCTGGAAAGTTTTGGCGAAAGTGGCAAATGCCCATTTTGGCCAACAATGTCCTCACCTTGTGGGCAAGGTGCTACAAAGGGGGAGGTATTGCAGTGAAGCTCAGTTATTGCTTAATTGTCTAATAATGATCTACTTGATGGGCTAATGATAAGTGGTTATAGCTCATTCGATGATCACTGCTGAGCTAAGCTGGCTAAGCAAGTGGTTAGTTGTTGGTTAATAAGTAAACATGAGTGCACCTAAGCACTGATGCAAGGGAGCTTCAGTTCAAAGTGTTGCATTCGTTACTCATGTTCGTTATTCAAATAAGTAGATAGTGCTGTAGTTGAGTTTGTTAGCAATGCAGCCTTCCTATTGGCTGTCCCCGTCGTAAAGGAACGCAATGCTTATATGCATGTATACTTGTAATTGATTCTCAGTAAAGGGGCATGTGAAATAATACTTGGAGTTCGAGGGTGACTCCCTCGAACCAAACAACTTAAGATAAATTAGTATTGTTATTTAATTGTATTTAATTTAACCAAAAAAGTTTATTTCCTTTCTCAAATGACATTAGTCATCTCGAAATGACTACACTATCAATTTATTTCTCAACTCACAACACATTTCCACTCTTCATTCTCATAATTCACACCCTACTTTTTATTAGACACATTCCATTACCATCATAAATTAGAAAGGTTCTCCGCATCAATGAATACAAGAAGTCACAAAGGAGATTGGAAAAGAAAAAACTTAGCAATATTACAGATTTAGACTTGGTTCTTATCTTGATCTTGAGATGAGATTTGATAAGAAGATTGGTTCTCATCTTTATCTTGTGTATTTTATTGGACAATTAACAGCTTGAGGGCCAAAAAAACAAAAACGAGAATATTGAAAAAGAAACTTTTTGAGTGGCAGTATTAGGATTTGAGGCTGACTTAGGTTCAGGGAACTAGATTAGATATGCTTTCTAAGCTGCAATTTTGGCCTATTTTGTGATATTGTGTTTTTTTGACTTATCACAAAACAAACAAAAGTTAACGATTGGCATTTATTTCAGCATAAAATTTCTTTTTGTCTAAAAAATGTTTTTAAAGTTCCCGAATTTTCTCTTGGTGATGAAGGAGTTGCAATCAAATACCATCTAAATATTAGCTTTACTCTTTAAGATTTATCTCAAAACACAATCTCACAAAACAAATTGCTTTAGAAAGTACTAAATTAGATCATATAAATACTAAACTTTTGTCAAAAGACCCGAAAGGGAACCAAAATAGATATAGGGAAGTTACGCACGCACCCCGTGCTGTGTTCAAAACCCTCACATTATTTTTTTTTAATTTTTATTTTTAGAGAATCCAAAATCCTCACAATATGGTGGAAGAAGCAAATGTCATTTAAGCTCATTGGCAACTATTACTTGGATGTACAATTTCTTCAAAATTGCAAGAAATATCACACCACAAGTAATTTGATGCCCGCCAAGAGCCTTGCAGTTCAACTAATTAGCACCTCCTATTGTAACTATCAAATTATCAAAAAAGTAATTTGACACCCCAAGTTCTAAAATTTATCACATCCCAAGTAATATGCATTTTAAGAAGATCATCATGTTGTACCTGAGCTAATGGAATTGCATTGATACTCCTTAGCATCTACAAAATAAAAAGAAGCTTTATAGGGAACAACAATAAAACATTTACATTGCACACCCATCATTGTTTCCTTTCTTTGGTTAAGTGGAATTAAACCTACCTTAAACTCAAAAGTTCATGTTAGTTGAGCTTATAATTAATAATTAATTAAGCACACTCTTGAGACCTTCTTTTGGAACAAAATGGCAGGACAAGTGCAAGCTTGCACAGCACGTCACTTACATAGTAGTAGCATACTCAATTTTACATCAATTTATCCTTAGCATTAAACCTAGACACACCTCCTAAGCAGTGCAGGGGAAAGCCAGTACCTGCACTCCTGCCTTCTGATCCATTCTTTAAAAGACTCCGTGATCTGGAGTTTGAGAGCCACCTTCTCAGGAACTTAGCCAACTTGAACTCCAGCAAAGGAACTTCCTCCTGATTTTCATCACTGTAGTACTTGGAGCTGTCCTGATTTTCATTATTGTCACTATCATCTGAACTAATCTCTTCATGAGAATCTGATCCTGATGACGACCTTACATCAAAATCTACAAGCTCCATTTCTCTGTAAGCAAAGTGCAGAAACAAGAAGCTGAGTTGCATAGTAATATAGTGCCAATACAAATCAAAAGATGACTTTGGCAATGTCAATCAAACACCCCAATCAACTAGTTCTACCAGCCTCCTTACTTATCAAAAATATTCTTCTGAATTTCTGTTTTCTTTTTTTCCCCCTAAATTTTAATAACTAGAAAATAATGCACTATGGCAGCTACGCACAAGTTATGTTTCAGTCTAGAGTCACCTGCTTTAGGCCCATTGATGCAGTGGCTTTCTGCTTATTCACTCATAAACTTAACAATTTGTCCATTACTTCTGTTACAGTTTTTCCCCCCACCCACATGCTAAGTTTCATTATTTACTGAATGCACAAAGACTAAGGAACTTATAAGCAAGGGTGTCAAGGGAGTGTTAGGCGGGATCACCCAACTACAAGAGATAATGCTTGATTTTAATTCTAATGATAGCAGAATGAACAGGTATACACGGTGGTAGCCCCAACTCCTAATGAATGGATGTAAATATGATAATACAAGTAAACATGTAATATATAGAAGTTAGCATCTTCTGCTCAAGCATTGTGCGGAAAATTGCACATATTTGGGCCAAAATTGATGCTTAGAAAGCATAGTCTAATCTGGTTCCCTGAACCTAAAGTCAGCCTCAAACCCTAACAGGGCCACAAAAATTTTTTTCTTTATTTCAATGCTCTGGTCTGTTCTCTATTTGGTTTGGACCCACAAGCTGTTAGGTAATTAATAACATATTCATGTTCTTTATTATTTTTTCTACAGTTTGCTTAAGTGATGTACATTAGATGTCTTGCCAAAGCAAAGATTCAGAAAAAATTCCCTAATGCATCTTTGAGCCTGACTAACACGTGTGAGCACCAAGTCTGATATCATACCATGAATCATGATATAGTTTCCTGAATATCCAACACACATCCCAAAAAATGAAATCCGACACTACTTATAAATGATACTGCGCACAAGTGCATAACAGTGTGCAACCATGATAAAGAAGAACCAAGCAAAGATTCTTACAGTGACTGCTGTTTGTAAGCCACGCTCTTGTTGCTGGGCCTTTTTCTCAAAGGTGAATATTGGACGGACATATGCCTTATGAATTGAAGCTGCATATACCACAAAAAGAAACATTAGAAAGTTTTGTGCAGTACCTTTAAATTAGGAAGGAAAGAAAAAGAGAGATGGTGTGCAAAATCTATAAAAGTAGGGGTGGCAATTCGTGTTCGCGTGTCGAGTTCGTGTCGTGTCAACTCATGAGTATCCGACTATATGGGTCAACACTAACCCGACATGTTTATCCCTCTTTTTTCCTTTTTCTTTGGAGGGGCAGGGAAACTAGAAGTTCTAAAATCTGACAATAACATGAAAAAGGAAAAACGCAAATGATTGCCTATTCACCTACTCACCAACCCAATAACACCAAAAAAAAAAAAAAAAAGCAAGGGGAAGGCCAATTAGGTTAATGGTGGTGAGAAATGAATTGATGAATAACATAACTAATAATTAACAGTTTTAAGTTTAAAACACCAAGTAGAATGGAGTAACATGATGTGATAATTTCAAAAAAAAATTTTGCAATAAAAACCAAAAAGAGAATTTAATTTGAACAGAAAAAGAATCAAACTCAAGCCATTAATAAATTAGTTTGGTCCTGATTTCTTTAAGCAATATACATTAATAAATTATAAAAGCAACAGACGAACCGCGTCACATGTACAGTATCAGCTGACAAAGTTATTATCATTTATCTGTAAGTACACATTCTAATATTCTAGTAAACAAAATGGGAGCAGCTTTTCCAACAAAGCCTGGTTCATTCTACCCTTCCCGTCGATTCATAGCTCACAATTTTTTACTTTATTTTCAAAATCAGGGGTGAAGACAATTTTATAAACTCTCGGTTCATTAAGCTCTATGCAAATAGCATGAGTTGAACAAAATGAAGCATATATTTCGTTGAAATTTACCTGAACGAACATGGCTACAACTAAATTAAATTCATAGGTCCCTTTCATCTCATATTTATATAGTTTGAATTCCAAGAAACTACAAAGGCGACAAGTAAGCAAAATGTGAGTTTGCATTCTAAAATGGGGCCATCAACTAAGTTTGTATATTTGATATACCCCATCCTAATTCTTAGTTTTTGTTTCCTTGTAAGTACTTCCTGATTCTTACTCTACAAAAATTCAACACAATGTTCTGTTGAAAATTATAAAGTGAAAAAGTCAGTATTTGCAAGTTGCAACATGTGCCCATATAAAAAATTAGGGCATGGCTACCCATGATGCATAAATTAGCAGTCACAAGGCCCCCACAAAAAATTTAGTGGTCAAAAGTTTGGACTCAAGAGTCAAGAAAACAACAACAACAAAGTCTTAGTCCCAAGTTTTTGGAGTTAGCTACAGATCCTCAATAGACAATTTAGGGTCGGCAATGGACTCAAGTCGAAACTCATATATATAATTCTTTTAGGAATAACACTTATAGAGTTAATTCCACATACTTGGTTAAGCAGTGAAAGAAGTAATCAAATATTGTTATAGAATCGTCGTTTTCAATAGTGATACATATGCATGGTTATACACAATCAACAAGTCGCATACACCGGACACTAAAATTTACTCACTAACCAAAAACATGATAAAGCAAAGTAACCACAAACCTGATCACCATCCTTGATCCCAAAATTTTGAAGACACGTCTTGTCATTGATTAGCTTCTGACCATTATAGCATAAGCAAAAGTGCCCCCACACATGACACCTAATCACATCAAATTCAAAATTGGAAATCCATTTATCAAAAACAAAGCATTTACATTACAAAATTAACTCAAATAGTCAAAACCCATTTACTCATATACAAAGAACTATACAGTTCTGAAACTTTTTTTTTTTATCATCTGAAAAATTAATTAATCAATAAGGCAGAGTTTTACCATGATATTTCATCAGCTGAAGAAGCAAAAACTTCCTCTATGGCTTGCTTGAGTTCTGCCACCGTGGCATTCTTCGCAACAAAAACATCTGTGGATTCAAAACAAAAAAGACCAATGTCAAAATTCTATTAATTTTAAACACATAACAAATACACAAGTCTATTAGCTTTTTCTTTTTCTTTTTCTTTTTTTGCTATTTCCTAACACAATCAAAAAGCAAGAACAATGGTTTTGCATATATGAGGCCAAAAATAAAATATTTTCAAAAAATTATAATATTAAAAAAAAAAAAAAAAAAAGAGGAAACCGAGAATGAGAAGGAGAAGGAGAAGGGTACGGACCGAAGAGAGAAGCGTCGAGTTTGAGGACAGAGAGTTTGAGAAAGAAGGGTTGAGGCAGTTTGTGGTACTGGTGGTACCGTACGAACAACCCTGATGAATTCGCTACTACGTCGTCGTTCGATGTCGTCGTGATATTACCGTTACTACTCTCACTGCTGCTGCTGCTACTCAGACTATCTTCCTCCTCCTCTTCACTGATGCTTCTGCTTCTGCTTCGCATTGTACTTTTCAAAAATCAAAAGAACAAAAAAAAAAAAAAGCAATTTCTTTGTTCTGAGATTTTGGGTCAAGAACAAAGTTTAAGGGTTTGTTTGTTTGTTTGTTTTCTGGTTTTTGAATTTTATTTTTGATACAAACAACGGAACGAAGAGAGAGATTTTTTTGGGATTTGGTTTGTACGTTGGTTTTTGTTTTGTTTTGCTGTTTGCTTTTGGAATTTATAGAGCTGAGCAACCGACCGTTAGACTGGCGCTCCTATCCAAGCGTTCCTACACGTGTGCAGTTAATTTACTTTTGTATTTCACGGCACCGCCAGCCTCTCTCAGGTTGTTTTTTTTTTTTTTTTTTCTTTAATTTGAGATAGGATTCTACTAACCTAATTTATATGAACAAGACTTGCACCTCGATTTTTTTTCACTCCTCAAATACTACAAACACTTATATTTGTAAAGTGATTATCGCGTTAAGTGTGCAAGATGATGTTGGCGAGTTATTATATTGGTTTTTGATTGATAAATAGACCGACCTATTTTATTATTCAGTCTAAAAAAAAAGTTGATGATATGTTAAAGATATTAATTTAGAAATTTTTTTTTTTTTTGAGAAACTATTTTTAAAATATTTTATTGGAAAGAAACTATTTTTTTTTCAGTTTTTTATATTTCCCTTTAAAATGTGGTATTAAAATGTTTCTTAAATTTTCATTAAATTTTTTTTCCCTTAAATGGTCCATTAACAAATACTTAAAAACTAATTTATTTTCATTTTTTTATGTTTCCCATAAAAATGTGGTATTAAAATGTTTCTTAAATTTTTCATTAAATTTTTTTTCTCTTAAATGGTCCATTAACAAATACTTAAAGGCATTTGTTAACTGGACCCATTTAATTATTATTGAGAATTTCTTATAAAAATTTTCATTAATTTAGGACTCTATATATATATATAATATTTAGTTTCTTCTAAATATATATATATATATTCAATTGTTCGAAATATTTTTCAAATAAAAAATATGTGAAAATATGATTATGGTCCTCATATTTTGGAGTTATTGTTATTTTGGTCCATACGTTTTTGTAGCAGTTATTTTGGTTGTGTTATTTTCAACATGCAGTTAATTTTTGTTAATGAGTTAACGATAAGAACTAAATTAACTGTAAGTTGAAAATAAAAGAAACCAAATTAACAACTAGAAAAAATAGTCTTTTTGCTTACTTTGAACATCATTGCCCTTGTTACAATAGCCTTTATAAAAAATTGTTACAAAATGTTCTAATATGACAACCAAAACATTAATTAGAAGAACTCATAATTAAAATTCAAATACATTTCAAATTTCGGAAAGCAGAGACTCCTCTTCTTTAAGCCATTACACGTTCACACAATTGGAGATTTGTGGGTGAGAGGGAAGTTCCACCTTGTAAGCATTGTTATTGATCTTTGTTAACTTGCATGGACCAACCTTTTGACATGCAACTTGACAGAAGTACTAGCAGGATGTTTTTCCTTCGTTAGGATTACCTGTAACTGCATGTTTGTGTGAATAATATTGTAAGTATGTTTTGATATTTATGAATGGGCATTGCTATGCATGTTTACTCTAGAATGCAATTTCAAATTATTCATCCTTAACATGCTCTAATCAACGTACTCAATATTATCGCAAACTTTTACTTTCTCCAGTTCCAATATCAGAAATTATTAAAGACTTTTCACTGTATCAGTATTTGGAATGATCTTCTAACAGTCACTGTTCATGTCATTGTTCATTGTCACTATTTACATTTATCACTATGTGTGCAGAGATTCCTTCATTGTGCAGACACTATTCACGCAAAGATTCCATCAGAAGAATTTGGAATTATTATAGTTACTGTGCAGAACTGCTTACTTTTATTGTTTATTGTATTATTATGAATATATTGTTCATCTTTTGTTTTTTTGTTTTTTTTTTTTTTTTTTTTCACTTTTGTATGCCTATATGTATAATATATGGCATTTTTATGAGTCGTTAGAGGCAGACTTTAGAGACGCTTTAGAAGCCAGAATGAGAGCTAAGGCAAGCATTAGGCAAACCTTAAGTAGTCCCCTTTCCTCTCTCGGTCCCTTAGGGCCTATTTGATTTGTATTGGGGTTGTATTCATTTTCTATTTTAATTTTCTGTACTCATTTTCTATACTCAAATCTTGTACTCGTTTTTGTTTTCATCTATTTTTCTTGTTTGGCATTATTTTCTACTTTGTCTTCCCCTTCACTTTTTTTTTTTTTTTGACAACCACCAACAAAGAGAGAGAGAGAGAGACAGACAGAGAGAGAGACAGAGTGTGTGTTCTTTAACATGAGAAGTTAGTGATAGTATGATTCACATATTTGATTTTTTTTATGAAAATGCCACTGTATTCATTTTCTAGAAAATGAATACACCAAAAATTTGTATTCAGTTTTTATATTCAAATCCTATTTTTTTAGATACTAAAAATGAAAAATGAATACAAATACAAAGCCAAACAAGTTTTTTAGTTGTGGGTCCCATAAAAAACTGAAAATGAATACAAAATACATCCCTTTTTTTGCTCAAACCAAACATGCCCCCCTTATCAGTCCCCAAAAATCCATTCCTTGTAAAAGAAAAAATAAACCCTGTATCTAAAAATTATCCTTGTATTATTTTGAAGCAATTTGAATGAATATCAATATTTGAAGTATAATTCAAGTAAGTTTTCAAATCTTTTCAAAATAGATTTTTATTATCAGTTTTTGCATATTATACTGTTATTCTGTTCTTGTAGCACGTTTCTTGAAGGGAATTAAACCAAATTCCCAACCTGTGAGAAACAAAAAAATAGAGAAAGCACACACCAAATAGAAAAAATATCACACGCACAAGACAGTATTTACGTGGTTCGCACTTGCCTACATCCACTGAGTTGCAGGATTTCACTATTATCAGAAGAATACAGAGTACAAGAATCGCGGCTACAATACTTTTCTTCTCTCACTCTACGTATACAAATAAATAACCTACAATCTTATATAACCCTAATCACGGCAAAGTCGGTTTATATATGAAATGGGCCCAAAATGCTGGCGTTGCCCCCTGCATTTCAAAGTTTGTCCACGGGCTGCGATCGGGCCGTCGCCCCAAGCTCTCCGCCTCCATGGACTAAGTCTTAGTAAATCTCCCATTAAAACCATACAACATTATTCAGGTCAATGTCATTAACCGACCAACATAAACTAGCTCCACAAAGCCTATCAAATCTCCCACTTGGACTAGTTCAATCACCAACATCAAACCGCTATCCTCCAAGAAACAATCCTCATCCCTCGCAACTCATCCTCCTATCCTCAAGCTAGAAGACTAATCACGTGCATTATTGTACCTTCAACTTCAATAGTGACACCCTTAGTCAATATGTCCGCTGGTTCTTAGATCCACAAATCTTCTCAAGCATTACCAACTTATCTTCAACAAGGTAATCTGAGCAAAATGGTATTTTGTCCGTATATGCTTCCGACTTTGAATGAAAAGCCAAATTTTGGCAAGAAAGATTGCACTCTGACTGTCACCGTAGAATGCCCATCTCCCCGCTTCTACCCAATTCATCTTAAGAAACCATGTAGCCAACCATCTCCTTTCCAACTTCACAGAACAACATACTCACTTTCCGTAGCAGACAAAGCACCTTCTCAGAGATTCAAGCCCATGATATAGCCGCATTCACCTAGAATAAAACAAACCCAAGAGTACTCTTTCTACTATCAATATCACCAAAGAAAATCAAAGATTTACATAACCCCAGCCAAACTTCGCACTGTGAAAGCAAAGACATGTATCCTCGATGAACCCTTCGGGATATCTCATCCACTTCACCGCTTCCAATGCCGCTTCCAAGCCTACTCATGAATCTACCCACAACTCCCACGCATGTGCAATGTCCGGCCTTGTACACACCAGCAGACACATCAAGTCAGCAATAGTTAAGGCATAAGGCACCTTACTCATATGGTCCCTTTCTTCTTCTCGTTTTCAGGATCGTTTCTTGCTTAGTTTCAAATGACTACCCAAGGGTGTGCTCACTGGTTTGGCTTCATTCATATTAAACCCGCTGAGAACTTTCTTCACATACTGACTGTGAAAGCTTCAATGTACCATTAGCCTCGCTCTAATGATTCTCATACTGCTGATTTGCTTGAGCCTCCCAAATCCTTCATTGCAAATCAGCTTGGACAATTGCTTCTTCGGGGGACATTATTCTCCTCAACGCTAGACTCGCAATAAGCATATCATCCACATACAACAATAATATGATGAAAGAATTGTCAAAAGATTCTTAACATAAAGCAAATGCTGATCACCTCACATCTCTTGAAACCAATTCTATACATAAAATCAAGCCAAATTTCGTACCAATCGCCTAGGAGCTTGTTTTAGGCCATACAAGCTCTTTCTCGCTTGCGCATTCAGATTCTCTTGTCCCCGAACAATGAACCCTTCCGGCTTAATCTCATAAAGGTCTTCCTCCAGTCACCATGAAGGAATGCCGTTCTTCACATCTTAATCGCTCAAGATGTAAGTTTTCCGTAGCCTACTCATTCCCGCACTAAACATTGTTGAGATTTTCACAACCGAGAAAATATCTCCGTGTAGTCAATGCCCTCCTTCTCGTCGAACCTTTAACAACTAATCTGGCCTTGTAACGTTTGCTACCATCATGCCTATTCTTTATTCCGTATACCCACTGTTGTGCAAAGCTTTTTCCTACTGCACTACCGGGCTCCCATGTCTCGATTCCCCCAACAAGGAATCTATCTCATCTTTCATGGCTAACTCCCACTTACTTGAATTCCTCATCTTGGGTAAGGCTTCATCATAAGTACTGCTCACCACCATCGCCAACAGAGATAATTTAGAAATTCTGGGTGAATAACTGTGGAGGTCTAATATTCCCTAAGATCCGTGAACCCGGGGCCATGTGTGTACTCGATCTACCCGTATTTACATTCTCCTTATCTTCTTCACCTCTTTTCAGACAAGATTTCAATAATTCATCTAAGTCGGCTGAAACTCGCATTTCTTGATCTCTCTCTGTAACGCCCGACACTCACAGCTGGACCCGCTCTGTACATAACATGTTCATTAAATATCACATTTCTACTGATGATTTTTCCGCTTTGTTCATCCCAAAATCCTATAGCCAAATTTCTCATCACCATAGCCAATGAAAAACATACTTTAGACTTTGCATCAAGTTTACTACTTGGCATTAGAATCAATATGAACATAAGAAACACAACCAAAACTTTTAAATGGGAAAACTTTACCTCTTTATCGCCCTCCAAACCTCCTCAGAAGTCCGACCCATAGGACCGATGGTCCCTACATCGTAAGTCAGCATTTCAACAAAGATCACCGGAAAGTTTTTGGTAGTCCAAGATACAACCTCATACTCCTAGCACTTCATTGAGAGTTCTCGTTTGCGCCACCACACCATTCGCCGCGTGGTGTCCTGCAGAATGGTCTTCCATCCTACCCCTGCAAGACAATACTCACGAACCCTCCATCTATGTACTCCTCCATTATCGACCTCAAACATTTTAGTTTCCAAACCCGTTTCCGTCTCAACCACGGCCTTCCACTTCTTAAAGTTTCAAATACATCGATTTATTTTTCGGAAAATAAACCCATACCTTTCTCGCTGAAGCCATCAATGAAAGCAATGTGGTACTTTGAACTCAAGGATGACTGGAGAAGGCCCCCACAAATCAAATAAGTGTACTAACTCTAATTTTTCAAATTTCTGTCCCGCGCCAAGAAGCTCACCTTTTTCTCGCTTCCTAAGATGCAATCTCACACATGTCAAAATCAATGGACTTCACTCCGGTAGTTTTCCTTTTGACAACAAGATCTTCATCCCTTTCTCACTCATGTGACCAAGTTCCATGCAAGTACATAGGTTTGTATCACTATTTCTGCATCAAAGAATCGCAATCAGGTTCTTGACTTGAGGCTGTCATATACAGAAATCGCTTCTTTCCACGAGCCAATACCCTAGCCCTTTGTAACCTTCCAAGTACCCCGGCTAACAAATAGTATTGCATTGCCCTTCATCATCAAGTTGTCCAACGTAAATCGGGATTCCCTTTTCAGTCGAATATGTCGAACCTTCTCCAAGAAATCCAAACAACATTCATTGGGCAACAATATCCCGACATTCCCCATACCTAAGAACATCCAAGGCCGAACCATCACCCAAATACACCTTTACCAAAATCACCGAATATCAATTCAGAGGATTTCTGGTGGAGGATATGAACGTAAGCTCCCGAGTCCAAAACTCAATCATCGTTGGACCGCCTACTCGCAAGAAGTAATGCATCCCGTACTCTTTCGTTACAAAGACAGTAATCATCTCCATTCTTCTTCCGAGGACTTTACTGATTCCTAAAGTGACCTATTTTCCTACGCCCAAAGAGATTGTACTTGTTGGCCTCGATTCAGATTTCGTTTCCTGCTTCGATTAGAATTTCTGGATTTTGATCTCACTTAGCTTGAATTTTTGTCATTACCTCCGCCTCTTTGTCTCAAGGTTTGTGGCAGAAATCCGCATCCCGAGGTTTCGCCTGCATCTCTTCTAATGAATCTCCTCACCGACCAAATCTCGTATATCATTGTACTTCGAGCTTTTCCTTTCCTATAGAATTGCTTACCGCCATCCCTATCGTCTCTCCCAACCGTTTGGCAAGAAGCTAAGACGATTAGAGCGACCATCATCAAAATCAATTTCTACGTATGACAATTGATTTGTGATAGTGAGCAATTCATCTCGTATGTCATGGCTACCGATGCGTTCTCCCGCCATCTTCGCATTGAACAGCTTCTTCATCAAATGCACCTTGTTGTTTGTCGATCGCCATACATACTGCATAAAGCCTCATCGATCTACCGTGGTCTTCTCCTTTACAACATTGTGTGCAATGCACCTAGACAGAAGTTAACCTAATAACTCCCAAGCACTGCCTCACAGTTGAAACCCATTCCTCGCCTCTCTTCAGCCTTCGTGTTTTGTCCCCGTAAGAGGCGTGTATGCAATTTCCTCCCATAGAGATAATTCAATTTGCATCCTCCAATACGCGGTCTCGTACATCAAACTTTTCTATTCCGTACGCTCTTTCCCCGTCTCCGCCATTGCTCCCACTCAAACGTAACCCTAGGCTCGATACCATCAGCTTGAAGGGAATTAAACCAAATTCCCAACCCGTGATGAAACAAAAATAGAGAAAGCACACGCCAAATAAAAAAATATCACACGCACAAGAGCGCATTTACGTGTTCGACAATCTCCCTACGCCCACTGAGCTGTGATTTCATTATTATCGTGGAAGAATACGTGAGTATAAGAATCATGGCCATACAATACTTTTCCTCACTCATGTATAGCGTGCAACAACAACCTACAATCTTATATAACCCTTAATCACGGCAAAGTCGGTTTATATATGAAATGGGTCCAGGGAATGCCTCTAAGGTTGCCCCCCAAACCCCTGGGGGCAGCTTGAGTCCATTGCTACTTACAATTACAACTCCAAGCCTCCGTCTCCATAAACTAAGTCTCAGAATCTCCCATTAAAAACTATACAACATTATTCGAGCCGGGTCGGGTCGTTAACCGGATCAAACATAAACTAGGCTCCACAAAGCCCAACATTTCTTTCTTAGCATCCATCAATATTATTCTCTTCATTTCACTCACTCGTATTGCCTCCTTGGTTGTTAATGGTATATATATACTTTGAATATATAATTTGTAATGGGTCTTTAATAATATGCTTATATGGATATGGGTGTGATTAATGATTAATTTAATTCTTCTCTACATAAAGCTAATCTCTTGTTGTGGTTGAATTTATGTGTGCTTAGGACTAGATGAATTTTTTTGGATAATGAAGATGGATATATATTGGTTAGTTGATTCATTAACCCATGCATGATGTATACATGAGTTAATGAAGGTATTTGAATCTTAAGATTAGTTGCATGAATTGAATCATGAATTAAATTTATGCATGGATCCATTTATCAAAGTATAAGTTTATATCCTCATATTTGAACATGAGTTTGCATGCTAGCTTTTTAGTTAGTATTGTGAATTCCATTATTCTCAAGTCAAAAGCTTGATATATATCCAAAAGCATTTTTCAAGGTGATTTCCAAACTTGTTTTAAAAAGTAAAGAGTGTTTCAAAGTAAAATCTATTTTCAAAAGTGTTTTTTAAAGAATGTTCCAAATCATTCAAGTTCTTAAAATTTGCTTCATAAAAATGTTTTTTTTTTCCAAGAGAGAGTTTCTTCTAAAAGTCCCACGAAAACCTTTTTCCTAAACAAAATTTCCCAAAAACCCATGGGATTTCTTTTTTAAAATCCTTTTCCTAGAAAAAAAAAAACCCTGAAATTTTCCTTTAAAAAATATTTTCTTAGAAAAAACTTTTTGCTTAAAAACTCATGGGATTTCCTTTCAAATACTATTTTCCTAGAAAATATATTTTCCAAAAATTCATGGGATTTTCTTTGTAAAAACCTTTTTCCCTAAACCATGCCAAATCCTAACCTGCTCGGTATTAAGTTTGGAGAGGCGGTGCTATGTTTTTAAATCCGTTTCTTGCCACATGGGTATGTGCGGCTTATTAAAGAGAGCAGTAAGCCTCTCATTTTTTTTTTTCTTCTTTCCTTGTCTCTACTTGTCTTCTTCTTCTTTCTTTTGTTTTGCTTTTGAGTCAAGCAATTCAATTCGTTATTGATTTTCTCTGACTGTAACATGCCCTTTCTCTAAGGTGCCAATGTTTTCAATGACTAATCCTCCAATCGGAAAGTTGGTCTAGGCATGAATTTCAACAATTGTTGCGGTGTAGTTTCATGGTTATAAATCGGTACACAAAGCGTAGGTTAATTTCCATGCCAATCCTATCTCATGCTTGCTAGCTTAAATCTTCTATATTTGTTGCCAACTTATCTTTTTCCTTTTTTCTTTTGTCATGCAGACTATGCTTTCGCAAGATAGTAAAAGCACGCACACATGTTTGTCATGTTTGATGTTTCTTTACTGTATATGGCATCTCCATGGTTCCACTTGCTCCTCTTGTGTGCGAGAGCAATTCAATTTTTTGCTTTACTTGCTTCTAATATTCTGTTTTTCTCTTTCGTAGCAATTAGTCCTTGGCCCTCCTTGTTTGATTAAGACTTTGTTTAAGTGGAAAACCATATGTTTCCATATTTTCCTATGTTTTGTAATATCAGATAAAAAACCTTCTAGAAAAATTATTTAATAACTTTTCTTATTTAGCTTGGCATGAACTAGAGTTGTTTTTCCCAAAAAACTTCCAAAAAAACTTCTAGAAAACGACTCTATCTCACATGAAGCTAAATAAGGAAAATAATTCTATTTCACACGAAAACTAAATAAGGGAAGTTAAGAGATAGTTTCCCAACTCATTTTAAAATCGTTACCAAATATAAGAAAATGAGATAATTTTCTAGAAATTACTTATCGAAACATAATTCATTTTCCAAAAAATGTTAATGTCAAAACAAACAGAATTAAAGAAAGTTTTTGTCTCTCTCTCTCTCTTTCCTAGTTCTAAATCCTTGTTGTTGTATGATTCCTGACTGATTTGGTGCTTTTTTTTTAACGTGCTCAGTTGGGTAGTGGATTAACCTAGTCTCTATATGATTAATGTCTGTTTGAGAACAATTTAATGAACTTTTTGCTTAAAATATTATAGATAAAATGTAAAAATTAAATATAATAAGTATGTGACTCATGTGAAACCCGCAAATAGCAAGAAAAATAAGCAAAAGTTAAATAAAATAAGTAGATGACTCACGTGAGACCTGCAAATAGTAGGAAAATAAATAAAAATAAAATAAAATAAATAGATAACTCACATGAGACCCATAAATAGTAGGAATATATATATATATATATAAACATTTTATAGCATGCATCATTTAAATTAAATTTTAGATTTTAGATTTTTAAAATTTAGTCTTAGTTGTGGACGTAGCATTTCTCAAAGAATTAAGTTGACCCCAATAGTCCCAAAAAAGGAAAAGGAACCTCTCATCCACACCCATATTCCCTCTTAAAAAAAAAAAAACCATATTATTTTAAAATTTGAGCCTAAAATACTTGGCACCCTAAAAAATTTTAAATTGGTCTATTGCTTTCAACAAATTGCGATGCAATAAGGCTATGTTTGATTTGAAAGAAAATATTTTCCAACTATAAAATTTAAAATATATATATATATATTTGGAGTGTTTGGTTGCATTTTTTAAAATACTCCGAAAAATATTTTGAAGTATTTGGTTGCATTTTTTAAAATACTATGAAAAACATATTTTCTACTACTTTCTCACATTTTTTCATCTCCCAAGCACATATATAATAAAAAAGAAAAATTTTAGATAAAAACAAAAACCTTATTATTTTAAAATTTGAGCCTAAAATATATGGCACCCTCAAAAACTTTAAATTGGTCTAAAGGACCCAACGAGATATTACTTCAACAAATTGCGATGCAATAAGCGTTTATTCAAAGGCTTTCATGGTAACAAAATAATAAAGGCAACAAATAGGAAATCTAATTAGTTGAAGGATATTATAGCAAAAATTTTATTGTAATAAGGTATTGCTTCAACAATTTGTAGCGATAAATGTTAGAAATGTTAGAACCCCAACTGATAATTGGCCAAAAAAGAAATTTTTGATTCTTTGTCCTACACACCATGTTCAAAAAATATAAAAAGTAAAATTAACAGCCAAAAAGGACTATACAATTAATAACACTCAAACAGACAAACAAACACAATTTTTTTGAATATAAAGACATGAACCTTAAAATTTTGTCCACTTCAATATTTGGATTTCCAATACCACTGTTACATTACATCAAACCAAATTCACAACTCTAAAAGCACAATATGCAAAAATTTTGAATTTAATGCAAAACGTTAGAATCTAAAAATGAAGAGGGTAAATTTACATTCCATAGATTCGGATCTGGCACCGGGTGCAATTCACCTATTTCCTTTACAAAAGTTTTATACTTTTTACTTTTTTTACTTTAACTTTTTACTTCTTTTTTTAAACTTTTTTCTTAATCTTTTTTAATCAATGGTTGAGATCTCAACCATTGATAGTAATTGCACCACGTGCAATAACCTAGGAATTGTACCTGATTTCAATCCTACATTCCATATTCCTATTGAAAGAAGTTATACGACTGTTTAAAAACAAAAACCTACCATTGATTTAAGTTTAACCACTTTTTATAATTGAAAAAGATGAGGATGAAAAAGCTTCTGCTTGTGAGATAAGTGAGAATGGCTAAGATCCAAAAAATGCACTAAATATGTATATATATATATATTGTTGAGAAAAAGGCCAAATCGGCAATTTATATTAAACATTGCAAATCAAAAATGTAACAACGATAAAGATCTGGATGAATAGACTCCATCCAAACTTGAAAACTCAACAAAATCTCGCTCTCTTGGCTAGATGTAAGAAATAGAGACTTTGCAGCAGAATATAAACAATCGGTTTTTCGACATACCTCTCTTGGCCTAAACCGATGATCAACAGGAGCTTTGAGATTGTTCTACGCTATCTAGAGCCAACCTCCATGCAGACCAGCTATTCAAACACATTCTAAATTCCAATTTGTATAACCCACGAACCAAAAACGTTTCTTGATGGTGTTGCAAACTACAAGAGTGATGTAAATATAACCCACAACCTAAGAGCCTCACTACACTTTGTAAACACTATGAGAAATGCAGAATTTGTTTATTGTACAATGGGTACCACTCTTGGTGTTTATATACACACCACTTCATTAATATTGAGTGGAATAGTGGACTTAGTGTGATAAAGTAACAGTTCAAACCATTACTCCATAACTCCTGGATGTTACAATTATCCTGAGGTATACAGAGGGACATGGCCATTTTGGGTGTCCTTCCATATTATTTTCAGTTTCTAACATCTCCCACTCATCCAATATGGGCATGGCCCTATTATCCATCTCTCAATGTGTTTCTTAGTGCATTCATACTGGCAAATAGGTTGTGCGACTGCCAAGCACACCTGAAAAACATGTTTGGGAGCACTATACTAAATCTTATACCAAGACCAACATAACAACATCCCTAAAGTGTCTCGTTATGCCCTAGACATATATTAACACATCAAATCAAGCATCTCTAACCCCTCTTGAGTTTAATACTCAGACTTATGCTTGATTCATCATAACTATCTAGATGTACTCACAATTTTTTTGCTATCATAAGCGCTATAACTTGTCAACAGTGAGTACAAATATAAGGATGTGTTACAAAAATAGTCTTCCCTTTGTACTTATGTCCTTTAACTTTGGTCCAATCGCTTTCCCACCAATGTCCCTTTAGACCGAATCCAACATGGCCATAGGTAACATGCCAAAGTAACAGACATTAAAACCTCAGCTTCATGACATAGTCAAAAGTAACAAGGGCATAAGTAGGATCTTAATGAAATATCCATGGGACTCACACGGTGGAGAAGTAGGGATTTATTCTTTCACCTCCACTTTTGGTCGAGCAAGCACATGTAGTATGAAATACATGCTACGATGGGGTTCTCTTAAGTAAGAGTGTATGTCTTAACTCAATACACCGTACAAATCTTAGTCTAGTCGCTACTTAAGCGCCTAACTTGAGTCCTTTATTTGCTTGCCACCTCAGGCATCAAATTAAGGTCTCGCATCTGGCTAAACACAGGCTACATGGATCATGGGCTATCCATGTACGGTCTAATTAAGATAATTATATTATAGACCTCATCTTAGTTCCAACTAAGGTGACATCTATTTGTGTCAACTATCTATATATGCTACATAAGCATTAAATGACACAATGTCTCATCTCTGCTCGCTACTCAAGCGCCAGAGGCGATCGCTCGTGTGAGTGAGCTGACCTAAGCCTGCCAACATACAGAACTCATCATATGGTATATGCATGTGTAAACATACATATTATTAACTGAATAACATCATATGCATTAAAGAAATATTCCAAAAGAGTACAATAAATGGTAACTAAAAACAACATATCATCATGTTCTATGTAGCCTTAAACTCCTAACATGAGCCTGAAAGGCATCCCTTCTTATAGGCTTTGTAAGAGGATCATCAATCATGAGGCTTGTAGAAATGTGTTTTAGAACCACTTCATTGTGAGCAACCATGTCTCAAATGTAGTGATATCGTATATCAATGTGTTTGGTTTTACTGTGATACTTAGAGTCTTTAGCATAGGCAAGTGCTACCATGCTATCACAATGTACCGTAACGAGATCTAAGGCATCCTTGACAACCTCAAGATTCTGAAAGAACCTCCTCAACCAAATTGCTTCCTGAGCAGCTGCTGAACATGCTACATACTCAACTTCCATAGTTGATAATGCTATACAGGGTTGTTTCTTGCTACTCCAAGTGATGGCGCCATTATTTAGCAAGAAAGCATATCTAGATGTAGATTTGTGTTCATCTAGGTCACTACCCAATCAGCATCACTATAGCCAATCATACGCAAATCTGAACCCTGATAACAAGGGACGTAGTCTATTATCCCTTTAAGATACCTTAATATCCTCTTGACAGCTTTCCAATGAGCAAGTCCTGGATTGGACTGAAATCAACTGACTAATCCAACAGCATAACATATATCAAGCCGAGTACACATCATTGCATACATCAAGCTTCCAACTGCATTAGCATAAGGAACATGAGCCATCTTTTCTTTTTCATCTTGAGTCTTAGGACACATATCCAGGCTTAAGCTCTCATTTTTTGCAACTGGAGTATCTATAGGTTTGCAATTATGCATTTAGGAACGCTCAAGAACTTTCTTAATGTAGGTTTGTTGTGATAAACCTAAAAGTTTCTTTAAGCGATCCCTGAGGATTTTAACCCCCAAAATATAATCTACCTCACCTATGTCCTTCATCTCAAAGTTAGAGGACAACTACCCTTTTGTGGCAATAATCATCTCCATGTCATTACCGGCCAATAATATGTCATCGACATACAATGACAAAACAATGAAACTTCCCTTGGATCGTTTTATGTAGACATAGTGATCTTCTTCGATCATTGTAAACCTATTTGATAGAACGGCTCGATGAAATCTCATATGCAACTGTCTAGATGACTGCTTTAAACTATATATGGATCGCTTAAGTTTGCACACTTTGTGCTCTTGACCTTTGGTCACAAAGCCAACAGGTTGATCTATATAGATTTCTTCATCTAGTTCTCCATTGAGAAAAGCTGTCTTAACGTCCATTTGGTATAATTCCAAATTCAAGTTTGCAATAATGGCCAGAATGAGTTGAACAGAGACAAACTTCACAACAGGAGAAAAGGTTTCTTCGTAGTCAACACTTTTGAGTGTATCCTTTTGCCACTAATCAAGCTTTATACCTTTCTATTGACCCATCTGCCTTGCGTTTGATTTTAAGAACCCATTTGTTCCCAATTGCTTTTCGCCCTGACTGTAGGTCTACCAGATCTCAGACCTAATTAGTCCTCATAGACTCCATTTCATCATTCATTGCTTTCATCCACTCATCACTAACAGAAGATGAGAGAGCCTCTTGCACAATTTTTGGCTCATTATCATCCTATGAAGCAATCATGAAAGCTTCCCCCTCAATCTCAAAAACGACGACAAGTAACATTACCGCGGTTGCTTCTACGTGGCTGAGGTTGTTATGAATCAACTTCTAGTGGTGTGCTCCCACTAGGTTGTGAGTCGCTCCCACTGTCTCTAGGAGTTTCAGGAATTTCTTCCTTGTCCTCTACTAGTTTATTTGGGGCGCCTCCCTCTTGATCCATCATTTCATAAAGAGTCAAGTTTTTTTCAACCTCATCTTTGTTAAGGAATTCACTTTCAATGAAATCAACATCACGTGACTCCAATTCAGTCACACTTCCATTTGGTTGTTCACTTATAAACACATAGCCTTTGAAGTGTTCAGAATATCTTATAAAGATACACTTCTTTCCTCTAGGCCCTAGCTTCCCATATCTATGAGAAGTATTATGAACATAACCTGTTGATCCCCATGGCCGCAAGTTATTCAAGTCAGGTTTCTTGTCAGTCCATAGTTCATAAGGTGTGGAAGATACTGATTTAGAGGGCACTCGGTTAAGTATATAGGCTGCAGTCAAAAGTGCATCCCCCCAATACAAAATCAGTAGGTTTGCTTACACCATCTTTGACCTAACCATCTCTAGGAGTGTTCGATTTCTCCTTTCCGCCACATCATTTTGTTGTGGTGTATAAGGCATCGTTAACTGCCTTGCAATTCCCTTTTCATCACAGAGCTCCTTAAATTGCTCAAATAGATACTCACGCCCACAATCAGTTCTGTGAGCCTTAATGCTCTTGTCTAATTGATTCTTAACCAATCTCATGTATCGTCTAAAGCAATCTAAAGCCTCAGACTTATGAGAAATCAAATAGACATGACCGTAACGTGTATAGTCATCTATAAATGTGATAAAGTAGAAACGTCCATGCCTTTCCCTCACATTCATTGGACCACATATATTAGAGTGGATTAGTTGCAATGGAAAAGATGCCCTTATGGCTTTTCGAAACGGTTTTCTTTTTGACTTTCCCACTAGACAATTTTCACATGTGGATAAAGTGACCTTAGCGAGATTTCCCATAAGGCCTTCTCTAGCTAACCTAGTCATCCTTTCTTGCCCTATATGGCCAAGCCTAGCATGCCATATAATTGAATTATCAGAAGCATTATCAGATGAAGTCAAAAAAACTGAACTTTCATTATTATAATATTCAGTATCCAAAATTAAAAAACCATTTGAAATAAAACAACGGCCATAATAAACTGTTCCCAAATGCAATAAAACATAATTATTCTAAAAAATAAACCGGAAACCAAATCTTAACAAAGTAACTACGAAAAGTAAGTTTGTCCGGATCTCTAGAGCATACAATACATCATGGAGTAACAAAGTGCGACCACCTCGCAACTCTAGCTTGTAGGTACCAATTCCAAGTACCTCCACGCTAGCTCCGTTTCCCACCTTAATGTCTCTACTCCTAACAAGAATCCGGCGGTACTCCACAAATCCCACTCTATCTCTTGCTACATGTTCTATTGCTGCTGAGTCTACAATCCACATAGGAGCAGAATTAGCAACAAGGACATGACTAGTTACAAAAAATGTGGTGAGATGTAGGATTAGGTGTTACCTTTTTTTGGCTCAGTGCAATCATGAGCAAAATGTCCTTTCTTTCCACAATTATAACAAGTCAACTTAGACTTGTTCTTCTTTGCGCGCTTTTCTCTAGTATTACGCTTGACAAACTTAGCCTTCTTAGGCGGTAGCCCATTAGGTCTCTCTTGTCTAGGAGCATAATCAGGTTGCTTGTGTTTAGGCCTAGATGCCTTACGCGAGCTAGTCTCAGCCATGTGCACATAACTAATCGGCTTGGCTGCTTCAAGACGCTCAGCTTCAAGTTCCAAGTGACGAGTCACATTATCAAATGTTTTGATGTTCTCATTATGTGTCAAGTTTTGACACATCGTCTCCCATGAACTTGGTAGTGAACGAATCACTGCCTGGACTTGTTGTTCGTTAGTAAGATTATTTTCCAGCTGATTTGAGCTCTCGAATCATGGAAGACATCACCCTAAGATGTTGCGTCATTGTATGTTCAGAGCACATCTTATATGAATCAAATTTCATTGTTAAGCCACATAGTCTAGTGGCTGATGTCCCTCCATATCTTAGGGTGAGTTTGGTTCAGCTTTTTAAAAGTAGGCTTTTTCCAAAAAGTGGAGTTTTCAAAAAATGCATAATGAAAAAGTGTTTTTTCAAAGAGTTGAATGTTTGGTAAAAGCTGTTAAAAAGTGTTTATTGAAAAAGCTAAGTGTTTGGCTATCACTTATAAAAGTGGCAGTTTGAATGGTAAATTACCAAAAAGGACAATGTATATATAAAGTATTGTGAAAATACTTTCTAAATTTTTTTTTTTTTTTTTTATAAAACTTTCTAAAAAATTATTTTAAAAAGAACTTTCAAAGTTTCTAAAAAAATTATTTTTTTCTCACCAATATTAACTAATAATAACCTACCACTTAAGATTTATTATGAAAATATTGTGATAGTATTTCTCAATTTTAATTTCTCATTCTTTATTTTATTTTTCCCTTATTTCTTTACTTTTTTTTCATCCATATTTCCTTCTTTTTTTTCCCTCTTTTTTTCTCCTCCACACACGTACCTTCTAATTATTTTTTCTTTTTCTTTTTTTCCTTTCTTTCCACCTTTTCCCTACCCGGACACTCCAGAACATTCCACTTTTCTTTTTTTTCAAGGCAGCAGAAGCCATGTCTTTGCATCTCTCATATTCACAGGCACAATATCTGTAAATTTAAGCAGCTCAAAAACATCAACATGTAGCTTTGAATGTTCTGTATACACCCAAGTGCGGCATACATCATAGCTTAGATAATTACAAATAATATAAAATCTTAAGGGTGATGCAACTCAATTAAGTTGAGAAGAAACATATCTACCTTAAACACATTAAACCAAACCCTGGGTAACTCTTCATAAAATATTTCATAAGTACTCTTGAGGAGTCACACGTTTGAGAATGTTAGAGCCTTAGGATATTTGTTTTCATTGTTTTTGGACATATCAGGATTTCATAATATTATCATTACTTTAATGCAGACTCATTCCCAGTTTTCCCAAGTATATTACGCTGCCTTATGAAATAATACTAATGCTAGCACCTTAAAATAACTTCTATAATTTCTATAATCAAAATACTGCAAAAGCCTACAAGGAGAAATGCTGCTTATCCCACAATCTATTCTATGGCCCTGCTATTTTCATTTTTGTCTTCTTTGTCTCGATTTTCTAAACTTTCAGTCCTCCCTTTCAAATACTTTTTTCCCCTTCAGCAAGAGAGAAATGAAGAGTCTTTGCATGGATTGCATTCAACACTTACTCAAATAGCTTTGCAGTAGAACTATATGCTGCAGTTGATGTCATTTCCCCATATTTGGCACTCTTGCTATTACAAGGATCTAACAGTGATGCCCCATGGAGAAACTTCAGAGCTGCCTGGAAGCGTGCCTCTATACTTTCAAGTTCTGAACCAGAAATCTAAAAAGCAAATAAAGAACATACAAAAAGTTAGGGTAATGTTTTTTCCCCATATGTCCAAGTTGGGGTAATGTTAACATTGAAAGATATAACCATATGAACATTTAAATAAACAACAAAAAATCAAAGTTGCAAAATATGGACAGACCTTAAGCTGATCTGCCGAATGCTTAAGATCTTCTGCTTCTTTTAAAGTCTTATTTGCTGCACGAGTAGAGGCATCCTTTCTTCTATGACTTGGTGCAACTATATCCCTATTACATGTGGGGTGTCTTGAACTAACATGATGAAGTTTATTTTGGCAATCATCCTTCCCAGGTTGTTGTGAAGCCTTCACTGAATCACCTCCATTAAAATCATCAAACGGTAATACATCAAAGTCATCACTGTTCTCTGTAGCTTCTTCTTGAAAGTTTCTTTCTGAAGGGAGCCATTTTAAATATTTCTCATCATTATGATTCTGCAACAGATTCTGCCTGCTGGCAGTAGATTCTCCACCCTCAGGAAAAACAGTAATAATTTTCAAATGTGGGTCCTCAAGTCTATCGCATAGAGTTTGGCTCTCTCTTTTACTACTGTCACTCAAACATTTGCCAGCAGATACTTTCTTTCCAGCATGATTTTTCTCAATTTTAGTAGACTTATTTCCCTGAATTTTAATTTTTCTAACCTTTATATCTTTCTTGTAAGGTGCAATATCATGAGATCCATTCTCCACCTCATAGTGCACATTATCCGATTCTTCCAGCCTGTTAAATGACTCAGAAATCCTAATATTGCTTTTATCCAAATCAGATATTGGAGTTGAGTGCCTTTCTTTGGTCTGTGAAGAGCAACCGTTTGTAGATTTCTCAGGCAGACATTTCTTTGGAGAGCAATGGCTGTTAACTCTTGCCATATCATGGAAATGGTGATTCTTGCTTGGTTCATTGGTATGTTTGTCATTTTCAATACAAACATTCAACAGGTGGGAGTTTCTTATGTTTGAATTGTGGACAGTCAATGATTTAGCTTTCCCATGTATTTTGTGCTCAGTAAACCTGCCTTGATAATCAAATGAGGGGGACATAGAAGACCCATCTTGAATCACAGTGAAGGCTTTTTCCTTCCTTATGGACTCATAATGCTGGCTTCTGCCATCTTCTTCACCCACTAAGTATGTTCCTGGGCTATTAATGAGAGCCAAACCTACATCTGCACCACCATCCTTCCCTGAAAGGCTCCTTGTATGATTTTCCGGGTTGGAGATTCTCAAAGGAGAAGAACAAACTGATTCTGCAGGCGAACCTTTAAACTCATTGAAATTCACTTTAATTTTACCTGTGCCTGAAATCATGGATGAACTAGAGGTGGCTGCAATACAAGGATGTCTAGCTCCAAAGTCCCTCCTAAAAGAATTGTTACCATCAACAGTCCACTGAGATAAATTGTATCCATCAGATTGCCCAAAATGCTGGTCCTTCTTTGAACTTTTTCTGCCTTCATATGAACCAGTTCTGTCTAAAGGATTATTTTTGCTACTTGACAAAAGGATCCTGGTCACTGTACCTTGTTTTTCTGGTTCACTACTGGCCTTCCTAGTATTGGTTTCATTTCCTTGAAGCTTCAATGCTCTGGCTTTCTTTTCTTTTCCGCATTGTCTCCCACTCGTCTCCTCCATAGAAATCTGTTCATCCTTAAATTCCTGTCTATTACTAGGAAGGTCATTCATATGAATACCCTGCCGCTCATTCAACTTTCGCTTCTTTCTAGCAAAAGAACTCTTATCATTATCTTCCACAAAAGTCCTGTGACCCTGTTTCTTAGATTGTTTAACAGAAGGAAATGAACCATCCTGAGGAACACCCTTTATATCGCTGGAACATCTTTCATTATATTTCTGAATATCAGTTTCAACTTCCTTCTTTGACAATCCACCAGGATTCTGATCTTGATTGGTATAATGTGTGCTTTCTGTCTTTGCTTTCTTAGAAGGTCTACAAACATCTTGACCATACTCCCTCCTGATATTTGTTTTCAGTGGCTTGGCATTACCTGTAAAAAAGAAACAGACATCAGCAAAATAGTGGACTTCAAGAAACATTTAGGACACCACAGCTCCAGAAAGAATCTCTGAGCAGTCATGACCATAAACACTGCCAATACAAACATGGCTGCGTTTTAGTAAGGAGTGAGAAGAGATGGGTGAGGAGACTGAGAGAGGGAAGAGAGGAATGTTTGGGGGTATTTCTGTCTTTTTATTACCACTTGTTGACTAAAAGGGCATTTGCATCTTTTGCCACTTAATGGTCATGTGCATGTCATGTGACTGTTAAATTTAAAATTGATTTGGATGAGAAGGTGCTGATCGGCACAATGGAAAGGATCTACCTGTTAACTTTAACTGCAATCTTTTTAGAGTTTATTGTGCACATTGTAAGTATCCCATAGTTTAGGGTGGTTATCTGCATTTAACCTTTTTTTTTTTTTTTTTAATCAGTCATATTAAAGGCATCAACATTGGGAATCATTCATCAAATAAAATTCACTAAAAACATTAAAAGTCATCAAAACATGCTTATCTACAAGATTCTGAGAATTCACTATCCTAAAATAAAATTTTATAAGTTCCATCAAGTCAATTCACTATATGTATTGATGCTTACATATGGAGTTCAGGAAAGGCAACCGTAAATACTAGATCTTACACGTTATTTACAGTATGCCAGCAGTTAGTAGTTCTTACTAGGTCTTTCCTCTGATTTCGATTCCAGGGAACATTGGCTGAGATTCTGTAAACCTTTGCTTTTAACAGGGACCTGTTGGTTCTTTTTGAAGTTAAACACATCCTTGGAACCAATATGAGGAGCTTCATTTGATACTGTTTTTGCTCCAAGTTTGTTCTTTCCACCACTGGTCACTGCATTGAAAACAAGATCTTGGCAGTTTTGGTTAAGATGCAGGGCCTCAAGCAAAGTTCCACCAGGTGCAGTTCCAACAGGATAAGTCTGCTGATTATTTTGTATCTGAGAAATGGGAACTTGGTATAATGCATTCAGAGCATTTGTTGTCTCCTCCTCACTGAAACTACACCGATTCATTCCAGGCCTGAAACAGTTTTATCACTCAATCATCGGGAAGAGGGCAAGAGAGAGGATTACAAAAAAATCTCTATCCAAACTTCTAGATTTGTACTCTACTACTAGACTACTACTATCTGCTTGCTACAAAAAAGGTAACGTTAGTAAACATAAAAAAATCTCTATCGAAACATCTAGATGGGTACTCTACTACTAGACTACTACTATCTGCTTGCTACAAAAAAGGTAACGTTAGTAAACATATTTCCAAGACCCAATGTTGACTTAATTGTAGACTTCAACACTTATGACATGAGTCATGAACCGACCTTGCAAGCTAAATAATTAATTTCCTAGTGAATAAAAACAACAGGGAAAGAAAAAAGAAGCATTTCAGATATTGCAGCCAAAGCTTGGTCATTTTCCATGTTATAAAATCTCTCTTGACCAAGAACTCATGCACTTTTCATGAGATCACAAATCACCACAGCATAATTCTCAGTTTGTTCATAATCACAATTTATCCATAATCATCATTCAAAATTCATACAGTTTATCTTTTACATAAAACTTCATAAAACCAAGAAGAGAACTTACAGCCAAGTAAGCATGCTGCACAGCCACTTCTTTGGCAGGTGGTCAGGATTTGTACCATATGGTAGAAGCCGCCATTTCTCACACTTGTCACAACACACCCAATTTTCCTCTATGACTACTGGAGCAACCTCAGAAGGATGAGGATCAGATATCTTAGTTGCATCTTTCATGTGTCCTTTCAGATGTGCTTCAGAAGATGATGGGAAATCATTCTGTTTATTACCTGATCTCTCCTTTAGTTTATGACAGAATGCATAGGATTCTTTCTCAGAAACATCAAGCTTATGGTCCTTCGCAAGATCTTTACCTAAGGTCTCCTTAGATTTGTTGCTGATTGCATGGTATCCTTTCCTGGATAGTTCTTTGACTGATTTTTTCCCAGACACTTCAAGCTTAGAGTCCTTTGCCTGATCGGTACCTGAACCGTCCCTTGATTTGCTGCTGGATGCAAGGAATTTTTTCTCAAAAACCTCAAGTTTAGAGTCCCTTCCCTGATCTTTGAGAGGATTCCTTGATGTATCACTTACACATTCTTTCTTAACTAGTTTTTTGTTAGACATTCTATCACTATGGCTATCTTTAGCCTTCTCCAAATCCTTGTGTAATTTTTCATCTCCTTTACTTTTGGATGGAAAGCCACTTTTGTAAGCGACATTATCTTTTGACGCGGAAGAACAACTAACCTTCAAGTTCACTTTTGACTTCCTGGTAGCTGAGCTATCATGATTTTGGATTTCCTTAGACTTCTTTTGTCCCCCAACTGATTCCTTCCCGTGAGATATGTTCACTCCATCCTGTTGGTGGGTGGCTTTGCTCTCACAATTCTGTTTTATGGGAGCTGCTGTTCCCCAATCGCAAACTTTGCTTCCCTTTGGCATGTCACAATTCTGTTCAAACAAATTACAACTTCTATCATCTTTGGTTCTGCCATCTTTTCTCATATCATAGACTACATTTTCATCTTTCTGGATCATTTCTGCCAAACCATTCTTTGCATTCTGCTCACCACCACTCCTGCAAGCTATTGACCCCAAAGTTTCCTCTTTTACTAAGTATGAGGATAAATTTTTTTCCTTTGCCTTACCCATATTGAGTTCAGATGCAGCCATAGCAATACCATTTCCCATGCCACCACCATTACCATGTTTACTAGATTTAGGTGGAAGCTTCAAGAAATCAGATGCAATATCCTTGCTCACTGAGATCTTAATTTTTCCTTCATTCTTCAAACCAGTATTAACAGGATTAACAGGATCCTCAAAATTCCCATTCTTTGATTCTACAAACCTCTCATTTTTATCCCCAAACTTCTTTTTCTTCTCTCCGACCACCTTTTTACAATGCATTTTTGAAGCAACCTCATTTTCAAAGACAGCATCCATCTCTTTAAAAGGTGGAGATCTACTTCCATCTAAGAGATTTTTTTCTTCCAATGGGCGAACCAAATTATCATGAAGAGGCGACAATAGCACACCATTTGGAATAGGAAAAGAAGTCATGATCTGCTTCATCACATTGGCATGGCAAAAAACATAATTGAATTACATGAACATCTGTCCGAAGAAACACATGAAGAGATAACAAAATGGTGAAAAAAGGTTCACCTTAATAATGTAGGAGGGAGATTCACTCTGTTTACTATGAGAATCTGGAGAGTTCCCTTCCCACTCTGTATGGCTGCCATCTGATGATGAGGATGGAGACATGTCAAGACCAAGATTGCTGTAGATTGCAGCACTCTTTTCAGTCAAAATGTTGTCTGACCCCACTTTGATCCGGAACTTCAGTGTTTTTTTATCAGACTGATTGATTGACAGTTTGAGAGGTTTGTGATTTGAAATATAATTCCTTGAATTACAAACTTTGGGCAAACTATCCACAGAAGAATTCCTTAGTTCAGGTAGTGCATGATCAGTTGAAGCAAGTTCAGGTCTCATGATAACTGTTGAATTCTGTGGGGCACCCTGCATGATCATATTAAGCAAAGAACTCAAGTGTCTAGAATAGTAAGAAAAATATAAAGGAAGAAACCAACCATTTACCTCTAAGGGCAAATCATGAGAATGGTTGTTTTGAGCTTTTTGTGAAGTCTTTGAGGAAGTAGAAGGAGACCACTGATACGTAGGTAAAAATGAACCGTATCCACCAAATCTTGCCCCTGTCAATCAGTTGTCTCCCATTATCATCATTTTGAACAGTGTTGATACTAAATTTAATCATAACATTGTATCTTAACAGATGAACATCTCCTTAATTCATCACTTACCCAAGTTTTCTGCAGAAAGTCCACCCTCAAACTCTTTCTGATGATGTCCCAAAACATCTTGAATCCTCTTATCCTACAAAAAAATCAGAACCAAACCTTAATATTACTTGAAATACATTGCATAAAAAATGTCACATCAAGAAAGAGGCCAATTACAAGAACCACCATAGCATAAAATGTGGTGAAGCCTTAAAGTTATAGAAAAGCAAGTCCAGTACATAAACCAATGAGATTGTACATTAGACGCTATAATTGGAACTGAAATTATTTATGCTTCAAATTAATCACTTTTGAATGAAAGTTTTGACATAAGGTGCATCATAAATGGTCAGGAGCTAGTATTATGTTGTTACACTTAAAAGTTCAAATGTAAAGAACTACGATGTGGTTTCTATTATTTAAGAACTTTTTTACATCATATATTGGCACTTCAATATGGAATATGTTCAGAAAGTACAAAAGAACCATCAGGTTGACAATCAAAATCAGAGAAAGGAGCAACTGGAGCATATTTGATGAGTGAATAAGTTCAGATGGAAATTTAATTGCAGTTGACTACCAGATATAGAGGAAATGGTTAAACCAACAAATGATGTTCCCTATGCATGTGGAAAAGCTCTTCCTGTTTTCATTGTGTCTCTTTATGATTTAATTCACACCCAAAACACCTACATTCCTCATGCAGCTAATACAACCACAGCCTAACTTGAGACATAGTGATCTATATTCTATGCCACAAGTTTTAGGTTTGGTAACCTAGGCTCTCACCACCAAACCCATATCAAATATCTCTGTTGGGGATCTAGGCTTGTGGCACCCCTACCATTTAAAGACTGTTCAAAGTAAATATCTCTTTCCTTCTTCTGGAATCTAGTCAGTTTGTGACAATTAGGAAATTATGGCTATTCCATCCTCAACATGATAATTTGTGACAGCAAACATATCTTTTGATATTTTATATTTGGAGGTATAAATCCAAACGGTTTGGACATAGCCTTAGTTAACTTTTTGATAGATATTAACAGAAGCAACCTCATTCAAGCTTGAGATGATGATCAGCCTTTGACTATCAAAGCAAGTAAGAAGTCCCAGCAGAAACAATATCCAATATAGATGGGATGTAGTATCCCATTATCTTAAAGTCCAGCAAAATCACATCAATTGAACTATTAATCAAGCCAAAAATTTTTGTAAATCACTTGAGGCATCTAATGAAGACCGACATTGGTATGAACTCTAAAACCAACATTGTCTCTAGACTCAAACAAAAATAAAAGAAAACGTGTTCTATTCCCATGAGTTAGTTGTATTCTATTACACAACTAATTTATAAATGCTTTTGCCAGCAGAGAAGATGGAGGAAAAGAGAAAATAAATAAATAAAACCTAGAAATATTTTTGATTTATAAACTACACATCAACAGTAATAATCCTTGAAACAATTCCTTGATTTAGCCTAGTCTCATAATCATCTATTATCCATGAAAGAAAAATCCTGCCAGCCCAACAATTTGTTGACAAGAGTCTGCTGAATAATGAAAAACCAGTACATGAACAATGAAAACCAAACATTTTCCTTAGTTATCTCAGCAAACAAATAAAAGGAAATAAAAATTCCAATGCATGTGGCATTTAGTGATCCAACAGAATTCTCAAAACCACCCAACCATCAATCACTAGTTCACACTCCAGCTCTATTTTATATTTTTATTTTCATTCTTTGTTTAGGACTTTAGCTCAAGCTTAAAAGTGCAGCCCATGATAACAGCATCCTAAGTTCCTAACACAAATTCTCAAAAAGCAACCAAATTTGCATTGATCACACCATAAAAGGATCAACATAAAACATCAATAAAAGAACCCTTACAATGTAAGAGAAAGCAACATCAATATCGATGTTTTGATCATTGTCTATGTAAGAAGAACAACAAGCCGCTCCCTCTTCAAGCTCAGTCTTCCCCATCTTCACTAATACCAATGGAAAACCCTTAACACTAACCTAAATTGAACAACAATAACCCAATATTTCACTTGCCCTCAACTGAATTATGATCAAGGCCACAAAATATCAAAAACCCACTTCAGAAAATCCAATACCCAGTAAAACCCAATAATCAAAACCCCTTAAAATCACCAAATTCAGTTCTTGATCATCCAAAAAAAAAAAAAAAACCTCCAAAAAATATCACTTGCCCTGAAATAATAGTTGATCAAGACCAAAAATATCAAAAACCCACATCCCAAAATCCCTGAAAATCACCAAATTCAGTTCTTGATCATCCAAAATTTCCTCCAAACTATCAGAGGCACTGAATTGATATTTGATCAAAACCACAAAATATCAGAAAACCCCACTCCGGAAATCCAAAACCCAGAAAAACCCATGAAGCAAATCCCTCAGAATCACCATTCTTGGACCTTATTCAACTTGCCCAATCAAAACCCACCTTTCAGATACTTTTCCAAATATACACAAAAATCCCAAAACACGTTTCGTAAAAGCACTTTAATACGCAATCTCTGTACACGGCCAAGCATTTAATACATCAGTGAAAAAAAAGGTTCTCTATAATGCGGTGCTTAAAAGTTGGAACTGACTAGGAGGGATTTTTTTTTTTTTTTTATTTTTTTTTTTTTGGAGGTTGTGTTTTTGCTTTTGGAAAACAGAGAAAGTGTTTTCTATGTTTTCTTGCCGTTTGTTCATTCAAGATTTTTCCTTCGATTATTAAGTGAAGAAATTGGCTTACCAACCTCATTGACAAAGTCTCAAAATTGGGTTACAGCTTACAAGTATTTTATTTTTTATTTTTGTTTTTGCTAATTAAGTTAAAATTACTTAAATATTCCTTTATTACTTGAAAAGGAAAATTTTAAATCCCAAAAGAAAATATAAAAAGATTTTATATAAAAAATTATAATAAATATTGGAATGGTATATATAATAATAATAAAAATAATAAATACAAAATGAAAATGTGGGCAAAGTTTTTTTTTTTTACTTTCATATAATCATAAAACTCGCATGGTAATGTAATAGATACAATGAATGGTGTAATTGTGTATTTATTAGCATCTTTATGATATGTTACATTTTTTTCCTTATAATAAATGGAAATCTTTTTTAGGAATGAAGGAATTCTTATTATTATTATTTTTATATGAACTATTGAAATTATTTTACTAGTATTTGGTATGAAGAATTAGTCATAATGTAATTTTGGAAAATGTGTTGAAATATATAATTTAGCTTTTAGAACTGTTTTGTAGTAAAAAATATCAATGAATTGACGATTTTCTTTTTAAAGGTTGTGTTTTTACTTACGGAAAACGGAGAAAGTATTTTCTATGTTTTCTTGCTTTTTGTTCATTCAAAATTTTTTTTTATTGATTAAGTGAAGAAACTGGCTTACCTAAGGAAAATTTTAAAATTTTCAAGAAAATATAAAATATTTTTTTGAGAAAAACATAATAAAATATAAGAATGATAAATAATAATAAAAAATAAAAAATAGTAGGTAAATTGAAATTTTCCCTTTATATATATATATATATATATATTACAGCTATGAGATAAAACTCTCATGAATGGTGTAATTGTGTATTTATTAACTTTAATATTTTATTTTTCCTTATAGCAAATGGAAATGGGAACTCTTTTATAGGAAAGAATTATGCGATGCAAAGTTAGAAGGCTATTGACATTATTTTTCTAGTACTTTATAGGGAAAATTTCATAATATGATTTTGGAAAATTGCAATATTTTAAAAAATATAGACCAAAACATAAAAAGACCAATTGCACGTATGATATAAACATAGGAGGTCCTTGGGTACCAAGAAAATTTTTATACTAAAATGATTCTAGAGTTTTCAAGAATAATTGAAACCTTTTGTTCCCATGATGTCTTCTTTGTAATTCTTGAGTTGCAAAGAAAATTCTAAAAAGTGAAAATCTAATAATTATGAGGATTATTGTTTCTTTTTTAATTAATAATTTTGAGGATCATAATTTTCTTTAATATATAGATAAAATTTTAAATTATGATGTATATTTTATGAATATTGTATTCTATCATTAGACCAAGACACCAATTAGATTTTTTTTTTGAAAGAATTTCAACTTATGACATCCGCTCATGATGAGATAGCTCTTTATTATCAAACTAAGACACCAATCGGTTTTTAATGTAGACTGTAATTGAATTACAGATCTTTTATTCAACTATCGAAGATTTTTTATTAGCTAAATTAACTAAAACCCATAACAATTAAATTTTAGTATATGCAACGTTTGACCCCAAATCTCTTATTTAAAGATACAAAATTTTTCTTTTTTTTTAGGGAATGAATCACAAATCTTTTATTTAACAATCAAAGATTTTTTCTGACTAAGTTAACTAGAACCCACACCAATTAAATTTTAGTATATGCAACGTTTGACCCCAAATCTCTTATTTAAAGATACAAAATTTTGCATTTTTTTATTGAAAATTTTTATCAATTAAACAATTTGAAACTCATGCTTTTTTTTTTTTTTTTTTTGAGGTAAAAGATAGAAATATTATTGATTAGAGAAAACCAGATACAAGAAAACATATAAGCCCTGTTCAGGCACATCCGAAACTCATGCTTTGTTGATTGTGAGGGCAAAGTGTTAGTCCATTTGCCAATGGATAACGGAATTGAAATGTGTCTAGCTGAATGTGGCTTGTTTTTTGTTTTTTGTTTTAATCAGAGCTCTCTCTTTTTCTTTTTTCTTTTTTCTTTTTTTGACAGTTCATAAGCTACAAGGAAGAGAGAAGATGATGATGATGATGATGAAGAAGATGAAGATGATTGAAACATAAGGAAATCCCTCATCTCTCTCCTTAATTCTCACATCCCTTAAGTCTCTGCCACCATTGGGTTTGTATTTGATTTTGATTTTGGGTTTAGGTTATGAGTTTTCAGTTGACAGTTTAATTTTGAGTTGATTTTCTGTGGATTTTGGGTTTGATTTTGAGTTGATTTTGTTTTGGGTTGATTTTGAGTTGAATTTGGGATGGGTTTTCCAATGGGGTTTGAGTTGATTTTAAGTTGTTTTGTGTTGATTTTGAGTTATTTTTGGTTTAGTTTTGTTGATTTTGTGTTTGGATTATCAAACGTTGAAATGGGTTTTGTTGATTTTATTGGCTGTAGTGGTAGACCGATTAGTGGTAAATTACCAAAAAGGACAATGTATATATAAAGTATTGTGAAAATACTTTCTAATTTTTTTTTTTTTTTTTATAAAACTTTCTAAAAAATTATTTTAAAAAGAACTTTCAAAGTTTCTAAAAAAATTATTTTTTTCTCACCAATATTAACTAGTAATAACCTACCACTTAAGATTTATTGCGAAAATATTGTGATAGTATTTCTCAATTTTAATTTCTCATTCTTTATTTTATTTTTCCCTTATTTCTTTACTTTTTTTTCATCCATATTTCCTTCTTCTTTTTTCCCTCTTTTTTTCTCCTCCACACACGTAACCTTCTTTTTTCTTTTTTTCTTTTTCTTTTTTTCCTTTCTTTCCCCTTTTTCCCTACCACTTCCTCCAGAACATTTCACTTTTCTTTTTTTTCTTTTTTCCTTCTTTCCCTTTTTCCCTTACCACTTCCTCCAGAACGTTCCCCTTTCTTTTTTTCCTTCTTTCCCCTTTTTCCCTACCACTCCTCCAGAACGTTCCCACTTTTTTTTTTTCCTTATTTCCCCTTTTTCCCTACCACTTCCTCCAGAACGTTCCAGTTGCCACAGAGCTCTCTCTTTTTCTTTTTTTTTCTTTTTTTGACGGTTCGGAAGCTACAAGGAAGAGAGAAGATGATGATGATGATGATGATGATGATGAAGATGATTGAAACATAAGGAAATCCCTCATCTCTCTCCTTAATTCTCACATCCCTTAAGTCTCTGCCACCATTGGGTTTGTATTTGATTTTGATTTTGGGTTTAGGTTATGGGTTTTCAGTTGACAGTTTAATTTTGAGTTGATTTTCTGTGGATTTTGGGTTTGATTTTGAGTTGATTTTGTTTTGGGTTGATTTTGAGTTGAATTTGGGATGGGTTTTCCAATGGGGTTTGAGTTGATTTTAAGTTGTTTTGTGTTGATATTGAGTTATTTTTGGTTTAGTTTTGTTGATTTTGTGTTTGGATTATCAAATGTTGAAATGGGTTTTGTTGATTTTGTTGGCTGTAGTGGTAGACCGGTGATAGTTGGGTGGTGCTGTGTTTGTAGCAGCACGGAGAGGGCAGAGCAGAGAGAAGAGATGAGAGGAATGAGGGACAGGCGTGAGAATTGAGGAAATTAACATGATTTATTGAAGGGTAATTTGGTAATTGCCCGAAGAGTCCAACGGATAGCTGAGAACGCGCATGGAATTTTTCTAAAATGGACCTCCAGAGCTCCTTTATGGCTTGCGCGTTCTCAGCCTTGGCCCAAAACGTAACTTTTTCCAAAAAGTTGCGTTTTATGCTAAACCAAACGAGCTTTCCACTCCAGCTTTCTTCAAAACAGGCTTTTTGGGTTGAAAACGTTGAAACAAACTAGCACTTAGCTTTAGAGCTTTCCACATGTCTTGCGCAGTTGTATACTGCTCAAATTCACCAATCAAGTCATTATGCATGCTACTCAACATTGTAAAGTGTGCACACAAATCTTTCTTGCGCCAACTTTCATAGGCAGCAAGATCACGTTGGTGTTGCTCAGTGCTTCCCTCATCGGGTTTACTCAACGAATGAGTCAAAGTCTCCACGATTTCTTGCTTATTCAGCACATAATGGATTTTGCGGTGCCAAATATTGTAATTTTCACCATCCAGTTTCTCTTCTTTGTTGAGGTTAGCAACTATACCTTTGGAAGCCATTTCACTACAAAATTTTACAAATGGGACATTACACACACATTTCAAAAAAATTGATGTTCGATCTAAAATAAACTTAGATAATCAACACACGTTGCAAGATCAAAAATTGGCTAAGCTTCTTAATCATCTCTTGCGCCACTAGTATTTATTACTAAGCTTGATTTTAATCTATTTGTGCAAAATTATGTATGGGAGATAACACAACTCAACCATATTCCCACTATTCTATATTTCATATTTACAAAAAGTATGTATTGAAAAAAAAAAAAATTCACCAATTTTATCAATTAACTATTAAGCCAAACATGCTATCACAATTTAAACTCATGAGAACAAATCATATAGGCATGTCATTATTTCACTAAGAAATAATTATTGTTTTGTCGTGTTATAATATTTAATGTTGTGTAAATATTTTTAATACCATATTTCACTAAGAAATAATAATAGAATTAAATAATTAAAAAAAAATCAAATCCATATCATTAAACATTTCTTAAAAATATATACACCACCAATAAAGGGCGCATCATCATTAGTAAATTGCAGCAGCCTTTTAAATCTAAAAATAATGAATCTTCATGATATTTAAACTAGAAAGACCATTCACGTGTCATGCTACAGGTTTAAGGGCAATTCCAAAACAAATAAAAAAAACTTTTAAGCCACAAGAAAATTTATGGCCCCACCATCTTATTTTTAAATGCTTTGTAATACATTCATGTAGGCTGACACGCGCTGTACGTTGTGCTAGAGAGAGTGGGATTTACTGGAATTGGTTGTCTTCAACCTCCAGCCTTCAAAATTCTTTAGCAAAAAACGGGTTTAAAACAAAAACTTCAAGTGCTTATATCTTTTTCATTTCGAATCCATTTTTGACGTGCCATATACCGATTTAACAAGGAAAAGTCAACAATGAAAGGAAAACTAGTAATAATTTAAAAGAAAAGGCAAATAGTGATAGTGTAGTAAAAGTAGAAGTAGTCAACAAAAAAGACAAGAAGTGTAAAAGTTTAAAAGAGGAAATTGATGACAGATTAAAATTAATTGAGAAATCTATGGTAGATACCCAAAATAATAGTTTGACAGAATTAACCAAAAAGATGGAAATTTTAAATACTCCTTTAGTTAAAGACAGACAAATAGCAGTTTTAATTTCTACTGAGTCATCAGAAGATGAGAAAATTGATAGACATGTTAAAAATACTATTTGTCATAAATGTAAAGAATATGGTCATACTAAAAAGCAGTGTAATAAACATAATAAAATTGCTAAACATATCAGTAAATTAGAATTTGAGAAAGACATAATAAATGAATTAATAGAAATATTTGATGTCAGTCAAAAGGAGATAGATCAAGAGAAGAAAAAGAAAGAATTAAAATCAACCAACCCACTTAAAATCAATAAAAGGAAAAGGAAACAAAGAGACATAATAATGAAATTGATAGATAATTTACCTAATCACCTAAAAAACAAAGGAGATTATTTAATAATTTTGAAAGATTCTATAGACGTACCTATTGCTTGTATTAAGTGTAGGAAATATGGACACCATGTTACAGAATGTAGAAAGAAAAAGAAACAAGATAAGATAGATATAAAACTGGTAACTTTACAGGATTTAATGACAGATGCAAAAATGATAAAACAAGAAATTAAAGAGGATAACTCCATAGATATAAATGAACAAAACATTACAGAAATAATAAATTTGAAAGAATTCTCTAAACCCAAGATAGACCCCATTTTATTAGAAAATGATCACAATGGACAGAATTTCATAAGTTTAATTGACAGAGTAATTTTTCAAATATGGCATACAGTAATAAATAAAGAATTTTCTTTGACAAAAATTGCTTTAATAGACTCAGATACTAACATGAATAGTATACAAGAAAGATTAATTCAGGCCAATGGAGAAGAGTTAATTAATCATAAATTACTTAATGTTTACATTTGTAATAAAGGTATATGTTCTGAAGACCTTTCTTCTAAAATCATTTTAAGGAATTCCTTTATGGATTTACTTTACTCCCTTGTAATGACAGATGATGACATCAAAATTAAGGTGCTAGTTTTTGGACTCACCTCACCCCTAATTTGGACAGAAATTCGTTTTCTTAACAAAGTCACTATCTTAAAAGATATCAATAAAGAAAGAATCTTTAAGGGACAGTTGACAGAAAAATCATTTAATGAACACTTGACAGAGGATGACATAAAAAAGTCTAAACAAGATATAAAGACAGAGATTTCTTATCTCATTGCCTTTTTGCATAAGCACCAGCATATTGTCCAAACACCTTATGAAAAAGAATTTAGTAGAAAGCATACAAAAGATAGAACTATGCTTACATGTTCCTTTAGTCAACATGATTGGACTGAACGAGTTGACAGTTTGACAGACGTACCAAGCAAAATTATAATAAATGACATTCTTGCACCCTTTGTAGTAATCTCAGATACTCATATAACAGATGTTTTAACAAAAGAAGTTTTGACAGATTCTCTTTTAATAATTATTAAAGAAAATATTAATTGTGATAATTTCTTGAATAAAGACAGATTTAATTTTTTAACAGACAGAATTAATCATAAGCCTTTGACAGATTTTCCCCAAACGATTATAACAGTTGATGGAAGACTTTATGGAGAAGCTTTATTTCACATATTCTCACAGAATGAGATATATAGTAATACATACAAAACGGATAGAATCATGATAGATTTTGTAAAATTCTTGCATTTTAGCCCCTCTAACAATGAAAGACTTTATCATGATTACTCTTATACCACTACTCAGCAAGGGCACAAAGGTGTATAGCAAGAAGTTAGTTTTATTATATATGCTTTAAATCTCAAAAACAAATTTTTTATAAAACAGTTCAAAGATATTTTACAGAAAGACATTGGCAAAATAATTTTAAAAATAAATTCTAAAGAAGCTTTGCAAGAAAAAATTTATTTTCAAAATAATGTTTCAAAACATAATCCTTTTCTCAAAACCCAATTGCAGACTACTATGACTAACAGACCCTCTCAAGCAGACATGAAAGGAAAGGGCAAGGCACCAGCGGTGCAACCCAAAGGTATCCGAAAGCCTTTAGTAAAAATTTGGAATATGCATGAAGGCATCTCGATAGAGACAATATCCCTTCAGGATACGTTGCTAGCAGAGGCAATGTATTCATGTGGTGAAAAAAGTGTAATTCTGCAAAAAGTGCTCCGCACTGATCTCATGTTTCAGGACGGAGAATTTACAAACCTTCCTTTACATATTAACTACTTCTTGATAATTTACAAGCAGCCTTCACCCTCAGACAGAAACCCTTATTCCAAATGACCCTTCAGGCTTTGGAATTACACCTTGTTAGCACCGGTGCATTTATTGAAGCATTTGGTTGTCAACTCCCTGGCAAGGAGGATGGAGATTCAAGCTCCACAAAGACAGAATTACAGTCTCTAAAAAGCTATCTTATGGGAACAAGCTTTTCAAAGCTCCACCCTAAGATTCAACAAAAAACGAGACTTGCCATTAGAACTTTACCCCCTGAAATCCAACAGAATATATTAACTCATAAAGCTATAACAAGTTCTTATGACAGATGGATGTATCTTTTTACAGTATTAGTCTCTACAGCATTTATCAGAATAGAAGACATGGCAGATGACATATGGCTATCTCATAAAGCCACATGGTATGAAAGTTTTGGAGAAGCAGACAGAGTTTATGAAACTACTTTTGACAGATACAATCCCTATCCGGGATTACTTATCAACACAGAGATAGAGGATCCAGTAATCCGTGATCCTTCATGGTTATCTGAAATGCTAGAAGCAGGGTTTATTACCAAATTGATCATAACTTCTGCAATTCAGATTAGTTTATTCCCTAAATCATCCAAGAAGCAGCTGCATAGATTGGAGGACTTAATTATATGAAGATGGTAATCTGGAGTGCTCTTCCAGCTTGGGACACCAGCTATTATATGGAAGCTCGACCAACACACATTTTGGTCCTTATCCATGATTGGGGTTGTATCCCTGAATACAACTGGTATACAGGAGATACTTATTTATCACTTGATGACCCAGGTGCTCTGGCTCAAGAATTGTCTAATTTCATGAGTAATAAGATTTATGAAGTACAGAAAGAATTAGACAGAGACTTCCACTTATATGGCTACACCAACAGGATAGCTATGTATGGCCCAAGACCTTCAGCAAGAAGGCTTATTGGGAAAAGAAGGATTGTTAAGAATCCCAGACTAATGACAGCAAAGGATCGTGTTCCTGTTTACCTTCTTAATTCATACTGTGCTTTATGTAATAATTATGGAGTGCTCCATGAGCATGAGCAGTATGAGGATAACTCCGATCCGCTAGATTATGATAACTACGCGGATACAAATTAATAGATAGATAGACAAATATGCCAAGAAGATACAGATTGATAGACAGATAGACAGATATGCCAAGAAAGACAGAATGCTCCTCTAGACAGACAACTACGGCAGATCACTATTCATTGGCACGCGTGGATAGCTTTGAGACAAGTCCAAGACAGTCTAAACAAAACCAGACAGATTTTCAAAGTTACTATTGTTCATCAGTATGCGTTCCCTGACAGATTCCAAACAAATTACTATTCATGAATAGTAAAACTTCACCGACAGATTAACTTGAGTTCACTTTACCTAACTCAGGTTACTTTTGAAGACTTACCGTGGTTTATTTCATCTATACATAGACAGACTCCAAAGGCGGAAGATAGGTCCAGAATAAGGTTCAAGTTTTAGGTCCAGAATAAGGTTGAAGTTTTAGGTCGAACTTTAAGGTCCCAATTTCCAAGTTCAATTCTCAAGTTTAAAGCTTAGGTCCAAGATAGCTCTCTCCCTCTCCCCCAGAAAAACTTTTGTAATCCTTCTCTCTTGTAATCTTGTAACCCTTCCCTTCCAGACAGATATAATCTTGTAACCCTTTACAGATTTTATTTTGTAATCTTGTAACTCTTCAGACAGTGTTTTATTTTCAAAGCTTGTAAGAAAGACAGTTGTTTTTAGTAATCAAAGACAGAAGTATTTTCAAGTAAGATTTTATCAATTTCAGTGTTCATATTCCATACTCTGTTTTAACTTATTTTGAATATATCTATTTTATTTTCTTCTTTATCATCTATTTTATCATTGTTTATGCTTCTATATTACTGCTGTGCTCTCTCCTGGGTAGTAAATGGTATCAGAGCCATGGATGGTAGATGTATGAGTTTTATTTCTCTGCAATTAACAAGTTACTAGGAACTCATATTACTACATAGCCACTACTTGCTTCTTGATAGTGTTGGTCAGCCTCTGACTTGTTGGCAAAACATAGTTTCGCGTTGGTCAGCCCGTTTTGTTAGCCGATGGACAGGCATTGTTTGGGTGGTCCCGCAATGGAGTTTCCCGAGGAGGTGGTCCCGATAGCAAGGAAACCAATGGTTAGTAATAGTTTCACCAGTAATTATTAATTGCTTAGAAAGAGAATAAATACGTTTATCAGTTCATTATCTGTTTGCTTGTTCACACTTAGGCTAGGCACACACTAATTTGAAACATGGACTATAATGATATAGATTATGATAAAGGTTATAGCATGAAAGATATAGACAATAATTGGTTAAATAGTAATATGGATTATGATGAAACAGATTCTGACTCTGACAGTGATAATGATGATTATAACTATAATAGTAACACAAATAATTGGAGTATTTTAACTGGAGATAAAATCAACAAACAGACTGATAGACACAATAATAGTTTTTTAGTTATGATTAATAAAAAATTAGAATCTTTAGAAACTGTTGAAAGAACCGCTAAAGTTGAAAGAAAAAATGACAGTAGAAAAAATGATAGTTTTTTGGACCTTTATGAAAGAATGAAAGCTTTAAATTCACCTTTGAATAAAGAAAGCAAATTTGAACCCCATCATAGATTATCTTTAACAAAAACTATGATAGATAATTGGTATATAAATAGTAATTCAAAAGAAGAAATAGATAAGAACTTACAGACATTAAAAGCAACCGACAGAAGAGTTAACGAAGAAACTGGCCCAATTAAGGAAAGAGTAACACGTATAGAAGATAAAAGAAAAGATCTCATAAAAGAAAGAAATACTATAGAAAGTGTCAGAGATATAATAAATGAAGAAGACAAAGGAAGAGGTAAGATAAGGAAAGGTATAGTAAAAGAAACACTAGAAAAATTTGAAAGACAAAATAGTGAAAAGAAGGAAGTCATACATAGGAAATTAGATACAAAGGATGAGATAGGAAAAGTCAACAATAGTTGGCAAATTAATTCAAAAGAAGAAATAGAACAAGTCATGCTAAAACCTCTACGTAGGAAGATAGAAGTAAAAGAAGAAATAGAACAACAAGAAATAGAACAAGCCATGCTAAAACCTCTACATAGGAAGATAGAAGTAAAAGAAGAAATAGAACAACAAATGGTCAACAATGAAAGGAAAAGTCATAATAATTTAAAAGAAAAGGTAAATAGTGATAGTGTAGTAAAAGCAAAAGTAGTCAACAATGGATGGAAAATTGACAATAATGATAGTTTAAAAGATAAAATTGATGAAATTCTTAAATCAATTGAAAGATCTATAATATATACCCAAAATAATAGTTTGACAGAATTAACTAAAAAGATGGAAATTTTAAATACACCTTTAGATAAAGACAGACAAATAGCAGTTTTAAATGCTACTGAGTCATCAGAAGATGAGAAAATTGACAGACATGTTAGAAATACTATTTGAAATGTAAAGAACATGGACATACTAAAAAACAATGTGATAGACATAATAAAATTGCTAAACAAATCAGTATATTAGAATTTGAGACAGATATAACAAATGAATTAATGGAAATATTTGACGTTAGTCAAAAGGAGATAGATCAAATAAAGAAAAAGAAAGATTTAAAATCAACCAACCCACTTAAAGTCAATAAAAGGAAAAGGAAACAAAAAGACATAGTAATGAAACTAATAGAAAATCTACCTAATCACCTAAAAGATAAAACGGATTATTTAATAAAATTGAAAGATTCTATAGACGTACCTATTGCTTGTATCAAGTGTAGGAAATATGGACACCATATTACAGAATGTCGAAAGAAAGAGAAAGCTAAAGATAAGAAAGAAAAGACAAAAAAGAAACAAGATAGGATAGATATAAAACCGGAAACTTTACAGGATTTAATGACAGAAGCAAAAATGGTAAAATAAGAAATTAAAGAAATTAAAGAAGATAACTCCACAGAGATAAATGAACAAAATATTGCAGAAATAATATATTTGAAAGAACTTTCTAAACTAATGACTGAACCCCCTCCATCAGAAAAAGATAATTTGGATAATGACAATAATAAACAAAATTTCTTAAGTTTAATTGACAGAGTAATTTTTCAAAAATGGCATACAGAAATCACTTTAGTAATTAATAAAGAATTTTCCTTGACAGAAATTGCTTCAATAGACTCAGGTGCTGATATGAACTGTATATAAGAAGGATTAATACCTTTAAAGTACTGTGAAAAATCATCAGAAAGACCAACTCAAGCTAATGGAGAAAAGCTGATAATTAATTATAAAATACCTAGTGTTCACATATGTAATGATGGAGTTTGTTTTGAAACAGTTTTTGTTTTAATTAAAGACCTTTCTTCTAAAATTATTTTAGGAAATCCCTTTATGGCTTTACTCTACCCCTTTTTAACGACAGAAGAAGGAATTAAAACTAATATATTAAGAAAAGACATACTTTTTAAATTCATTTTGCCACCTATTCCGAAAGATATCTATTCACTTAATACCATTTCCATGATAAAGGAAATTGATAAAAAAAGAATTGACAGGAAGAACAGACATTTGGAATCTTTGAAGTCAGAAATAATATACAAAAGAATTGCTGATCAATTAGCAGACCCCATACTAAATCATAAAATAAAATTATTTAGACAACAAATTGAGATAGAATTTTGTTCCAATCTCCCTACTGCATTTTGGCACAGGCACCGACACATAGTACAGTTACCCTATGAAAAAATTTTAATGAAAGACAGATACCTACTAAAGCTAGACCAATACAAATGAATAATGAATTGTTAGAATACTGTAAGAAAGAAATTAAAGAACTTTTAATTAAAGGATTAATCAGAAAAAGCAAGTCTCCCTGGAGCTGTGCTGCTTTTTATGTTAATAAACAAGCAAAATTGGAACGAGGAGTTCCAAGATTAGTTATAAATTATAAACCTTTAAATAAAGCATTGCAATGGATAATATATCCTATTCCTAATAAAAATGATCTACTTGACAGACTTCATGAAGCAACTATATTTTCCAAATTTGATATGAAAAGTGGATTTTGGCAGATACAGATAGATGAAAAAGACAGATATAAAACTACCTTTACAGTTCCTTTTGGTCATTATGAATGGAATGTCATGCCTTTTGGTTTAAAAAATGCACCTAGTGAATTTCAGAACATAATGAATGACATATTTACACCTTTTACAGACTTTTCAATTGTTTATATCGATGATGTTTTAATTTTTTCCAAATCAATCGATGACCATTGGAAACATTTAGATATATTTGTCAAAGTAATCAAACAAAATGGATTAGTTGTTTCAACCTCTAAAATAAATTTATGCCAAGACAAAATTCGATTTTTAGGCCATAATATTTATAAGGGAACATTAAGCCCTATTGACAGAGCTATTCAATTTGCAGATAAATTCCCAGATGAGATAAAAGATAAAAATCAGTTACAGAGATTTCTTGGCAGCTTAAATTATGTTTCAAACTATTTTCAAGGATTAAGAAAAATATGCAGACCCTTGTATAAAAGGCTAGAAAAGAATCCTCCGCCATGGACAGACAAACACACTATGATAATCAGACAGATTAAAAAATATGTTAAGCAACTCCCTTGTATTGTTATTCCCTCCCCTGATACTTTTAAAATTGTTGAGACAGATGCTTCTGACATAGGTTATGGTGGAATTCTAAAACAGGTAGCAAAAAATGATGCTAAAGAACAGATTGTTAGATTCCATTTGGGCTCTTGGTCAGCTACCCAGCAGAATTACAGCACTATTAAGAAAGAAATTTTATCTATCATATTATGTGTTTCAAAATTTCAAAATGATCTCTTTAATCAAAAGTTTTTAATCCGAGTTGATTGTAAAAGTGCTAAAGAAGTTTTACAAAAAGATGTTCAAAATCTTGTTTCCAAACAGAGTTTTGCTAGATGGCAAGCTATTTTAAGTGTTTTTTATTTTGATATTGAATATATTAAAGGGGAAACTAATTCAATTCCTGATTTCCTAACTCGTGAATTTCTACAGGTAAGATGAGCTCCCCTGCAAATAAGAGCAAATCCCCAAAACCCAGAACTAGACAGTCTTATGCTGCTCCTCCAATTCCTTCTCCCCCTAGCAGATTTCTCGCTTGTCCCTCTTTCACTTCGCCCACTTTCTCTTCAAATAGACAACCAATAACTTGTAGTCCAAACCCCTTCCAACCACTTTCTCCAAGCCCTACTCCAACAACCAGACAGTCCTATGCAACCCCTTCAACTCCTCCCCTAAAGAAACCATTTAACGTAGTTGCATCTTCTTTTCCCCCTTTAGCCTCTCCCTCCAACCAACCAAAGTACAGATCCTCTACCCCTCAAGAAGCCCAAACCCAAACCCCAAAAGAATATCACAGTATTGAACTCCCAAAAAACTCCTGGAATTTTATTCTATGGATTGAACCAGAATACCAACACATAACAGACACTCTCTCCCTAGTCAGACAACTCATACCCCCAGGATGGGAACATCCTAAGACAGAAATATTTAAGACCCAGACATTTTATGAGCATATTTTAGTAGAGACAGACTCAATTTTAGTAACACATATGCCTTGTTCCCAAGAACCAAACAGAGTTGGTTACTCTAAAGTTGTCATAAAACAGATTCTTACTCCCTCCCAATGGAAAGCACAACCCTAGATCACCAGGAACTTTTCCGTGCCTTTTGAGCCTCAGTTTTATAATTTTTATGACTATATGGAAGCTTGGGATAGGATCCTTTTATTCCAAAATAATATTTACAGGCATACTTGGTTTTTTCGGTTTAATATGTACAGAAAGAAAGACATGATGATTCCAAGATGGTTCATTGACTGGTGGAATTCCTATGGTCCTAAAGCTATGATTCTCCCTCCTGATCTTTTAAAAGCTTATGAGACTTTCAAGAAAGAACCAAACACACCGCATCTTAGGGATTTCCCACATCTTTTGCAGTTTTTTTTTACAGGTTTCCAGATCTCCCATGGATCATTAGATGGGAATACAAGATAGAAAAGCATCCCCAGTATCCTTTTTCCATGCTCACTAGAAAGTTTAAATTAAAATGGTGGAATAAATTTAATTTTGATCATATTTGCCAAGAATTACAGAAAAAGGCCTCTTCCTCCCAGACAAAAAGTTCTAATTTCTTCCTAGAAAAGAGTCAAGTTCAGTGCCAGCTTGCCTTCGTCTCAGACAGAAGACAGCTTAAGAAGCAACTGCTTGAAACCGCATCACAAATTTCAGATGATGAAGATGACACAGTAATGGAATCTTCATCTCCAAACTACAGGACTCACCCAGAAGCATTCCAAGACTCTCAAGACCCCTATGATATGTGACAGATAATACAAAATGACAGAACCCTCCAGAAGCAATTATGGCAGATTACTATTCACTAGCATGCAGAAAGACCCGACAAGATATTTGACAGAATACTCTTTGCACACGTACTCCGACAGATTCTCACAAGAAAACTGACAGATTCCTAGACAGACTTCTGTTCATGAATAGTAAAACCTTTACTGTTCATTTCCACAAGATTCTACGAGGTTCTACCAACAGATTAACCTGAGTTCACTTTACTTAACCCAGGTTACTTTTGAAGACTTACCATGGTTCACTTTATCTATAAATAAACAGACTCCGAAGATAGAAAACAGGTCCCAATTTCCAAGATCAATTCTCAAGTTTAAAGCTTAGGTCCAAGATAGCTCTCTCCCTCTCCCCCAGAAAGACTTTTGCAATCCTTCTCTCTTGTAATCTTGTAACCCTTCCCTTCCAGACAGATATAATCTTGTAACCCTTTACAGATTTTATTTTGTAATCTTGTAACTCTTCAGACAGTGTTTTATTTTCAAAGCTTGGAAGAAAGACAGTTGTTTTCAGTAATCAAAGACAGAAGTATTTTCAAGTAAGATTTTATCAGTTTCAGTTTTCATATTCCATACTCTGTTTTAACTTATTTTGAATATATCTATTTTGCTATTTTCTTCTTTATCATCTATTTTCACTATGGTTTCCAGGTAGATCCAGAACTGTCCAGACAGATACAGACAGATTTTTAAAGGCACTACTGTTTACTAGCATGCGCAAAGAGAGTCCAGCCAAAGACAGGACAAATTTTTAAAGTTACTAATGTTCACTAGCTGACAGACTCTAAACAGACTACTGTTCATGAATAGTAAAACTTTTACTGTCTCAAGAATGGTCTAATTTCATGGGTAATAAGATTTATGAAGTACAGAAAGAATTAGACAGAGACTTCCACTTATATGGCTACACCAACAGGATAGCTGTGTATCGCCCAAGACCTTCAGCAAGAAGGCTTATTGGGAAAAGAAGGATTGTTAAGGATCCGAGACTAATGACAGCAAAGGATCGTGTTCCTGTTTACCTTCTTATTTCATATTGTGCTTTATGTAATGATTATGGAGTGCTCTATGAGCATGAGCAGTATGAGGATAACTCCGATCCGCTAGATTATGATAACTATGCGGATACAAATTGATAGACAGATAGACAGATATGCCAAGAAGATACAGATTGATAGATAGATAGACAGATATGCCAAGAAAGACAGTAAAAGTTTTACTATTCATGAACAGTAGTCTGTCTAGAGTCTGTCAGCTAATGAACAGTAGTAACTTTAAAAATCTGTCCTGTCTTTGGCTGGACTCTCTTTGTGCATGCTAGTAAATAGTAGTGCCTTTTAAAAATCTGTCTGTATCTGTCTGGACTGTTCTGGATCTGCCTAGAAACCATAGTGAAAATAGATGATAAAGAAGAAAATAGCAAAATAGATATATTCAAAATAAGTTAAAATAGAGTATGGAATATGAAAACTGAAACTGATAAAATCTTACTTGAAAATACTTCTGTCTTTGATTACTGAAAACAACTGTCTTTCTTATAAGATTTGAAAATAAAACACTGTCGGAAGAGTTACAAGATTACAAAATAAAATCTGTAAAGGGTTACAAGATTATATTTGTCTGAAGGGAAGGGTTACAGGAGAGGAAGGATTACAAAAGTCTTTTTGAGGGAGAGGGAGAGGGAGAGAGCTATCTTGGACCTAAGCTTTTAACTAGAAATTTGGACCTTAAAGTTCGACCTAAAACTTCAACCTGTCTTCTGTCTTCAGAGTCTGTCTATTTATAGATAAAGTGAACCATGGTAAGTCTTCAAAAGTAACCTGAGTTAGGTAAAGTTAACTCAAGTTAATCTGTCGATAAAACCTTGTAGAATGCTGTGGAAATGAACAGTAAAAGTTTTACTATTCATGAACAGTAGTTTGTCTAGAGTCTGTCAGCTAGTGAATAGTAGTAACTTCAAAAATCTGTCCTGTCTTTGGTTGGACTCTCTTTGCGCATGCTAGTAAATAGTAGTGCCTTTTAAAAATCTGTCTGTATTTGTCTAGACTGTTCTGGATCTGCCTGGAAACCATAGTGATCTGGCGTAAGTGAATAGTGATCTGTAGCCGTTGTCTATCCTTTCTGTAGTTGTCTGTTATTTTTGTCTTAGCTATAGAAGCGCTATTCCGTCATTATGTCTGTTCAACTTTTTTGATTACCGCTTGAATACACTATCCTTGTATTTTGAAGGGATATTGTCTCTATTGAGATGCCTTCATGCATTAACTGAAACCTTTATCAAAGATTTCTATCTTGGCAAAATTTGGTTTGAGATTTTAGCCTTAGAATGGCTATCTTGCTTGCCAAGCAATTGACCGTTAATTTTAAAATTAACTAGATAATATATTGTAAGTACAGCCTAGTAGAAGGCCTGAGGTCTGAGCAAGTATTAATTGAGAAAGGATAAGAAAGAGATAAAAGTCATGATTCTATAGTACAAGGCAAGAGTGTAGTCATAAAGAAAGACAAAGCAAAAGAAGTGTGTAAGAATGATGGAAGGATACGTGGGAGGCTAGAAACAAAAGAAAAAGGACAAGAACTAAAAGTCAACAAAGGTAGGAAAAACAATAAAGACACTTTTTTTTTTTTTTTATTGAAGATAATTTGTATATACTTAAGTACTACTACTACTGGGTAGAATAGTATTATCTACCATTGAATTTGTAGGAATCTCATCATCTATCACTAGGTTAATTTTATCAATGCTTATGTCCTTTGAAATGGAAATTTCTTTTAGTAAGCGTATATCCTTGGGGAATGGGGGTAGGAGGAACTTAAAGAATACTTCTGTTTCCAAAATATTAGTACATATGCCATTGTCTGTTGTGAAAAAAGGGTAAAGTAAAGCCAAAAAAGGATTTCCTAGTATGACTTTAGAGGACAACTTATCTGTCAAGAAAAAAGGTGTTCTAAAATTGATTCCATTATTATATATGTATGCCTTAGTTAGTTTATTACTTATTTTAAGTCTATCACCATTAGCCTGAGTTAATCTATCTATTGTCGATTCATAATACTTGGAAGGTATTAATCCTTCTTGTATGCAATTCATATCAGCACCTGAATCAACAAGGGCAATAACTGTTAATGAGAATTCTTTATGAACTACCAAAGTTATTTCAGTATACCACTTTTGGAATACCATTCTGTCAATTATATTTAAAAATTCATCTTTATAATCATCTTTGTGTGAACTTTCACCAGTATAATTATGTCTGTCAAGGAAAGAGGAGTCTGTCAAAGGTTCATTACTATATTTAATTCTATCTTTTATGCTAATTACTTGTGCAGTTATCTGTTCAACCATGCCTTTTAAAATGAAATTTTCTGATTTTAATTCTTTCAGTTCATGTTTTAGATTATTAATATCTGTTTGTAGGTCTGTCACAGTTATAGGTTTATTGGGTTTAAATCTATCAGTAATTTCTGTAAAATTATAAGTTGACTTATAATCTTTCAGATCTATTTCAAATCTGTCAGTTTGAGTTAAAGATTCTTTTAGTTTGGATAAATAATCTTTCTTAGACTGTAGATTTGGAAGTCTGTCTATTAAATCCATTATTATGTCTTCTTGTTTTGTTAAGACACTTATTTTTAATTTTCTTTTACAATAACAATTATCAGGATTATTATAGTTACATAATTTAACCTTTTCATCCTGTGAAGAAACATCTGTAGATGATGATGAAGATAATATAATATCTTCTATTATTTATATTGTATCTATCATTTCTATCATCCCTTTTTTCTTTTCTTCTTTTCCTAAAGGGGGCAATTAATGGGTCAAAACCATATTGTTCACAAAAAGTTCCTAGCTCCTTTTTAGCATATCTTTTTTCTTTTTCTATCTGATTTTTTACTCTTAGATCATTACATAGCCATAAACCTGTTTTATTAATTGAAGATATTATGTCACCATATGTTAAGTTAGGGTAGTCTATAGTTCCATCATTATTGACTATATCAAGTCTAACTTTTTGAGCAAAGAAATAAGGCAAACTAGCAATAAATTTTTCTTTCCAGTAAGATTGTTAACAATCATTTCTACTTAAAACTTTTGAAATAAAAACATCTTTATACCATCTAAAGTCTGAAAGTTGTGGGCATCTTAAATTAATTAAAACATCTGAAGCTCTTTCTTTATATTGATTAGGATCTCCAACAAAATGTTTAGTTATAGTAAAAATTAAAGTATTAACTGCATCTTGTGAAGGCTGCCTATCTGTCATTATAACACTTCCGTTTGTTTCTCTTTTAACAGCTGTCAATATACTATTTCTGTCATCATTATTTAAATAGTGATCCCACCATCCTTTTAATTGGCCAATAAAACCAGTGACAATTAAATGGGCTATTTGGTGGTCTTGCTTTCCATGATTCTTATAAACATTAGTAAGCAAAGTCATTTCATGTAAAAGATTTATTATTTCATATTCTGACATTCCATCAATATTCCATTCATAAATTAAATCTGGTGAGTAAGATGAATTAACAAAAGTATGTCTTTCTTCAAATTGTAAATCAGGAGGAGTAGGTTTAGGATACCAATTCTTTTTAGGGTATAATTCTTCAATTCTTCCTTTTTTGCGATCTTGCAATGAAGATGCCAAAGTTAATTTACTAATTTGTAATTTGTCTACAAATTGTGATTCTAAATTATTTATGTGTGATAAGTCTGTTAAATCTGTCAATTGATTATCTTCCGATTCTTCATCCTCTGAAGAGTCAGTTTGTCCTAACGTTATAATATTCTTATTTTTTAATGGCTCTGTGTCCTTTAGTGATTCTAGTTTCATTAAGTCTAGCTTTTTATTTATTTCATCAAGTAGATTATTTGTTTTTTCTGTCATAGGTCTTTTTAGAGGTGATCTTAGATGAGGAGGTATTTCATGAGGGATAAACAAAGGGGTATTAGACTCATTTTCTTTCTTTATAGAGGTGAAGGGGGTTGTTATTCTGTCTTCTATATCTTGTAGCTTTTGATCAATTGATTTTAGATAGGTATTGGTGTAATTATTCTGTTGAATTATACTGTCTAGGTTCTTATTATCATCACTTAGACTAGGTCTTTTAATAGGAGTAGCCAACACTTGGACTCCACTGTGTTGATTCAATATAATTGATTCAAAGGGTGGATAAGTTTGATATACTTTCTCATGATTTTCTATCTTTGTCCATGACAATATTCTATTACACTTATCTTTTTATTATGATAGTCTAAAAAGTCAAAGAAACTAAAGTGTGTCTGTAAATCTGTCATCATTGCATAATACTTAGTTCTTAAATTATTCCTTTCTTGCTCATTATAATCTTTAAAAAATTGGTTTTTCCTATCACTATTTTCAAGTTTTAAGTAGTCATGTTTTAGTAATTTTTTATCTAAAACAAATTTTTTAGATAAAACATTAATTTGTCTATCATCTGTAAATCCTAATATATCTGTGTGGGTAGGAGAATCAGGTTGAGGTTGGGGCTGGTAAAGGGCTTGGTGAACATTAGGGGTTGGTGGTGTGGTTTCTGCCGGGTAATAGGCTATCTCAGTTTGGACTGGGGTTCTCTTGGTGTTTATAGGTGGAAGGTGTATAACTGGAGGAAGATTCTGAGGAGGTAGAGGTCTGGAATCAAAGAAAGGTGTCCTAGGGGAGAAGGAGCTTCTAGGGGTAAACATCATAGGGGTCTTTTAGCTTGTAGAACTACTGGGTCTTATAAGGCTATTAATGTGTCTGTCATTATTATTAAAAGAAATAATAATTGTACCATCTGTCTTTTGGGCTATAAAATCTGGCTCAGTGTTTTCTGTCTTTGGTGTGGGAGCAATGGCCTGTAGTTGCCATTGTTCAGGCAAGTTTATATCTTTCCATTGTATCTGTTGGGGTACACGAAGTCTACTATTTGGTGTTGATGCTTGAAGAAGAAGAGTATGTCCTTTAGGGGATGGGTCAACCATGGATTGAGGGTCAAGAGTGGTTTTCATAAGTTTATAATAAATCCTATAAGTTTTCATAAGTTTATAATAAATCCTATAAATAATGGCTAAAGGTTCTAAGCCTTCTTTCATATAATAACCGTTTGTTTTTACATTCAAAGTTAAAGCATCCATTATATTTCTATCAGATAAGCTTAAAGCAAAATTAGGATAACAATTAAAATATACTGGTCCTTTATGTAAACTTGTTTCCATCATTCCTAAAAGTGAGTCATTAAATCTTAAATTTCTGTCATCTCTCAAACAAAGTAAAACACTTGTATTTAAAGCTTCTCTTGTTAAAGGTTTTACAGCTACCTGTACTAGACCAATATGTAAAAAGGCATATTTTTCTTTATGTTTGTTAATTGAGTCCATTGAAAATAACTGAATGGTTTCATATTCATTGAATAAAGAGTAAGTTCTTTCAATAGTTTTTATAGTGTAATTTGTTAAGAAGGACAACTTAGAAAAAGTAGTTTGTCTATAAATTTTATCAGTTCTCTCTGTCGGTATATTCCATTTATTCCATTCTAACAAATTTCTGTCTATATCTTCCATGCTATATTCCTCAGAATTAACTATTCTATCATTTTCCATGTTCAGATTAGTGTGTGCCTGATCTAAGTGTGTCCTAGCAACAGAAAATAAGCGACTAAACATATTCATTCTACTTCTAAGCAATTAATAATTACTGGCGGAACTATTACTAACCACTGGTATCCTTGCTATCGGGACCACCTACTCTGGAAACTCCATTGCGGGACCACCCAAACAACGCTTGTCCGTCGGTTAACAAAATGGGCTGACCAACACGAAACTATGGTTTGCCAACGAGTCAGAGGCTAATCAACGCTATCAAGGAGCAAGTAGTGGCTATGTAGTAATATGAGTTCCTAGTAACTTCTTAATTGCAGAGAAATAAAACTCATACATCTACCATCCATGGCTCTGATACCATTAACTACCCAGTTCCACTAGCCCGAATCTTCATCTAACAAATCTACAACAATACAATCCCCATGAAGAAATTGAATAGGAGAAACCACCTTGACATTACCAACCCTAGGGAGCCAATTATCCTTATAAATCCGAGATGTGAAACCATCCCCAATCCTCCATTTGGCACCTAAAAAATAACATGTTTAGCACCAAGGATGCTCTTCCATGCAAAGGAACCATATTTCTCTTTAGCATCAAACACTGTTCCATTTGGAAAAAGGAATTTGTATCATGAATCATCAACCTCCAAACTTGCTTAGCTAGCATAGCTTTATTGAATTTTCCCAACTATAAAGCCCATTCCACCTTCATAAAGGTAAACGATGACACCTTTAAATTGATTATGATCCAATTTAATTCTTAGGATAACTTACACCAATGTTTCACAGAAATGACATCACTCTTAAATATTTATAGACAAAATGATGACACCTCTATTATTTGGACAAATACAACAAATAAGTACATTTCATCTCACATCATGACTTCCCTTACAAAATGTTCTATTTTTATAAAAAATATATGTACTCACTTGTACAAATCTTAAGTGGGTTATGTCATTGTCCACAAATCTTGAGGAATGAGTGTCATTTCATCAATAGTTTGGATTAAAAAAATTAAAAGAATTGCACACAAAAAGTCACAATAAGAGAGGATATTATAAAATAATTATATGAACTCAAGGAAGTCAAACTTAAAAAAAAAATAATAATAAAGAAAAATATTTTTTAATAAAGCTGAGAGCATGGGCTTATTTATTACATTTTATGCAAACCTCAAGGAAGAGTGTCTTTTGCGAAATGTTTGGTAGAATCTTGTTTCATGAAAACCCCAAGTGAGATTGATTGAATTTATGAAAAGACATTCTCCCATTTAGATCCTCAAATTCCCTCCAATTTGAATTTACACACATGGCATTTATAATCCAATGATCTTAAAAAAAAAAAAAAAAAAAAAAAAACCCCATATAAGCCACACAAAATCAAATAAATCAAATAAATGCTATGTATATCACATTTGCAAAAAATTGGAGTATGTAATTCTTAATTGTCAAAGAGGAGCAATTTATTACAAGTTTTTGTATTTTGTTGGACTATTGGATTGAGTTGTCCTACCAACCATTTTCAAATGCCCAAACATAATTATATAAAAGCATTTACATCTGATAATGCAAAACGGGGTTTCAGCTAAATTAGACATCATTGTAGCAACATTTAAAAAAAAAAAAAAAAATTCTCACACATGCTTGTCTATTACTATTCACAATTATACATATTCTTCAATGCTGTAAAAAATACACAAACATTGTAGCATTTGTAAATATTTTTTTGTTTTTGTTTTTTTCACTCTCACACTTTTACCTCTACCATCTTATTAGTTCGTCTTCCCTCTCTTGCACTCTATCTCCTTTACTCTCTTATAAAATTTGTTTTGTATTTGGTACTACCTTATCACTAATATGGTGAAAACAATGACAGGATCAATTGGGATGTTGGCAGTAATGTGGTGAGGATAATGACTACAAGAACTTCTCTCTCCCCTTTGCTTTTGGCGTGTTTTTTTTTAACTCAGATCAACTAAAGGTTGATTGATCGGCAACGGCGTGGTGAGAATGACCATGAGTCTTATCAATGATAGCAGCTTGGGATTAGTTTTGTGTTATGAAATGAGTGGTTCCCTTTTTTTTTTTTTTTTTTTAAGTTCAATTGTGTGTAGAAAAGAAAAACTTAGAAAAAAGTTACTATTTTTAAATAATTTTAATTTAATGTATTGTAAAAGTGGTTATGTTACTTATGTAAAGTAAAACATGATTTTTTGGTTGGTTAAAATTAAAAGAGTCATGCTAACACAAGTGCTCTTAGGGCAATGGTTAATAATCCATTTTATGAAAGTTTTAACACTACTTTTATGAAAAATGAAAAAAGCTGTCAAAATATTAATTATTTTTTTATTTTTTCATAAAAACTTTCTTTAACTGGATTATTAACCATTACTTTAAGGGTATACGTTAGCATTTTTCAAATTAAAATAGAAAAATTATAGTTTCTAATTTTTATTATATTAAATAAAATAAAATTAGAGAAATTATAGAAAACCTCATGCTTTTGCAAGGCCCATTCCTACCAATCCATCCTATGAACAACACAAAGCCCAAACCCAAGTGAACACCCAATACCCCCAAGTCACGTGCCACCGCCATATATCCATCTCCCACAAAATATAAAGTATAAACCAATAAATTCACACCCATTTTCTCTCTATTTTCTCACTCTGTCTGTCTCTCTCTTCCTCACTGAGGGAAAGAGACTATCACACACAAATCCCCAAAACCCTAGAAACCGCCATTGAAGGAAGCTTTGAGACTTCCCTCTCATTCTTCTTTCTTCAGACCTAACCCTCTCATACACTAAGTAACCTTCAAATCCACACGCACTATACTTCGTTTTCTTTTTCTCATTAGGTTTTGCTAGGGTTTTAGGACCTCGTTCTCCACCATGTGGAACAACGGCCAGATTGCGCCGCCGGGGACCACTGGCTCGTCCATTCCTCCGCCGCCGGCAGCGCAGCCCTCGTACACCGTGCTGCCTTCGCCTGCCGAGGCCGAGGCGCGGCTTGAAGAGAAGGCAAGGAAATGGCAGCAGCTCAATTCGAAGCGGTACAGCGACAAGCGGAAGTTCGGGTTTGTCGAGACGCAGAAGGAGGACATGCCTCCTGAGCACGTCAGGAAGATCATTAGGTCAGAGCTTTTCCTTTTCCTGAGAGCTTATTTGGAGTGTTTGTTGAAAGATTTTGAATTGCTGTTACTTTTTTTTTTAATCACTGGTGATTTAATTATGTGCATTTTTTAGGGATAGGAGATAGTTTAGGTGAGTAGTTATAGGATTTTGTATGTGGGTACTTGATTATTGGGGTATTTCTGGATTATAATTTGGTATTTTCAGTGAAGATTTTGATGGGTTTTTACTTATTTCCTATTTGTTAATAGTATTACATGATTTCATATTTAAACACACACACACACACGTATATAAGCACACTTTTGTATGATTTGTTTGAGCTTAGTTGGATGATTGGTTATATTATCTATAATTTATAATTGACCTCACCCTCCACCTTTTAGAAAGGGGAGAAGGTACCATTTAAGCTAAAACCTATTGGAGATTTTGTGAATCTAATTGTGTGTTTTTAGCATTGAAGATAGTTAGGTGAGTAGCTGTTGGATGTTATATTTGGGTACTTGATTTATCAAAATTTTTTTCCGGGGTACTATTATAAGAAATGGAGTTCCTAGAAAGCCTGTATACATGATCCAAATAGTTTGTTAGGCAGGCAGGTTTTCATTTTTGTGTTTGATTTGGGATTTTATTGATGTTATACTATGTGATTTCATGTGACGTTTTTCTACCTTTCATTTTGGTGTCATAAGTCTAAACATTTTGTTGATGTGGATGTCGGTTTCGCCGAAGTATGAAATTAATGGCTGAAAAGAGAAGAGATATTGAAACTGTATTTTAGGATGTGAAATCATTGTTCTTTTCTGGTGGGTTGGTTGTTATTAGTGATTAAAGGTTTTGGCATTCGGTACTGCATATGCTCTCTCTCACTTAGTCTGCCTTTCTTCTTTGGCGCATAGTATTTATTTTTAAAATGTCCCCAAGTAATAGATTTTGTCTCACTCCTTGCTGTATTATGGAAGCCACTTGTATTTTTATTTAATGTATATTGTTTGATATATTTCTATATGCCTTTTCATTTAAAGTTTTTTCCCCTGTATTCCCTTCTGTTGTTATCTTAAAAAGTATGTTTGTGTAACTGTGGGATTAATACAGTTGGTCACCATGAATTTTTGTTGTATTCATTTTTGTGTTCTCTTTGACAGAGACCATGGGGACATGTCCTCTAAGAAATATCGTCATGATAAACGTGTCTATCTTGGAGCCCTTAAATTCATTCCACATGCAGTTTACAAGCTTCTTGAGAATATGCCTATGCCATGGGAGCAGGTATGCATTCTTTGCTTCTTTTTCATTTCTTTAGATTTTTATTGATTGATTGATTTATTTATTTTTATGCTTAGAATGTGTCTTATGCGTTTCCCCTTGCTAAAGTTTCCTTGCTACATTTGTGGTTCTAGGTCCGTGATGTGAAGGTTTTGTACCATATTTCTGGGGCTATTACATTTGTGAACGAAATACCATGGGTTGTTGAACCTATTTATTTGGCTCAGGTTTGTTTCTCTTCTCTTTCCTTCCGAGGATATTATTTTTTAGTTCATGAGGAGATCATGGGAGCTCAAAGATGGTATGGATAGCTGTGCCATAAATATTGTGCTGTATTATTTGTTATCATATTGTCATTATCCCTTTCAATGATGATGGCTGATCAAATCATAAAATTTTACAGTGGGGTACAATGTGGATCATGATGCGAAGGGAGAAGAGGGATCGTCGGCACTTCAAGAGAATGCGGTTTCCACCATTTGATGATGAGGAACCTCCATTGGACTATGCTGATAATCTTCTAGATGTTGATCCTCTGGAGCCTATTCAATTAGAGTTGGATGAAGAAGAGGATTCTGCTGTATATACTTGGTTTTATGACCATAAGCCTCTTGTGAAAACAAAGCTTATAAATGGTCCAAGTTATCGGAAATGGCATCTCTCTCTTCCTATCATGGCAACTCTTCATCGGCTTGCAGGACAGTTGCTTTCTGACTTAATTGACCGCAACTATTTCTACTTGTTTGACATGGAGTCTTTTTTTACAGCCAAAGCATTGAATATGTGTATACCTGGTATGTCTTCCTTTTTCTCTTCTTTTCATTTTATTCTTAATGTTTTGCTTTTCTTCTGAGTTCTTTGGTGCTCTCAAGAATCTTCTTTGACACTCTAGGGAATAGATTTAATCTCTGTATATAATTGGAGTAGAATTTTTGGTGTCCACGTTTGGATACTCTCAAAAATAACCCTATAGTATATTTTAGTCTACTCCTGCCCCCCCCTCCCCTCGCTATACACGCAAATAGAGGAATAAATGAAGGAGATACATAAATTTAAACACTCAATGCATTGGAAATGCTTGGTGTCCACTTTCCAGTAAATCTCAAAAGTAACCTTATAGTATAATTGAAACTTGTCCCCCTACGAAATAAGCTCTAAGGGCATAAATTAAATTCATTAGCACAAAACAACCCCAGAAAATTTGAAACCTACTATCAAGCGGTTATGCAAACTAAAACTTCCCCATTAAAGAGCAGTTGCTACAACTTAGAATTACACCAATGTACATCTCTCCACTCTTGCTTTTAAATTGCTACTATCAGTTTCTAAAAAGAACGCAACCACACAACTGAAAAAATGGTGCCCTTCTAATAACCAACCTCATCATCACTCCAAGAAATCTAACAACGTAAAATGCTAGCTTGATTTCACAAAGAATTTGCAAGAGGAACCTGATAATCACTACAATAAAACCAACAAGGGTGCTGCCTTGGTTGTGTCTACTATCTGATTGATATTTGTTTTGTTGCTGGTTATTCTCATTGCCCTGACTTGTGTCTTTTCCATGGAACTTTCAAGGCAAACACTCAATCACTATTATATTGAAAGGGTAGAATATTAAAAAGTCATTTGTACTATCGGTGTTATCTTTAATAGCAACTTTTCATGTCATCTTTACTTTTCAGAAATGTTTGAGCAACCCTCCCAAACTACCGATCCAATTCTTCCTTTTATTAAAAAAATCAAACATAATGCATAATCAAATCCCCAAAAGGCTTTCAGCTTTTACAAATTTCGGAAAGAATATCTATCTATTCCAAAGTGAGATGGGAAAATCATCGTAAAAAAAATCCAATTGAAAGTGCATGGCCAGACAATGCTAAAAAAGGAACGTCTGTATTCTCCTCTGTTTTGTGCTAGCTGGAGGTGACATTTTGGTGGCAAATGTGCCACAACGACAACAAAAAGCTATTGTGGATAAAGGTTGTGATGGGTGGGCCAGAGAAGGAGGTTTGATAACAAATTACATCTAATCTAAACTTCAAAGGAGATGGGGGTAATAAACCAAAACAAATTTTGGAAAAAAAATCAATTTCTTTTGTAGTGAACAATCTATTATGAAAGAAAGTTTCCAAACTGGTAAAGAGGTTGGGGGAGGGGGGGAGGTGTTCAGAGGGTGGGGGAAAATCATCCAAACAATACCAAAAAAAGGGAAGATAACCTTAAAACCACAACCAAGGCCAAGGAAGCCAACACTGATTGATAGTGATGGCTGGCATTGCATACTTTTTATCTGTAGTGTTGTAATCAAGGAAATCCCATGGAGAGAATGACAATGACACAAACTTAGCAAGTGGTAGGAAAGTCAGGGGTGATGTGGACCTGTTACAACAGCCAATGCTTGGTTGAATTGTGTTGCCATGAGTAGTGACAGTAGTCCATAAAGCTGCAAATTGCAATACACATTATATCAAATGTACATAAACCATTGATTTAGTAGTATATTCTATAGGATAGCAATTGTTGTTGGAAACAATTTGAATAGGCAATGAAAGACATAAATCCAGTTATTCTTCATAGTCTGTATTTACTTTTGCATAAGAATTTGTACCATGGCATAATGTAGTGAATCGTTATGCAATTTGGTTGGATGTAATTCTGTATATACACATTTTGATGGTCTAAATTAATTTTAAGGGTAGGTTGTAATGCAATTGTCTCATGGGACAAATGTATAAACCCTGAATCGGGATTAATGGAAAAAATTTACAAAGAAAAAAGACTATATGAGCTTGCATGTAGTAGCGCGTGTGATGAGGCTAGTTAGATATCATATTGGTTAGAATACTCTAATAACTGGTTGGGGTTGTAAGGAATCCCAGTAGTGCCATATGGTGCCTGTTTGGTATTGTTGTAAGAGATAATTTGTGATAATTTGTAAGAGATAATCCCATTAGTTGAAAAGGTCTTTAGTGTTTTTGAGTATATGAGAAATTACAGTGAATAGTATGTTAAAGTTCTAAATTTTTTTTGATAAGAAATAGAAGTTCTAGATAAAGCAGTAGAGGTCTCTCCTAAAAACTCCAAATTTCAGCTTTAGCCTTATAGTTCTTTTGCAGTGGGCTGCAACTAGACGCCCCAATTTTTCTCGGGAAAGAGCTTTAAATCTCTTGAATTTCTTCTATGGTGTGATGTGATATCAATTATTAAATTGGGCTTCTTTTGATCTATTACTTAATATAGAATAAAAGAAAGATTCTTATAATGTGTTATGATGGTTTAGAGGCTGTTTAATTTTAAGAGATCTGCTGTGTTTTCAGGTTGGCTTTTTTTTTTTTTTTTTCAATCTATATTACTTGGTTCATTTGCCATGCTGGTATACAGGTGTGCTGGCAGTTGGTTGTATGCTGTGCTGTGGTCCTATCATTACCCAGTGTTTAGAACTTAGTAAATAATTTGATATCATTGGAATTTGTGAAAATATTTGTTTGTTATTATTTACTTATCTAAAAAGGGGGAACAAAATGGAAAAGAGAAAGTGAGTTATGTGATGATTTTGAAATTTTATATGCTAGGTAATCTAGTATCCTTATTGTGAAGATAATCAATTTGGTTACAATTAAGGTTTTATATACTTTGAGAGTTGCTGTTAGATTGCTTTTTGTTGGCCTTCAATTGTGTTCATAAGTGTGGTTTGAGTTTGTATTTAATATGTTTCACTTATGCAGGTGGACCTAAATTTGAGCCTTTGTATCGTGATATGGAGAAAGGTGATGAGGATTGGAATGAGTTCAATGATATTAACAAGCTAATTATTCGATCACCTCTCCGGACAGAATACAGAATTGCATTCCCTCATCTCTACAACAATAGACCAAGGAAAGTAAAGCTGTGTGTGTATCACACTCCCATGATCATGTACATAAAAACCGAGGATCCTGATTTACCTGCTTTTTATTATGATCCTTTAATACACCCAATAACTAGCATTAACAAGGAGCGGCATGAAAAGAAAATTCGTGATGATGAGGATGATGATGATTTCTTCTTGCCGGAAGGGGTGGAACCTCTGTTGAGGGACACTCAACTTTATACTGACACCACAGCTGCTGGAATTTCCTTATTGTTTGCCCCACGCCCTTTTAACATGAGATCTGGTCGGATGAGACGTGCAGAAGACATACCCCTTGTGTCGGAGTGGTATAAAGAGCATTGGTGAGTTCTTTATGGTTTATTTATTTATTTTATTTTATTTATGTTGCTCTGGTGTATATAAAGCATATGAACTATCTAGTACATATTAAATATCATTTAAGTTGATCCCTACCTTTGCTTTTGCAGTCCTCCATCCTATCCGGTTAAAGTTCGAGTCAGCTATCAAAAATTGCTAAAATGCTTTGTGTTGAATGAACTACATCACAGACCTCCTAAGGCTCAAAAGAAGAAGCACTTGTTCCGATCTCTGCAAGCAACTAAGTTTTTCCAAACCACGGAACTTGATTGGGCTGAAGCTGGTCTTCAAGTTTGTAAGCAGGGCTATAACATGCTAAATCTGCTGATACATAGGAAAAATTTAAATTACCTCCACCTTGATTATAATTTCAATCTGAAGCCAGTGAAGACCCTCACTACAAAAGAGCGCAAGAAGTCACGTTTTGGTAATGCTTTCCATCTGTGTCGTGAGATTCTGCGCTTGACAAAGCTTGTGGTTGATGCCAATATCCAGTTTCGCCTGGGTAATGTGGATGCCTTCCAATTGGCCGATGGCTTGCAATATACATTTTCTCATGTTGGTCAACTGACCGGCATGTACCGTTACAAATATAGGCTTATGCGGCAGATCAGAATGTGCAAAGACTTGAAACACTTGATCTACTATCGGTTCAATACTGGTCCAGTTGGGAAAGGACCTGGATGTGGGTTTTGGGCACCAATGTGGAGAGTGTGGTTGTTCTTTCTACGTGGTATAGTGCCTCTCCTGGAACGGTGGTTAGGGAATTTACTTGCACGTCAATTTGAAGGGCGCCATTCAAAAGGAGTGGCTAAGACAGTTACTAAGCAACGTGTTGAAAGCCACTTTGATTTGGAGCTAAGAGCAGCTGTTATGCATGATGTTCTTGATGCTATGCCAGGTAATCTTTGACTCAACCTATTGTATTTCTTTTTGGCTCGTGGTTTTCCCCTTTATTTCTTATATTTTGGTTGTTATTGTCTTTGTGATTCCAACATTGTATTATTGAATTGCAGAGGGCATTAAGCAGAATAAAGCCAGAACAATATTGCAGCATCTCAGTGAGGCATGGCGATGTTGGAAAGCAAATATTCCCTGGAAGGTTCCTGGTTTGCCAGTTCCCATTGAGAACATGATTCTTCGTTATGTTAAGTCAAAAGCTGACTGGTGGACAAATGTTGCCCACTATAACCGTGAGCGTATAAAAAGAGGAGCCACTGTCGATAAGACAGTTTGTCGGAAGAATCTTGGAAGACTGACTCGTCTTTGGTTGAAGGCAGAACAGGTGCAGATACTGACTTCTTCATTCTTTTGTGTAAACTTCCACCACATAATATGCGTGTGTGCACAGTTTTCTGAAGGAGTTATTGGCCTTTTTCTTTTTCAATTGTCTTTGAATACATGTTTTTTTTTCTCTATCTTATTTGTCTTTCAATTTTCATTTTCAATTGTTGTAGGAACGACAACACAACTACTTGAAAGATGGTCCATATGTCACACCAGAAGAAGCAGTTGCCATTTACACTACAACAGTGCATTGGTTGGAGTCAAGAAAGTTCTCTCCCATCCCATTCCCTCCATTATCATATAAGCATGACACAAAACTTCTCATCCTTGCTCTGGAGCGGTTGAAGGAATCTTATAGTGTAGCTGTGAGGTTAAACCAGCTTCAAAGAGAAGAGTTGGGTCTTATTGAACAAGCCTATGATAATCCACATGAAGCACTGTCACGAATTAAGCGTCACCTGCTCACTCAGCGTGCATTCAAAGAAGTAAGTTATTTGATTAATGCATTGATCTTTGTCCTTTGTACTTCACAACCTAGTAGAATGAGTTTGAACTGAGTTTTTTTTCCCTGCAGGTTGGCATAGAATTTATGGATTTGTACAGTTATCTCATTCCAGTTTATGAGATTGAGCCTCTTGAGAAGATTACAGATGCATATCTTGATCAATATTTATGGTATGAAGGTGACAAACGCCATCTTTTTCCAAATTGGATCAAGCCTGCAGATTCAGAGCCTCCCCCACTTTTGGTTTATAAATGGTGTCAGGGTATAAACAATTTACAAGGAGTATGGGACACAAGTGATGGCCAATGTGTGGTGATGCTTCAAACAAAGTTTGAAAAGTTCTTTGAGAAGATTGACTTGACAATGTTAAACAGGTATGTAATGGTTGGTCCCGTTGCAACTGTAATCAGTGGATTTTTGGAGTTCTTGAATTATTATCTATTTATCTATGTATGTATTTTTTACTGTGGTGTTGCAGGCTCTTGCGATTGGTTCTTGACCACAACATTGCTGATTATGTCACCGCAAAGAACAATGTTGTGTTGTCTTACAAGGATATGAGTCACACAAACTCATATGGTCTTATCCGTGGTCTCCAGTTTGCTTCTTTTGTTGTACAGTATTACGGACTTGTGCTGGATCTCTTGCTCCTTGGATTGACTCGAGCTAGTGAGATTGCTGGGCCCCCACAGATGCCTAATGAGTTCATTACTTATTGGGACACGAAAGTTGAGACACGGCACCCTATTCGTCTTTATTCTCGTTACATAGACAGGGTCCACATATTGTTCCGCTTCACCCACGAAGAGGCTCGAGACCTTATCCAGCGGTATCTTACTGAGCATCCTGATCCTAACAATGAAAATATGGTTGGATATAACAACAAGAAGTGCTGGCCTAGAGATGCAAGAATGAGGCTCATGAAACACGATGGTATGTATCTCATTCTTTTCTTTCTTTAGAGTTATGACTTAACATTTTTAAGCAAATGAGGCTTTCATTAATGTTAAAAATAATGTATGTCATGACTCTTTTCTAAATTCTCCTTCAGTAAATCTTGGGAGGAGTGTTTTCTGGGATATGAAGAACCGTCTTCCTCGAAGCATCACTACATTGGAGTGGGAGAACAGTTTTGTTTCTGTATACAGCAAGGACAATCCAAACTTGCTTTTCAGCATGTATGTTTATCGAACTAGCTACATTATTTTGTATGTGTGTGTATATATTTTTTTTATTTGTTTCTTGTGTTGGACCTATGTTTTCCAGCAATGATCATGTGTTCAATGTTGCTTGGATTTTTTTATTTATTTATTTAATAATTTGATACTTGGAATTTCTTATGCACTGGCCTGTCTGCCTTTTCCATCTCTCAAGCTGGTAGCTCCTGAATATTTTACTCGACAATTCGAAATGTGAATCTCAACAAACAGAATTAGTTCAGTGTTGCTCCAGACCTTATTCAATGCTGAGAAATTGTTTCTGATCCTAAAATTTTAATTAATTCGTTCTGTGTTTTGGGTGAGCCTTTGTTATATGTTGTATATGATCTTATAGGAGAGGTTTCCAAATCTTAGGACCCATTCTGTTTTCTTTGCCTCTCTAGGCTCAATCTCCAAGAGGTTTGTCAGGTTATTACTGTGATGTGTGGTTTTTGACGAATGGACCTGTTGTCTGACACATCTCCTCTCCTATTTGATCTTTAGGTGTGGGTTTGAAGTTCGGATACTTCCTAAAATAAGGATGACCCAAGAAGCATTCAGTAACACAAGAGATGGTGTTTGGAATCTGCAGAATGAACAGACCAAAGAACGGACTGCAGTTGCTTTCTTGCGGGTTGATGATGAACACATGAAGGTGTTTGAGAATCGTGTGAGGCAGATTCTTATGTCTTCAGGATCCACAACATTTACAAAAATTGTCAATAAATGGAATACAGCCTTGATAGGTACTGATTTTGAAATTTTTATTCTGCCTTGTTACAGCTGTTTGACTTCATGAGGATATTTTGAATGTTTTTTTTTTTATTTTTAAAATAGGTCTCATGACTTATTTCCGTGAAGCCACTGTGCATACTCAAGAGCTGTTAGATTTGCTGGTTAAATGTGAAAATAAAATCCAAACCCGTATTAAGATTGGGTTGAACTCAAAGATGCCTAGCAGGTAAAGTTACTGGTCACATAAAATAATATATTCTTGTTGAAAGTTAATCTTGGTACTGATGAAACTCAATCTGCCTTCAGGTTCCCTCCTGTCATTTTCTACACTCCAAAGGAAATCGGAGGACTTGGCATGCTTTCTATGGGTCATATATTGATTCCACAAAGTGACCTCCGTTACAGCCAGCAGACAGACGTTGGTGTAACCCACTTTAGGAGTGGAATGAGCCATGAAGAGGACCAGCTGATTCCAAATCTTTATCGATATATACAGGTAATTTGAGATTCACTCTTCATATGTATATGGTGTGCTTGTGCATTTTCTTCAATTTTTTGACATCATATTGGTTTCTTGACAGCCATGGGAGAGTGAGTTCATAGATTCACAGCGTGTTTGGGCAGAATATGCATTGAAGAGGCAGGAAGCTCAGGCTCAAAATAGGCGTTTGACCCTTGAAGATTTGGAAGTTAGTATTTTTACCTTTTTTTATATTTTAGGACTTCTACAAAAGTCATCTATTCTAATGGCTTTCTCAATTCTTTGGATAGGATTCATGGGACAGGGGCATACCTCGTATAAACACTTTGTTTCAGAAGGACCGACACACGTTGGCATATGACAAAGGATGGAGGGTGCGTACTGACTTCAAACAGTACCAAGTTTTAAAACAGAACCCTTTCTGGTGGACACACCAGAGGCATGATGGGAAACTTTGGAACTTGAACAATTATCGAACTGATGTCATTCAAGCTTTGGGTGGTGTTGAGGGAATTCTTGAGCATACCTTATTCAAAGGAACATAGTGAGTATACTGTGTTTTGATTTTGTTTACAGTAGTAGTTACAGTCGTCATTATCATAAATCTATTAGGATTGCACATGATTCTATTCTGCAAATAGGTGATGTGAAAGAGACAATTCAACATATATCATCTGGTTGGTTAATACACATAGTAACATTGCAGGTTAGAGTTTATTGCACTGTAGTTCATAATTGTAACAAAATTTGAACTTGGCCTTCCATCTAGTTTGTTATATTGTAAGATTTTATTTGATAGGTAATTACAATTCACATCCTTAGTGGATTGAACCCATGACTTACCTTTCACTTTTAGCTTATGGGGCAGAAATGCTATTTGGTCCAAAATGCCATTAGCATCTGTGATTCTGTATTGGAAGAGTTGTTCATCCTTAGGTTGGCAGAAATGCTATTTTTGCTCTAGAGACTGAACCATATCTGAAGGAAGTGTGTGATATGATAAAGAACAGATATAATATTTATTTTTCTAATTGTTGCTATAGTTGTGGGATTATTTATACAGTTATGGTTGTCTTTCACTCCTGAATTAATATGCTTTTAAGAAGAAAAAAATTTGACTGACTTTGCTTATCTAAAAATTTTCAGCTTTCCAACTTGGGAAGGTCTCTTCTGGGAAAAGGCATCTGGTTTTGAGGAATCAATGAAGTATAAGAAGCTGACAAATGCTCAGAGATCTGGTCTCAACCAAATCCCTAACCGTAGGTTTACGCTTTGGTGGTCACCTACAATAAATAGAGCAAATGTGTACGTGGGTTTTCAAGTCCAATTGGATCTAACTGGAATCTTCATGCATGGGAAGATCCCTACCTTGAAGATATCGCTGATTCAAATATTCCGTGCTCATTTGTGGCAAAAAATCCATGAGAGTGTTGTCATGGATCTTTGTCAAGTTTTGGATCAGGAGTTGGATGCTTTGGAAATTGAAACTGTGCAGAAGGAAACAATCCATCCAAGAAAGAGTTACAAAATGAACAGCTCTTGTGCAGACATTCTTCTCTTTGCTGCACATAGATGGCCGATGTCAAAACCTAGTCTTGTAGCTGAACCAAAGGATGTGTTTGATCAGAAAGCAAGCAATAAGTACTGGATAGACGTGCAGCTCCGCTGGGGAGATTATGACTCTCATGACATTGAGCGTTACACTAGGGCCAAATTTATGGATTATACAACAGACAATATGTCTATATATCCATCTCCTACTGGTATGCTTTTTTTTCTTTGTTTGCTTTACTCTGTTCGATCCTTCAGTTTTGTTGGTTTGAAGTAATCAGCATTGAACTATCCTTTCAGGTGTGATGATTGGACTTGATTTGGCATACAACTTGCATTCTGCATTTGGTAATTGGTTTCCTGGGTCAAAGCCTCTGCTTCAGCAGGCTATGAATAAGATCATGAAGGTGCACACCTTAATTTTTTTTCTCATGTTATAAATTAGTGTAGGCATGTAGCATTGAACTAATGGTTCTTTGTGCATTTGCAGTCAAATCCAGCTTTATACGTCTTGAGGGAGCGGATAAGGAAAGGTTTACAGTTGTATTCTTCTGAGCCCACTGAACCATATTTGTCATCTCAGAATTATGGAGAGATCTTCAGCAATCAAATAATTTGGTTTGTTGATGACACAAATGTGTATCGTGTTACTATCCATAAGACATTTGAGGGAAATCTTACAACAAAACCCATCAATGGTGCCATCTTTATATTCAATCCAAGGACTGGACAGCTGTTCCTGAAGGTCTGTTTTGTCTTTTTCTTTTTTTCAATGATACTTTTAAGTAGTCTTTCTCTCTCTCTCTCTAGATCAGACACTGGAAATTTATTTCATGATATGATTTCTTACAGGTCATCCACACAAGTGTGTGGGCAGGACAAAAGCGTCTTGGTCAGTTGGCCAAGTGGAAAACAGCAGAAGAAGTTGCTGCCCTAGTTCGGTCTTTGCCTGTTGAAGAACAGCCAAAACAAATTATTGTGACTCGTAAGGGAATGCTGGATCCATTGGAGGTTCACTTGCTGGATTTCCCAAACATAGTTATCAAAGGAAGTGAGCTGCAGCTTCCATTCCAAGCATGCTTGAAGATTGAGAAATTTGGTGATCTGATTTTGAAGGCCACAGAGCCGCAGATGGTCCTTTTCAACATTTATGATGATTGGTTGAAAAGTATTTCCTCATACACTGCATTCTCCCGACTCATTCTGATCCTGCGTGCGCTACATGTGAACAATGAGAAGGCAAAGATGTTACTAAAGCCTGACAAAACAATCATTACTGAGCCACACCACATCTGGCCATCTCTCACTGATGATCAATGGATGAAGGTAAACTCCATTATTGTAATAGTGTACATTTCTTTTATTGGATTTGTAGCTTAGCCCCCCCCCCCCAAAAAAATATGGTCACTTTTTCTTCTCTCTAAATATGTCCGTACTTTTTGTGACAAATTTTTACAGAGATGTACTTTATTTATAAAATAATCATTCATATCCTGTTCTGCTGTGGCATAATCAGATTCCTAATTTTGATTATATATTCGGCAGCAATAACAATTCTATCAAACATCTATTTATAAACAGATGGTCATGCTTCCCTTTAATGATATGTGTTATGCTAATATATTTTATGGTACAGGTTGAGGTTGCTCTTAGAGATCTCATACTGTCGGATTATGCCAAGAAGAACAATGTGAATACGTCAGCTCTGACACAGTCTGAGATCCGTGATATTATACTTGGAGCTGAGATTACTCCTCCTTCTCAACAGAGACAACAGATTGCTGAGATTGAGAAACAGGTGATGCTTCTTTTTCTGCTTCCTATTGGTTTTAACATTGTCTTGGTTCCTGATATAAACTAGCATTATTTCTGGACAAAAATGGCATTTCTTGCAAAATATATTGTTTGGGAATCTCCTGATTTGACGTGTCTATTGAACTCAGTGGTGTGTTATTAAGTTGATCATCTTCTGTGTAACATTATCAGGCGAAAGAAGCAAGTCAGCTGACCGCAGTTACAACAAAGACTACAAATGTGCATGGTGATGAGCTTATTGTAACCACCACAAGTCCATATGAGCAAGCTGCGTTTGGGTCTAAAACTGATTGGCGTGTGAGAGCAATATCTGCAACAAACCTCTATCTTCGTGTCAATCATATTTACGTGAATTCAGAGGATATAAAGGTGCTGATCTACCTACTCTGTTATATCTGATAATCATTGATTGTTTATATTTACTGAAATGGAGTACACTTGATAATACAGGAAACAGGATATACCTATATCATGCCAAAGAACATTTTGAAGAAGTTTATCTGCATGGCAGATCTGCGGACACAAATTGCTGGTTACTTGTATGGTATAAGTCCCCCTGACAACCCTCAGGTTAAGGAGATCCGCTGTATTGCCATGCCACCACAGTGGGGAACCCATCAGCAAGTCAATCTTCCATCAGCTCTCCCAGAGCATGATTTCCTGAATGATTTGGAGCCTTTGGGATGGATGCATACACAGCCTAATGAACTTCCCCAGTTATCACCACAGGTATTTGTCTAATCCAGTACACTTTATTTGTTTAAATAGAAATGCTAAAGGTTTTCTTCTCATAGAGTGGTTTAAGTCCATGATTTGTTATCTTACCTGAGATTTTTCTTGCAGGATCTCACAAGTCATGCTAAGATCCTGGAAAACAACAAGCAATGGGATGGAGAGAAGTGCATTATTTTGACCTGCAGTTTCACTCCAGGTTCCTGCTCCCTAACGGCATATAAGCTGACACCATCAGGGTATGAGTGGGGCCGTGTCAACAAGGACACTGGAAGTAATCCTCATGGTTACCTTCCCACTCATTATGAGAAGGTCCAAATGCTTCTCAGTGACCGTTTCCTTGGTTTCTACATGGTAAGAACATCATCTGTCTTTGAAATATGCTTTGGTTGGTATGCTTTTGATTGGATTTTGTATTGACATTTGTCTTCATTCTTGGAGTTAACTTGGTCATTCTGTGGCTTTTGTTTCTTAGATGCCGGACAATGGTCCATGGAATTACAACTTCATGGGGGTGAAACATGCGCCTAGTATGAAGTATGGGGTCAAGCTCGGGACACCACGTGAGTATTATCATGAAGACCACAGGCCAACTCATTTCCTGGAGTTCAGCAACTTGGAGGAGGGAGAGACTTTTGCTGAGGGAGACCGTGAGGATACCTTTACATAGGAGTCGGGATTATTAACAAATATTGTTAGTTACAATGAGAAGTAATTGTAGTACATTTGACTTGGGACAGAAATCGTAGAGCCCTTTGTTGTAATAATCATGTATATCATGATATGGATGGATATATTATATCCAGATTGAGGTTGTAAGCTTTTTGTAGCGATTGTAAACTAGTCGGTTGTATATATAATATTTTGGTATCTAAAGTGCATACATTCGTATTCAAGCTTAAGACTCGCACCTCTTTTGTTAGTGTTTGCTTTGGCGTTGTGTTGCATTTGGAGGAATGTGGTCGGTGGTCTTCTGCATTTAGTTGTTGCCTTGCCCGTCCAGAATATGAGGCCTTGGACATATGCTAGAAGAAAATAAAAAAAGAAAACTTACACAATCTCTATGCATAATAATGATGTTTATTATTATATTTTTTTGGATAGGATAATGATGTTGATTTGTTCTAACTCCCTACTTTGAGGCTTTTCTTGATTAATGATATAGTCTGTGTTTTTGTTGAGCGTGTAAGATGAGAGTATCTAATGACCTGCTGATTCTATTCATCAATTACGATGGCTCTTGTTTCTTGACAGCTCCAACAAAAGCGAAAATCTCAGATTGGGCTGTACTGAGATACATATATATATGAAATGGAAAAGCCAAAAAATCCACCAAGTGTAGTAATGCGAGAGCCAAAAACTTGGCACAATTCAATAAATATTAAATATAGTTTCCATGTCATCCACTCCAGGATAAAGTAAGAAAAGTAGATGAGCAGCACACAAATCTTACATCAGCCACAAAACCATGCTTTCATGTGGTTCCTAGCAATAGTAATAAAAGGGCAGCCAGTGCCACCTTGCCTTGAGAAAAACCAAATAATAAAATAAATACAAACTTCATATCGAATGTATACTGGAGTTAGTAGTGTGATTATGTTCAATTTTAAAGCTCATTCTCCTCTTTCAATTCCTGTTTTGAATCTCTCTCCTCTGAGATGAAGTCTCTGCTGTCTTCAGCAATGGAAGTCCCATCATTATAATCTGCAGCACGAGGGGCCTTGAACAGTTCATCATTTTCCAGTTCAGATAATTTCTCTTTTGAGATTCCCTTCAGAAGCTCCATCACCTCAGGCATTGTGGGTCTTTTCTCAGGCCGAACGTTAGTACATATTAGTGCAACCAAGACAAGTCTTTTCAGCTCCTCATTGACGTACTTGCCGTTAAGCTTTGGATCCACTAGTTCATCATACTTGCTCTCACAGACCAATGGCAGTGCCCAATCAGTAATTGAGCGTTTTACGGCTCCATGTTTTTCAATGGGTTTCTTGCCACTTGCAAGCTCTAGTAGGAGTATTCCAAAGCTGTAGACATCACAAGACTCATTTGCTTTCCCTAACATAGCATATTCTGGTGCAAGGTAGCCAAGGGTACCCTTAACTCTTGTTGTCACATGTGTTGCACCCTCAGGGATTAACTTGGCAAATCCAAAATCAGCAACCCGAGGCTGAAAATCTAAATCTAGCAACACATTGCTTGCTTTGATATCTCTATGGATTATATGTGGAGTGGATTGGTGGTGGAGATAGCTGAATCAAACAAATTAGGAGATTATGTATATGGCACAAGAAAGATGAATAGGAAAGTCAGGATCAGTACTTACGCAATGCCCTCAGCAGACCCAATTGCAATACTCATCCGTCGGTCCCAATTGAGATGGCATTCTGCGGAGTGCTGCCCATGAAGATGAGAGAGTAAGCTTAAATTTGGCATGTATTCATATACAATCAAACGCTCTTGCCCCTCAGCACAATAGCCACGTAAACTGAGCAGATTCTTGTGGCGTACTCGTGCTAGTATCTCAACCTCAACAGCAAATTCCATCTCTGCTTTGTTGCTCCAAACCTTCAACCTTTTGACTGCAATCTGCAAATATATATCACCTCTCAGAATGGTATTCAGTTTATATGAAGCATCACAAAAATATTGAGGAAAGGCTGTATATAACAAATATATGCCATTGCAAAGATTACCATCAGGTGAGGAATGTTGAGGAAAGGCTACTACTTGGTAATAATCAAGCACATAATAAGTTGTGATAGCATCCAAGACTCAAAGTCAAAGAATAAAAGTTAAAATGAGTGCATTTAGGGGGAAAAAAAGGCTTCTAATAGCATTAAAAACAGATAGTTGTTTTTTGATAACTACAATGCCAGTCAACTTATACATGTTTTACTATTACAACTAAAGTGATTTTTAGAGAGAGCACTCCAAGTGATATTTGTAAAAAGCATATCATGAAGTTCTATCCCCAAGCACTTTGAATCAGTTGGGTTTCCACCCAAATCAATTAGTTCCATTTGCACTCCTGCAATTCAGTATTATAATTTTGACATTATATATAGGAAAAAATGCACATTAATTTCAGAGGATGACTAAGAAGTCCTAATCAATTTGCATGAAAAAGGTGACCAATACAAGAACAGCATTAATTTTATCCTCAAGGGATTAGTGCACCATGTACTCTAAGAGGCATCAATTGATCCAATTAGCAGTATTGTCCAAATTTGGCCCAACAAAGCACAGAACCATCTTCTTACTATGTCAGTTAAAGATGCAAGTTCTCTGTGTCTCAACATGGACTGTAAAATTATTAATATTCATCAGGAAGAACGATTATGAAAAAAAAAAAAAAAGGTGTACTATTGGCAATAGCCTACCTGGAAGAAGAGGGCTTCAAAACAGAATAATGATGGCAAAAGTTCTTCAACCTATGAGGTTGAAACTTTAAATTAAAGCACTTAGCTTAGGTACTGATTAGCATCTTTGAAGCCCACAAATTTCTGGGTTACAGGACAAGTCTAGTGAAACAGAAGTGGCAATTTTCCATTTACAAGTATGTTATAAGATTGATACTTTCAGAAGCACCTTATGTCCAACATTACTTCAGTGCATGTACATAGTCCAAGCTAATTATCGCAGTGACCAATTCTCCACCAACTCCATGCATACCCACCACAAAATCTTTCTCTTTTTTTTTTTCTTATCAAAATGAGAGAGAGAGAGCTCATAATATTTTTTCTTATTCTTCTCCTTCTGAGCATGAGGATGAAATCATTTTTGTTTAAGAAGTCACTTAACCTGGTGTCTTAGGGAAACTTACAACCAGCTAAGCTGAATCAACTGTCTTGCATACCATGACTTCCCAATGCTATGTTCTTGCTGGACTTAAAAAGTCTGCCCTGACTTATCATTCCATTTTACAATGCTAAGCTACCAGATTTTTGAGGTATGTAGAGAAAGGATAAGTACACAGGACACCACTTGCTGTCAAACATGGCAAAAAGGGAAGCTCAATATTTTTTTTGTTGGTAAGTAAGTTACATATGCATCCAATATGTCTTGAGCCCAAGACTTCAGTCCACCTAGAACTTATAAGGGGAGGAGGTGCCAGTCGAACTAGAGAGCTCAAATGTCATATTTTTTTGTTATATGCAAGTTAAAGTTTGATGACATAGATGTAAGTCAGTGTTTAATTCATTCAATGAAAATCCTGCCTCGCTAAAACAGAATATATTGGAAAGAAATAGGAAAAAGCTTTTAACTCACTAAACTTCTTGCCATGGAAGTAAAGAATGTTCCAGCTCGAGCAATCTAAATTGACATTCTGGTCTGTTGGAAAGCAATGCTGACACTAGGAAAAATCAATCACTGGTTTAGACCTAAAAAGCATCTGTAATGTAATTTCATATAACTCGAAGAGACCATCAACATGTTCTGACACTGAGGCTCCACCCCACCTCCTCTAGTGGCGTGAGCTCACACAGGTCTGAAATAAGGTTGGACTGGATTCAAGAAACTACAATGCCCCAAGCAGGATTGGGTGCAATGGCAGGTTTTATGGTTGCCCCATAAATATATATATATATATATAACCTAGAAGTTCAATTAATACATACTTGGGTTACAAGTCTGGATCTATTGGTATTATTACAAAGTCTGTTATGATCAGTACTCCACTCAACTCTTGTCTCTCGCCTTGATTCCAACTAACTGGGGTTGATCCGTTATTCCATTGTCGGCTAGGTATCTTTCTTGGCCATTCCACCCTAAGGCCAAATTCTTCGGTTACCTCTTTGTTTTATCATATCTGTCTTTACTACTCGAACCTCCCTCTTACCCTTTTCATTCATTCAAAATGAAATCAAGCCTCTCTTTCTCATTAATGCATTTGAGATTTGTTGTACATAGTCAAATCATCTTGGGCATCGCTTCCTCATTTTTTTAATAGGTGCTATCCCACTTTTGAATGGATATCACAATCCTCCTTTTTATCCTCTAATATAAAAATTGAATAAAGTAAAATAACAGGGGTGGAAGGATAGGGTTGCGCCACCTCACATTCACTCCATTCCCAATCTTACTTATAAACCATTTCTGTCCTCCAAAAACCAATTTCTTCACCATATTCCACTTTAGGACACTATTCTCTCTCTCTCTCTCTCTCTCTCTCTCTCTCTCTCTCACACACACACACACACACACACACACACACACACAATTTACAGTTTCAGGCTACAACCTTACTCAGCAACATTTAATAAACTTGATTTCCTTTTTTTTCTTTGAAACAATCTTTTTTTTTTAAAGAGTATAATAATACTGGTTATAATCTGATTTTTCTTTCACTTCAATGTTCGAATATAAGCCTCAAGCAAGTAGACATGGGAAACTAACCAGAATCTATGGAGACAATCACCATTAACAACAAGAACACAACTTACAATTGACCAGTGCAATTCATACTATTCAGCCTCCAATATCTGTAAGTGCATGACCTCCTAGACTATACAGTTAGAAGTGAATGTTTGCTATAGCAAGCTATGAGTCTTAATTGCAATGTTTAATATCCATACCGCTCATTTGGATGCAATTGTTTTTATACAATATTTCATCGGGTCACATTTGAAATTTACCTTTCAAGCATGCATTTCATTTAAAATTTTGAACATTTAAAATACATTCCTTGTTAAGTATTCTTTCTAAAATAAAAGAAAATTAAATGTTTGACAAGAATGGAAGAAAGTAAACAAAGGTCACATGGCTGTTTAGCTTTATTGGCATTGTCTTATAGTCACAAGTGTATTGCTAATTTCCTATTGATCAACTTCAATATTCAAGACCAGCAAAAAAGGGGGTGACAAACTACTATAAGTGGAACAAAGCACTACGAGATAATATAATTCGTAATAAAATAAACAGATCCAGAACCTAAAGTTAAATCAATCAAAACCAACACTCTTAAGATACTCATTTTCTATATGAATTTTTCACATATATCAATAACATAGCCATTGAATGTTTTGTGATTAAAATAACTGTTTTGCAATTGCACAATCAACAAACAATAAGCAGAATTCACAGTAGAAAGTTTAAGCAGAAACTGAGAAATGGATTCATTACTTGTGATCCATCCCAAAGCTGACCCCAGTAAACACTGCCGAATCCCCCTTCTCCAAGCTTGTTATCATAATTAAAATTGTTTGTAGCTGCATGCAGCTCCCTCAAAGAAAAGACTCTCCAAGTTTGCTGCTTCTTCCCTAGTTCACTCCTGTACAATCAACCACTCTATAACTAAACTTGCATCAAAACATTATAATGAAAAAGTGAACGCAAATAAGCCTGATATAATTTCATATATGTGTATAAGTATTACTCTTCGTTTAGTTTCTCACATAAACTAAAGCATAACATGTTTTTCTAGAATCAAACTAATCAAATACTTAGTTAAGTGATGCTCAGGTATTCTGTTCTATTGGGTCATTAAGCTTACATTTTTAAGTCTCCTGATTCTATTTTCCTTTTCTATCTTTTCCCACCAAACAACCAAATAAAGCTATTTAAGAGAGATTCCTCTCAAGTCTCACCCACACCCAAGTGCCTGTTCCTAAAATCTAAGCTAAACCCAGAATTCAAAACTCTTTTCAGCTCTCATAATCATCAGAATATAAAGCACATCACAACAAAAGACTCAAGCTTGAATAATTAACACCATTAAACCAATACTATATTTCAAAAGAACAAAAACCCACAAAATAAATCAACATAATAACTTCATATACATACCGATCTGTACCCTTTCCACAACATAGCATTGAAAGAAAAGCCATATCCCCCACTCCTATCAAACCCACCAAACAAAAAAGTCAAAAAAAAAAAAAAAAAAGACTCCCCCTTTAAAATTCTGGGTTTAGAAAATCAGCTCCTTCTTCTTCTTCGTCTTCTTTAACTTAGCTTGTTGGAGACTAGAGGTCAGAGAGCTTGTTGGAGACTAGAGGTTAGAGCAAAGCTGAAGCTGAAGCAAGTTTAGATTCGAAACACAACCGCTTTGGAATAAAACACAGACATTTCTTTCTTTTGTTCTCTCTCTCTGTCTCTGTCTGTGTCTCTTTTTTTTTGTGTTTTGTGTTTGAGAGTAAAGAGAAAAAGCTAAAAAAGTATTATTTGTTTAGGCAAATGTTAATGTTAAGTTACTACGAGAAGTGAGGAACAACAACAACAAAAGAAGAATTGTACTTTCTGTTTTACTTTTGTAGAAGAAGGAAGCGTGTGTTTGTGAAAATTGTAGAACATGGAGAATAGTATCATTGGGTAAGCACTTGGTTGTTGTTGGAAACAAAGTCTTCTTCTTTAAGCATTTTTTTTTTTTTTACTTTCTTTTTCTATTTGTTTCTATGGTCCTACGCAGCTGTTCTCAATTTTTTAAATTCACATTGATGGGGATGGGGGCCTTTTTCAAATAGTTTTCCGTTACATGATAGCATATCAATATAATTTAAAATTACTACTGTGTTATTCAAAAAAATAAATTATATTTTTTTTGAGAAGGAAAAATAAATTATACTTGGTGGTTGTTGTACTGTGGATTGAATTCAAAGGAGAGTCCAATTTTTGTACCAAACACAAGGAATAAATGGTAAACTCTAATTTGCACATGGGATTTTTTTATTTTATTTTTTTTTTACTGACAGTTATTGTTATTATTATTGTCGGATTTTAGACAAATCAACTCAATCAACAAAATTTTTGCTTTCAAATAAATAATATGTGTTTAAATTTTGTCTATTCAATACAAAATCATTGATGTTTTAATTTAATAATAGAAAGTAATAATGATGGAGTGAATACTATAAATTTTTACTATTTATATTTTAAAAAAATAAACAAATACTATTTTCAAATAAAGAACATGAGTTTGAATACTATCTATTCAAAAGAAAATCATTGATGTTTTGATATGAGAATAAAAAGCAATTATAATTAAGTGAATACCATAACTTTTAAATTCTATCTATCTAATAAAAAATATTTGTGTTTGGATACCGCTTATTTTGCTGAAATTAAAAACTTATTGCTGAAAATACCGTAGATAGAGGTAAAAGTTATTTGAAATAGTACAGTAGAACCCATAAATAATACCAAAAAGTGTAGTGGAGCCTATGAATAGTAGCAAAAATAAGTTAAATAGTAAAATAATTTTAATTTTTCATCCCAATCTAAACGCACACTTACTATATATATATATATATATATATATATATTAATTTCTCTATCTCAATTTAAATACTTGTACTTTTCCAAAGGAAATCTTTTTTATAAATTTTTTTTTAAGTTTTGACAAATTTTAATCTATTAAAATAAATTCTTGAGAGTAATGCTAAGATATCAATTTTTTTTTTCCATGTTGAAAAAAAGTCAATTAAAGTCAAGCTAATAGCCCACCACTTCCTCTCCTACTATTTACTTATATATATTATTATATTTTTAAAAAATTATAAGATTTCTATCTTTTATAATAAATTAATAATATTGTTATTTAAATTTAAGATACTTATTTTGAGACAGGCAAAAATGTTAATCCACTGGTGTGTGTGTGTATATATATATATATATATATATATATATTTTTTTTTTTTTTCTTTTTCTTTTTTTTTCTTTTTGAGAACCAATCCAACTGGTACTTCAACATATGTTCTTATCCGTATAATTGTTGAATTAGGACATAGCTTTTGTAAGACGCTTGCAACTGTGGTTAGTCATTAACCTTATCTATGTAATTTTCTGTGTAGCTCTTTCTTGGATTGAAAAGACTCTGCACAACATATCAAAAAAAAAAAAAAAAAGACTCTGCACAAAATTCCATAACACATACTAGTTATTTACTGAACAGTAAAAGACAAGGTGTTTCTTGTCACTGTATTGCTGTGTATATGTTCAAATTATATGAGGATAAAAAATGTCAGTATCACAAAGCTTTTTGGGAAAATCTTCTTTAATTTGTGCTTACTTTATGGTAGAAAACTACGGCACTTACCTAACCCGAAAATTACTAAACAATTAAAGGATAATCAAACAATCAAAATTTTAATTGAGAAATTAGTTGGTACCTGATAGTCCAACTATTAAAATTATATTGAGAAATTAGTTGCTCTCTTCTTGAGACTATGTAACTACTTCGATATCACGACCACCTCAGTCTCAACAAACACCACGGTCTACCACGCAGAGCTATGGTGAAGTGTCGTAACTATTTTAGTAAAAAAAAGAGAAAATGAGTTTAATTCAAGGAAAAATTAGACCTACCAAAAGACTAATATTGATTGATAAAATTTTGCAAAGTGTTCAATTTTTTTGATTGACTCCAAAACAATCAATCAACCTAAAGAACATACTCAAAACAAATAATCTTAAGCCAATTCTGTGGACATGACATACAACTTACCTGTAAAGGTAATGTAAAGAATATGAATGATTTTTGAGGTGATTTTTGTTCCGTTGTGTTTGTTAAAGTGCAGTGAGCCCACAACATGTGTTTTCAAAAACATAAAATCCTTCAACTTGAAAGGAGATCAAGTGGCGATAAGGTACATAAGGACAACCGCATGATACTGTTTTTCTTTTACATTCGTACTTTATCCCTTCGTATTAGCATGATTAGTTTTTTATTATTTACACTAATTTTTTTTATTATTCATCTAAGTTTAATATTCTTCTTTTGTCTTTTGTCTTTCATTGGGTAATTTTATTCTGAAATTCCCCTGTAGGGTAACGATTTACGACCCAAGTCCAACGTATGGATGAACTTGGCCCAATAAACCCAATATAATAAATTTGTAGAGAGTGGGTTAAAGAATCGTGTTTTAGTAAAAAAGAGCAACGTTTAATATGGCCTTAAGACCAGGTTAAGAGGTAACAAGAAGAAGAAAAAAGGAAGTAGTATTGGACAAATTTGCTCTCGGCCCAGTCCGAGGAGGTTCAATTCAGTATCAATCAAGTTTTTCAATTACAAAAAATGTCCTCCCCTTCCCAGGGAAGATCTTTTACATTATATAGCTCCCCTTTGGTCATCTTGACCCTACACTTGTTGATCATCTAGGAAATTACTTGAGTACTTGTCCCATCAAACACCTTCTTTCTCTCTTCTATGAGTTGTAGTAGCTTCAGTAGCACTGTTCAGAAGTCCTCTCCACATAAATGCAGTCAAGAAAGTAGCTACAGTGCATTTAATGCGGTGGTAACAGCTTTTCCTCAGATATTTCTAGATCTCTTCTTTCCCGTATGTTCACAAGACATGTCCCCACCGTTGGAACTACTTGGAAGGTCACTTCACCTATGGGGATATCTATTTATGTTGTACTCTTCAATTCCGAGAAGGATGAAGTCCTCCTCGGAATAACTTTCTTTACATTTCCCACTTATAAGACTTTAAAAATAGAACACCTAATAAATGCGTCACTACTCAGATCACAGATTTCCTCGGACCAAGCCCAAGATATATGATTTTGTACCCTCATCCCCACAATAGCCCCTCAAAACTCCGATTTTTCCCTCTCATCCGAGGAGAAAAAATGGGGTTTTGATCTCCAAGAGATAAGACCAGCTGACATATCGCCTTACACGTGCAGGAATACGGTTTAATTGCGCCCCATAATTACTTCTGACGTTTCGTAGTTCGCGAAGCGTCATTAATTACTGCAGGAGGCGCCTTGTCCCCCGCATCCAACGACTGCATGCAGAATCCAACGGTTGACATTTCCCTAAGGATTTTGAGCGGGATAATTCCCACTTACTTTCTCCCTCAATATAAAGTTTTGAGGGAAACCATTTTCTTCTTTCCCAAAGAAACCTTTACGCGCTCCAGAGAAATCCAACACTACTTCTCTTAAAATAATCTAACTTTCGAAGTCTCCATTACTATTTCTTGTAAAAGGTCTTCGAAGATTTTCCTAGAAAGCTTCAGAGATTAGCACACATATTGTCGTAAGTCTTTATCTCTTTATATTTTCATTTTTCCTCTTAGCCACTCTCCTCGGCCTACCAGTTCTTACTTCCTCCTTTTTCTTTTTCTTTTTCTTTTTTTACAAATCCCAACCACTTTATCTTAGGTTGTCAAAAATGGATAGATTTGAGCGTCTAGTAGATTCCCCTACAAAAATAAAAGCTTTTAAACAAAAATACCGTATACCCCAGGAAGTTGGTCTGCGATACTGCTCCCCAGACCAAATCCTTACACACAGAAAGGTAGGAGAAGTGGTCATTCCTATAATAGCTTTCATAGAAGGGGGAATGACCCTTCCTATGGGTAGAATAACCCGAGAGTATCTTATTAGCCATAGGTTGTGTCCCCATCAGTGTGCGCCTAATATGTTTAGGATTCTAGGATGCATCGATGCTCTTGACGAGCATCTTCACTTGGGACTTACATGGCATGACGTGGTTCATATGTACGAGTGTCACTCACAATCCGACGGAGTATTTTACCTTAAGTCTAGGTCGTCCATCGTTAGGCTTATCTCGTGCCTTCCCAAGTCCAACAAAGGGATGAAAGACGACTATCTCATCGTTTTAGGGGCATGGCACGATGGTCGCCCCTACCCAACTCGGGAGAGAGAGACAGGTAGGATACTCTAGAGTTAGGTTCCTTAGCATAGGATTTAGATTTCTTAACCCTACCCATGCTCCCCATTTTATTTTCCTTCGATAATGGATATCTCTTATCTAATTGTATATTGTTTCTCGACTATTTCTGTAGATAGGAGGTTAGTTGCTCCTCGGCTCAGTCATACCAATGTTGTTGCCCTCAATTACCTTCTCCAATCAGAAATTTTTGTGAGTGAGGACCGACAATTGCGAGCTGTCCATCTGATCCTCGATTTCGATCCTATTTCGAGAATCTTTCAAGAGATCGGCCACACCATTAGATCTGGTGACCCTCGGATTAATCGCATCGACGTGTCAAAACCGGATTTTCTAGCCCGAGACGACTTTCCCACAGTCAGACTGCCAATCCATCAAGTCCCTCCTCAGCACGTAATACCACTGTAACAAGTCCCTCTCGAAGCAGAAGCTGCAGCAGAGGAAGAAATCGCCTCCTCGCGACTGTCATTAGAAGAAGAGATAGACAAGTTCCGTTTCGAGGGGGAAGAAGGGATACCAGAAAGGCCCGTATAGCTCTCGGACTCTGAGACGGACTTTGACAAACTTTCTGCAACTCTCCACCTGAATTAGTAGTTACCAGAGTTGATACAAGTTTAGAAGAGAAAAGAGAAATGAGTTCGAAAGGAAGGCCGTCTCTGAAAGGGTTAGTAGCCAATAGGAACAAAGGGGGAATGTCGAAGGATGCCCCCAAGACCTAGACTCCTGCCAATCTTCCCCCTCCTCCTCTTCCTGCTGACCTCGGATTACACGTCGCGTCGGATTTAAAGAAGAAAAGACCAATACAGGAAATAGAAGAAGGTGAGCTAATCATTTCGAAAAGCCCTAAACAACAAAAAACCAAAGATCCGAGAGACAATAAGGCCAACTCTGTTGATAGTAGGGAAGATGCAGAAGTACGCTGACAGCAGCGCTCCTAGGCCCCACTGATAGAATTGGATGGAGCCTAAATTCCCTGGGACGCCACTATTAGGGAGTCCCAGAAAGGTCATGCGGCTCATCTGGCCCAAGCTTTAGAGCAGCCCCTTCTATTCCCATGGGATATGGAGGCTCTCAGACGCATTAAGCAGCCTGAGCTCTTCATGTCGTTGAAGAAGGATCTCGCCATGGTAAGCTATTCTTATTTTTCAAATTAAAAACTAAGAAGCTCATACTCTTACCAGTGTTATTACCCTTATTTTTACATGCACGATCCCTTTGCTATTGTTATGCAGGTCACTCAACAAGTTTATGTGGCTGAAGAGTGGGTTCGAAATGCCCATAACAGATACGAAACTAAGTCTCACTCTCTGCACGAATTTGAAAAGGCTCTTAGGACCTTGAAAGAGGAAAAGGCACAGTTGGCCGAGAAGCTGAAGATCTCAGAGCGCGAATGTTTAAGTGCCAAAGCAGGACTAAAAAATGTTGAGACACAAGCCGAGGACCAACGCAAACTGCTTTACACGACAGAGTTAAATCTGGCTACCGAGAAAGTGAAAGTTTTGAGTCTGAAAGCCGAATTGTAGAAAGCTAAAGAGGCAGCCAGAATGGCCGAGGAGGCTGCTAAGGCCGCAGAGTCATTTGATGAAATACTTGTAACGCACAAGCTTATCATGCTCTTGCTTCAAGAACTGATCTTTCCAGGCCGAAGGCTAACAACAAAAACTTGCCATAACTTAAGATCTGTTTAATACTTTATAAAAGATACTAGGGAGTTAATTCGAAATAGGTGTATGATCCGAGAGCCCTGATATGACTTAGGATTCGTTTAAGCATTTTTTTTATAAATATCGTTGAATGTTAACTTCTCCTAAGTGTGTGAATTTTAACACTTTACAAAAGATGTCAATGTATTAATTTCCCCAAAGCATATGGTCCGAGGACATCAGGCATGACTAAATAACCCCGCCGAGGATTCCCTTACCATAAAGGACGTGGTTTCCCAAGCCAAGGCAGCTGAGTCAAGATCTGATGTTGGGGATGCCAAAAATAAGGCCACCGATTTCGAGAAAGGTTCTCAACCTTCAAAAAAGTAGTCGTAGGATCTTTCTTTGTTTTTTTTTTTTTTTTTTTTTTAATTTTTTATGTAGCTTTCATCAACGCTTATGATGTATTTATTTTCGATTAAAGAATAGACTTTTCCTTCATACTTCTTGTATCTCTATTTTGTCTGCATAGTTACCGTTTGTCTTTATTAGAGACTAATGATGACTCACTATCCGCAAGTTAAATAATTTGATAAAATACTTTTAACGGACGGACTTATCATGCTCTTATTTTAAGCACTGATTCTTCTGCGCCATAGGTTGTCAACAGTGAAAATGGATAGGTATTTAGCAAAAACAAAGGATAGGGGAGAGAATGACTTTATTTTATTTATTTTTTAGATAAGAAAACAAAGACTTGCCATAACCTAGGGTCTATTTAATACTTTATAAAAGATACTGGGGAGTTAATCTAAATTAAGTATATGGTCTGAAAGCCTTGACATGATTTAGGATTTTGTTTAACACTTTATAAAAGATGTCAATATATTAATTTCCCCAAAACATCTGGTCCGAGGACATCAGGCATGACTAAGGTTCTGTTTAACACTTTATAAAAGATGTCAATATATTAATTTCCCCAAAGCATTTGGTCCGAGGACATCAGACATGACTAAAGTTCTGTTTAACACTTTATAAAAGATGTCAATGTATTAATTTCCCCAAAGCATCTAGTCCGAGGACATCAGGCATGATTAAGGTTCTGTTTAACACTTTATAAAAGATTGAGCAACAGGAATCCCCACATCTTCACACAATACAAGAGTTTAATGATAAAGGAAATTCTTATTAATAATAATACCTTTTCAGTTTGTTTACATTCCAAGGGCGCGATATTACATGTTCATCTAAGTCTTCTAGAAAATATGCTCCTATACTTGCCTCCGAGGTGATGCGATATAGTCCTTCCCAATTGGGTCCTAGCTTTCCCCATGCTGGGTTTTTTGCAGTGCCCAGAACTTTCCTTAACACCAAGTTACCAGGTGCTAGTGGCCTTAGCCTTACTTTGGCATCATAACCTTGCTTAAGTTTGTGTTGGTAGTACACCAATTGGACTATTGCACTTTCCCTTCTTTCATCCATAAGATCTAGATTCTTTTCCAGTAGCTCATTGTTGCTTCTTGGACTGAATAAGCTAGTCTTTAGCGTTGGAAAGCCCGTTTCTAAAGGAATAACAGCCTCGGCACCATAAGTCATCGAAAAGGGGGTCTCCCCAGTTGATCTGTGAGTTGTGGTCCGATACGCCCACAAGACATGTGGCAATTCTTCTACCCACCTTCCCTTCGCATCGTTTAACATTTTCTTAAGTCCGCTCACTATGACTTTGTTAACAGTTTCGGCTTGCCCATTCCCTTGGGGATAAGCTGGGGTGGAATATCTATTCGTAATTCCCAGTTCACAACAGTATCTCCTAAACGACTTACTATTAAATTGTAGACCATTGTCCGAGATGAGAGTGTGAGGGACCCTGAACCGAGTAACAATGTTCTTCCAGACAAACTTCTTAGCGTCCACATCTCTGATGTTCGCCAAAGGCTCGACTTCAACCCATTTAGTAAAATAGTCGGTGCCGACTAGCAGATACCTCTTATTTCCTACTGCATTGGAAAAAGGCCCGACAATATCCAAACCCCACTAAGTAAACGACCAAGGGCTAGTTAACGGATTGAGGATCCTTCTTGGCTGGTGTATGTTTGGTGCAAATCTTTGGTATTGGTTACACTTTTTCACGTACTCATGTGCTTCTTTTTGCATACTAGGCCACCAATAGCCTTGTGTGATGGCCCTATGAGATAAAGATCTGCCTCCGGTGTGGCTTCCACAGACTCCTTCGTGTAATTCCTCTAAGATTAGTTCTGACGCTTCAGGGTGAACACATAGTAGATATGGCCCAGAAAAAGAACGCTTGTACAATTTTTGATCTTCGGATAGCCAGAAGCAAGGCGCCTTTCTCCGTACTTTTTCAGCTTCCAATTTACCTTTTGGTAGGATGTCTTCTTTTAAGAATAGTACGATGGGGTCCATCCAGCTAGGCCCCACTCTGACTTGGTCAATATGGGCCATCTTTCTTCTTGCCTCTCTGGGTTAGTATAAGTCTTCTATAAGGATAACTCGAGGCAGGCTCTGTGCCGAGGAGGTTGCAAGCGTGGCAAGGGAGTCAGCATGTGTGTTCCCGCTTCTAGGGATGTGCATTAGGCAGAATGACTCAAACTTGGACTGTAAGTGCTTAACTTGACTTAAGTACTCTTGCATTCTTCCATCCATTGCCTCTACTTCGCCCTGAACTTGGCCAACAACCAATCTTGAGTCTGAGAACATTTTTACTGCCTTTCCCCCCATTCTCCGAACCATGGACATTCCCTTCAGTACGGCTTCAAATTCAGGCTCGTTATTTGTGGCTGAGAAGCCCAATCTTAATGATTTCTCAATCGTGAGCTGCTCAGGAGAAACCAGGACTAGCCCCACTCTAGAGCCCCACTCCAGAGCCCCTTTGATTTGCTACGCCATTGACATACACTTTCCAGCATAGAGGTTCCTGCAGGGAGATGATGCCAATCAATTTTTCATCCATGTGCTGGGTCACTGACACATTTTCCAATGGGGTTTTGGCAAATTCGGCTACCAGGTCTGCGAGGATCTGGCCCTTGACGGAGGTACGAGGCATGTATTTAATGTCAAAAGCCCCTAGAACTATGCCCCACTTAGCAATCCTGCCCGTGTAATCAGCACTCTGAAGTATAGCCCTGAGTGGAAGCTGAGTCAAGACAATAACTGTATGTGCTTGGAAGTAATGGGGAAGCTTTTGTGTACCATGCACCACAGCCAGGATGGCTTTCTCCGGTGGTAAGTAGCGCACCTCGGCCTCATGTAATGATTTGCTCACATAGTAGACAAGCCGTTGTACACCACTGTCAACCCGAATCAACACTAAACTTAAAGCGTGAGAGGCCACGGCGATGTAGGCAAACAGAACCTCGTCCTCTTGAGGACTGGACATGATGAGAGGCCTAGAAAGATATTCTTTTAATTGCTGGAATGCCAGTGCACACTCCTCGTTCCATTCGAATCCCTTCCACTTATTCATCAAAAGGAAGAAAGGCCGGCATCTATCTGCTGACCAAGAAATAAAACGATTCAAGGGGGCGGCCATCCCGATGAGCTTCTGGACTTCCTTAGGATTTCGAGGAGGTTGCAGATTGTTAATCGCCTTAATTTGATCGGGATTGACTTCGATTCCTCTATGAGTTAGTATATATCCTAAGAACTTGCCAAATCCCACACCAAACGAGAATTTGGAAGCATTTAGGCGCAATTTGTATCTCCTCAGAATTTCAAAGGTGCTTCCAAAGTCTCCATTGTGCTCGGACACAACTTTGCTTTTTACCACCATGTCGTCTATGTAAACTTCAATACTTTTGCCTAGTTGGAGCTTGAACATTCTAGTCATCATCCTTTGATAGGTGGATCCAGCATTCTTTAGACCGAATGGCATCACCTTGTAATGGTAGTTTCCAATGGGGTGACAAAAGCTGTTTTTTCCTAATCTTCTAGGGCTAGTGGTATTTGGTGGTATTTGGTGGTATCTATGAAAAGCATCTAGGAAACTCATCCGAGGATGGCCCACCATTGCATCCACTAATTGATCTATTCGAGGCATAGGGAAAGGATCTTTTGGGCAGGCTTTATTCAGATCTGTAAAGTCCACACACACTCGCCACTTGCCGTTCTTTTTCTTTACCACCACAGTGTTGGCTAGCCATTCAGGGTAAAAAACTTCTTTGATAGCCCCTACTTGCTTGAGCCTCATTACCTCATCCCTGACGGCGTCTGCATGTTCTTTGGACGGGTGCCGATGTGGTTGCTTTTTGAGAGTAATGGATGGGTTAACGTTTAAATGATGACAGATGAAGGTTGGATCCACCCCCAAGGCCTCGTAAGCGTTCCAGGCGAACACATCAACATTTTCCTTAAGAAATTCTGCCAACTCTTCCCTCTCTTGAGGTGGTAGCTGGGATCCGACCTGAAAGTATTTCTCTAGATCGTCCCCTATAATAACCCTTATTAAGTCTTCACATTTTACCTCCTCGGATTGCCCATTGACAGGCGACTCCTGAGTTTTTAATTGCTATAAGCTCGTCTCAATGGGGGTCTGCGACTCAACCTCGGGCCGATGAGATATGGCAGCCACCAGGCATTGTCTAGCCATGGATTGGCTCCCGAGGATGTCCCTTACATGACCCTCGGACGGATATTTCACCATTTGGTGCAAAGTAGAGGAGACGGCTCCTAGAGTATGAAGTTAGGGTCTGGCCACAATAGCCGTATAGGACAAATAAGCATCCACTACAATAAAATCCACCTCTACCACCTCAGAACCGGTCTATACAGGTAGTCGAATCTGACCTTTTGGCACAACAGTCTTGCCCTCAAAACTTACCAGAGGGGAATCGTAGGCGGTTAGATCTTCAGGTTTCAAATTCAGACCCTTATACAGGTCGGGGTACATGACCTCAACAGCACTTCCCTGATCTACCAACACCCTTTTCACGTCATATCCACCTATTCTAAGTGTAACCACCAGGGCATCATCATGAGGTTAGATGGTTCCGATCTTATCTTCGTCTGAGAAACGCAGAACCGGTTGGATTTCCCTTTTGGGTCTTTTTGGCTCCAGATTATCGTCCTCGGCAAGTAGCCGAGCCACAGACATGACCCTGAAAGGACAGGATTTGGTTCTCCCTAGGGCAGCAAAGATGACATTTATCGTCCCCAAGGGAGGTCTTAAGGAAGCATCACTCCTAGGATTCAAACCTGTTTGTCCCGATTGACCGTTAGAATGGTGCAGCAACTGCTTCAATTTTCCTTCTCGGACCAATTGGTCTAAATGATCCCATAAGTTCCTGCACTCTTCGGTAGTATGCCCTTGATCCTGATGGTATTGGCAATAAAGATTCTGGATACGCCTTATGGGATTTCCAGCCATTTTGTTTGGCCATTTAAAGAACGGTTCGTTCTTAATCTTTTCTAAAACTTGGTGCACTGGTTCTCGGAATACAGCGTTAACCGCCTGGGCGGCAGATCCTGACTGTCCAACGAAATCTCTCCTAGGTCGATTGTTATTGAATCGATCCAACCTGAAATCCCTCCGCTCCTGAAGGATAGCCTTCGCTTTACCTTTTCCTTACTGTTGGTCTTCCTTGACCCTCTTGTATTTACTAATACGATCCATAAGTTGGCGTACGCTGGTAACAGGTTTACCAGTGAGGGACTTCCAAAACTTTTCCAAAACTTGGTGCACTGGTTCTCGGAATACCGCGTTAACCGCCTGGGCGGCAGATCCTAACTGTCCAGCGAAATCTCTCCTAGGTCGATTGTTATTGAATCGATCCGACCTGAAATCTCTCCGCTCCTGAGGGATAGCCTTCGCTTTACCTTTTCCTTACTGTTGGTCTTCCTCGACCCTCTTGTATTTACTAATACGATCCATAAGTTGGCGTACACTGGTAACAGGTTTACCAGTGAGGGACTTCCTTAAACCGTGGTCGGGAGGGAGACCGCCCTTAAAAGTACTGATGGCCACGTCTTCAAAGTCACCATCTATCTCATTGTACATTTCCCAATATCGGTCCGAGTACGTTTTCAGGGTTTTCCCCTCTCGCATGGACAGAGACAAAAGTGAGTCCAAAGGTTGAGGTACCCTGCTACATGTGATAAAACGAGAGCCAAAAGCCTGGGTGAGCTCCTTGAAGGAATCTACGGAGTTAGCCCTCAACCCATCGAACCATCTCATGGCCACAGGTCCCAAACTGGAGGGAAAAACCTTGCACATCAAAGCTTCGTCCTTAGAGTAGACAACCATTTTCTGATTGAACTGGCTTACATGTTCCACAGGGTCCGTTCAACCATTGTAAGTAGTGAATGTAGGCTGATGGAATCGCCGAGGAAGTTCCGCCCCCTCAATCCTACGCGTGAAAGGTGATCTAGAGATCTGGTTCAACGCCTTGCTCATGGCGTCATTTCCCAAGCCTCTGACAGGTGGGCTCTTGTGTCTTCGCTTGTGAGGGTTCTCTTCATCATAAGAGAAAGACTCGCTAGGTGGCGTCCTAGACCTTTGTTTGTAAGTGACATCCTCTTCATCATTGGAGAAGACACCAGAACTAGAAGGAGTTCATCGTCGTCATGCATGGCGCAGCTTCTTCTTTAAATCATCAATTTCCCTTTGCATGGCTCTGTTATTTTGCTCTTGAGAGAGATGACTCCTTCTTTGAGAGTGACTCCCGCTAGTATGTGTGGTATGTAAACTACCTTCCTTATCTCTCCTACGCTCAAGATTATGGAAGACATCTTGTCGATGTGAGCCCATGGATTCCTGTTGATGGGGACCTGATCCCACCATGATTAAACGTCACAATCACTATTCCACAAGTTCTCCCCACAGACGGCGCCAATTGTAGGGTCATGATTTACGACCCAAGCCCAACATATGGATGAACTTGGCCCAATAAGCCCAATACAATAAATTTGTAGAGAGTGGGTTAAAAAATCGTGTTTTAGTAAAAAAGAGCAACGTTTAATATGGCCTTAAGACCAGGTTAAGAGGTAACAAAAAGAAGAAAAAAGGAAGTAGTATTGGACAAATTTGCTCTCGGCCCAATCCAAGGAGGTTCAATTCAGTATCAATCAAGTTTTTCAATTACAAAAACTGTCCTCCCCTTCCCAGGGAAGATCTTTTACATTATATAACTCCCCTTTGGTCATCTTGACCTTACACTTGTTGATCATCTAGGAAATTACTTGAGTACTTGTCCCATCAAACACCTTCTTTCTCCCTTCTGTGAGTTGTAGTAGCTTCAGTAGCACTGTTCAGAGGTCCTCTCCACATAAATGCGGTCAGGAAAGTAAATGCAGTGTATTTTATACGGTGGTAGCAGCTTTTTCTCAGATATTTCTAGATCTCTTTTTTCCCTCTATGTTCACGAGACATGTCCCCACCGTTGGAACTACTTGGAAGGTCACTTCACGTATGGGGATATCTATTTATGTTGTACTCTTCAATTCTGAGGAGGATGAAGTCCTCCTCGAAATAACTTTCTTTACATTTCCCACTTATAAGACTTTAAAAATAAAACACCTAATAAATGCGTCACTACTCGGATCACGGATTTCCTTGGACTAAGCCCAAGATATATGATTTTGTACCCTCGTCCCCACATCCCCTTTATAAAATAGTCTGATCTGGCAGATAAGCATCCAAATTACTAAATTACCAAGTGTATCAAGGTTTGATTTTATTATTATTATTATTATTATTATTTTTAATTTTAGAATCCCAAAGAAGGTGATTTCCGTTGCCGGGTATCACTTTCTACTTTGAGCCTAGGGATTATTTGTAATATTTACACAAAATTTTAATAAAAATATCACAACTAATGCTTAATTTTAAGATTCATCTCACCTTTCAAATCAATGTTTAAATTGACGAAGAATTTAGAGATATCAAATATTTTGCTAAAAATTTCACAAACTCCCTCTTACCTTTGTATTGTGATATACCCCCTCCCAAGTGAGATGAATGACAACTCGACTTGAGTGAGTATGAAATTTTCAATGTTACTTTCGGTTCCAAACTCTGTAATTTATTGGTTTTGATACTAATTTTGGATTTTACAATTTTAAGGTGCAGTAGTGTGGTTAACTTTTGGTTTTGAAAACATCACACCTAAGGCACCAATAAATCCCAGAGTAAACCCAATTCCCTCCTTCAGTTTACTTAGGGGGGAAAAAATCCACATGCCTAAGTAAAATTTTTTTTTTTTGAAGCTACACGCCAAAGTAATTAGTATATCAAAGAAACGTATATAATTGCATAAGGTGCATTAGCATACATTGGTTTTACTTTTACATCTCACTGCCAACACTGTTTATATTTAAAAGGAAAAAAAAGTGTTGCTATTTATTTATAAAGAAAAAAAGGGCTATTAATAACGACAACTTATTTTGAAGTCTAAAAAAAGAACATGGCACTGAGTAATAACATTTTTTATGGACTAGACGTCTGAAATTCATTGAATGCAACTAATTTTTGTATCATTTAATTCACACATTTAAGTCAATCCAATTGTTTGGGGTTGGTGATGTGTACACGATTTGATGTTTATTTTGATTAGCTCTTTATTCAAATATTTTTTTGAGAGAGTTTTTCCCTATCTTATATTATTATTAGCGAGATTCTCAATTGTTATCTGTTTGGTAAAAAGAAAAATGCTTTTTGTTTTTGGTTTTTTGTATTAACTTTTTTTTTTAAACCCCAAAATTAATTTTTTTAAAAAGAAGTTAATTTCTATTTCTTTTTCTTTTTATTTGACAAATAAGTTATCAAAAACTATGAGAGTCTATGAAGCACGGGTGCGTTTCGGGACTCGGGTGCGGGTGTGTGACTCGGCAATTTTTGAAAAAGGTGGGTGCGGGTGCGGTGGGACTCAGCGATTAAAAAATTATTAAAAATATTTTTATTTATATTTTTAATATATTGCTAAGCATACTTTTTCACATTATATAAACATATACCAAATTTAAGAGCAATAGTAGATAATAACTAAAACATGATGTTCATAAATTAAATACAACCCACAAGATTGAAACTAAAACATTCCATGATGTTCGGAAATTAGAATACAACTCACAAGTTTGAAACTAAAACAAAATAAAAGATAATCAACAAGACAATCAACAAGACAATCAAACACCAACATCATCATCCCCAAGATCAATAACAAAACCCTTTAACTCCCACAAGAATCGAAAAAACAAGCAAAAAAACACAGCAAGCACACAAATTTTCTGATTCACAAATTCATTTCTAAGCAATTTGAAAGAGAGAAATCGTAAAAAACAGAGAGTAAAAATTCAAGAGAAATATACAGAATAAAGTTAAATAAGTAAGGATTTAGATTTAGTTACAGACAGAGAAGAGAGAGCACACCTGAAGCCGAGCACACCGCAGACTCGCAGAGAGCACAGAGAAGAGAGATGAGGGACGGAGTGAGAGAGTGTTTGGACGAAGTGAGAGTGTGTGAAAGAGTCCTAGGGTTTTAGGTTAAGTTCAAACGGTGCGTTTTGCACCTTTTTTTTTTTTTTTTGAATTTCGGCCTGACTCAGCCGTTTCGGCTTGAACCGGCCGTTTCGGCCGATACGGCCCGATTTGAGCCGCGTCGACATGAGTCAGGGAATCCACATGGCAGGACACGGCCCGACGCATCACCGACGCACGGTCAGCGGCGTCCCTACCGCGTCGTTGCGTCCTGCTGTGTCGGACACGAGTGCGATGGCTCTGGAGCCGCGTCCGTGCATCCCAGGTGAGAGTAGCAAAATTCTACCCATGAAATGTTTGTTTAACAATTTTAACTCCAGGGATTATATTTCCAGTCCACAGTGAAGGCACTAATGTTTATTCATTCTTGGAAATATAGCAAAAAAATTGATTCATGTCTGGATGAGCAATAGAAAATTAAAAGGTACTGTGGATCCTCTAAAAAAATTAAACGGTACTGTGGTAGGTATTTATAGATTAAATCGTCAAACTTGGTGGACCTTTTTTTCCTTAATTGCAAATAAGTGACATCATTGCTAAAAAGTTCAATATATATTGTCCCACAATGCTTAAATTATTGGGACCTACTGTAATTTGATTAAGATCTGGATAGTACCTAAAAATGACCTTAAATAATACCTCAAATCTACTAGTCCAATTGTTTCTATCACAACCTACTTTGAATATTTTGATTTCTGTTTTTGAATCTTCCTCATGAAGCAAAAGTTGTTTTCTTGGTAGAAAAAGAACAATCAAACACAACTACTAAATAGTTATAGTACAAAATTTTCATATAAATATATCTAAACAAGTTTAACATTTGAACAACTAAGAGTCTGTTTGGATACCGCTTATTGCTGAAAATTGAAAACATTATAACAAAATAATTTTTAAATGTGTGAATAGTGCCGTGAGACCCAGTTTTAAAGAAAAATTTGCTAAAATCTGTACTTGCGGGTCCAATAAACAGTGCACGGTACCCATAGAAAAAACGCAGATGCGCATTTTTTTTTTCCTTTTCATTGCAATCCAAACCCAGCCTAAAGTACCATTTCAACAATCAAGTGTGAAGATCCCTATATCCTGGGCCAGTAGAATTCCATCTTTGGTTGCAAAATTATTGATAAATCTATGAGAGCAGGAATGTATGACATCAAACATGAGTTACATCCAGAAGTTTGAAAACAGTATCTCTTTGCATCATATGCACCTTTTTCCTGGTTAGATGAACATAGTGTGTTTATCCAATATAAAACTCTTCTGTTATTTTGGAACAATGAATAAACTAAGCTGAAAGAGGATAAAAAAATTTCGGAACATGCCAACTTGTTAGGAATTTTTTTGGATTCCTATAAAGTTCAATGACAGAACCCAAGAAAATGGAGGAATTGCTAAAAACTACATAGTATTACTGTATTATTAATTTGTAAGAACCCAAGAAGCTTTGGCTGGTTGGTTGGCTGTATCTGTGCACGTGACACAGACCAATTGTGCCCATGGAAATTCCAATACATTTATATATAAGAATACAGCTACCAACAATTAAGTTTCAATTTCAAAAATTTTGTGACCTTTTATGTATTCTCAACGAATTAATTAGAATTGTCCATGTATATATATACCACATGGACCAATTGTGTTAATAGAATTTCAATACATTTATGTAAATGAATACTAATACCAAAAATCAAGTCTTGATTTTAAAGTTTCGAGATAAAATACAATTTCTCAACAGATTAATCAAGATTATTCACACGCATTAAGAAAAATAGTCTTAAGATTTTCTTGCAGTATAATGAAAATTTGGAAATATTTGGTCTTATGAACCCCACAAACAATTGAAAATAAGTAACGAAGATTCCTATAAAAAAAAAAAAAAAATGGAAATACAGAATAAACTATGGACAAATATACAATTACTTAAAAAAAAAAAATTGGAAAGGTGTGGATATAACTATTATGATTATATATTTCAACTTTTATGCAGTAGCCAGAGATGCACTGCATTATGATCCAAATTTCTCAGTTGGTAGGCCTACTAATCATTGATGCCAGACTAGATTGCCAATAGTTTTGGTGTGCCCTCCCTATATGACTATTTTTTTTTTCTTTTTTTTGAGAGACCCTATATATATGACAAAACTGCAAATGGGGTAGTTTTAAATTCTTTATGCAAGTTACTATATTTTGTTGTATTTGGAATATGATTGTTCTAGAAGGATGCTCTTCTCTAATTTGTTTGATAGTTCCAAGGGCACACACTATATACTCTTCAATACCCTTCCTGGATTACTATAAGTTTATACCTTTTTTATTTTTATTTATTTTTATCTATATTCCTTTTTGGTTTTTTTCTTTTTTTAATATACTGTCCGGCTTGATTGAAAAAAATTGTTTTAGAAAGTCAAGATTCAATTTGTTAGAAGAAAAATAATAGACAAACATATTAATATTACTGTTCACATAGTGATTCACATTGTAATGGCCTGTTTTTCACTAATTTATGTTCAAAATTATTAGTCAAATTAGTACTATAAATTACCTCAACTTACAAAATGAATATTTTGACTGCAAGTCTGCAACAAAAAAAGGAAACATGTATCCTAATTCATGATTTTTTCAAATTGTTTTATTAGATGATGATGTTAAGGTGTTACTAATGAAAATGAGATGATACTGACACACCTTTACATCTAAATTGTATGGGAAACAACACTGTTGTTTCTTCCATTAGTCTATTTACGCAAAAGCTAAAATAAATATAAGGCCCTTTCATATTCATTGAAAAAAAGAAGTTTCAGGCCTTTTCAAGTCAATCAGAGTATCAAACTGTGTTTACATGCTAGTAAAGTAATCATAATTCAAATTCCAACAAGCAACTTGAGTTAAATTAGGCCTTTCAAATCTCGTTTTTCTTATTCCTTTTCATTCTGTATTGAATTGAACTATGTAAAGCTCGGTTGAATTTTAATGCATCAAATACTTTGGGGGCTATTATGGGCCATCTTGTGTGAACTGTAATAAGCCCAACAGTAAACCATTCTTTACCTGGGCCTCCTCACTGACTAACTTGGATCACATACACTCTCGCATCAACCAAAGTTGTCCAGCTTTTTTTTTTTTAAGGGAAAAAAAAAAAGAAAAAGAAAAAGTAAAAAGTTATACTAAGCAGGGCCTATACAATGGAGTGCTTGTTACTTATCCATCCCAATTTTTAATAAAGATGTATATTTTTTTTGTTAGTTAAATGATATATATCAATAATTCACAATTAAAACTCTTGTCTAGATCTGAGGTTCAATTTCTGTTTACACCAAAAATCAATTAGCGTCTTGCTTTAATGATAAATAGTTATTATCAAGAACAGACGCTATAAATTAAAACTCTTAAAAAAAAAAAAAAACACTCTTATCTTTTCATTTTATCCATAAATATTAGCTAAAGAGATAAGTAAAAAGTTATACTAAGCAGGGCCTATACAATGGAGAAGCTAAGCCACTCTCCTGGCACATTCATCTTCCCTGTGATTTCTTTTATACTTAAAACAGTGTCAGATGAAGTATTGAAGAGGTGGAAATAGTGTAACTACTTTTCTAACTTATTCATGATACAACTAAAGACTAATATTATTAGTATATTACACAAAACATTATTACATTTCTGTGTATTACATTAAACTCAAAGTACACAGAACAAATGAAGTTAGCTGAAGCAACCTAACGTAAACTGAAAATTTAAAAACTGCATCAGATGAAACATTAAATGTTGTTGGTCCAGAGGTAGAAAGATGCCGTACTATTCTTGCTGACTCAGGCTTTGGCATGTCACATGAACCAATACCTGGATGAGACCATGAATCCAAATCTTCTTCAAAACCACTATTGGCATTGTAACAAAGTCCTGAATTGTTGTAAAGCCTCAACTTACTTCTCATCCGCCAAACCATGTCTCTCCCAAGAGGAACTCGACCAGTTAGTCGATTATCGTTTAGTCTTAACTCGCTAAGATTCTTCAAGTCTTGGAAGTTCGAAGGAATTGAACCGTTTAAGTAATTGTTGTCAAGATAAAGGACACGAAGGTTTGTTAATCGGCCTAGCGATTCAGGAATTGGACCATGTAAGTTCATGTTTGACAAAACTAAAATCATTAAACCTTTCAAACCCTCAAAACAGTGACTAGGAATTGGGTTGGACCCCATTGAATTTCCTTTGAGATTCAATGCTTGGAGAGAAGTTAAGCTTCTAAGTGGTGAAGGAAGTGGGCCCGAGAGGCGATTATAGCTTAAATCCAGGAGCATAAGGTTTGATAGGCCGTTAATTGTGTCGGGGATTGGACCATTTAGACGATTACGGCTAAAATCAATTTTGATTAAGGAATGGCAGGTTCCAAGACTAGGTGGAATTGAACCAGTTAAAAGATTTTGGCTAAGGTCTAAAATGTTCAGAACTGAGAAGTTTAAACTAGGAATTGAACCGGTTAGTTGGTTCCCACTCAAATCTAACGACCTTAGACCGGTGACTTGGCCTAGGGAGACTGGGATTGAACCATTGAGATTGTTTTTGTGAAGATCAAGAACCCTTAAATGGGTGAGATTGCCTAGTTCACTAGGTATGGGACCCACATGCCCGTTTTCTCTAAGTACTAAAGTTTGTAGCGTGGAACCCAATTTACCTAAAAACGTTGGAATTGGTTGGGGAATGTAACTTAAACAACGGTAAAAGAGTAAGGTCCTAAGGTGTGGAAGTTTAGTAATGGATGGTGAAATATAGGATCGGGTCGGGTCGCAAGGTGGGAATGCGGTGTCGTCGGATAAGGCCCCGAAGGAGAGTGAGACAATGTGGTAGATGTTGTCCTTGTCAGGCATGCACTCGATACCGTGCCATCGGCTACGACACACGTCGGGGATGTCGGTGGCCCAGTTGTTGCCGGTGGCCCTCATGATGTCGTAGACCGCTTCTTGCTCATGGGGGTCAGTTCGGATCCCGTTCTTGTTAATGGAGTATCCACTTTGAGGCCCGTCAACTAGGCCAGAGGAATCAGACATTATTACAGTAAAAGGCCTAGCAAGTGGGAATAGACACAAGAAAATTAGTACTAGCACTAGTAGTACAACAAAGTTTTGAAGTGAGAAAAAGAGTGCCATTTTGTGAGAGTGGAAAGTAAGGGGAATAAGGCGATATGGGCGTTGAATTTATAGGGGAGGGGCCGAGCTGTGAGGTAAAGTTAATGAGGTGGGTCAGGTTGGTGGTGATAGATAAGTGAGAAAAATCTTTGGTTGGTGCATGGATTGAAGTGAACTAATAATGGGTTCACGGGAATAGGGAGAGTATAAATAAATACACAGAATTTAAGGCATTAATGTGTTTCACGGGAATTTCACTCTCACCAATGTTGGGCGAGAAAAAAGGAGTACCAATGTTTAGGCGGTGGGTAGGAGACTATGAATATGGATTCAGACCCAGCTGCTACATGTGATCACATTCACACGGCCAACTTCTCTGCAGTTGGTATCAATGTAAGTTCTGTCGAATATTAGTTTTAATGTTTTATTTTCGAAACGAACAAAATAGAGAGAGTTCTAACATAAAGTCAAACCAAAACATCACTTAAAAGTTAGTCTGAGTGTAAGTTTTTTTTTTTTTTTTGGAAGCGAGTATAAGTTGAATATTATTTATTGTAATATTTGTGTCAATTTCTAAAAAGTGTAGTTAATGTGTTTTTTTAAAATTAAATTGAGTTATTTTTTTCAAATAGTGGCGTATTTAGTATACATTAGGGATTAAGAGCTATAGATACCAAATTTTGCTTGCACCTAGATTTTGATGGAAATTATAGTCTTAAATTAAGCATTAATGGTAGTTCCTTAATTTTATTTTTTTTTGGTTGATTTTGATAATTATTTTTATAGAATTTACCAAATTTGGGTGAGCTTTTAACTAAAACCCAACCATTTAATCCGATTAATTTTGATCCTATATTAAAAAGTCCGTTTAGTTAGCTCGATCTTTAATTTTAAATCTCTATTAGATGATGAGAGTTTGAATTTTACTACTAACTCAATTTTATGTATATGAAATCATTACTAGATATGCCAACATGGTTGCTTCAACAAGTAAGACTTTTATTGATTTTAACCTCAAATTGCATTATTTATATCATCATGGTTGATTAACAAAGTTGTTATTTTTCCCCAAAAAAATAATAGAATAAACTTTACTTATGTAATTTCCTATTTTCACAATATTTCACTCTATTTTAAGTGTGATTTTCCCCCATTAGTAGTCAAGTGAAAAGGAATTTCAAACTTCTTAATATAGGATCAAAATTAATCCGATCAAATGGTCGGGTTTTAGTTAAAACTCATCCAAATTTGGTAAATCCTATGCAAAAAATTATCAAAATCAGCAAAAAAAGAAAAAGAAAAAAAGACCATTCAAACCATGCAAATGCTTAATTTAAGATTTAAATTCCATTGAAATTTAGGGGCAAAAAAAATTCGTTATCTAAATCTCTTAATCCCTAATGCATACTAAGTACAACATTTTATTTGAAAAAAAAAAAGACTCAATTTAATTTTAAAAAAAATCATTAAATTGAATTCTCACCCCCTAAAATTTATAATTTGCATGTTGAAACCATTTTTACTCCCTTAGTTATTATGATCTCTCTCTCTCCCTCTCTCCCTCTCTCTCCCTCTCTCTCTCTCTCTCTCTGCTATTTGTAGTATAAAATAATGAGAGTTTTTTAGTTTTATTAATATTTAATTTTAAACCACTATTAGATGTCGAGAGTTTGAATTTTACCGCTCACTAAATTTTATTAATCATTACCATATAGGTCGACATGGTTGCTTCAACAAGTAAGAATCTTATGGGTACTAACCTCTAATTTCATTATTTATATAATTTTGGTCAATTAACAAAGTAAAAAAAAAAGGCTCAATTGCATTGATATTGGTTTTGTAAAAAAGAGTCAATTTCATAAAAGGTCTTTATATTTTCTATTTTATGTGTATAGCATGACACCCAAAAAAAAAAAATGGAATGAACATAATTTTTTTTAAATGGCATGCATGTGTTACAAGGTTATGTTAATAGTATGTTTATGTATATGAATATGTTTATGTTTAGAAAATATTTGTTGTAATATTTGAGTCAATTTCTATAAGTTGAACATTATTTGTTTTGCTCGATTTTAAGTTCATTTTTTCTCATAAATAGTCAAATTAAAATGAATTTCAAGTTTTTTAATATAAGATCAAAATAAAAACACATGATATGAATTTAAAGTTTTTAATAAATATCGACAACACATGATATGAGCATTTAAAAAATTAAAACTAAACAAACATTTATTCATGCTTCACCAAATTAAAAGAGATAGAAGAAGAAGAAGTAAAGAAAAACTACCTTTTGCATGGATGTACTCTTTTTCTTGAGAGAATATTTTAGGGTTCAAAGAAATTTATGCAATTATCTTTGAAACCTAAAAATTCTTGCTTACAAAAAAGAAATTCTTAAGACTAAAGCCTCCAGAACTTCTTTAACGTAAGAGAGAAAGTACTAGAAAGGGGAGTCAGAAAAAGGGGAAATCTGAGAGCATGAAAAAGTGTGCTGAATTTTGAGATTCAGTCTCTATTTATAGAGGTTGGAAGGCTTGAAAAAATAGCTTAGATGATCAGAATACGAACTGGATCGCGTCCTTATTGCTAAAAAATCGAAAAGGATGTGTTTTAACCTAATCCCAATACCCTCGGGCCGAGGCCCAAATGTGTGCCATTCGGCACTTGAAAAGTGCCAACAGAAAAAGTTATCTATTCAAACCATTTAAATTATTACTTTAAGACTCAAATTTCCATAAAAAAAATCTAAGCCTCTGAATCCCTAATGCATACTAAATACGTGACTTTATTTGGAAAAAAAAAATTTGATTTCTTAAAATTATTAACTACACTTTTTAGAAATCGATGCAAATATTACAACAAATAATGTTCAATTGATGCTCCACATAATTTAAACTCCTACAAGTAACATCAAACAATAAAAGTATCAATTTGCATTTAATTATTTTTCAAAATTTGAATATATTTAACAAACTTTTGTTTTAAACATAAACCGCACAAACGATTGTGCTTGATCTTCTTTCTAAAGAGATTCGATTTGGAACTATTATATGTCCAAGGTCCAATATTAAAATAATTTTAGAGGTTTGCCTTGACTTTGTTTGTATTAACAAACTATTTGATCTATCAGTTAAATAACATGCGATATTGTAGAGCAATTATGAGTCAAATCTAATTTTGAAATTGAATTATATCAATTATTCTATTTACAAACAGAGTATTATACACATGAGTCACAGATTTTCATTTTTTTATTCATGTACATAAAAAGTATAAACTTATTAATTTTAAACCTGGCATACAACGGCTTAATAAATTTTGCTCTCAATTGAAACGTTTCACATTTAACTTATACTCTCTCCTCCCGCTCTTTTATAGTATGCTAATTTTAGTATAAAAATATAGGTTTTTTTTAGTTATATTAAAAATTTTAAGTCTATGAATATCGAAAGTTTAAATTTTACTACTTGCTGAATTTTATGTAATGAAATCATTACCAAATATGCTAACATAGTTGCCTCAACAAGTAAGAATCTTATTGGTATTAACCTCTAATTGCATTATTTATATCATCTTGGTTGATTAAGAAAGTAAAAAAAGATTCAATTGCATTGGTATTGGTTTTGAATTTTTTTTTTTTAAAAGATCTTTACATTTTCTCTTTTATGTGTACAGCATAGTGCAAAAAAATATGTATATGGAATGAACATTAAAAAAAATTGTGCATGTTTAACAAATTTATTGTTAACAAGTTTATTTATATGATTATGTTTATGTTTAGAAACATGTTTATTAGATATATTATATTTTTACAAATAATTAAATGCAAGTTGATACACTTATTGTTTGATGTTACTTGTAAGAGTTTACATTTTGTGGGGTATAAGTTGAACATTACTTCTAGTAATATTTGCGCCAATTTATACAAAGTATAGTTAAAGATTTTTATTATTGACTTATATTATTTTTTAAAATTTTTTTAATGTATTTAATATGCATTATGGATTAAAATTTGTAGATATCGAATTTTTTTTGCACCTAGATTTTGAAAAAAAAAATTGTGTCTTAAATTATACTTTACATGGTTTTAATGGTAGCTCCTTAATTTTTTTTTATAGGATTTACCAAATTTGGGTGAGTTTTAACTAAAACCCAACCATTTGATCAGATTAATTTTGATCCTTTATTAAGAAATTTGAATTTTCTTTGAAGTTGACTATTCAAAAATCATTGTTAAATCAACTCAAATATGGTGAAAATAGGAAGATTATTTAACTAAAGTATATTCTATTTTTTTTTTTAAACATAATTCAACTTTGTTAATAGACCACGATGATATAAGTACTTTGCAATTAAGGGTCAATGGCAATAAGATTCTTATTTGTTGAAATAACCATTTTGATGTATCTAGTAATGATTTCATTACATAAAATTGAGCAAGTAGTAAAATTTTAATTCCTGACACCTAATAGAGATTTTTAAAGTTCAAAAGAAACTAAAAAAACTCTTTTATTTTATACTAAAATTAAGAGAGAGAGAGAGAGAGAGAGAGAGTTCACAGTAACTAAGGCAGTAAAAATTGTTGCAACATTCCAAGACTATAATCCAAATTACAAATTTTAGGCAGTTATAATTCTGATATATAAAATAGCATTGCTATCAATTTGATACCTATGCCAATGTCAAACTTGTCTTCCTACTATGACCATCTAATGACAGAATGCAGATATAGTAATTATTGAGCCATAAAGGAAAATGCATTTGCTAATAATATTGATAATCTTCTACAACAGTCATTCACCAATATCCCAAATTTTATACCAATAATGATTGTAGTGATTGCCATATACACAATTATTCCCTTATCCATATATGTTTCAACTTATTCAAATTCCTCGTTGATGTATAGTAATGCTACAAGCATTATAACAACAACCCAAAAGCAGATATATATTATTTACCACCTCATTTTTGTTTAGACTTCTTAACTTTATTATGATGGAAATTTTCTTTAATTTTGGGCCAATTGGTTAATTCTCTTCATTTATGCAAAATAGATTGACTACTTGCTAAGTGTTTATAAGCCTATCTAGTTTTCTGCAATCAAAAGGTTTCCTCGGATTTGGAAAAACTTAGTTACAAACACATAATACGAATATTAAAAAAAAAAAACTTAAAAACTACACATATAACAATTGTTATTTCATTGACACCAATAGTTTTTGAATTTTAAACACTAAAACCATGACCTTGTTTCTTTTCCATTTTTTATTTACATTTTGGAATTAAAAAAATATTTATGCTCAATTGCATTAGTATTGGTTTCTTTAAAAAAAGACTAAATTCAATAAAAGGGCTTTACATTTTCTCTTTTATGTGTATATCATAGTACCAAAAAATATGTACAAGGAATGAACATTAAAAAAAAACTTGTTTAATAGCATGCATGTATTACAAGTGTATGTTGAACAAAATGTTTATGTGTAAACGTATGATTCTTTTTAGAAAAGTTTTTGTTCAACATATTAAAATGTTTGTTAATGGTCATCACTTTATGTTGTTTTCAATCACTTTATCTTGATTAAGCTTCATGACTTGGAATCAAAATGATTAATCAAAACTTGTTTATATTTTACGAGTACTCTTTTTGCTTTGAATTGTCAGCTTATAAATTTCCACTTGAGATAAGCTAGGCTTGATTGATGTTAGAAAGGAAACATATACTACAGTAGAATAAGCCTTGCAATTCCCAAAGAACCTATGTGATCAACTAGATTCCGTGGTCCACAAGCTCTGGTGGAATCTACAAACGGGTTCGAATTATTTTTGGACTCCTATTGCTTGGTCTACTCTTTGTAGATCTAAGAATGAAGGTGGTAAATTGGCAAGGCTAATTGGCATTCATGATAAATTGCAATTTGGTGAGTATTTGGTGGTAAAAAGATATTGAGCTGCATGTGGAATCCTAGTCTTAGAATCATATTGATGCTTTAATCAATATGGGGAATGAGGATGCCCGGAGATTTACAGGTTTCCATGGAATTCTTCAAACATAGCTTCAAATGGAATCTTGGAATCTGTTAAGGGACTTGCACCAATGTTTCTCTTTGACTTTGTTATGTGTGGGTGACTTCAATGAAATTGCAAAAACTCATGAGAAACAGGGGGGGTTGGTTGAGACCATATGCACGGATGAAAATTTTTCGGGATGCTTTGGATGAATGTGGACTCATAGACTTGGGATTTGTGGGTAGTAAGTTTACTTGGTTTAAAATTTTTGCAAATGGTGTCTCAGTATGGGAGAGACTTGATCGTGCAGTGGGATCTACTGACTGGTTTGCTCTTTTTCCAACCACTAAGGTAATCCCTATTGACTATGTCACATCTGATCATAAACCAATAATGATATTCCCTAGTGGTGTACCTATGAAATCAAAAAAACCGTGGAGATTTAAACTACTGATGGTTCCCCAATGAATAAGGTGGTGGAAAAACTGATGGTCTGTCAGAATAAACTCTAGTGGTGGAGTAGGAAGTCTTTTGGTAATATTGCTCAAACACTTGCCAAGAAGAAAAAGCTTCTAAAAAAAGCTGAAGAGTTGGCTTTAAGGGGAGGTGGGACTGTTGGACTGATTGGGTTGAAGGATTAGATTATGGGTTTGCTCTTAAAGGAAGAGAAATTATAGCAGTAACTATCAAAATATTTATGGATGAAATCAGGGGACAAAAACACAAGTAATTTCCACAACAATGCCTAACAGAGGTTTTGAAGAAATAGAATCTTGGGACTTCAAAACTCAAATGGGGTTATGTGTACAGGAGATGATAACGTGGCTACCTCGTTGGAGTCTTACTATAAAAATCTATTTACCTCGGCAAACCAGATTGAAATTGAGGAGGTGGTGCAATACACAACTAGGGTGGTCACGGATGATATGAATAGCACGTTGGTTGGGGATTTTATAAGAGAGGAAGTGGATATAGATCTTAAGCAAATGGCTCCCTTAAAAGCACCTGGCCCGATAGGATGCCTCCAATTTTCTATCAACATTACTGGGATAGTATTGGAGGGGAGGTAACAGAAGTTGTTCTTTCATGTCTTAGTACTAGCAAGATTATTCCAGATTTGAACCACTTTCCTTACACTCATTCCTAAGGTTAAATGCCCTGAGAAAGTTTCTAAATTTATACCTATTGCTTTATACAATATCTTGTATAAACTTGTTTTTAAAGTGTGTTGAGGACTCTTTTTTTGCCCTACATGGCACTACTTCATTCGCAACCCATGCCACATTAACATATTATTGATTTTTTGGGTAAATCTCTTTAAAACCTAAAATAAGCTCATATCTCATTCAACTTCATGGATTGGACTCACATAGCCCACAAGATCCTCACTTCAAGAGGCGGATTCATGGTCTACATTTCCTCTTCATCAATTGGGATCATAATCCCACGGCATCATCAACATCAACATCAACATATGGATCGGGCTCAAGCAATGAATGCTCACGGCCCATATTACCTCTCTCATATTCATGGAAAGTGGCTTCTCCTATAAAATCCATATTCGCACAAAATGACAACAAAATCCAAGGTACGTCATCTCATCTTCGGCTCATGATCCATGCTCACGAGTCTCTTTGGGGAAATTTTGGGAGTTGTGGTTTGGAGGGCCAAGAGGCATGTTCAGTAAAGCTCCAACAGTTTAAAGTTGATAAAGGAAACATGTTGTTTGGTGTGTCTTCTCCAACTCCCTAAACTCTAACGAGCCAGTGTGTAGTGGGTAATATATGGTAAGCCTCTCTTATCACAAAACACTTAAAATGATAAAACTCTCAATTGTTCTTTTCCTAAAACTTAATTTTCAAAAACTCCAGCCATCTAAATGCTGAAAAAATAACTATTCATTTTATCTCCAGCTGTTCCTATACGAATTTGGAAACCTAATCATATTATTTTACATAAACTATATTATTACTTTCAGCTAAAATCCAACTCAAACACATGCCCTAATTTGATTGGCTACCTTTAATCTCTAAACATATAAAATATTCATGATATCTCTACTACTTATGTTAAAGACATATTTTGTGTAATTGGCTAATCTTTTGATAAAACACACTTTACTTGTAATTGGATAGATCTAGTATGTGTTTAATACTTCAAGAAACATGTTGTTCAAGTCTAGTATTAAAGGCATGAAGATTGGACCAAGAAACAAGTAAAGAAAAGCTGTTCATTAAAATTGGACAGATAGCTTGACAGTTGCTTGACACCTCTCGACAGCTAGGCTATCTATCGAGCTCTTTAGTTGATTGTTATCGCAATCTCGACACCTCTCGATAGCTGGTGGATCGATCGAGAAAACTTCTGTCTCCTCGACAGCTCCTTGATAGCTGTATCTGTCGAAGTTTAAAGCTCGACACCTCCTCGACACCTCCCGATCAATCGAGGTTACGGGAATTTAGATTTGCAGATCTGATTTTCAGCCCATGCTTGTGTATTTGTGTAGGGTTTCTTTTCTCACAACCCTAGACCTATATAAGGCTTATTTTAGAGGCCGTCACATAAGAGAATACAAGGAGAACATATGCAAAAGGTGACCGATGCCTTATTCTCTTTGAAGGAAGCTACTGTGTCTTTGCGCCTTAGGGTTTTGTAACCAAGTGCTTCTTGATCTTCATTGTTGATGAAGTGAAGAACTTTGCAGCCAACAACCTTCTCTAGTTGGTGATTGAAGTCGCGTACTGGGATTCGCGCAATTGGTTAGTCACGTACTTGAGATTCGTGCATCAAAAGGGTGGCGTTCATATATTGAAGAGTTCAGAGGTTCTAAAGCGGTAGAAGGTTTCTGCTGTAAGTTCATCTATGGGGATTGCAGAGTCTAGGGACAAAGGTTTTGTACTAGATCTAAAACTTCTCTTTACTATAGTGAATTGCTTTTCGGGAAGGTTTCCCCCCAGGTTTTTTACTATGAAATTAGTTTGTTTCATTGGTTTTCCTGGGTCATCATATCTTATTTTATTTATTTTTTCGCTGCATGATTTTGACATGATATTGATATTTGTTTGTTTTAACAAGTTTTATTAATAATAAATCTAATTAACAACTTGGGTTTAAAACTTGTTAATTCTACCAACCGGGATCTAAATTTTCCAATAAGTGGTATCAGAGCAGGTACACCCTGATTGGATTAATTTCTTGAGTGTGATCCTTGACCCTTGTTGTCATGGATTGTGGATAATCTATTTTGATTCCTCCTTTATTTGATGGAACTAATTATGTGTACTGGAAAGTTCGTATGAAATTTTTTTTGCAGGCTCTAGGTGAATAGGTATGGCAAGCTGTTGAAGTTGGCTGGATTAAGCCAAAGGAAGCGTAGGTGGATTGGAATGATGCAACAATCATAGCGGCAAATTTCAACAATAAGGCCTTGAATACTTTGTTTTGTGGGGTGACCAATGAGGAATGCAAGAAAATATCATCCATAGAAGTTGCTAAGGAAGCATGGACCATTCTTGAGACCACCTATGAAGGTACCAAGGCAGTAAAGACTGTGAAGTTTCAAAGACTCACTAGTAGTTTTGAAGAAATAAGGATGGAGGAGGATGAGACATTTGATAAGTTCTATGCTAAACTCAAGGATATTGTGAATTTTGCTTTCAATTTTAGAGAATCTATTATGGAATCCAAAATTGTTAGGAAAATCCTTAGGTCCTTACCTGAAAAATTCCATACCAAGATCACTGCCATTGAAAAAGCAAAGGACATTGATCAAATTCCTTTGACTGAACTTGTAGGGAACCTTCAAACCTATGAGATGGGATTATGCTCAATGGAAAAAGGTGGAAAGAGTAAAAACTTGGCTTTTAAGGGTATAGAAGAAGAGATTGGGGACTTTGAAGATGAAGATGAAAGTGAAGATGAAGATGAAGATGAAGATGAGGATGATGATCTAACTTTCATAACTGATGAGATTATCAAGTTTCTTCAATTTAGGAAAAAGGATAAGGGCAAACCTCCTAGGAAATCTAAATCCTCTAGGAAGGGCAAGAATGAGAAACCCCTCATCCAATGCCATGAGTGCAAAGGTTTTGGTCATATGAGGATAGAATGCCCAAACTACCTCATGAAGGAAAAGACCAAGGAGTCAAAAGATAAAAGGTTGGTTATTACTTGGAGTGACACTGAGAATGACTCTTCTGATGAGTATGTGGGTGAATGTAGTCATGTTATGGCCTTTGCTGCCACAACCGATAAGGTGATTGTGGAGAGTGCTAGTGACAGTGAGGATTCTTCTGACGATAGAGTACCCCAGAAGATGACCCTTCAAGAAGCCTATGATAAGTTATGCACTGAATTCATAAAATCTGAAAAAACTTCTCATCTTTGTAGAAAAGAGCTTAATGAGGTAAAGATTGAAAAAGCTGATCTGTTAGTTAAACTAGATGAGACTACAAGATTAGTTGAGACTCTTGTTGTGGAGAACACCTCATTAGAAGAGAAGGTCAAGAATCTCGAGGTTGAACTTAGCCAAGCTAGAACTTAAATAGAGAGGATATCTAGTGCAAAGCTTGATGAGGTATTGAGTGCTCAAAAACCTAGTTCTGATAAGACTGGTTTAGGATATGCTGTCTCCTCCGGCCCCTCCTCTTCCACGGCTTCTGGATCAAGGACTGTCTTTGTGCCACAATCTGAGAAAGATAATAAAGGTATGAAATCCAAAACTGTTTTGGCTAATTCTAAATCCTTTGTTAGACCTCATGTTTGTCACCATTGTGGTGTTTCTAGACACGTTCTTCCTAATTGCTTTAAGTTGTATCCTTATAAGCAATTCTCCAAACGATCACAAGTTTCCTCTCAAGGACTTACACTTTTGTTTGGAGAGTTATTAAAAGTTTTGAGTTTTGTAACTCAATTTCAGGAGAATTCTAATTCTTCTATGTCCTTTAGTAGACATACTAGGACACGTGCCTTTTCATCTTCATGGCCAAAGACTCGTGCTGTGTGGGTGAGAAAGGAGCCTAAGACTTAATTGTCTTTTCTGTTTGTCCTCTGTTTTATTTCTTTCTATCTAAAGTAGGACTCTCTTTGCTTGATTTCTTATCTGTTTTTGGAATCATGTTTTCATGCATCTGCACCTTTCTATCATACCTTCATGCATATGCATCTTTCTTTCATGCTTTCATGTTGTTTGGCTATTTTTGTTTGGTTGTTTAGTTTTTATTTTGTTTTGTTTTCAAAATAAATAAAAAATTTGAAAAATTAGAAAAATACAAAAATAGCGTGTGTTTGTGTACATTGGTACTTGTGTACCTTGGATGGCCATTGAAACAAAGTTTTCTAAACTTTGTATCTCTTATAGCTTAGATGAGCATCTCTATGCACAACTAAGCAAGTGAGCTTTGTGGCTCTTGTTTGTGATGAGTAAGATTAAGTTTTCTCTTGTACTTAACACTTATATCACTCTTTTTGACGGGAAGGACTAGAAAATCCTAAGAGAAAGGCATAAATAACCATCTCACCACTATTGACTGTCAATCATAATATGACACTTGTATGCTTCAGCATAGCAAAAGTGCAGTGTCAATGACATTTGTGTGCTTCGGCATAGCAAAATTGGAATATCAAATGCTTAACATAATTGAGTATTTCTTTTCTATCTCTTATATACCCATGCATGATTTGTTTAAAGAAAAATATGCAAAGAAAATAAAAAGCAAAAAGATCAAAAATGCTTTAAATATAATTGCAAGCGTGTATTCTAGGAGATGTGGGAGTTATAGGATGTACCTCGAAGGTGATATTCTCCATCAAACAGTTATGATTGTGTGTGAGTTAAATTAATTTTCTTATATCTCAAATCATCATAACATGTATACACTTATGCAATCTTGCGATGTTTTTCACACACAACACGCAATATTCTTTGCTACTTTTGATACATGTACATGTACAATGTGATTTGGCCATCACAAAGTTTACATGTGTTAATGTATGCTCACTAAACTGTCTTGACTTGTTTTTGAAATATAAAATTGGTTGGACTTGTTTAGTGTGTGTGTGTGTGTTTTGAATCTATGAACATGACAATTTTTTGTTGAAAGTTTTGTCTTTCACATGTTTTGCATCTTTCTATTATCTTGTCATTCATAGTATCTTGTTTCATTACATTCATGCATTTTTGTGGATTTCTTGTACCCCCTTGATCATCCTTGATCATCTTTATGTCTCTCGGGTGAAACTTTCTAACTTCTTGTACCATTTGTCAATCATGACAAAAAGGGGGAGAAAATGTGGTTTCTTTTTAAGATTCTACATGTTAGGGGGAGAAATATATGCCTCTGTAAGGGGGAGATGTGTTTCATCTTGTTAAGGGGAGTGATTACTTGCTTACTTCCTTCTTCTTGTACACTGGTCTTGTGACCATGTTTACATATATTGTGCTTATCTTTGATGATGTATGTTTCTTCACCTACCTCTACATGTGTTGTTTCTTTTCTATCTTTATACACATGTTTCTTTTATTGTATGCAATCTTATTATTTCTGTCTCACACTGATGCCTTGATGAGTTTTGTTTAAAGTATTTCAGAAATACAGGTTGTCAAAGTCTACTTGCCATAAACTCTCTTCTTGCAAAGTTTTTCAAGAGTTTTTGTTAGGATAGATTTTATTATATTCAACAAGTGAGTATGAGTTGAGTGATTTATGATTTCTCTCATATGTTCATTTGTTTGTTGTGGTTTTGTCATGGATTGTCAAATGGGGAGATTGTTAAGGACATATTTTGTGTAATTGGCTAATCTTTTGACAAAACGCACTTTACTTGTAATTGGGTAGATCTAGGATGTGTTTAATACTTTAAGAAACATGTTGTTCAAGTCTAGTATTAAAGCCATGAAGATTGGACCAAGAAACAAGTGAAGAAAAGTTGTTCATTAAAGCTAGATAGATAGCTTGACAGCTGCTCGACACCTCTCGATAGCTAGGTTATCTATCGAGCTCTTTAGTTGATTGTTATCGCAATCTCGACACCTCTCGATAGCTGGTGGATCGATCGAGAAAGCTTCTGTCTGCTCGACAGCTCCTCGATAGCTTCTCGATAGTTGTATCTGTCGAAGTTTAAAGCTCAACACCTTCTCGACATCTCCCGATCGATCGAGGTTACGGGAATTCAGATTTGCAGATCTGATTTTCGGCCTATGCTTGTGTATTTGTGTAGGGTTTCTTTTCTCACAACCCTAGATCTATATAAGGCTTATTTTAGAGGCCGTCACATAAGAGAATACAAGGAAAACATATGCAAAAGGTGACCGATGCCTTATTCACTCTGAAGGAAGCTACTGCGTCTTTGCGCCTTAGGGTTTTGTAACCAAGTGCTTCTTGATCTTCATTGTTGATGAAGTGAAGAACTTTGCAGCTAACAACCTTCTCTAGTTGGTGATTGAAGTCGCGTACTGGGATCCGTGCAATTGGTTAGTCACGTACTTGGGATTCGTGCATCAAAAGGGTGGCGTTCATATATTGAAGAGTTCAGAGGTTTTGAAGCAGTAGAAGGTTTCTGCTGTAAGTTCATCTACGGGGATTGTAGAGTCTAGGGACAAAGATTTTGTATTAGATCTGAAACTTCTCTTTACTATAGTGAATTGCTTTTCGGGAAGGTTTCCTCCCAGGTTTTTTACTGTGAAACTAGTTTGTTTCATTGATTTTCCTAGGTCATCATATCTTGTTTTATTTATTTTTCCGCTGCATGATTTTGACATGATATTGATGTTTGTTTGTTTTAACAAGTTTTATTAATAATAAATCTAATTAACAACTTGGATTTAAAACTTGTTAATTCTATCAACCGAGGTCTAAATTTCCCAACAACCCAGCTGCTATCTGCCATAATCAGACCAAATATTCCTCTACCAACTACTAAAGCAGAGCATTAAATGCTCTTCTTGCTCACCAAGATTAAGTCACAATTGTTGAAACTAAAAAAAAATGTGTCATAAAAAGTGTCATAGGTGCATGCACCTACACGGCAACACAAACAACAGTGACACTGATGCTGTGGACTAAATAATAGGATGAGACTAAGTGTATAGTCATCTACAAAAAAGGTGATTAATATAAATAAATAAATATATATATATATATATTTATAGGGGTCCACGTGAGGCTGAAACCTAATACCCGTTTGGATCCCACGTCCATGTTTAGTGTTTTGCGTTTTGCCTTTTTTCTTTTTCTTTTTTTTGACCAGCGCCTCTTGCAGTGTTCATGGGACATGAACAGTGCATTAAGGTAACTGAACAATGTTTTCAGTGTGAGGTCCTTGACTCTACCAAATTTATGAGGTCCTTGACTCTACCATTTTAATGGAGTATTTGACTCTACCAAATTAATGGAGTCCTTGACTCTACCACATCAATGGAGTCATTGACTCTATCAAATTTATGGAGTCCTTGACTCTACCATTTTAATGGAATCCTTGACTCCCAAAATTATCTTAAGTGGGGATTCTAATTCCTTCAAATTCCAACATGACTAATTCTTTGGGATTCGTAATCTTTTAATCAAGATTGGAATTAATAATTCTCAAAATAAAATGACCATAAAAATTGATTAAAGGAAATTTTCTAATTCCCAATTTTCATAAAAAATAAAATTGCTTCAAAGGAGTTTTCTTTCCCTTAATTAAATTTGGGAACCTCAATCAAAATATCATTCAAATTCTTACAAAGAAGCATATGAAAGCAAGGGAAAATTGCTTGGACATTTAACATCTCAAAGATAGAATCCTTGGTTCAATTTCCATAAAAACATGGTCCATGACTTATCCTTGAGATTAAAATCAATTATCTCACCCAAAGCAAAATTAAGTCGATGCTTAATCAAACACCAAGCATTTGGCTTAAATGTCCATTATTTAAATTGGGCAAAATCATATTTGAGGATTTTAAATCTAAACCTCACATTAAGAACTACGAATTGGCTTGATCCCCATCAAGGGTACGTAGGCAACCTAAATAAATTATTAGGTGCAGCCACAAATAAATAAAAACACATATCTCCTTAAACATGAAAATAAATGAAGTTATGTACAAAGACGACGTGGTTGGAATCAAAGGGTCTTCCCTTGAAACAAGGGATTGTAATTAAGAGATACATTATCTTGAACAAAGGGTCTTCCCTTGAAACAAGGGATTGTAATTAAGAGATACATTATCTTGAATGGGCACTACTCACATTAATAAAACTCATACGCCAAAAGGCCTATGGGTGAAATTATGTTTGATGAATTTGACTAATTTCTTGTTAAACATAATTTGACAGCATTTGTTAAACATAATTTAACAATTATTGTTAAACATTGGTTAACAATTTTCGTCAACAACAACACAATGAGACCTTGACTAGATCTCTAAAGCTTCATTAACTATCAATCAATCATTCTATTACTTACTAAAAATGTGTTGTAATAGAATCTTGGATAAAAAATATAAACACCTAAAAAAGGAAACATTTCCAACAGAACACCAGCAGTGTGTTTAGCACTTGACACTTGGCTGAAAGTGATATCATTAGCCATTTACTGCTCAAACCCCAGCAGCTAGCTGCTATACCCAAAATGGTAAGATACCCTTAAAAGAGATCTTACCATTTTCAGCCAAACCCATGAAATAAATGCTGAATATTCTCTCCAGTAGCCTGACATCATCCAGCTGACCTCATCTACTTCTGTCCCAAGCAACATCTGTCTTATGACAAATGTGACAGCTTTTTCTAACAGCTGGGACGACTTTTTTAGAATAGCTGACCCAACAGCCTTAACATTATTGAATTTCCTCATTTAGCTAAAATTCAAAATCAACTAAAGAAACTATCCTTTTCTTGCTAAAATCCTTTCATTTTCTGCTGGTCTTTCCTCCAGCTACTATTACCCAAAACAACAAGAACACCTTAAAGCTAAACATACCATTTTTGGCCAAATCCTATGATGGATTTTTTGAAAATTTATTGCTAATTGAGACAGATTTTGGCAGATATTATTTGCTAAAACCCCCCCTTAAACTTAGCTATAAATAGAACCCTTCATCAACACCTCAAGACACACCAATAGAGAAGAACAACTCTCTCATAAACTTCTCTATTCTCTCTCCCTCTAATTATCTTCTTAAGATCTTAATGAAGTTCTGAGCTTTTGAGTTTTTAGTTTCTAAATTAGGAACTAAACTCTTTAGCCCTTAGCTCATAACTGCCCTTCATAAGCCCTATCCATTCTCCAGCAAAAAATCTCAGCAGCATTGCTAAACACACTACAACACCATTACTCTCTTATACTCATTCTCTCACTCTCCATATTCAGAAAATACATCTATATTGCTGCTCATATCTCCAAATACCTAAACACATCTCTATACTCTTCTCTTACAAAATCTTTCCTCTTGGAAAGCAATCTCTACAACTTCTCCAGCAGTTATAATCTGATATCTTTACTATCTTTAACCTCCATATCTCTCATACTTCCATATATCATACATATTACAAATACTACATCCCACAAAACATCTATATCTTTTACCATCTCCATACTTCTCAAGAGACATTAAACACTCAAACTAAAAGCCCTTCTCCTAGAAGGCACCAAGATCTCATATCAAAGCCCTTCTCCTAGAAGGCACAAATACTTCTTACAAAAGCCCTTCTCATGGAAGGCACAAACCTATCTTACAAAAGCCCTTCCCATGGAAGGCAATACTATTCATAGCTTCACAACAACTAAAAGAGCATTGTCAAGGAGAAACTCATCTAAGTGCATGATAAAAGGGACAAGCTTAACCAGCCTCTACACATAGCTGGACATACTTTCTCTCCCTCCAGTTGCACCTATTTTTCCCCTTCAATCTTGAAGTTATCACGACAAACTGCCTCTCCACCGCTGGAATCATTCTGTTGGAATTCTATTAACTCATTGATGATATACAGCTGGAGCTACAAACCATATAAAGATAAGTGACTCTGCTTCCATATCATTAAATTTACATCATTGAGTACATGATTACTTCACCTTTAAATACATATTATTTTATTTCAACTACTATTACAACTATTAATCAAAGCTATTATATCAAACACATACTACATATTTATTCAAACTTTATCATGATTCTTAGACTTTAGGCTTTATCCATTTTGTAGGCTTAAAAGTCCGCCGGTAGCCATTGGACCACGTGGCCCAATGTTGAGTTCCAGATGCAACTCCCTATACCAACCTGGGCCTAGCAAGGTCATCCTTCCAGCAGATAACACGAGGCCAAGCGCACCGAAAAAAAGGCCCCCGAACAAAGTGCTAGTAAATAGGCTTACAAAAATTTTGTCTCTGATAATTTCTGAGTCATAAAGTGCTTCTCAAGTTGATAAGGATATTTCAGATAATATTTCGGTTGCCTTTGAAACTTTACATCACATGAAAACCAAAAAGTCTGGAAAATTGGGGTTTATGGTAATGAAACTTGATATGAGTATAGACACTTCATTTTGTACTCGTTAATAACCTTTGGTCCCTGCCCCAGTGATGAGCTTGACATATGTCATCCAAGGCTAATTAAAGAGTTCACAATAGTTTGGAAGTAATCACAACTAAAAAGTGCTCAAATCGCTTTGAAATGACGCTGAAAAATAACATTTGCTCACTGATTTGACCATAACCTTTGATACACAAAGAATGTTTGAGTCAGGTTTACTTCATTGGAAAGTAGACATCCTAGGCTCCAATTAGAATACAAATTTTTCCTAATTTGGACTTATATTGAGTGAATTATGACCGTTTGAAGTCTGGCCAACACAGCCGTCAAAATTAGGGTTTTTTGGGAGTATGCATACACATGAATCAAGGGTGCGTTCGCACCCTTGAAAGATGCGTATGCAGGCTCGATTCTAGGTTATTAAAACATGAGTTTTGGGTCACTAAAACATCATTATTTGATGTGGGACAGCCCCTAAACTCTTGGGAATGTCCTAAGACCTCTAAAAAGTCCTGAAGCAAAAACCATAGTTTTAACATATAAATACTCACCCTATGTCTCCAATCAGAAGGCTAGCTAGAAAGAGTGCCTCAAACTTTTCAAAACCTTATTCTCTCTTTTTAAAACATTGGGGAAGCAACTAGCATGTTTTTTCTAAATATTCAAAACCTTTTTCTAGCACAAAACTAAGGCAGAAATTTGTTCTTAATTGGATTTCTTAAAACCTTTTCAAAACCTTTTGTTCTTGAGTTATGATTACCTAAACTATTGTGTTCTTTTGATTGTTCTTGCTCTCTCAATCTAATCTTTGTGTTGTAGGCACAGAGGGGTCGGTTAAACAATCTCTAAACTCATAATCTTAAGCAAGGTGAGTGTTTTTTCCATGAACTCCTTCTTTGTTTAATAGGATTCACATGAGTTTCTTAATGTAGTTTCTCTAACTGTTATATTGGTTGTTTTTAATTCTTTTGATATGTAATGGTTGTTTATAATATGTTCTTAGTGATTTTGTGACTTTATTTGGTTTTTATGTTATATTGACATGTTCTTTATTTTTACGTTAGTTTGATTATTCACATGTGTTTTATTTAATTGCTGTTATATTTATTTTATGCATGTTAATCTAACCATGATGTAGATTTTATTTAGTTTTGTTTTTCCTTTGTTTATTTCTTTGATTTAGATTCAAGAATGCAAATGATTAAATCATAAACAAGTGATTTTTACGTATTTTGTGCTAAAGGATGCGTACAAATCATCGAGGATGCGTGCGCATGATTTCACGCATACACATAGTTGAGTATGCGTATGCACCTTTAAACCCAGATTTGACAAAAATCTTGCTTTTATTGTTTTAAACATTTTTCACATGTTATTTGATTATGTTTGACTTTGTTATGTTAATTATTTATGTTTAATTATTTTCCATGTTTGTGTGAGTCTTTTTTTCATGTTTGGTTTATTTGATATTTTTTCCTTGTGTGTTTTATTTAATTGTCAACATTCCATGTTTAATTTATTTTGTTTGATTGTGTTTTATTTGTTTCCTTTTATATTGTGATATGACCTTTAACAAGTTGTGTGTGTTATTTTTTTAAGAGCATGATGTATATTTAGGTCAAGGATTAGGGCTCTTTAGTAACTTCTTTATTTAAACATGGCCTAGCAACACATAATGGAGGCTGGCCCACAAACTGGGTGGTCTTGGGTACCTAACACATTTTCAAGTCGTACCCATAATTTGGTATGCAAACCCATGTATGTAAGTGAGTGGCCCAAAAGGCCCTAAATGGTTCCTAGACTTGAGGCGGTGACTCCATTTTTCACCCTTTGCCCGGTCCACACCAAGGCCGAGGCATACTTCCCATTAGGAAACCTACTCGTTCGCGGATGCTTGCGCCCACAATGAGTAAGGCCTACGATAGGGTGAAATGTAAGTTTTTGTTGAAAATAATGGAAATGATGGGTTTTCATAGTAGGTGGATTAGGTAGATTTTGGAGTGTGTCAGTTTTGTGTCTTTTTTTATCTTAGTTAATGGAGGACCACAGGGGCATACTATTCCTTCGAGGGGCTTGAGACAAGGGGATCCTCTATCTCTCTATCTTTTTTTCCTATGGTCGGCAAGGTTGAATAGTTTAATCCAACATGCTGTTAATGTGGGGGATATTCAAGGTTTTTCTCTTTGCAGAAGAGAACCGAGAATTTCTCATTTATTTTTTGCAGATGACAGCCTCCTATATTGTCGTGCAACAATGGGTGATATTCAGGCTATTCAAAGCATTCTTTAGGTTTAGGAAAAAGCCTCTAGTCAACAGATTAATACTAAAAGACCAACTATTTTTCAACAAAACAGTAACTGAAGTGGTGAAAAGTTCCACCAAAGACTTACTGGGTGTGCCTAAGATAAAATAGTATGAGAAGTATCTCGAGCTGCCGACAGTGGTGGGGAAGAACAGAAGGGCTAGCTTAAACTATATTAAGGATAGAGTGTGGGGGTAAACTCCAAGGTTGGAAGGAAAAATTCTTATCTCAAGCGGGAAAGGAAGTTCTATTGAAGGCGGTTGTTCAAGCCATTCTCACCTTTGCTATGGGTTGTTTCAAGTTACCTTTGGGTCTTTGCCAAGACATTGAGATGTTGATTCATAAATTCTGATGAAGAGCGGTGGAAAATTCATTGAAAAAATTGGGAGATTCTCTGTCAACCAAAAAAAGATGGCGGAATGGGGTTCAAAGAGTTTGCAAAGTTCAATGATGCTATATTGGCAAAGCAGATTTGGAGACTTATTCACAATACAAATTCTCTCTTTTATCATGTTTTTAAGGCAAAATATTTTCCACATGGTACTATCTTTGATGCAAAACAATCTTTGGGTTCATATGCTTGGGAAAGCAGCAAGGAGAGTGATTTCTATGGGAGCAAAGTGGGACAGGTGATGGGAAGTCTATCTGAGTTTATAAGGATAGTTGGCTGCCAGGGAAATTAGGGGGACAGTTTTGTCCCCTCTTTCAAACCTCAACTGTGAGGTGAGGGTGGCTTGTTTTAGATGCTTATTTTCTGCCATTCGTAGCTCAACGAATAAAATCCATTCCATTATGTGCTATTCCTCAGGTGGATTCTTTATTCTGGCCATTATCTGGTGTTGGGATATACTCGGTGAAATCAGGCTACAAACTACTGTGTGAAGATTCAAGAGAGGCTTCTGCTTCGGGCTTCAGTTTAGTGGGCAAAGACAATTTCTGGTTTGGTTTATGGAATCTCAAGGTTCTTGAAAAAATTGAACATTTCATGTGGAAGGCTTGCACAAACAGTCTACCAACTAAAGTAATCTTGCTCAAACGAAAAATACTTATGGATTCATCCTGTCATCTCTATGGCAAAGCAGTTGAGGATACTATGCATGCACTATGGGAGTGTGAGGCGGTGAGGATGGTTTGGTGTAGGGATTTTGGCTAGATAAATAGGTTCCAAGCTTCCCAGGGGTCATTCTCGGATCCGATGGGATTACTTCTCTCAAAGTTCAGGACACCTGATATTTTTGCCACAACAGCTTGGTTTCTTTGGTCTCATTGAAATAAAACCAGATGAAGGAGCAAACCCAATCGATTGAGAGAATCAAGGATTCGGTCTAGAGTTATCTGCAGAATTTCAAGGCTAGCTATGCTTCCAATTAGGAAAATAGTTTGGGTAGGGTGAATACAAGACAAACTTTCATGATGCTATTTTTGATGAAAGCAATGAGGCTGGGATTGGAATCGTTGTCAGGAATACCCGGGGCAAGGTGCTGGCTGCTCTATCAGAAAAAAATTCAAAAACCTCCTTCTGTGGAGATTTCAGAGGTGTTAGCTGCAAGACGGGCTGTGAAGTTTGTTCAGGAAATTGGATTACATTAATCCAAAATTGAAGGTGACTCGGAGATTGTCATTAACGTGTTAAAAAGGGAGGTATGCTGTCACCTTCCTTTGGTCACCTAGTAAAAAATATTTTATCTTCTATTAGCTCCTTAAGGAGTTTTTCTTTCTCTCATAATTTTAGACAAGATAATGCTATTGCTCATGCCTTATCCCAGAGAGTAAGGCTTTCTTTTCCTTTGTTTGTTTGGATGGAGTCTGTTCCACTGGATTTGGATGATGCTATTGTGGCTGACTTTCAAGCTTGCTGATAACAACAACAACAACAACAATAATAATAAAGGTGGTTTGAGTTTCACAAAATTTTGGGTATACAACCTAGCTAGCCTTTGTAAATTAGCCACAACAACAACAACAATAACAATAATAATGAAGGTGGTTTGAGTTTCACAAAATTTTGGGTATACAACCTAGCTAGCCTTTGTAAATTAGCCTGGTGGTTATTATCTAGAAAAAATTGTTTGTGTCAATGTTTTAAAGGCCAAATATGAGGTAAGACACTATTAGCTAAACCATTGTTCTTCAAGTAAATTCTTTCCAGTCTGGAAAAGCTTGTTAGGTGTCAAACATCTCATCTCAAAGGCTGCTTGCAAGATTGTGGGTGATGGTACTCCTTTGTGTCATTTTTTCATTTTTCAAAGAAAGGCTGGTGTTCTTTCACCGTGCATAACGTAAGAAAGAGAGCGCAATAAGAATATGGGATGATCTGTGGGTTCCAGATGTTCAAGGATTTATTCCTATCCCAAAGAACGGAGCTGATCTGAATGGAATTCTGCTTACCTCTCAGTTTTTAAATTCTGAACATTTGGATTGGGATATTCACAAATTAAAGTTGTGGTTTGAGGACTCCATTATCGATCTAATTTTGAAAATTCCAATCTCTCTAGTTGCTGGTGTGGATCGCTGGGTTTGGACTCCTTCAAGTTCTGGGGTTTTGTTAGTTAAATCATCCTTGGATTTGCAAGGAGGAGGCACATCATAATAATGATTCTCTAGAGCTATATTTGGAAAGCCAATTTGCATGAGAGGCATAAAATGTTGATATGGAGGATTGCAGCAATGTTTTGCCTACCAATGCCAATCTTGGTAAGTTCTTTGAAATTGGTGATGATATTTGTCCTTGTTGCAAATCAAAAGTTGAGTCCTCAATTTATCTTTTTGCTCTATGTCCAGTTGCAAAACCAGTTTGGTTCAATAGTAAATGGCGGTTAAAAATGGATTCATTCGGTTTCTCCTTGACAATGGACCTTATTCAATTCTTATTTCCCTTCCTTTTACAAATGTTTCGAGCCAAAAGGACGAGTTCCTAATGTTTGGAGCCATCCTGTGTGATGGAATTTGGAAGTTGAGGAATCAAGTGCAATTTGAAGATCTTTCTCTGAGTTTTGGTGAATTAGTTTCCAAAATTTGGAGGACTTTTGTTGAGTTCAAAATCTTAGAGTTACTAATGGGCCTCCTAAGAGTCTTAGTCCTTCAAAGCAGAGCTGGTCGCCCAAGCCGTTTTGCTGTTAAACTCAATGTGGATGCAGCAGTTGGATCTAAATTCTCATCCATAGATATGGTAGCAAGAGACTGGAGATGAGAGTTGGTTTTTTCTTGCTCGCATAAAGTGAATACCATCCTCCCTCTCCAAGCTGAAGCTGAAGAAATTAAAATGGCACTGTCTTTGGTTCCTAAGATAGAAGTGGAGAGTATTCTTATTGAGACGGATTCTAAGATCTGTCATGAAGCTTTCCTAAATCTGAGTACCCTCCTCCTTGGAGACTAGCTTCCTATTTACTTGAGATGCACTCTATTTTATCTGCTCTTACTAATGCTTCTATGTCTTGGGTGCCTAGACATGCTAATATGGCTGCACACACTCTGGCTAAGTGGTCTTTATCTTGTAATTTTTTTGGTTCCTTTGGCTTAGGTAACTGACCTCCCTATTTTGGTTCAGTAATTAGGGAGGAAGCTTGCTCTTGTTTGTAGTTTTCTTTATGTTAATAAAGCCTTTTCCATTTGTTTTTTCATAAAATAAAAAAGACCTCTTTCCGCTAGCGATGCTAATTCTGTTTCAATATAGTGCTCCCTAATTGGTTCGGTAGTTTGCAAGAAATTTCCTACTAATGACTGTAACTTACCATCAACTTTGATATTTATTGCTTAATTAAGGCTAGCTCCTTTATTATTTTCTTTTTTAACTCTCTTGTAATTGTGGAACGAACTCTACCCACTAGGCTACTACTATGTTAAAAGTCAGAACTTCTTACTTATATGCCGTCGCAGTGAATTGGCAAATGGCAAGTTATAGGGGGTGTTTGGTTTGTATTTTCAAACAACCATTTTCAGTTTTTAAACAGCATTTCACACATTTTGACACACTTTTTCATCCACACGTATTTCCACAAATATTTTCAAACAACAATTTTCAGTTTTTAAACACATATACCAAACGGGCCCATAGTTTCAGGTTCAGGTTGAGTCATCTTGAAATCTGGTTGAAAGTCGAAACACATTTTTCTTGTTTGAGCCCAAAACGTATGCATGATAAAAGCGAGTGTTGCAATAAATTTGACTTTCACAGATACAGGTGCGGGTATGTGTACTTGTATGGTATGGCGACATGACAATTTTTGAAACAGTAAGACACATGTGCAGCGAAAATACGTATATTAATTAATTATTAAATATATATATTATTTTCTATATATTTTTTAACATTTTTTTTTCAAATATTAATTTAAGAGTAATAGTAGATAATAAAATAAATACATATTAGTATTGTAAGGATAAAGAGAGATCATCAACCTTATGTTTTTGTAGTAGTTAGTTCATGTTTTATGCATCTCAGGTCCTAGAAAAAGGTGCCTATCTATATGTTATGGGTTATGATTCTAATAGTTCGGATTGATCAGCTATTGTGTTTACATAATAGTAATTAAGCACCCCAAGGAAATAAGTATGGCTCTTTCTCTAGCATAGGCCCTTATGACTTACTGCCACTGGAACAGGATTATATACAGAAATGTTTCCAATGTTTAAAGCATGCCATTTTATCAATATACTAAGTAAAAACGGCTTAAAGTTTGAGCAATGTGATATTGCATGCTGTTATTCTTCCCTTGGGTCCTAAAAGGTATGAACTTTAAGTTTCTACCATATGTGTAGCTACTGATGCACTGATTTTGCCATGTCTGGGTTTAATGAATTGGAAGGATAACACATACAGATCATATTGTAACTTAGATGTCTTTTTCATCTTCAAAGGTTTGGCTAAGCTGTCTTCAAGTAGCATGACTCATCGCAATGTGACTCTTTACTGCAAGAATGACAAAGTTGATCTATAGATGTCGTGAATTCAATATTGTGAAAGTCTCATCTAATAACTAAAGTGAATACCTTATTAGAATACTTGATGACTTGATGTATGTGCTGCCTCTAAATATGTTTTCATTTTTCTTTTTGTTAACCTCTCTTTGCAGACAATCGCAGGAGCCATTGTAGTTGGTGTCATTCTCCATGCCGGGAACCACCTTGCATGTGATTTCCCTAAACTTTCTCACTCGCCTGAGGGAGAATATGAGAAATATTTAAGTGTTGACTTCGGTAAATACAGACCCAGTTACGCAAAGCTGGCTGAAGGAGTAGACGGTGTGACTGGAATCCTAATGGTGATTCTCATGACAGTTGCGTTTACACTTGCAACACGATGGTTTAGGCGGAGTCTTGTTAAGCTGCCCAAGCCCTTTGATAAGCTCACTGGTTTCAATGCCTTCTGGTATTCACACCACCTATTTGTCATTGTCTATGTCTTGCTCATCCTCCACGGACAATTCGTATATCTTGTGCACAAGTGGTACCTTAAGACGGTATACTTTTGATATTTCAAGTGATCATATTTATATTTTCAACAATAGTTATTTTTCTGCTTAGAAGAGCTAGCTAATGTATTGAGTTCATGCATGCAGACATGGATGTATCTTTCCATTCCGGTTTTAATGTATGCAGGAGAAAGAACCTTAAGGTTCTTTCGGTCAGGCTCCTACACTGTCCATCTTCTAAAAGTGAGTCATAAATTATCAATTGTTTCAAAGTTTTAAACTATTAAGAAATGAAGAATTTAATGATTTAACTCTTATTCTAACAATGAGAACCTCTTACATTTATTTGAATGCATGGTGTATTCCACAATGGATTGCATGCTCACAAGTTGTTTTTTCTCCTCTTAATTCAAGGCTGTTTTTTTCTAACCTTGATTTTCTTAGGTTGCCATCTATCCTGGAAATGTTCTTGCGTTGCAAATGTCTAAGCCACCCCAGTTCAATTACAAGAGTGGACAATACATGTTTGTCCAATGCCCTGCAGTTTCTCCGTTTGAGTGGTAAGTCACCGTAGCATTCCCTGAAATCACTATATTTTGGGAAATTTTCACTTTTTCGGTAATTTACAGCAACTGCACCAAGCAATGGCTTTGTTTAAGCAAAGCTATCCCTAGGTGAAATCCGAGAATTAGGCTATCCAAAATTTTATTATAATAATAGTTAAATGATTAAATTTACAATTTTCTAACAATTATTTAGACGCTTGCCAATGTTATACTATAAAGTGACAATGTTCTAGTCATAATTTCAATGCTTTGCGAGCGAGAATATATGCTGAATGCTGAATAGTTTTTGAAAATAAAAAAGTTCTGATGAGAATGTCTGAATCATACAATACTCAATCTGGTCACCACCAGCACCATGTAAAAATGTGGCTACCCAATTGATCATTTTTATGGTTCAATTTATGCATCCCAGGCATCCATTTTCCATTACCTCTGCTCCTGGAGATGACTACCTTAGCATTCACATCCGGCAGCTAGGTGATTGGACACAAGAGCTTAGAAGGGTATTCTCTGAAGCCTGTGAGCCTTCTGTGTCTGGAAAGAGTGGGCTTCTAAGGGCTGATGAAACAACCAGAAGAAGGTATAATTTTGTGCACCTGTCTAATGTCTTCCCTGGTTTAGCATTTTTTTTAAAATTATTTTTCATGTTATGTAATATGTAAAATTCCTTTTGGAGATTACAGTTTGCCTAAGCTCTTAATAGACGGGCCTTACGGTGCCCCTGCACAAGACTACAGGAAGTATGATGTCCTGCTACTTGTTGGGCTTGGAATTGGGGCAACACCTTTTATCAGCATTTTAAAAGATTTGCTCAACAACATTATCAAAATGGAGGAGGAGGCAGTAAGTAACTTGTTCTGTTTTTGCTATATGACTTTTATAGACCTTCACTATTTAACCTGCAATAGTATCAGTACTTGTTAACCTGTTCTAATTTTCATAGACTTATTACCAGGACTTGGGATAAAACTATGTATTTTATCATGCAAAATAAAAATTCTGTTTCCTTCTCAACAGGATTCTGTCTCAGATGGCAATAGGGAATCAGATCTAAGTGTTGGAAGTACAGATTCTTCAATGAATAATAGGGTCTGTCCAAAGCGGAAAAAGCCTCTGAAGACCACTAATGCTTACTTCTACTGGGTAACTAGGGAGCAGGGCTCGTTTGATTGGTTTAAAGGGGTCATGAATGAAGTTGCTGATCGGGATCAAAGGGTAAAAAAGAATGCTCCTTGGCATCATTTCATTTCCTTTGTTGAAAATTTCCCAAGTTTGATAACTTTAACTTGTCAATTTGGAAATTAGGGTGTCATTGAAATGCATAACTACCTGACCAGTGTGTATGAGGAAGGAGATGCCCGATCGGCTCTCATTACCATGGTGCAAGCACTCAACCATGCCAAGAATGGAGTTGATATTGTTTCTGGAACTAGGGTAAGCTCTTTGATGATTATCATTCTCATACTCAATACTTTTCTAGACCTCATTCATGCAATCAAATATTTTTTAACTGTTTCTTGAACTATGTGGCTTTGGACCAGACCACTTTTCTTTTAGAATTGTTAGTAGCAACCAACGACTTTAACCAAAAATAAATAAACAAAAATACAAGAAGTGGGATGGGGTATTTGACAAATACAAGGCCCTTTTCGCTGAAAACCTTAATGTGTTACTAATTGTTTTCCATTCCTTTCATTATCAGGTAAGAACTCATTTTGCCAGGCCTAATTGGAAGAAAGTTTTCTCCAAAATATGTTCCAAGCACTGTTCTGCAAGAATAGGTGAGATAAATCTCCAATAGGCCAAAAGATATTACTAGCAAATTTAGCTTTCTTCTAATGTTATCATTGTGGTTTTGGTAACTTTGATCAGGGGTATTCTACTGTGGGGCACCAGTTTTGGCTAAAGAACTTAGCAAGCTCTGCTATGAGTTCAACCACAAAGGTCCAACCAAATTTGAATTCCACAAGGAGCATTTCTAAAACAGTGGGATTGCGTATATACCCAATGTCTACACTCTCTCACTTCACCATTCAGACCTATCTCTAACACTTCCATCTACTTAAAGAATTTTTGTGATAAGCTAGAAAGGAGAAGAAAAAGAAAAAGAAAAAGAAAAAAAAGAAGTATTGTACAGTCCTCGTTAGAAAATGGGAAAGAATGAAAATTGAAAAGCATATATTATTTTCTTTTTTTATTCAAGTAACCCATCAAAATGGTATTCTAGATTTCTAGTTCTAGTCAATAATAGATTTAAATTATAATATGGCACCGGCTCTGCATCTGTACAAGTGGCAGAAATATAGAGGTGAAAGGTGGCAGTGGACCTAAGGTGCATTGTTGGAGAGCAAGAGTGCGTTACAGCTGCAATATTGGAGAGGTTGACCTATTTGGTATTTGATAATGATAATATATAGTATATTCATATGGGTAGGCATGAATGATTGAGAGACGTTTAGGTGGGGGTAGAAGAAGAAGACAGTTCTGGAAAGGAGAAAACTGAGGTAGGTTTTGTGGACTCTAAGAGGTGATGGGATTTGGAAGTATTGTACTCTTGTTGAACCTTAAAAAGTTTTTCCATGAGTCGGGCCCAGGGAATCATTCTAGAATGTGGATGATGACGAAGAGCTCCACATGTTTAAATTCTTAGAATAAGGAAAAATTATGTGTAAAATACATTCATATATTTGTCCATTTATTTTTGGAAATATACATACATATATAAATATATATACGAGATAGAGTTATTGTTGGTTTGTAAACATCATAGCATGGTAAGTCAGTCAATGGCTTTATTGTATTGTATCCTGTTATAAACAGAATGTTTATTGGATACTTTACTATCATGGGCTCTTCAATGTCTTCCTTGTTTATGTAAGCATAAATTAATAACTTAATGGGCTAGTAATTGTAATTTTGAAAGCACCTGTTCTCATCTCTTGCCTTGCCCTATAGCCCTTGTAAGCCTCTGCACCTCTACTTTTGTGTAATGAAATGAAGCTGAAATGAACTGCTTCTGATTTATATGTAAACTTCTTAAAAATAAAAGAATAGGAATGCCTCTTGATTTTAATTCTATTGTTTACTAGCTAGGCTAAAGCCTTCTTATTCACTTCTCATTGTAGTCCCAGAATGACTTGTCAAAAGGTAAATTTGATTGTTCTTGTATTAGATCATATTAATAACTTTTATTAAAGTAATGAATGAAGCTCGTTGTGAAAGGAAGGAAGACTTCTCCCATATGACTGAATAATTTCTTTTGTTAGACATTTACTGTTCTTAACAAACACGCAACAAACCATAAGTTCTTGCCTATCATATTAATAATCTTTGATCCATTAGAAAAGTTATAAAAAAATATGAGGAATTAACTCAAGTTTCACTTACCAAAAGGGAACATTGTTACTCCTCATAAGAGCAAGTACATGTGTCGCATACAACAAATGCCAGCATAAATTTTCTATGTGCTTAGCAATAGCAGCATGGGCATGGCTGTCTCTCTCTCTCTCTCTCACTCTCTAAATTTATCCCTCTTTATGAGACATTCTTGTAATTTACAGTTTTGTGTGTGTTGAGAATCAATGTTAATTACAGTTGATAGTTGAATTTGGGTTTTTATTTTTTTTGTGTTGCTAAATAGTTGAATTTGTATTTACTCCTTCATTTGTAGGCTCCTTTTATGTGTGCAGCTTCTAAGACATATTGTTAGCTTTCATTATTATATAAACTAACGCAAGTAGTGGGCTTGACTCTCCATCTTGAACCTGGATCGAAAAGCTAAGCTCATCAAAATACCACAGTTGGCAAAGTGATAAAAGCAACCTCAATGAAAATAATACTCTGTTGGACACTAAACAATGTGAAAATAATATCATTTTTTATATGGTTATCGTGTCGATAAGGGTACTTTGAAGTTTCTTGGTTAGATGTGTAATGCAACTTGACCTTTTAGATGAGAATGTCTCTTTTGGTCCATTTCTATGTGGCTTTTGTTTTGTTCAATTTTTATGGCCCCAGACTACGTGCTAAATGGACTTTCCGAAAGAGGATTCCTATTCGGCCCAATAGGGTGAGCAGCAGAAAATGGTAACAGTCTTGGGTCAAATACGAAGTAAAAGTAATATATTGTCAAGGCCCAAACTGAAGATTATGCTAAAAAATGAATATAGACCCAAACAGAACCAGCTGAAATCTATAACTCAAAAAGCATAATCGATTGTTTGTATGAATTGCTTAGAGAAGTCTCAAATTATTTCTATCTTATTCTACAGACTACAGATATCAAAAATGTTTATCTCAAAAAAAAAAAAAACAAAAAATGTTTACTTGGACCTCAACTTGCACTAAACTTTAATTTTGACTTTTGGTACACTAACACATTCATTTTATTATGTACTTTAAAAATCTTAGGACTTTTTTTGTTGTTGAAATAAATAGATGTAGCCCCATTCCTAATGGATTGACCTCCAAATAACATATCCAAATTATAAAAAATCCCTCCGAAATTTACACCTTTCAGAGAGGCGCAAAAACGAAAGTCTATGAGATTTCTTTTGTAACTGGATAACCAGCTCTAAAACAAAATAAATACTCGTTATAACGAAATGAAATTCTATTATCTATTATCTATAACACTATCTCTAACTAACCTATAAAATAATTATCTATAACTATAAATAAATAGAAATAGAATACATGTTTAGTTTATTATTATTATTATATAAACTATCAAAAAAAGATATACAAATTTCTAATAGATTAGATATAAGATAAAATCTCAAAGACTCCAACAATTCAATATATTATTCATTAAATACATGTATACAATGTTATATTTGTTATTTTTCAATTGCAAGGACCTGGATGAGAAGAAACTCTCATGTCCAGTTCTGTAGTAGAGATGGAATTGAAAAGAACCATCAACTATAACCCCAAAAGAACTAGAATTTGTAAACAACATAAAGGAAGAATGAAAGGAATATCTTATCGAGGTAATTGTATTTGCTTTGGTAGATATGCTCTTTAGGCACTTAAACCTGTGTGGATCATGTCTAGGAGTGTTATGACGAATTTGATTGGGAAGTACAATGACTGAGAATGTTGTTATGTTTGAGCTTAGCTTATTTAAGAATTGAGTTTAAACTTAAGCTTGAATTAGGCTAAAAGCCAATATATATAAGTTTTTTTTCCAAGTTAATTCCAAATTGTTCATGAATAGCTTGCTTCATAAATTGTTCAACATTAAAACAAATATGGAAATTATAACATTAGGCTTTTTTTTTTTTTTTTTAATTTTTTAATATTGAAATTATAAAACAAGGATTAGACCATTCACATGTGCAAAATTTCTTATATATTTTAGCATAATAATCTTTTTGTTTATTTTACTTAACCACTTTTCAAAACACCAACATTAGATTATCTATTCTAAACTATACTTCATTAAAAGATCAATTTTAAATTATTATTTTTTTATTTTTCACACATATACTATCCACTCTTTTCCTTCATTTTCGGGGAAACATAAATAAAGAATAAAAAATTGAAACAAACAAACAACCATGTTTGTGTATATTTACACAAATACTATAGCAAAAATGCATTTTGCAAAATTGACGCATAAGCTGATGTAGTAGGTATTTTTTAAGATTGATTGAACAGAATTTGGCCCTTACACTATTTTATAACATCTTAATAAGATTACTATTGTTATACTTAAATCCAAACACCCATGTTTAAAAATTTAAGAAAAGAAAAATACATACTAATGTTATATATGATATGACAGCTTATGGGGATAGTTTAACAAAGTTTCTCTTCAAACTAATCTGGAGAAAAATTCTTTAAAGTTTAAACTTCTCATATATTTATTTTTTGAGTGTGAATTTTGAAAATCTAACAATTGAGTTTCATGTTTCTTATGTTCTTAATATATATATCAAATTTCATTCAAATCGGATGTTATTTACTATTTGATCAATAAACTTTTTTTTATACATATTTTTAAATTACAAAAAGTTGAAATTTTAACATTTGTTTAATGATATAGAAATTAATAATTGATCTTCATGAAATTTTGCAAGCAAGAAGATAAAATTTAACGGTTATATTTTCAAAATTCACACTTAATATAAAGATATATGAAAATTTGTTTGGTTTAGTTTATTTCCTTTGTAGGAAAAAGTCTAGAATCATAAAACTTTTCACAACTTTTTTTCATAAATATAACTTGATAGAGTGTGATCGGTGAAAAAAAAAAAAAAAAAAAAGTTTATGCTTAAGTAATAGCTAGCCAGTATGCGTGAGATTTCAGAGTAAGTGAGTTGATGCGTAACTACTACTTTTGTCCTTTTGTAGATTTGGTTAAATACTAACGTTAAAAATTCAAAATGGGGGACCACGTCCGTACCCCACAGACACACAGTGACATGTATGTACGACGAATATTAGTTAGTTATAGTTCTCGTCTAGAAGAGGTGGGTGATGTCATGTGCTTTCTAGACTTCCACAATGCCATTCTATATATGCTATCTATTCTAACCAATATTTTCAAACCTTGAATGGTTTGTTTCTCAAAAAAAAAAAAAAATTTTCAAACTTGGTAGACCGTGGCGTTGGACATAAATTTGAACACAAGATAAGATCTTATTCGCACGCTACGCGTGAACTGCGATATTTTCTATCGGTTGGTGTGTGAACTGAATCATCACATATTTGAATTAGTCCTCATCTAGAAGACTATTTTATAATCTATTATATGTATCTTGTATACGTGCAGCTCCACTAGCTAGCAAATAATTGAATTAACTGTTCTTTTACTAACATATATTTGCATATTTGTTAACGTGCAATTGAATCCAATCACTACTTGTTATGGATCTATGGTCTGTTAAAGCGTGTGGTCTTAAACTTTTTTAAAAATTAATTCATAATTCCTAACATTATTGTTTGACTAAGCCTCCGTTTGGATACTAATGAAAAATAAAAATTATTTCACTATTCAGCTTATTTTTGCTACTATTCATGAGCCCTACTGCACTTTTTGATATATTTCATAGGTCTCACTGTACTATTTCAGTAAATTTTTACTTTTATTTATAGTACTTTCAGCAATAAGTTTTCAGTTTCAGCAAAATAAGTAGTATCTAAACAGACCCTAAGTGCAAAATAAAAGGAGAATAGAATCGAAGTTGGAAGGAAAAGAATGGGAAGAAAAAAGAAAGGATGATTCAATCTACACATAAGTAGTTTATGAATAGAGAGTAATCAAAATGATATTTTGTTTAATGTATACAATCAAAGAGATATTTAGAATATAATCTTTCTATTTTGTTGTGAAACATAGTTTTGATACTATTTACTAAGAAATAAATATCATCAATTTAAGAAGTTTTATGTGTCTCTTGAGGATTCAAAGTTGAGCAAATAATAAGCTATTCCACTACATGCGCATTAAACCAATTATTTAATTCTCATAACTGAGAATATATTGCAATGTTGAAAATATCTAATGGATAACATTGCTCAATTATAAATTATTTTATTTATTTATTTATAATTTGATAGTTACAATGGAAGAGTGCGAATTTGAATCTCAAATATTTTCGTTGAATTATGAAGTAATCAATCATAAGTAGGATTTTGAAGACATTCTAACAAGGTGGAATGTTAGTCATAGAGTAGTAATAAACTGAAACAGTTGAGAAGAATATAACAATAATTTACTCAATTCTTGTGCTTTTAAGATTACATTAAATTATTTGATGACGGTTTATTAATTATAAGGATATAATAATAATTTTATATAGAAAGTATCATATTTTTTTGTTTCCTCACTTATTATATTATTTTATTGTTGTGGTGGGCAAAAAGTGAGTAAGGTTTATGGCAGGTACAAACTTGCTGCTTTTGCTCACACAATTAATTTTTGAGAGATGGGATGCCCAATCAACCTTAAATGCCCTTAACAAGATGAAAATACTTAAGTTGGTGTGCTAGAATTAATTCCACACATAGACAGAAAGTCTTTTATAAGGAACAGTCTTGAAATGCATATATAGGGGTCCTCGGGTTTAGTTCGAGATAGAGGTTACAAGTAGTTTTAAGTCTCCCGCCCCTCCTTTTGATCCAGGGGCTTCTTGGCTTTATATATTCAGCCAAGATGTATCTGAGCCCTACATTTGAAAGGTCAGGATTGGATTTCATTGATACTTGTCTCATCAAGGCCTTACTAGAAGGTTTCTACACTGACGTATGAGCTAGGTGGACACTGTTCAAATGTCATTTCCTCATTAATGCGGCCAGCTAAGTGGTTGCAGTGTATTAAATGCAGAGGTGATGGTTGCTTTATCCATCCTCTTTCCTTTCTTCCCCGCTTAGTGACAAATTTTTCTCTTCGCCCTCGATTTGTGCCCGACAACCTTTAGCCTTGGTTCTCGGCTTTTAGAGGTCAGGTTGGCATCCTCGGAGTCCTCATCCAATGTTGTCTTTTTTGCACTTACATAAGGTTACTTGTATTTTTCCGAGGACATTCTACTGGTGCTCACCTAGGTTTGTCTCCTCGGCTTTGTTTCTAATCCCTCTATTTGTATTCTCGGATCCTCGTCCCCTCACAATTGTGTATGTGAAAATATATCTATACTCTATAGTCTTTAATGTTGTGATAAGTTACCAAGCCAAAAGTTTAAATTGTTGGTAAAAAATGCATTTTAGGCCTCTAATACGACTTATTACTAATTTTAATCAATTAATGATTCAAGATTAGGTTCAGGCAGTTAATTAACTTAAGCACAATATTAATCTTGGATAATCAAGCACAAGAAACACATCACATGAACAACTCACACATAAAGAGACAATAATTTGCTCACGGAGTGGAAACCGAATAGATAAAAACACTTCAAGGCAAAGCTCAACTCAACAAGTTTATTGCCGAAGCTTGTTGCAGTACATAAGTTACTCATGCGACTTTCTGTGCATGGGGTCAAACTAAGTATTTGAGTTCCCCATTATTGCTAGCAGATAAGACTTTTCCTTGTTCCTTCAATGTTACTTGATATTGCAAGTCGATCTGCAAACTATAAAACCAATTTTCGGTCACTCTTTAAGGCTTTTTAAATATTTCTCTATGGTCTAAATGAAACTCCAATACATAAGTGTTTGGTAGTAAACAACCTCTCAAGTATGGTCAATTGGAGAGGTAGAAAGAACTAGAAATAAAGGATTATCAAGGTTTTGCATTGCCGTCCTCATTCTTCTTAAATTATAAATTTTTGTATATATATATAATGGTGTAGGCTTTTGATATGATTGGCCACAAAATCTATATGTAATAATAATAATAATAATAATAATAATTGTGGGGACAAATAACCAAGATTCACGCATCTTGGGCCGTGGGCTCTGTCCGAGGAGGTCTCATGGGCCGAGCAATGTGGCAGCTATCAAAGCATTCTACTTTCGAAAGATTCGCACATAGGACCGGCGATTCCGTCCGAGGAGGGTATAGTCCTCGGATATAAAGTTTTCGGTTCAAGGAAGAATCCCAGTGGCTAAAGTAATCTTCCTGGAATCCCCTATGACAGAAACAAACTCGGTGAGCTTACTGGGAAGGAAAAGATCCCCGAAAATATCTAAAGAAAAGCTGCTACCACCACATTAAATACCCTGCAACTACTTTTCTGGCCGCATTTATGTGGAGAAGACCTCTGAACAGTGCTACCAAGACTATGACCTCTCACAGGGAGGCCAAAGAAAAAATCTGGTGGGATAAGTATCAAGGGGCACCTTAGATGAATGACAAGTGTAAGGATAGGATGCTTAGAAGATGATTATATAATGCCATTCCTCCTCCATTGGAGGAGGACGGATTTTGGAAAAAGGGAAGAGAGAGAAAAACAGAAGGAGAAAGGAAGATTTGTAACGTGAACAACACAACACAAGGGTTCCTCCTCGGACCTATATAAAACAGAATTATTCCAAGTTATTTTGGTGTGCTTTGGGCCTTCTAAACTGCTTCTTAGTTTGTCTTTGAGAATAGGAAAAACGAAGCCCTCACCATTCGAATCTAATTCTTAAGCCCACTCTCTACAAATACATGTTGCAGTGGACTTATTGGGCCCGGGTCTTGCGCGCTTTGGACTGGGGTGTACTAATTCGTTACACTACAATTGGCGCCGTCTGTGGGAAGAATTTGTATGATAGTGAGCGCGACGTTTCACCATGGTAGGATCAGGTCCCCACCCACAGGAATCCAGGGGCTCCCATCAACAAGACGCCTTCCATAATCTTGAGCGTAGGAGAGATAGGGAGGGTAGCCCACATACCACACAAACTAGCGGAAGTCATCCGCAAATGGGGAATCACTTTCCTCAGGAACGAAGTAACAGAGCCATGCAAAGGGAGATCGATGATTTGAAGCGGGAGCTACGCCATGCGCATCGACGACGAGCCCCTTCTAGTTCTGGTGTTTTCTCAAATGATGAAGATGATGTTACGTACAAACGCGACCCTAGGACACCGTCGAGCGAGCCTTTCCCCTATCACGGGGAAAACGTTCATAAGCGAAAGCGTAAGAGTCCACCTCTGAAGGGGCTGGAGAATGACGCCATGAACAAGGCGTTGAATCAAATTTCTAGGTCCCCCTTTACGCATCGCATCGAAAGGGCAGAGCTTCCTCGGCGATTCCATCAACCCACTTTCACCACTTATTACGGCTGAACGGATCCAGTAGAGCACGTGAGCCAATTCAACCAGAAGATGGCCGTCTATTCTAAGGACGAGGCCTTGATGTGTAAAGTCTTTCCTTCCAGTTTGGGGCCCGTGGCCATGAGGTGGTTCGATGGGTTGAGACCTAACTCCATAAGTTCCTTTAAGGAGCTTACGCAGGCTTTTGGTTCTCGTTTTATCACATGCAGTAGGGTGCCTCGCCCTTTGGATTCTTTACTGTCTTTGTCCATGCGGGAGGGGGAAATCCTGAAAACGTACTCGGACAGATATTGGGAGACGTATAACGAAATAGATGGTGATTTTGAGGACGTGGCCATCAGCACTTTTAAGGGCGGCTTGCCTACTGAGCATGGATTAAGGAAGTCTCTCACTGGTAAACCGGTCACCAGTGTGCGTCAGCTTATGGATCGAATAAGCAAATACAAAAGGGTTGAAGAGGACCAGCAGCAAGGAAAGGGTAAAACAAAGATTAACCCTCAGGAGCGTAGGGATTTCAGGTCGGACCGATTTAGTAACAATCGGCCACGGAGAGACTTTGTCGGGCAGTCAGATTCCTCCAACGCCCAAGCTGTCAACGCGGTATTCCGAGAGCCAGTCAGTAAGGTCTTGGAAAAAATTAAGAACGAGCCATTCTTTAAATGGCCGAACAAAATGGCGGGGAATGCGATGAGGCGCAACCAAAGCCTCTATTGTCAATATCACCAAGACCAAGGACATACAACCGAGGACTGCAGGAACTTGTGGGACCACTTAGATCAGCTGGTCCGAGAAGGAAGATTGAAGGACCTGTTGCATCCCAGCAGTCAAGCAGGGCAGACTGGGTTTGATTCCAGAAGAGGGGCGTCCTCGGGCCCACCCCTGGGAACGATAAACGTCATTTTTGCTGCCCCCGGAAGAACAGGGTCCTGTCCGTACAGAGTGATGTCTGTGGCTCAGTCGTTCGCCAATGACAGTAAGCACGAGCCAAAAAGAATCAAGATGGAAATAGAACCAGTTCTGGGTTTTTCGGAGGAAGATAAGGTCGGAACTATCCAACCTCACGATGATGCCTTGGTGATCACGCTCAGGATAGGAGGGTATGATGTGAAGAGGGTGCTGGTGGACCAAGGGAGTGCCGTGGAGGTAATGTATCCTGACCTGTTTAGAGGTCTGGGGCTAAGGTCCGAGGACCTAACTGCCTATGATTCCCCCCTGGTCAGCTTCGAGGGAAGGACCGTTATGCCAAAGGGTCAGATCAGGCTACCTGTGCAAGCCGGTCTTGAGGTAGTGGAGGTCGACTTTATCGTGGTGGATGTTTATTCTCCATATACCGCTATCGTGGGTAGACCTTGGCTTCACACACTGGGGGCTGTCTCCTCCACTTTGCATCAAAAGGTGAAATACCCTTCCGAGGGTCAGGTCAAAGAGATCGTCGGAAACCAGAACATGGCTAGACAATGCCTGGTAGCGGCCATATCACACCAACCTGAAGCTGAATCGCTGATGGCCGCGGAGGCAAGTTCATAGCAATTAAAATCTCTCGATTCGCCTATCAAGGAGATCCCCGAGGAGGCGATATGTGATGATTTAGAGAGGATCATTATAGGGAATGATCCGGAGAAGTACTTCCAAGTGGGGTCCCAGTTGCCGCCTCGCGAGAGGGAAGAGTTAATAGAATTCCTTAAGAGGAACGTCGATGTATTCGTCTGGAGCGCTTACGAGGCACCAGGGGTGGACCCCACCTTTATATGTCACCATTTGAATGTTAATCCATCCATTACTCCGAAAAAGCAACCACCTCGGCGCCCGTCCAAGGAGCATGCCGATGCCGTTAAAGAAGAGGTGAGCAAGCTTAAGCAAGCAGGAGCTATCAAGGAAGTGTTCTACCCTGAATGGCTGGCCAACACGGTGGTGGTAAAGAAAAAGAGTGGCAAGTGGCGAGTGTGCGTAGACTTTACTGATCTAAATAAGGCTTGTCCGAAGGATCCATTCCCCATGCCACGAATAGATCAGCTGGTGGACGCGACGGTGGGACACCCTCGAATGAGCTTCTTGGACGCCTTCCAAGGATATCACCAAATACCTTTAGCCTTGGAAGACCAGGAGAGGACTGCATTTGTCACCCCCATCGGAAACTACCATTACAAGGTGATGCCGTTTGGTCTAAAAAACGCAGGATCAACCTATCAGAGGATGATGACGAGAATGTTTGAGCTTCAGTTAGGAAAGAGCATTGAGGTCTACATAGACGATATGGTGGTCAAAAGCAAGGCGGTGTCCGAGCATGTTGATGACCTCGGAAGCATTTTCGAAATCTTGAGGAAGCACAAGTTGCGCCTAAATGCATCCAAGTGCACGTTTGGGGTGGGATCGGGCAAATTCCTGGGATACATGGTAACACACAGAGGAATCGAAGTCAATCCCGATCAAATTAGGGCTATTAACAACTTACACCCTCCTCGTAATCCTAAAGAGGTTCAGAAACTTACTGGAATGATTGCCGCTTTGAATCGTTTTATTTCTCGTTCAGCAGACAGATGCCGGCCATTCTTCCTCTTGATGAAAAAGTGGAAGGGATTTGAATGGTCTGAGGAGTGCTCTAAGGCTTTTCAGCAGCTTAAGGAATATCTCTCTCGGCCTCCAATCATGTCCAGTCCTCAGGAGGATGAGGTCCTATTCGCCTACATAGCCGTTGCTCCCCATGCTGTGAGTCTTGCATGAAGCCGATGTGCGTTATCTACCATTGGAAAAGGCCATCCTGGCTGTAGTCCATGGTAAGCGGAAACTCCCCCACTATTTTCAGGCACACTCTGTCATCGTCTTAACTCAACTCCCGATTAGGGCCGTACTCCGAAGTGCTGACTATACCGGCAGGATAGCTAAATGGGGAACTATTCTAGGGGCTTTTGATATCAAGTACATGCCTCGCACTTCTGTCAAAGGCCAGATCCTAGCAGACCTGGTGGCTGAATTCGCTGAAGCCTCGTTAGAAAATGTTCCAGCATCGCAGCACATGGATGAAAAATCGGTTGTCGTGATCTCGCTCCAGGAACCCCTATGCTGGAGAGTCTATGTTGACGGTGCAGCGAACCAAAGAGGTTCTGGATTGGGGTTGGTTCTAATATCTCCTGAGCAACTAACAATAGAGAAATCGCTGAGGTTGGATTTCTTTGCCACCAATAATGAGGCCGAGTACGAAGCTTTATTGGAAGGGATGAGTATGGTTCAAAAACTGGGGGGAAAGGAAGTAAAAATGTTTTCAGACTCCAAATTAGTCGTCGGTCAGGTAATGGGCGAACTGGAAGCAAGGGACGAAAGAATGCAGAAGTATTTAAGTCAAGTTACACAGTTGCGATTAAAATTTGAGTCATTCAGTCTGCTGCACATCCCAAGAAGTAGCAATTCGCATGCAGATTCTCTAGCTACACTCGCAACCTCCTCGGCGCAGAACCTACCTCGAATTATCCTTGTAGAAGACTTGTACAAGCCCACGGATGCAGGGAGGAAATTAACTCAGGTTTCTCATGTCCGAGTGGAACCTAGCTGGATGGATCCAATCATATCATTTTTAACGGAGGACACCCTGCCGGGAAATAAATTGGAGGCTGAAAAAATACGAAGAAAGGCACCCCGTTTCTGGTTGTCTGAAGACCAAAAGTTATACAAGCGCTCTTTTGCGGGACCGTATCTACTATGTATCCATCCTGAAGCAACAGAGGTCATCTTAGAAGAGTTACACGAGGGGATTTGTGGGAGCCACACTGGAGGCAGATCTCTATCTCTCAGAGCTGTCACACAAGGCTACTGGTGGCCAAACATGCAAAGAGAAGCACACGAGTATGTAAAGAAGTGCGACCAATGCCAGCGATTCGCCCCAAACATTCACCAACCAGGGGGGATCCTTAATCCGATAACCAGTCCCTGGCCATTTGCTCAATGGGGCCTGGATATTGTCGGGCCTTTCCCCAAAGCAGCTGGAAATAAGAGGTATCTGCTGGTCGGCACCGACTACTTTACAAAGTGGGTCGAAGCCGAGCCCTTATCAAACATCAGGGATGTGGACGCTAAGAGGTTCATTTGGCGGAATATCGTTACTCGGTTCGGGGTCCCTCGTACTATTATCTCGGACAATGGTCTTCAGTTTGATAGTAAGGCCTTCAGGGGATACTGCGGTGAATTAGGAATAACGAATAGATACTCCACCCCAGCTTACCCCTAGGGGAACGGACAAGCCGAGGCCGTTAATAAGGTCATAGTAAATGGACTGAAGAAGAGGTTAGATGATGCGAAAGGAAGATGGGTGGAAGAACTGCCGCATGTCCTGTGGGCCTATCGAACCACACCGCGACGATCAACGGGAGAAACCCCATTTTCGATGACTTATGGTGTCGAAGCTGTCATTCCTTTGGAAACCGGGTTCCCAACGCTAAGAAGGAGTTCGTTCAGTTCGAATAGTAATGATAATCTTCTGGAAAAAAGTCTGGATCTCGCTGATGAGAGGAGGGAGAGTGCACTGGTGCAACTGGCGTATTACCAACACAAACTTAAGCAAGGATACAATGCTAAAGTAAGGCTAAGGCCACTAGCACCTGGTGACTTGGTTTTGAGGAAAGTTCTGGGCACTGCAAAAAATCCAGCTTGGGGAAAGCTTGGGCCCAATTGGGAGGGACCATATCGCATCACCTCGGAAGCAGGAATAGGGGCCTATTTCTTAGAAGACTTAGACGAGCATGTAATACCTCGTCCTTGGAATGTAAACAACCTGAAAAGGTATTATTACTAATAAGAATTTTCTTTGTTCTTAAATTCGTGCGTTGTGTGGGGGGATCATCAGTTAATCTAGAGAGAAATCACTGTAGACTCAAGAACTGTAATTGTGTTTAAGTCCAAAGAGAAATATATAAGAACTATCTTCCTCGGACTTTGCCGAGGAGGATTTTCCTTGCATTTTTCTTGTGCAAAGCTGTTTATTCATACTTTTAAGCATCACTGAGCCTATTGAGATTGTTGTCCAACTCATTGGAGTTCAGTTTCTAGCCCACTCTCTACAAATTCATTGTTTTGGGCTCTTTGGGCCTTAGTTATTTTCATTTTTGGGCTTTGAGTCCCAATTGTGTCCTTACAATTGGCGCCGTCTGTGGGAAACTTGAGCATTCATGAGTTCAACGTTTAGCCATGGTAGGTTTAGGACCAAACCGAGAAGAATCTGTGGGGTCCCAACGTCAAGACCAGTTTCTCAATCTTGAACGAAAGAGGGACCATGAAGTCTGTATACATACCACCCACACCAGTAGGAGTCAGTCTAGAAGTGGGAGTCACATGTCTCATGGAGAGAATACCAGAAACATGCAGTTGGAGATAGATCACTAGCGGAGGAAATTATGTCGTAAGCAACGTAGAGGGACTCCTTCAAGTTCAGAGCCTTCCTTTGACGATGATAATGATGATAGCTACAGGCCCAGATCAAGGACTCCCCTCAGTGAATCTTATTCACATGATGAGGATCGCCAGTATAAACGGAGGAGCAAAAGTCCATCTCACAGGGGCCTAGGTAATGATGCTATGAGCAAGGCTTTGCGCCAGATTTCTAAGTCACCGTTTACACGAAGAATTGAAGGAGGGAAACTTCCTCGACGATTTACTCAACCAACATTTACCATGTATAATGGTAGAATAGACCCTGTGGAGCACGTCAGTCATTTCAACCAAAGAATGGCTGTTCACTCAAAGAATGAAGCCTTGATGTGCAAGGTGTTCCCATACAGCCTGGGGCCAGTGGTGATAAGATGGTTTGATGGTCTGAGGGAAGGTTCAATTAACTCCTTTAAGGAACTTACTAGAGTGTTTGAGGCTCACTTTGTTACTTGCAGTAGGGCCCTTGGATTCCTTGTTGTCTATGACCATGCGAGAGGGAGAAACCCTGAAGATGTATTCTAACAAGTACTGGGAAATGTTTAATAAGATAGATGAGAATTTTGATGATGTGGCAATAAGGACTTTCAAGGTCGGCTTGCCTGCCGAGCACGATTTAAGAAAGTCTTTAACAAGGAAGCCTGCTAGGAGTGAATGCCAGCTCATGATCGTATTGATTATAAACGGGTTGAGGAGGACCAACAACAGGGAAAGGGGAAAGCCAAAGTAGCTCCTTAGGACCGAAGGGATTTCAGGTTGGAGAGGTACAACAACAATCGACCTAGAAGAGATTTTGCTGGGCATACTGGATCTACTACTGCCCAAGTAGTTAGCACTGTGTTCAGGGAGCCTGTGCACTAAATTTTAGAGAAAATAAAGAATGAGTCATACTTTAAGTGGCCAAATAAGATGGGTGGAGACCCCACGAAGCACAACCAAAATCTTCATTGTCAATACCACCAGGACCGAGGACACACTACAAAAGAATGTTGGACTTTACGAGATCATCTGAAGCAGTTGGTCAAGATTGGAAAGTTAAAAAAATTCTTGTATCAACCCAATGGACAAGGGAGTCAGGCGGGGTCGAGACATCAGAGAGATGCTTCTTCAAGACCAACCTTGGGGACAATTAGTGTTATTCTTGCTGCCCCAAAAAGGACTGGTTCTTATCCATCCAGGGTGATGTCTATAGCTCGGCCATTTGTAGAATACTTGACCCTTGACCTTAAGAGGAGTAGAGTGAAGGTCCGACCAACTTTGAGCTTTTCTGGCGAGGATAAGGTTGGAACCCTGCAGCCATATGATGATGCCCTGGTGGTTACCCACAGGATTGGGGGGTATGATGTGAAGAGAGTTTTGGTAGATCAAAGCAGCGGTGCAGAAATCATGTACCCTGATCTATATAAAGGGCTGAAGTTAAAACCTGAGAATCTAGCCTGTTATGATTCTCCTCTAGTAGGGTTTGATGGGAAAACAGTCATCCCGAAGGGCCAAATCAGACTACCTATACAGGCAGGGTCGGAATTTGTGGAAATGGACTTCATTGTGGTAGATGCTTACTCCTCCTACACTGCTATTATGGCAAGACCTTGACTTCATGCCATGGGGGCTGTTTCTTCCACCTTGCATTTGAAGGTGAAGTATCCATTAGGGGATCAAGTTGAGGAGCTGATTGGAAGTCAATCTATGGCCAGATAATGTTTGGTGGTTGCAATTAGGCATCAGACTAAAGGTGAGTCCTCGACCTTTGCAGAGAAGGATTTATAGCAATCAAGAAGAACAATATTATCCATGGATGTGGTGGTAGAAAGGGCAAAGTGTGAAGAGTTAGAAAAAATTATTATTGATGATAATGAGGAGAAGTTTTTCCAGGTAGGAGTACAGTTACCTCCTCAGGAGAAGGAAGAGTTGATTGTCTTCCTCAGGAAGAATGTTGACGTGTTTGCGTGGAATGCTTATGAAGCTCTTGGGGTGGATCCAAATTTTATTTGTCATCATTTAACTGTTAATCCGTCTGTCACTCCTAAGAAGCAACCACCTCGGCACTCTTCTTAGGAACATTCTGATGCTGTTAAGGAGGAAGTGATCAAACTTAAGCGAGTAGGGGTTATAAAAGAGGTGTTTTACCCTGAATGATTAGCTAATATAGTGGTGGTAAAGAAGAAGAATGGGAAGTGGCGAGTATGTGTAGATTTCACTGATTTAAACAAAGCTTGCCTAAAAGACTCCTTCCCAATGCCTCGGATAGACCAATTAGTGGATGCAACTGTGGGCCATCCTCAGATGAGCTTTTTGGACACCTTTCAAGGGTATCATCAAATACCGTTAGCTTTGGATGATCAGGAGAAGACTGTTTTTGTTACGCCCGCTGGGAATTACCACTACAAAGTGATGCCATTTGGACTGAAGAATGCAGGATCTACCTATCAAAGAATGATGACTAGGATGTTTGAGCCTCAACTTGGCAAAATCATTGAAGTCTACATAGATGATATGGTGGTGAAGAGCAAAGTAAAGTTTGAGCATGTGAATGACCTCGAAAATATTTTTGAAATACTGAGAAAGCATAAGCTACGCCTTAATGCTTCTAAGTGTTCTTTTGGCGTTAGTTCAGGCAAATTTCTTGGTTATATGGTCACTCATCGTGGAATTGAAGTTAACCCCAATCAAATTAAGGTAATTAACAATCTGCAGCCTCTTCGGAATCCCAAAGAAGTCTAGAAGTTGATAGGAATGACTTTAGCCCTGAACCGATTCATCTCTCGATCAGCAGACAGATGAAGGCCTTTCTTCTAGTTGTTGCACAAGTGGAAGGGATTTGAGTGGAACGAAGAGTGTGCTTTAGCCTTTCAGCAGTTGAAATAATATCTTTCTCGGCCACCTATTATGTCCAGGCCTGAAAAGGAAGAGGTTCTTTTTGCCTATATAGTTGTAGCCTCTCATGCGATGAGGTTAGTATTGATAAGGGTGGATAATGGAGTACAATGGCCAGTTTACTACGTGAGCAAGTCATTGCACGAAGCAGAGGTTCGTTATCTGCCATTGGAAAAGGCTATCTTGGCGGTAATACATACCACAGAGAAACTCTCTCATTACTTCCAAGCTCATATAGTTGTGGTTTTAACCCAACTTCTTCTTCAATTGATACTTAGGAAAGCTGATTACACAAGGAGAATTACCAAGTGGGGAACAATTTTTGGAGCTTTTGATATCAAGTATATGCCTTGGGCCTCTATTAAGGGCCAGGTTCTTGCAGATTTGGTGGCTGAATTTACTGAATCTCCACTGGAAGTGGAGGGTGAGAAGTAGAACTTGGGAGGAAAATCAGTTGAAACAATCTCCTTACAGGGACCCTTATCTTGGAAATTGTACATTGATGGTGCAGCTAATCAAAGAGGATCTGGAGTGGGGCTAGTTGTGGTGTCCCCAGAAAAAATTACTATTGAGAAATCCTTAAAGTTAGGTTTCTCGGCCACAAATAATGAGGCTGAGTATGAGGTTTTGTTGGTAGGGATGGCTATGGTTCAGAAAATGGGAGGAAATGCGGTGGATGTATTCTCGGATTCGAAGTTAGTGGTGGGCCAGGTAAAGGGAGAGTTGGAAGCTAGGGATTTAAGAATACAAGAGTATTTGAGCCAAGCTAGGCACTTGTAATCAGGTTTTGAATCTTTCACTTTACAGCAAATCCCGAGGAGCAGAAATACACATGTTGACTCTCTGGCTACTTTGGAAACTTCCTCGGCACAAGGTTTACCTCGGGTTATACTGGTTGAAGATTTATATAAGTCCACCGAGGTGAAGAAGGAAAAGGTCCAGATTCACCAGATTATGGTAGGGCCTAGTTGGATGGATTCCATAGTTCTTTTCCTCAACGAAGGTACTCTGCTCGAGGAAAAGGGAAAGGCAGATAAAGTACAAAGGAAAGCTCCTCTTTTTTGGTTGTTCGAGGAGCAAAAGTTGTACAAACGTTCTTTTTCTGGACCATATTTGTTATGTGTCCATTCTGAAGCAGTGGAGCTACTCTTGGAGGAGTTACATGAGGGAATTTGTGGAAGTCATACAGGGGGCAGATCATTATCCCATAGGGCCCTCACTTAAAGGTATTGGTGGCCAAGTATGCAGAAAGAGGTACAGGAGTATATGAAGAAATGTGACCAATGTCAGAGATTTGCTCCAAATATTCATTAGCCAGGAGGTGTCCTTAATCCTCTATCTAACCCATGGCCTTTTGCTCAGTGGGGCTTGGATATTGTAGGACCATTCCCTAAGGCAGCAGGAAACAGGAGATGGCTTCTGGTCGACACTGATTACTTCACAAAGTGGGTAGAAGCTGAGCCACTAGCTAATATTAGGGACGTGGATGCAAAGAAATTTGTATGGAAAACATTGTCACTCGATTGGGATTCCTCACACCCCCATCTCAGATAATTGGCTTGAGTTTGAAAGTAAAGCTTTCAGGAGTTACTGCTGTGAATTGGGTATTAGGAACAGATATTCAACTCCAGCTTATCCACAGGGGAATGGGCAAGCCAAGGCCGTTAATAAGGTTATAGTGAATAGGTTTAAGAAGAGGTTGGATGATGCAAAGGGTAAATGGGTGGAAGAGCTACCACATGTACTCTAGACATATCAGACTACCCCTCATCGGTTAACTGGGGAAACTTTCAATGACTTATGGGTCCGAGGCTGTGATCCCTTTAGAGACTGGATTTTCAACACTGAGGACGAGCTTGTTCACTCCAGACAACAAAGATAACCTATTAGAAAAGAGCCTGGATTTGATTGAGGAGCGAAGAGAAACTACCATGGTTCAATTAGCATATTATCCACAAAAGCTCAAGTAGGGGTATGACACAAGTGTGAGGCTAAGGTCATTAGTACCTGGAGACTTAGTACTAAGGAAAGTTGTGGGAACTGCAAAAAACCCAGCATGGGGAAAATTGGGACCTAATTGGAAAGGACCATATCGTATCACCTCGATAGCAGGTATAGGTGCTTATTTCCTAGAAGATTTAGATGAAAATGTTGTACCATGCTCTTGGAATGTAAATAACCTACGAATGTATTATTATTAATGAAAGGCAACTCTGCCACATTTTTATTTATAACATTATGTGTTGTGTATATTATTTATCTAAGTATTAAACAGAACCTTGATCATGCCTGGTTCCTTGAACCACATACCTTGGGTAAATTAATACTCCTTATTATTTGTTTAAGTATTAAACAGAACCTTGGTCATGCCTAGTTCCTCAGACCACATACCTTGGGTAAATTAATACTCCTAATTATTTGTTTAAGTATTAAATAGAACCTTGGTCGTGCCTAGTTCCTCGGACCACATACCTTGAGTAAATTAATACTCCTTAACATATATTCAAGTGTTAAACAGAACCTTGGTCATGCCTGATTCCTCAGACCACATACCTTGGGTAATTAACACTGCTCAGTATCTCTCTAAGTGTTAAATAGAACCTTAGTACTGTTTGGCTCCTCGAACCACGTACTAGGGGTAAATTAACACCTACAACTACTTGGATTTATTGCTAAGTGAAAGGTTATGTGAAGCCTGGGAAAGGTAGATACTTTACTGTTATTTGAAGTTAAGAAGGAAAATCTAAAGTACATATAACCCTTTGAGCTACTCGTCTCATGTACATAAAGTATGTTGTGAAGTTAAATTACACTTTACTAAATATTGTAGGCTTAGAAAGGTTAGCTTGTTATACTGTTGATTACATGGAATGTAGTAGTTAGAATACCACTTGTATAAATCACTGTTATAGTTAAGAATGAGAATATATTTTGAATTAAAAGAAACTGTAGATTATGCTTATGTCAGTTGAGTACTGAATGGAAAAGACATCATATTTAACCTTGTACAAGCATAATGAAACATACAGGAGTTTAATATTTTTCATTAGGTAAAGCCTTGAAAAAGGCAAAGCAAGTACATATTCAAAAATGTCAACAACAATTACACGTAAATAAAAATACACTTACAAAAAAAAAAAAAAAAAAAACCTACAAAACATAACCTAAGAACTACTTGGTCTTGGGAGGAGGGTTGTCTTTCGCTGGGGCTTTAGTAGATTTTTCAAGCGCTGCTGCTGAGGAGGCTGAACCTTTACCCTTAGAGCCTTCCTTGGCAAGGATGGGGAGAGTTGCCAGAACTATTTCTTGGCTCTGGGTGTTTCCTTTCTCCTTAGATGAGTCCGTGGGTGTAGGTGGAAGCTTTGTGGCCTCAAGAGTTGCTTTGTCTATGGTATCTTTTTCTTTCCCAGCATCATCAACTTGAACAACCTTTTCAGGAGGGGTAGTGGAAGAAGGAAGAGCACTGGCAGAGGCACCCTTGGTAGAGCCAGAGACTTTAGGAGCAATCTCAGCCTTAGAGCTGGAAGGGCTTGACGCTCGGATGGCTGGGGGATAGTAGACACTCTCTGGTCTCCTTAAGGTGGAAGAAGCATCTACTTTAGCTTGGTTTAAAGCTTCATTCCACACTTGGAGGTAGTAGTTTCTGCAAACCCCAGAAACCTCAGCCTTGAGGGTCTCCTCAGTCTCTGCCACCCCAATGTCATACCCTTCCTGTTCAGCCTTTTCTACATCTTTCTCTGCTTCCTCTAGTTTTTTCTTTAGGACCCCTATCCACTCCTTAACTGTAGTAAGTTGGTCCTCGATTTGACGAAGTTGTTTGCGCTGACTCTTCGCCTGCCTCTCAGCCCCTTACAGAGCAGCCTCGACACTTTTCTTATCCCTATCAGCCTCGATCAGCTTGGTGTTCAAGTCTTGGATCCTCTTCTCAGCTAGGGTGAAGGCATCCACAATAGCTATGCGCCTTCCGTCCTCCTTCTTCATCTGCCTGTGGGAGTTGTTCACCAACTCCTCGGCCATGTGCACAGCTTGAACAGCCTTTAAAAAAAATATATAATAATAAGTACAAGTATATATGAAATGGTGAAAAAGTTGTAGGAACACTTTAAAAAAAAAAAAAAAAGGAAACACTTACCAGCGCAAGGTCTCTCTTCAAAGTTAGAAACACTTCATGTTTCTTCATGGTCTTCAGATCGGCCATGTCATCAGGCAGCAGTAGGGCCTGCTCCAAGGCGTTTGCCATGTACCCAACCTTCCCTTGCTAGAAATCCCTAATGGAGGAATCTATGGGAAGAGGAGATCCATTCAGCACCAGAGGGGGATTCCAAGTCTGAACCTTGGTGCGATGATCCCGACCTCTTTCCACGATGGCCCCTTCACTTGATGACCTCATCTGGGTTGTCCTAGCTACTTTGGCCCTTTTCTGGGGCTCAGTTTCTTTAAGGGGGACGCCCCTACCTTCTTCTACTACCTCCTTACCTTTTTGGTCCCGCTTCATTTTCTTGTCTGTAGGATCAAGCTGAGAGGCTTGGAAAGGAGGAGGAGTAGGAGGCTTGGTTTGAACAGCCACCTCTGGCACGGTACCCCCTGCGTGGGACTCTAAGAGCTCAAGAAGGCTCGTCTTAGCTTTGCGCTGAAGTACCATTGCGTCAAGTACACTAGGAGCTTCTTGGATGCTACTTACTTGGGCTGAAGGAAGATGGCTGAAATCAACGACTGGAGGTTCTAGAGATTGAATCTAGTTGAAAACTTCAAAGTTCTCCTCAGAGTTTGAAACTTCAACTACTCTTACTGGGTCCTTAAAAGCTGGTTGGGAAGAGGTTGCTTCTTCCTCGGCAGTGCGCTAGAAGAGTAATTCCACTTGTTGTACATCTTCTAGAGCAGGGCCGACAAGGAAACCCGGTACTACGATGTTGATTTGATGAAACGGGGGTCTCTCGCCTTTATCACGTATTTGGGGGCTTGGAAGCTGGAAGAGATTGGGTTGTAGCCGAGGATGAGGTGGGCTGCTCTTAGTTGTCCATCATGTGGACAAAATTTCGGCCTTAAGTATCTTTGTCAGGTCGAGCTCGTTGACAAGGTTGAGATTCGGGATGGCAGGATACTTATCTACAAATTCACCAAAAGCAAAAACACTGTTAGAAAAAATCGCAAATAAAATAAGAACTAAATTACAAGTAAAAATAGAAGAAATGAGCACAAAAAATGTTAGTAATAAAGGGGGTATTGTTAGAGTAATGAACCTAAACCTAAGCACCCCACCTGGTGTCCTATCTCATGTTGGGAAATGAAGTCCATCATGCTACTCCCTTGAGATAATTAAGAAATCTTTGTCCATACCCTTATTGGACTCAGGGAGACACGATATAAGTCTGATTGCAGGGACTCTAGTTTTCAGGTAGTACCCCTAGCCTGTGAGTTTGTGATGATTGTAAACCCAATTAACGTTGTGGTGGGTAAGGTTCACATTCATCTTTTCGTTAAGGGCATCTACACTACCTAGAATCCTAAACATATTAAGGGCGCACTAGGTAGGGGAGAGTCTATGGGCAATGAGGTAGTCCATAGTCACTCTACTTATGGGGATTCTCATTCCTCCCTATATGAAGGCAATCATAGGGATTACCACTTCTCCCTCATGCCTTAAGGCATGCCACTCCCCCTGGCGACAATACCTAATGGAAACCCCAGGCAGAATACAGTAGCAGGCTTTAAAGTTCTCTATACCCTCTGGAGTATTTACTAAGTGAGCAAATCTACCCATTTGAAAAATAACTGAAGGTGTTAGGGAGACGAGGTAAAATTATAAGGGCTGAGGAAGAAAATACTCTAAATTTAAAAAAAGAAGTGCTAAGGGTGACTTACGGAAGAGAAGAAGGGCTCCTTGGACTAGTTCTTGATAGTTGAAGATGCAAAAAGTGAAACAACCAAAGTCTTCAAGTAGTATATGTATAAGTGGGAAAAGTAAGCGGGACAGTTTTCGCCCAAATCCCCATAAAATTTTCCACCGTAGGATCTCTATCACACCATAGAACGTGGGGAACATGGCGCCGTAGAAAATAAATGCAGATGTGTCCCGGATGCCGAAATGTCAAGAGCGTGCTTCTTGGCAGTTGAAAAGACACCTGCACAAAAAGAAATGACGTAAAAAATGAGAAGGATAGTTAATGGAAGATCGAAATCCCTCTTTTTTCCTGAGGAGCAAAAGAGTGGAATTTCGAGGGGCTATTGTACGGATAAAGGGCCCAGAAATGGGTATTGGGCTGTGAGCCATGTTCGAGGACATTAAATCGTTCGAGGATAGGCAGATACTAACGAGGGCATACAAATTAGTGGTCTATGGAAGAAATCTGGTCATAGAGGATTGGGAGTGTAGTCCGAGGAGAAACACCTTCTCAGCTAAGCAAAGTAGAGGTCAAAGGTCCGACCTTTCGTCAAGAACAAGGCACCAGACGATCATACTGGTAAGGATAAGCATCAAAAGGGGATAAGACAAAGGAAAGCTAAGAAATATCTAGGAGAAAGCTGCTACCACTGCATTGAATGCTCTGCAGCTAACTCTCTGGCCGCATTGATGTGGAAGTGATACCTGAACAGTAACATTCAGCCTTACAGATACCCATAGAGACTTTAGGAAGGTGCTGATGGGACAAGTGTCAAAACCAGTAATCTGATCTACACGTGGAGGGCTGAGATGAAGTGAAGAAGGGGAATATAAAAAAGAAAAACCCCATTATAGGGGGGATCATCAGTTAATCTAGAGAGAAATCACTATAGACTCAAGAACTGTAATTGTGTTTAAGTCCAAAGAGAAATATATAAGAACTATCTTCCTCGAACTTTGCCGAGGAGGATTTTCCTTGCATTTTTCTTGTGCAAAGCTATTTATTCATACTTTTAAGCATCACTGAGCCTATTGAGATTGTTGTCCAACTCATTGGAGTTCAGTTTCTAGCCCACTCTTTACAAATTCATTGTTTTGGACTCTTTGAGCCTTAGTTCTTTTCATTTTTGGGCTTTGAGTCCCAACTGTGTCCTTACAAGTATTATTATTTAGTATTACTAACTACTATTACAAAGCCAAGTGATATAAATTAATGAATTTAATATAATGGTTTCAAAAGAAAATCATAACAAAGGAGAATAGATTTTTTTTTTTTTTTAAAGGGCGAAAATATTATTTTGGTCCTTACATTTACATTTTGGGTTCACAGTCAATTTAGTCCATACATTTTGATAGCAGTCAATTGTTAGGATAAGTGCCCTTAAATCCTATTGTATGATACTATGTATAATATTAAGTATGACATTATGTATGACATTATGTGTGACTTAATATTGTGTTTAATAAAGTTGTTTTATTATTATCTGAAATAATGGTAACATGAATATTCGGACATTATCATATAGTCCATGAGATGCATAGTATGTGATTTAGTCACAGAAGATATAAGTCACATGTTCTTTGTAAACTCAGAATTGTAGTTTGTAATCGGTGATGAAATTGGGCGTTTCATCTGCGAAGACTATAACATATCAATTATGATGATTTGTCTTGATCATGGAAGCGGAGACTTCTAGTTGATATGTTGATATGTTTTAAGAGTTAAGACATATTGTAGTGGACCGCTGTGAGATTTATTATTCTCCTAACGACTGTCAAATGAATAATAAATCTCACGACTTGTATTTGCATGAACTCTTAATCCTGAGAGGATAATGGACCAGATCATGAAGTGTAGGTTGCTTTGATATATCAGGAGTGAGATCTAAAGTAACAGTCAAAACCTCAGTATGTTGGGCAGCCACATTTAATGTTGATAGAACACATATTCTCAAGATGGAATTCATAGTCTTTTAACGGAGATACAAAATATTCCCTTGAGATAAGTTTAATGGGTTTGTTATTCAGAGAGTTAGGCCTAACCACTTTAGTAAGACTAAAGTATATATTTATAAAATTGGATTTCATAAATATATGGTGAATAAAATAAAAGGATTAAACCGGGTACTCAAGGATTAAGATGTAGTAATTTACAAAGTGGCAATCTACATTCATGACTTTGTGTTACTACAAATATTTTATGAAGGGGTTGCATGCACAATAAAGTATTGGGATATAATTTATAGATAAGGCCTAGAGTGCAAATATATTTATATAGTGGTATTAAATATAGTTAATGGTAACTTTGGACTTGTCAAGAGTTGACAGAAAAACCCAAGGCCCATTGGAGCTAGTGTCTTATTGGTCCCTTTTGATCCCACTCTAAGCCACATACTAGAGCCCAATTGGAAAGGCCCAAAAGGCTAGCCCAATTAGTAAGGAGAGAGAAATATCACAAATTTTGTAGAGAACCTTTACATGAAATGGTGTATGTGAGTGTTGGACCACTCTTGAACTCCTCTCTTGAACATTCCATATAAGCCAGTTGAGACCACACATCTTGGGCGTTAGTGGAATTGGAGTGAAGATTAGAAGTATTCCCAGTGTTTACAATCTTTGTTTAAAATTCACCACTCCAATGTACTCTCTTATTCTTATATTCTGAAATTTACATAGTGCATGTTATCGATTACGAATAAGTAGATCCGTTAATTTTCCGCTCCTTTTCATATTTCTTCCCATCAATTTGAATTACGATAAGTTGAAAGGAAGTACGATAGTTGGAAATAAGCAGTATGCATGTTTTAGGGTATTGAAAACAAAGGGTTATTTGTTCTATGATCCTTAAGGATAACAAAGTGTTTGTTAGTACCCGTACCAAATTTTGGAAGATGATTATGTGAATAATTTTAATCTTAGAAGTAAAGTTGTTTTGGCTGAAATGAATGAACAACCAATGAATAAAACTAGGGATGATGTGGTTGTATTAGATACACCACAGATATTACTGAGAGATGTCTAGTACACAGGTGCCTCGTCGTAGTGGGAGAATTGTTCGGTCTCATAAGATTCATAGGTTTAGGAGATAAGTTGAAAAGGGAAATCGATAAGTTGGAAGCTAAAGCAGTATGCATGTTTTAGGGTATTCAAGGTATGAAAGGTTATTTGTTTCTGTGATCATAAGGATAACAAAGTGTTTTACATTTAGTACCCACGTACCAAATTTTGGAAGAAGATGATTATGTGAATAATTTTAATCTTTAGAAGTAAGATTGTTTAAATTTGAAATGAATGAACAACCAATGAATAAAACTAGGGATGATATTGGGTATTAGATACACCCACGAGATATTACTGAGATGTCTAGTACACGGGTGCCTCGTCATTAGTGGGAGAATTGTTCGATCTCTATAAGATTCGCTAAGTTTAGGAGAAACTTATGAAGCTATCTCGAGGAGAAGATCTTTGAATCGGATCCTTACAAGCATGATGAAGCAATGAATGATATAGATGCACATCATTGGGTCCAAGCTATGAAATCTAAATTAGGTTACATGTATTCCCAATCAGTTTGGGATCTTGTAGGCGCCTAACGGCATTAAACATGTTGGTTGCAAATGGGTTTACAAGGAAGAGATGGATAGATGAAAGGTTGAAACAGCACAAAAAGTAGGCTAGTGGCGAAAGGTATACTAAAGAAAGGTATTGATTATAAGAAACCTTTTCACAGTAGCAATGCTTAAATCTATCGAAATTCTCTTATCCATTCTTTATTTCATTATGATTATGAATTTGGCAAATGGATATCAGGCGCATTTCTCATTGGCAATCTTGAAGAAAATCTATGATACCTTAGGAAGGTTTTTTGTAACAAAGAACCAAGAGCATATGGTATGCAAGTTGAAAATGTCCATTTATGGACTTAAGCAAGTATCTAGATGTGGAACATCAGATTTGATCAAACAATCAAGTCATTTGGTTTGAACAAAATCTTGATGAGCCATGTACAAAAGACATCAAGATAAAGTAGTAATGTTCTAGTGCTTTTTGTTGATGATATTTTACTCATTGGAATGATGTAGGGGTGATGTCATCGGTAAAGGTTTGATTTAATCGAACCAATTTGATATGAAGGACTTGGGTGAGGCTAACTTTATTCTAGGAATCGAAACTTTGGCGTGATCGAGAAAAATAAGATGTTAGGCTTATCACAAAAATTTGGATATATAGATAAAGGTTTTAGACGGTTTAGCATGCAAAACTCCAGTGATTACTTCCTTTCGGACGTGGAGTTCCTCGTTTTGATGACCAAAGGTCTAAGACTCGAAGTAGATATAATGAGACAAGTTCTTTATCTTCGGCGATAGGAAATCGTGTATGCCATGCTTTGTACTAGACCCGGATATGTTATTCGATTGGCATGGTGGTAGATATCAATCAAATCTGAGACCAAAACATTGGCAGTTGTCAAAACATATTCTCGAAGTATCTCGGGCTTGAGAGATTATATCTTTATTCTAGATTGTGAGGATTTATGCACATTGGCTATACAGTTCGAGACTTTCAATCGGATCTAGATTTCAAGAAGTTCACATCGGGATGTATTCACCTTGGGAGGTGGAGCCATAACATGGAGGAGTGTTAAGAAATCTTGTATTGCGGACTCCTTCATGGAAGCGAGGAAATATGTTCTTTAGCAATGAAGCAACAAAAAAGCTGTATGGTTCAAAGAAATTCCTTTAGACCTTGGTGTAGTAAGAATGGAGCAAGCTCTCATTACTTTGTTTGCGACAATAGTGGAGCGGTTGGCCACAATCAAAAGATCCAAGGTCATAAGAAAGGAAAACATATTGAGAAGGAAGTACCGTATCATTCGAATATCATTGCTCGTGGAGATGTGGTGGTAGCAAGATTGAAAGTGCAAATAATCTGGCGAATCCATTTACCAAAATTTTGCCTCGAAAGGACTTTCGATCCGCATTTAGAGGAATGAGAGTTAGATTAGTGCCTGATAGTCTTTAGGGCAAGTGGGAGATTGTTAGGATAAGTGCCATAAATCTATTGTATGATGCTATGTATAATATTAGAGAGTATGACATTATGTATGACATTATGTGTGACTTAATATTGTATTTAATAAAGTTATTTTATTATTATACGAAATAATGGTAGCATGAATATTCGGACGTTATCATATAGTCCAGTGAGATGCATAGTATGTGAATTTAGTCGCGGAAGATATAAGTCGCGAAGTTAACAGCAAGCTTCGAATTGTAGTTCGTAATAGGTGATGAGAATTGGGCGTTTCATGCGAAGACTATAACATATCAATTACGATGATTTGTCTTGATCATGGACGGAGACTTCTAGTTGATATGTTGATATGTTTTAGGATTAAGACATATTGGGGCTGAATTCTTTGTAAGATTATTGATACTCTAACATTTGTCGAATGGATAATAAATCTCACGACTTATGTGCATGAATTCTTAATCCTAAGAGGGATAATGGACTGATCATGAAGTGTAGATTGCTTTGATATATCGAGTTGAAATCTAAAGTAGCGATTGAAAACCTCGAGTATGTTGGGCGTACATTTGTATTGATGGAACATATATTCTCGACATGGAATTCATAATCTTTTAACGGGAGATACAAAATATTCCTTTGAGATAAGTTTAATGGGTTTATTATTCGAGAAAGTTAGACCTAATACTTTAGTAAGAATAAAGTATATATTTATGAAATTGGATTTCATAATGTATGGTGAGCTTTCTTTATAAAAGGATTAAGCCAGAATTTTCGGGATTAAGATGTATTAATTTCTGAAAATGGCAGTCTACATTCATGACTTTGTGATATACCCAGAATATTTTAATATGAAGAGGTTGCATACTACAATAAAAAGTCTTGGGATATAATTTATAGATAAGACCTAGAGTGCAATTATATATTTATATAGTGGTGTAAATATAGTTAATGGCTTTGAACTGTCGAAGGATTGGCAGGAAAACCGAGGCAGGTGGGTAGTGTGTATTGGTCCTTTTGGTCCGCTCAAGCCATGCTAGAGCCCGATTAGGCGAAAATTTGGCCGATTAGATAATCAGTTATAAGGAAAGCATCTGAGAATTTTTGTAGAGAACTTTTTACATGAAATGGTATATGTGAGTGTTGGACAGCTCTTGAACTCTCTCTTGAACATTCCATATAGCGATTGAGAGACCACACATCTTGGGCATTAGTGGAATTGGAATGAGAAGATTAGAAGTATTCCCAGTGTTTACAATCTTTGTTTTGAAATTGTGCATTTCCAGTCTGTTCTTTGTTCTTGTATTACAGGAAATTCGCTGGTGCGTGTTATCGATTGCGAATGAAGTAGATCAGTTAATTTTTATTCCGCTGCGCACTTTCATATTTCCTTCATCAATTTGGTCCATGTTATTTTTAATTTATAGCCAATTTGGTCCTTACTGTTAACTCACTAACGGAAAATGCTTGCGTGGAAAACGGTTTGCATTGATAGCGCACATGTGACTAAAATAATAATATTATATTAAATAATTAAACATTAAAAAAAACGCTAAATAAGCATTTTAAATGAAAAAAAAAAAACGCCATGTTAGAAATAGAAATATTTTTTTTTTTTTTTGATTGGAAGAAATAGAAATCTTGACAAAACTAATTGAAAGAAAAATACAAGGAAAATGAATTTTGAAAAAAAGAAAATCATCAATTTTTTCTTTTATTTTATTTTATTTTTGTATTTTTGCTCTTTCTCAGCTACCAAATATAGCTCTTTCAATTCAACTCAAATCAAATCAAACAAACCATGGTCTTCCTCAAATCCCAAAACACTCCCTCCATCAAGACCATCACCACACCCACATCCTTATCTCCCACCCTATCCCACCGCTGTCAGTGGGCATTCTGGGTTTTAGGATGGGTTTCCGTCTAGGCCTTACAGTGTTAAATTATCTGTTCTTGGACTAGAAACAGTAAAACAAATCTGTGGTATTTAAGAGGTTACAATTTTGGGTGGGTTTAACCTTCGGTAATTTTTGTGCTGATGGTCCAAGTGGTTTTGATAGTTTTGTGATTAGCTTTTGATTTCTGGGAAAATGGATGAAAAGTAAAGAACAAAAAAGAAAAAGTGAGTCTTGATAATTGTGTGATTAGTGTTTTGTTTCAAATTGCTGTGCCGCTGGACATTGTGTTTGGTAAACAAGAAAGTGCGAGAATACAAAATAAAATAAAAGAATTTGATGGTTTTTTTTTATAAAAAATTTTCCTTATTTTTTGTGTCCTTTTTATTATTTTTTTATTATTGAAATGCTTATGTGGCTTTTTTAATGTTTAATTATTTGATTTTATGTTATTATTTTAGCCACATGTATGCTAACAATACAAATTGTTTGTCACGTAAGAATTTTTTGTTAGTGAATTAATAGTATGGATCAAATTGATTGTAAGTTGAATAACAGAGACCAAATTGACTCTACTAAAATGCAAGGACCAAATTGACTATGATCCAAAAATATAGGAACAAAAATGATTTTTTCGCCAAAAAAAAAAAATTAAATTAGGGTTATTTTGTAAATAAATGAATATGTTTGGATATTTATATTCATGAAGCTTCTATAGGAAGTAGGAACCTCTACTCCCAAGTCCCACCAACTACCCACGTGCTCCTAATTTTCATTTCCAACCTCACAAAAGTTCCAGGTGCTTTCACTCCCCTATTTTTCATTTCCAACCTCGTAAAAGTTCTATTTTATTTCTCAGGGAAGTTTGAGAGACACATATCGTTAAGGATAATAAACATAGTAATAATAGAAGAACAAGGTTAACACAAAAGATAAACAGAAAATAGATAATTTGGAGGCACAAAACTGTTATCCTTAGACACTATTTGCCCCCACACACTTGTTGCTAAAAGGTTACTGCAAACTTATTACTAAAATACAACTAAGTTGTTGGATTCTACAGATAGTAATTCTGGAGAATGACCACATGTGTTCTTGTGCTTTTTTTCTAACTAACTTTTGGGAGAGAAAGGATATGATTTCAAGGAAACATAAACCTCTATTTATACTCATAAGGTTATATTTCATCAAAAGGCACGTATGGAGAGTTGAAATGTTTCATAAAACCATTCATAAGATTTGAAACTTTTTTAAACATTTAGAACAGTTACCAGAAAATTCTATAGAAAATTCAGTTTTATGAGTCTAGATCGATCGAGAGGAATTAAGCATCGATCGAAGACTCTTTTCGATCAATCGAATAGGAATCGATCATCGATTGAAGTAGGTAGAGACTCCAGGATTATTTTCCTTCATCACTTCGATTGATCGAGCAAAATGTTCGACCGATTGATCATACTGAATTTTGAATTTTACTTAGAAAATTCCAGAACTTGAATTTTCACTTTATGAAACAATATTCTCCAAACTCAAATATCATTATTACAACCTATTTATGTATATACCTATATATACAACACAAATGGCAGCAAAGCTTCATTCACCAAGAGGTACAAGACTTGAATTTGTTTTTTTTTTTTTTTATCTTCTTGGTTTTATTCTTCTTCTTCTCTATTTTTTTTTCCTTACAAATTTTCTGGTTTCATTTTTCCAGATCTAAAAGTGCATGCCAGCGAAATCTTTTATTTTGGCCATATTAGTCGAAATTCACTAGAACAAGCGAAACAATCAAAAACTTGCTAAAATAGGTTTTTTAGTCTTTTTTTGAGAGAAATATTATATCCACAACATTTTCACAACAAATTCTAAGTGAAAGGTTGTTACTAGTTATTATTGTTGGGGCAAAAAAGTAATCTTAGTGCTAGGTTCAAATTTAAACTAATAACAACTAACCGTCTCTAATTTATTGTGAAAATGTTATGAACGTAGCACCTCTCTTTTTTTGCACTAAAAATATGCCAACCGTTAATGATTATTATTATTATTTTTTTAAAGGGAAGGACACACGTACGCTGTGTCCCGTACGCGTTCGACACTGACACATCAGGCAAATTGCCTTGTTCGTGCTTTCCTGCTTTCTGATAACATTACTTATTTGATATCTTCCACTAATGGTGTTACTGTGTTAGTTGCCCAAGTGCATAGCTCTTAATTACATATTACATATACAAACCTCCTCCAAGTCCTTGTATCTAACCAAAAATTGGTCATTCTACGGTTCCCACATTTTTCTTGTGGGTATAGTACCCACTTAAATCTGAGCCATATATTTTTTTTTTTTTGTTTGTTTTAATCTTGGCCGTTTATCTTGTTTTAATGAATACCAGTTACTGGTCATTTTGTAATAAAAATAATAATAATAAAATTTAACACATACAATTGTTCTTCTTCTCGCTTGCGTTCTCTCACTTCTCCTTCTAAACTACGTTCTCCCTCTCTCCCTTGAGTTCCATCTGTATTGGGTGATTCTCACTTGTGAAGGTTTCTCAAAAACATCAAAATTACTTTGGTATAGTAAAAGGTTTTTGCTCATGATCAGACAATTAAATCCAAGCTGAGCAAAAAGTCTAGAACTACACACTTGTCCACATACTTTGACACAATTTAGACGTGTGACAAGTAGTAATTGAATTAGTTTTTGCTAAGTACCAATGATAGACACGTGTAAGTAATGTAACCCACTTACATTTTGATAAACGTACAAATTGTGTCCAAGTATGCTGGTAGGTGTGTGTCCAAGCTTCGTGGCAATCATTTTTAGGAATTGAGGCCCAGACAGAGATTATAAAAGCAAGTCGTTCACTTAAACCAACTGTTCTGCCATGGTGTGGCTGTCACTTGAATTTACCAGACTAGACTTTGTGTTTCACTATGACCGTGGCTTAGTAATCTACAATGGTATGCCCTCTATAATGTAGGCTATCATACCTAAAATTACAATCACATGCCTTCTATAATGTTGTTGTCTTTAGATAATCTTCTGTTTAATAGATGACTTTCTATTCACATTTTCATAAAACACTTGATTTTTGTGAGACAACGGCATGGATTTGTATTCAAGTGGAACAATGACCCTACGTAACTATAGGAAGGAATCTCTTAGGTGGGCAAAGATGCTGGCTAGGAGTATTGAAATAGAAACCTCATGGATCTTGTAAAGCCATGATAATCACTAGACCAAAAGTATGGGAGAAGGGCAATCACTCTTTCTTAATTAAAACCAGCGTTCTTAAGTTAAGACTAAAAGAGGTAGGTAGTCTCGGTGATTCTTAAACCTCTGTTATTGCTTCTCTAGTTTTGGTAAATCCAAAGGATTTTTTTTCTCATTTTTTCATGCCTCCATTGTTGTATGCTTTCCATAGCTTAATCAACAAAAAAACAGCTTCACTACTTCTGTTCTTTTTCAAAGTATGTATGAAGGTGAGAGCTGGCTGGCTTATGTATGTCTAAGTTGAGATTAGGCCAAAGCCCGAATACTAGTTTCATTGTTCTCATGCATCAATTCTTGGCTTGAGAAGTTATGTCCATTGGTTAATTAGTCCCACTGTATATGTTCAAGCACAAAATCATTGAAAAAGCGCTGCATAATGTGTTGAAGCTCAAAACTCCACCAAAAAAAACATCTTTCTTTGCCAAGAACCTCTCTATTTTTTATTGTCTTTGAATGCTTGTAGAGTTGTGTGTTAATTATTGTTATATATTATATTGGAAATGATTGAGTGGGTCTGTTTATAAGACCAATGGGCACCACCTCCACGTATTCGACCCAATTTCTACTCCAATATATTTTAGGTCATTAATCATCACACTTATACAATAATTATGGAGTTTCTCTCCTTCTCAGCATTTTAGGCAATTAATCACTACTCTTACACTCCCCGGAATTTAAACTCTTAGGGCACGTTTAGTACACTGAATATAGATTACATTTGGAATAGTAATCTTTATTACTAGCAATAAAAAGCATTGTAATGGAATAACTATTACTATTCATAAGTTTGGTTGTAACATATGGAAAGCTTGTAATTGATGATGTATAAGGAAACTTTATATTTTTGGAAATATATTAATTTTAAAACCTATTATATACACTAAGGAATAGCTATTACGGAAAATTATTAGGTACTCCCAGAGTACCATAAATGTGTACTCCCTCCTCTCACATGAATGGTGAGTCCCACCATGAATTTAATTAGTAGGATCCACCATTCATGTAAGAGGAGGGAGTACGCATTTATGGTACTCTGGGAGTACACAATAATTTCCCTAGCTATTACATTCATTTTAAAGAGGAATAGTTTTTTTTTTTTTAGAAACAAACACCCACACACAAGGGAGAGGGAAAGGGGTTCTAACACAAATGCACACTACAACTCCACTCAAAAGTCATGGTAACTTTTAAAGAGGAATAGTTATTCTTCAATTTAAAGAATAGTTATTCTAATGTAATAACTAATCCATGTAATGAAGATGCAACCAAATGACCGAATTGTTACTACACATGAATAATTATTTCATTACAGGAGTTATTACAGCATACTAAACGTACCCTTACAATTAACATCAAACAATAAAAATTTCAACTTGCATTTAATTATTTCCAAAATTTGAATATATTTAACAAACATTTTTTTCCCAAAATATAACAATATTTGTATGCATAAACATAACATGTTATTTAACATAAATTGCAGTAACAATTGTGCTATGATCTTCTTTATAAAGAGATTCGATTTGGAACTTTTATATGTCCAAGGTCTAATATTGAAATAATTCCAAAGGGTTGCCTTGACTTTTTTCATATTAACAAAAAATTCAATTTATAGTTTAAATAGTGTTGTAGGGGAATTTTGACGACGATTCTAGTTTCGAAATTGAATTATACCAATTCTTTTATTTATTGACAGAGTACGGTCCACATGAGGCATTGATTTTCGTGTTTTCATTCATGTACATAAACAGTGTAAACTTGTTAATTTTAAACCTTTGCCTATTGCGGATAAATAAATTTTGGTTTTAATTTATACTCTCTCTCTCTCTCTCTCTCTCTCTCTCTCTCTCTCTCTCTCTCTCTCCACGTAGTTTGCTAATTTTAGTATAAAAATAAAGAGTTTCTTTTTAGTTTTATTAAAATTTAATTTTAAATCTATATTAAATGTCGAGAGTTTGAATTTTACTACTTGCCCAATTTTATGTAATAAAATCATTACCAAATATGCTATTATTAACCTCTAATTGCATTATTTATATCATTTGGTCGATTAAGAAAGTAAAAAAAAGACTCAATTTCATTGGTATTGATTTTCAAAAAAAAAAAAAACCTGAACTTAAAAGATCTTTACATTTTCTCTTTTTTGTGTGTAGCATATTATATGCACAATAGCTTGGAATATATTAAAATATGTGCATGAAATGAACATTAAAAAAAATGTTCAATAGCTTGCATGTGTGAAAAGTTACAAGTTTATTTTTAACAACATGTTAATGTATACAATTATGTTTATGATTCGAAAATATGTTTGTTAAATAAATTAAATTTTTTGCAAATAATTAAATGCAAGTTGATACACTTATTGTTTGATGTTACTTGAAAGAGTTTAAATTTAGTGGAGTAAAAGTTGAATATTATTTTTTGTAATATCTGCGTCAATTTCTATAAATTGTAGTTAATAATTTTTTATTGAATTATCCTTTAAAAAAAAAAAAAAAAAAACTTGACGTATTGAGTATGCATTACGGATTAAGAGATGTAGATACCAAATTTTGTCTACACCCATGTTTTGAAAAAAAGAAAATTTGAGTGTCAAATTATAGGTTTACATGGTTTTAATGGTAGTTCCTAATTTTTATGTTGATTTTGATTTTTTTTTTTTATTGGGTTTACCAAATTTAGGTGAGCTTTAATAACTAAGGTGATAAAAATGATCACAACATGGCATGACTACCATTTAAATTACATACTCAGTCACATATATTGGTATTATCGTCAATATAATACCGATGCCAATGTCGTCAAATGTAAGTTTGCCTCCAATAAGCATACGGTGATTCGCTAATAATATCGATAGTTTTCTCCAATGGTCATTCACTTGTCCTAAATGTTGAACCAATAATAATTATAGCGATTGCTATATACAACCATTGTATCAACAACCCAAAAACAAATTTATATTATTTATCACCTTATTTTCGTTTAGACTTCTAAACTTTATTATGATGGAAATTTTCTTTAATTTTGGGCCAACTGGTTAATCGTCTTTATTTTTTATGCAAAATATATTGACTACTTGCCAAGTGTTTATAAGCCTATCTAATTTTCACCGATCAAAAATTTTGGCAGGATTTGGAACAACTAAGTTACAAACACATATTAAGAATATTATATTAAAAAAAAAAAAAACTTAAAATTTAACTTCTCATATAACAATTAGTATTTCATTGCCACTAATAGTTTTTGAATTGTAAACATTAACACCATGACTTTGTTTCTTTTCTTTTCTTTTTGTTTTCTTTTTTTTACATTTTAGATTTAGAATAATATTTAATACTGAATTGCATTAGTATTGGTTTCTTTATAAAAAGACTGAATTTAATTTTCTTTTTTTCTATGTATAGTACAGTGCAAAACAATATGTACATAAAATGAACTTAAAAAAAAAAAAAAAAAATTTAATAACTTGCATGTTACTAGTGTAAGTTAAACAACATGTTTATGTGTACACATATGTATATGTTTAGAAAAGGTTTGTTAATGTTCATCACTTTATGTTGTTTTCATTCACTTTATGTTGATTAAGCTTCATTACTTGGAATCAGTATGTTTAATTAAAACTAGTTTATATTTTACAAGTACTCTTATTGCTTTGAACTGTTATCTTATAAATCTCCAATTAAGATAAGCTAGGCTTAATTGATGTTAGAAAGGAAACACATACTGTAGTAGAGAGATCCTTGCAATTTCCAAAAAAGCCTATGTGGTCAACTAGATTCTATGATCCGCAGGTTCTAGTGGAATTCGAAAACCGGGTAGAAACATTTTTGGACTCTTGTTGCTTGGTCTATTCTTTGTAGATATAAGAAGTTTGGTGGTTTGGGTTTCAGAATATTTTGAGAATTCAAACAAGATATCCTTTATAAATTATCCTGGTGGTTGTTATCTGGAAAAAAACTGTATGTGTGTCAATGTTTTAAATGCCAAATATAACGTAAGACACAATTAGCTAAACCATTGCTCATCTAATAAATTCTCTCCGGTCCGAAAAAGCTTCTTAGGTGTTAAACATCTCATCTCAAAGGTTGTTTGCATGATTGTGGGTGATGGTAACACAAAAGGAATATGGGATGATTCGTGGGTTCCAGATCTTCAAGGATTTATTCCTACCCCAAAGAGAGAAGCTATTTGAATGAAATTATGCTTGTCTCTCAGCTTTTGAATTCTGAACATTCAGATTGGGATATTCACAACTTAAAGTTGTGGTTGAGGACTCAGTTATAAAAAATTTTGAGAATTCCAATCTCTCTAGTTGCGGGTGTGGATCTCTCATCTCTGGGTTTAGACTCCTTTAAGTTCTGGGGTTATGCCAGTTAAACCAGCCTATTGAATTTGCAAGGAGGAGGCACATCATAATAATGACTCTTTTTGGAGCTATATTTGGAAAGTTAATTTTGCATGAGTGGCATAAAGTGTTGATATGGAGGATTGCAGTAGATGTTTTGCCTACCAAAGCAAATCTTGATAGGTTCTTTGAAATTGGTGATGATATTTGTCCTCTATGCAAATTAGAGGTTGAGTCCTCAATTCATCTTTTTGCTCTATGCCCAGTAGCAAAATCAGTTCGGTTCAACAGTTAACGGGTTTAAGAATGGATTCATTTGGTTTCTCCTCGGCAGTGGACCTTATTCAATTCTTATTCTCCCCTACTTTTGCAAATGTTTTGAGCCAACAGGACGAGTTCCTAATGTTTGGAGCATCCTGTGTGATGGAATTTGGAAGTTGAGGAATCAAGTGCAATTTGAAGATTTCTCTCTAAGTTTTGATGAATTAGTTTCCAAAATTTGGAAGACTTTTGTTGAGTTCAAAAATCGTCACACACTAAGGTTTACCAGCCTTGTCATTACCACACCCAACCCAAATGAAATACAAAACAAAACCAAGATGCCATGGACCCTCTCAACCCTCTCAAGTTCTCCACCTCCACAATTGCACACGCGTGTCACATGACAAATTGGGCCTCCTATGAGTTTTGGTCCTTCGAAGCAAAGCTGGTCCCCCCCCAAGCCGTTTTACTATTAAACTCAATGTGGATGCATAAGTTGAATCTAAATTCTCATACATAGTTGTGGTAGTGAGAGAGACTTGGAAAAGGAGTTGGTTTTTGCTTGCTCTCATAAAAGATTACCATCCTCCCTCTCCAAGTTGAAGTTGAAGCAATTACAATGGCATTGTCTCTGGCTCCTAAGATAGAGATGAAGAGTATTCTTATTGAGATGAATTCTAAGATTTCAAAATTTCACCCTAAGAAAATTATACTTGTCCCGCCCCCCCCCCCCCCCCCCCAAAAAAAAAAAAATCCTTGGGGACTGACCCAGGTGGGGGGGCCCAAGGGGGATCAGGCCCCCCAGGTCCAATTTTGTTTTTGTTGTTATCTTTGTTGGTAAATGATTGTATCTTAATGTATTTAGAAACAACGATTTTGAGTATTTATTATTTTTTAATACTATATGGATGTCAATTTGGAGTTTTTTTTTTTTTTTTTCCTTTATACTCTGGCTCCTACTAACTTAAAATCATAGGTCCGCCCTTTAATTAATCCTTAACCCTTAACATAGTCCAAACAACAACAATAATAAAAATTAGTCCAAATATATATATATATATATGTAAAGTTGTGATTTACAACTATTTTTTATGTTGGCTTTATTCCATGACAAAAAGTATTGTAATTTCTTTAATTTTGTTCCTTGTATTTTGTGGGATTTTATTGTATTGGGTTTAGTATTATGTTGGTGAAGAATTGAGCATGAAATGAAGAATCAGTCCAATTTCGCGACTAGCTCGCAAGAAGAGTAACTTGCGAAAATGGCACATGAGAAGCACATGCTGGAAGCTAAACAGTCAAGTGTCAAGCTACATTTCGCGAGTGCTTTACGAGACAGGCCATCTCGCGAGGTACCTGCAAAACTCTCTGCTTGGAGAATTTTAAGTGTGACTTTCTTACCATTCACCCATGCTATATATACCCTCATTATCCACAAAAATAAAAGATGCTATTCAAAGAGAAAAATCCTAAATAGATTTTCTACAACACAACACACCCATCTTTTAGAGAGAGAGCTACTCATTCTTTAGTTAGAAATCATTGTAGTGTCTTCTCCTTCCCTTTCCCATTATCATACATTGAGAGGAAATTTATACCCAAACACAACTCACACATTTTCAAAGTGTAGAGAGTGTTTTGGAACTTGGGAAGATTTGAGGATTTGCCAAAAGAAGCCGGTGAGGTTTGGCAGATGCAATCGGGTGTATTGCGGGATCCAGAAAGCTAGTGAAGACAAGACTCCAAGAAATCCGTTAGTAGCAGAAGCTTGGAGGGCTCAAGTACATTGGGTAGACTAGGCTTGGAGAGTCTTTTGTTATTTGTGTACTCCAACTTATTCATTAGTGGATTTCGACTTGGAGGGTCGCGGAGAGGTTTTTCGCTGAGTTCTTCGGTTTCCTCTTCGATAACACGTCTTTGTGTTATCTTATATTTGCGTCTCTCTTATTTACTCTTGTGCTTTACTTTTATTTTTTATTGTTCATGTTTATGCATTTAAGTAGATTCAATGATTGCGCTTCATTTACTCTTATTCCGCACTTAGATAAGTTAGAGTAAAAGCAATCTAGCCGTAATTTTAATATTGGGATCTAAACAAGCTCGTGCGTTTTAGCACAAATCTGAGCTTTATATATATATAAAGAAATTAACCACTGGTCCAATTTCTATCCCTTTAAAATCTTGAAAAACAAAAACCATTTTATCAAATCGTTCTAATTTAAAAATCAAAACCTCTAAATTAATACTTACCACTGATATTGAATCACTGCACCTACACCTTCACCTCACGCTGGAGAGGCCCACAGAATATTGGCTACACCACATCAGTCTTGTTAGATCGATCTACCACTGGTCACCTGGTATTTTTTGTCTTCTCTCACTATCTCTGAACTCATATTCTGTCCCTGTAAACTCTATTCTGCTTTATCCAGCTTTTATAGTGAGCAAAGAGTAAAGGTGAGTGTTTTGTTAATAGTTAAGTTTCGGTAATCTTTTCTTGATAAGAAAGTAAAGTTAAATAGTTGAATTGGTATTGGGATGTGGTCAGCAATGTTAGTGGGATATTACTCATATTAGGTTTTTTCAACACTAAAGTTTATGTTTATCCGTACTAGCCAGAATAGTTGAAATATATATATATAAATATATATATATATATTTATATTAGTGTCAAGTCATTGTGTATGTGGGTGAATAAGAATTCATTATTTTTCAACTTTAATGCTTAAAACTCTAGGCTCTTTTTGTCAGTTTTATCAATTTTATTGGGCGGTTCATTAATTATTTTTGTCAGGTTTGTGATTTGTGTCCCTCATTGAGCACATTGTCAGCCTTACAAAATAAACATCTTCAAATGTTTTATTTTATTTTTGGCTTTGGATTGATATTTTTCTTGTGTTCTTTTTTACTTAGGTTGCATTTGGTTAAATATTTTTTGAGTATAAAATATTTTAGGTGAAAATATTTTTAGAAAGAGGAAAATATTTTTAAGTATTTGGTTGCATTTTGAAAATTGTTTTGGAAAATATTTTCAGGTATTTAGTTGCATTTTGAAAATGCTATTTTTGTACTAGTTTTTCACATTTTCTCAGCTTCTAAAAAAAATTTATAATAGAAAATTTCAATATATAAACTTAAAAAACAAAAACAAAAATCAAAACAAAACCATTCATTAAACTCAAAAAAATTCTGTCAAAATGAAAGAAGAAGGAAGAAAGACTGAGAGACTAAGGAAAAGAGAGATGTAAATCGAGAGAGAGACAGATATCGGTCATGGGTGGATCGATCTAGAGGTGGCGGCGATGATCCTTAGACAAAGACGACGAGATTGGTCATGGGTAGGTCAATCTAGAAGGAGGCGGCAACAATATCAAGAGGTGGAGGAGACGATCTCAAGTAGGCGGTAGAGATGAGATTGAGAGGACGAGACTTCGATCTAGAGGACAGCAGCGACGGGCTTCAGGTCCCAGGTTCAAGCTCTCTCTCTCTCTCTCTCTCTCTCTCTCTCTCTCTCTCTCTCTCTCTCTGGTACACACAAGAAATGATTTGAAGGTAAATCTAAAGTATAAACCATTTAACCAAACTAGTTCATTTTCGGGTTGATTGAATTTTCAGCCCAAACCAAACACTTTTCCTCATGTAAAATATTTTCCCAATTTCCATTACACCCAAAACAAACACAGCAGTAACAATAATTAGTCTTATAGTGAATATATAATGGAAGATATTTTTTTATTATAAATTAACTCTTTGATTTCGCACATCTATATAAATAATTCTTTTCTCCTAAAACACTATGGCCATGCATGGAGAGTATCCTCAGCGTGTTCAATACAAACAAATCGGACACAAACGCCTCGGGGGTTTTGGAGTGTTCACGTTTCTTACGTATAATTTGTCAAAGCCGAGTGAATTTTCATATTTTTCCTTATCTTTTTATTTTTTTGGACAAAATTTTATTATTATTCCTTAAATGTTTTACCATAGGTTTCCCTATCAAATTCAGTCATATGACTGCATTAGCAAATGAACTATATGATTGAATCTAATTGTCCTTAGTGGATACTATCACATTTTATGTTGCATTAATCAATGTAGTTATATGATTGAATTTAATTGGGAAATCTACGGTAAAAGCTAAAAAATGTACCTAGGTTTTTATTTTTTATTTTTTAATTTTTGTAAAGTTGATGGTCACTAGAAATTTTTTTTATAGATAAATATGTCCAAAACTAGTTTCTATCATAGGTCATTTGTGTTCATGTGAAAATATCTAATAACCTAAATCCAATCAACTTGGATAAACTAATTTTATACTTTTGCTATTAACTTATCATCGACTATGATACTTTATTGTTTGATTTAGTACTGTGTCACAACTTTGTTGCATATGCTGCCGCATGAAGTGTAAAATGGAAAGTTTCAGGTTCATATTGTCATCTTGGGTTTTGGTTAAATTAGAAGACCTTCTTTGTTGTGTATAACAAGCCCAAAACATTTGTGTGATAGAAGTAAGTGTTGCAATAGGTTTCGGCTTTCAGATAATACCCACATATGCACAACACACACACACACACACACATATATATATATATATATATGCATCCCTTAATTATGCATATGCACCATGATCTTCCATTATATATTGTTTTCAGTTGCTCAGCTCATGGCTCTTGCTTACCTATATACGCCTCCTTCAACTCCCTGTTACTAACCAAAAACATATGAATTTAACTTCTTTTAAGTATCAGGGTAAGCCTGGGTTTAGTTAAAGATAATTTTACTACGCAAAATATATATAATTTGTGAGTGCCAAGTGGATTTTCAGAATTTTTTTTCTTTTCTTTATTTGTTTTGGCGGTAAAGTGGTGGCCTGTTGGTTAACTGGATTTATGTTAGGTAATGATTTGTAGGGCTGAGCACAGTCCGGTTCGGGTCGGGTTCAGACCCAACCCGCATCCTAATGCAATACAATTGACCCAAAATTCCTATCACCTGAAACCCGCCCATCCAGGTCGAGTCGGGTAACTCGGGTATCAGGTCTCCTCTCAATTTTTTTCCAATTTTTAAATGTATATAAATTTATTATTTTTAAATTTTATATTAATGAAAATTTGTTTCTATGAATTCAAATGTTTCACTTTACAGCCTGCAATAATATCAAAGAGTCTAAACTAATTATATCCAAATTTAATATTAATCACGCCATGTTATTTCCAAATGTGACTATTCTATTCATGTTTATTTCCTTCTAAAACAAAGTTTAAATTTAAAATGAGATTTAAATTTGGAATCAAGGTCTAATGGAGAAATACTAGTTGGCTAGTCATTTTTTTTATGAGAATTTTGACTGGTCATTATTTCCTCCTTAATTCTTATTTTGAGAACACAGACGCATCATTTCCAACCATGTAACAATTGTACGTGTCAATTGTTTTTTTTGTTTTTTTGTTTATATTTTATTTAAGTATATTCGGGTAGGATCTCCACCCTTTGTGTAACATTGAACCCCAAATCTGCTATACAACCATCAGAGACTTTACTAGTTGAGCTATCCTTAGGAGCGAACGCCATAAGTTAAAACTCTCTCAAAAAAAAAATTTTGGTCAGCCAGCTCCTATCCCAATGTTTCTGTTTTATTAGGCTTTGCATGTGTTTGCTTTCAGTTTCCGCTTGGGTTTGTTTTGACCTACTTGCTTACCTTTATATACACTACGTTTGTACTTTTTCTCATTATTACGATTTCTACCTTTAATCTCAAAAAAGAAAAAAGAAAAATGTTAATGCCTAAACGTGATTAGGAAACTTTTTTTTTGGAGAAATTATTAGGTCCATAAGGAGAATTGCTGACGCGGGCTTCCCTGACCTCCTAATCAATAAAATGCTATTATTTATGCAAATGTGATATCACCTGATAATTTATTTTTTATATTCCTTATAATGATTAGGAATCTCACTCATATATTTGTATAGATGACACTACCTTATTGGTTGGGAGGACCACATCAGCAGTTCTCCCAGCGTACCTAACAATTTCTTCTTTTTTTGGGGCTATTTTACTAATTTAGTAATTGACATTAAAAAGAGAAGTTAAATCAATAATAATGAGCATTTAAGACTTAATGCCGGAGTGCAAGATTTGGGGGAGAAAATATGGAAACGAATGACAACATGGATGACCAAATTCAAAATGGGATTCAAACTTGGAATAATTTGAATATGTAGGAAATATATATCTATACTACTATTTAAGGGGCTTTCTCTGTTTTAACCGGATTTTTTTTGTTCAAAAATACCCATATAGCTTATGTTTAAGCATGGGCAAAACTTGAGGATAACATTGTAAAAATATATCTCTAGCTCTCACCTAAAACATTTACTGCAAAATAGGATCACTCTCCCACTAATTTAAAAAAAAAATAGAAAAACAAGTTAAAAAATTTTAAAAAAAAAAAATTGGATAAACATGGGGATGTTTAACTATAAAGGGGGGGGGTTGTTTAAATTTTTTTTGTTTATTTTTTTTGTATTTAAATATCTGATTCCTATTTGTATTTGTTATTTATTTGAATTCAAATACTTCATTTATCTTTATAAAAAAATACAAAATTACTTCTTCCAAAAAAATGTTAAAAGAATAATATTATCTCACATAAAAAAAAAAATTTTAAAAGAACTTCCTAAATTTTAGATAAATTTGAAAAAATATTTCTTACAAAATAGGAACACTCCCACTAACCCACTTATTCTAAACTAGCCTCTAAGCACGCGCTCATGCGCTTGCTTAGAGGCTTTTTTATTTTTTGTGTAAAGGTAAATAGTGTTTATTCATCATAATTCAAAGTTGCTATATTTTCCAATCACAAAAATATCTAGGGATGTGATGATATTTATACCAAAAAATTATTTCACTCACAAATGCATAAATCTCATCACACCCCTAGATATTTTTGTGATTGAAAAATATAGCAACTTTGAATTATGATGAATAAATACTATTAACATTTACACACAAAAAATAAAAGAGCTTCAAAGCACACTCATGAGCGCGTGCTTAGAGGCTAGTTAAGAATAATTATTTTACCATTTTCGATCGTGTCAAAGTGTCAAACAACTTTAAATATATATGTCCATAAATGAGCAATATTATTCCATAACTTATATATGTCCATTTTTTTTTATATGTTGAAAGTGAAACAATTATCATAAATCTTCTTTCTCAAAAAAAAAAAAAAAAAAAAAAAAACCATAAATCTTTAAATACATTAATTTCTTTCTATTTAAACAAATTTGATTTAATATTTTATATTCATTATTATTATTTTTTATTCTTTGTAACTTGGTCAGGGCCACATACAACTTTTAGATTTCCTTAACAGATTCGTGGTATGTTGTTGTTTTTGTGTTTTTGAGTGTGTGTGTGTTTTTAAATTTTATTTTAGGCGGGTCCGATTGGACCCTAGGCCAACCCAAGACCTCAAACATACCCGAAAATTTTGACCCAACCTGACCCAAGCTTCCATACAGCCTGCCCAAAACCCTTCGGGTCGGGTTGGAGTTGGTCGGGCCAAGCGGGTATTTGCTCAGACCTACTTGATTTGTGTTCATAAAAAAATATTTTAACTTAAATCCAATCAATATAGAAATCGGCTTATTTGAATACTAATTTTGTTTGGTCAAGAAAAATCTCTAAGCCTTACCTATAAATTTGCTTCAACAATGAGGACTGTATTTGCTAATGAAATGGATAAGGTCAAGTTTAGTTCATAAAGAAGATTTGCTTCTCACAAATATTTAGCGTACGAAAGAAGCGTTACATCATTTAAATTAAACCCAATTTCATTAAACACTGTTAGAGATATATTAGCCCATTAGCATAGTCCCAAGCTTAATACTACTTTGTATGCAATTCAAGTCTCTTTCTTGTATTAAAAGTCTATTAGTTTAGAGTGTAACACAGGTTTTGTACTACACTCTTATATAATAAAGATGTAGTCCTTAAGGGTTTCCTTCGTGAATGTAGACTGTAAGGCTAAACCACGTAATCATCGTGTTCTTGTGTTCCTATTTTATGCTTCTATCTTTTGCATCTATTCAAGCATATTCAACATGGAATATATATCATAACTAATATTTAACATGGTATCAGAGCCACCTTTTTGTGGCCATGGTTTTCTGTCCTTACGGTGTGTTTAAAAGTAATCTTTGTCTTCCTCAGTGTTTTTTCCCTGCATTCATCTTTTTTAGCTTCTCATTGTTGCCATCAAAACTATCTGGTATAGTCATGCCATTGTTAGAAGTTGCATAAACACTACAAGACCACTGCCTTTCTCAAACTCAAGGTAGGTGTGAGACCAACTTGAGTTTGTCAACCAAAGCACGAAGGCATCCCTTAGGATGTGACTTGGTGAAGATATCTGCAAGTTGATCTTTAGAGGAGACCAAGAATAGCTTGAGAGCACCATGGACAAGATGATAACAGATAAAATGACAATCAATCTTAATGTGTTTAGTCCATTCATGGAAGACATCATTGTGAGCAATATGAATGGCACTCTAGTTGTCACAATAAAGTGAAGTAACAGAGGATGTGGACACACCTAAGTCCTTAAGAAGCCATCATAGCCAAAGGAGCACAAATGTGGTATCAGCAAGGGCTTGATATTCTGCTTCAATACTAGAGCGGGCCACAAGGGTTTGTTCCTTACTTCGCCAAGAAATCAAAGAACCAAGAAGAAAGTAATAACTAGTGGTGGACCTGCAATCAGTGGGATCTCCTACCCAATCAGCATCAACAAAGAATAAGAGAAGATTGAGCAGAGTAGAAAAGACCATGGAAGCTAGTGGCCTTCAGGTATCAAAAAATGCACAGAATAGCAGCATAGTGAGTCGATCGTGGAGTAGACAAATATTGGCTCACCTGGTGAATAGCATAGGAAATGTCTGGACAAGTGATAGTGAGATAAACTAGGCTGTCAACCAAGCGTCTATAAAGAGAAGGATTAGACAATGGTTTCCCCCCTGAGGGAGTCAGATGCGCATCTCTATGGCCATGGTTTTCTGTCCTTACGGTGTGTTTAAAAGCAATCTTTATCTTCCTCGATGTTTCTTCGCTGCATTCATCTTCTTTGGCTTCTCATTGTTGCCATCAAACTCTCTAGTATAGTCATGCCACTGTTAGAAGTCGCATCAACACTACAAAACCATTGCCTTCCTCAAACCACTATTACAAAGCCAAACTTCATTCAAGGGGTCTTCTCAACCTTATCAAATCTCAAGGTTTTATCATGCTTCCATCTTGAGTTTGAGAGGGGGTGTTAGAGATATATTAGCCCATTAGCATAGGCCTAAGCCTAATACTTACTTTGTGTGCAATCCAAGTCTCTTACTTGTACTAGAAGTCTATTTGTTTAGGGTTTAGTCTACTATATATACACATGTTAAGGTTCATTGTAACACAAGTTTTGTACTACATTCTTATATAATAAAGATGTAGTCCTTAAGGGTTTCCTCTGTGAATGTAGGCCGTAAGGCTGAACCACATAATCCTCGTATTCTTGTGTTCCTATTTTATGCTTCTATCTTCCGCATCTATTCAAGCATATTTGACATGAAATATATATCATAGCTAATATTTAACAAACACAATGCTTACACAAACGGTATCTAATTTTAATTGACATGGTGCTTTGTATATTGAAAAATGAAAATTGCTAAAACTACAATTTTTTTAAAAGAAATAAAAATATGGATGTAGCAATTTGATTTGGTAAGTAAAAAAGTGTTGTTAGTGATAAGTCCAAATGAGATAGAACTAGAAAGAATCTAGTACTTCAATAATTTGCAAAATTCTATTTACTATAAATCGATTAATTTTAATATTGAAAATGATATGTGGAACCAGTTAGCAGATTATATCCCCCATGTAGTTTTGAATGTCTTTCTCGACTAATGTATGCACAACACGCAGCCTTTCAAGTCATTATTTAAAAAACTAGACTCATTATATGCGCTTTACGCGTGTAATAATACTCTTTTTTATTTGTTTTTTTTTTTTTTAATTTAGTGTTATAATGTTTAAAAGTGATAAATAAATAAACTTTTTTTTTAACTAAAATGCAAAACTCATCTTCTAAGTTTCACAATTTTTCATTTCAGTCCTCTAAGTTTGGGTTTTGTCATTTCAATCCTCTAAGTTTTATTTATTCTCAATTAAGTCCTCTGTTAACAATCTATTAATTACTGTCATTGTCTATAGCTAAATGACATTTTTTTGTCAATTTTAAAATTTATTATTTATTTATTAATTTGAAGAGAACATTAATATTAAAAAAAAAAAAAAAAAACAGAATTTAATTTTAAGAGGTCTGTATGGAGAAGAACAACACCAAAGAACATAACTTTATTTCTCTCTCTCAAGTCTCACCCAAGAAAGAAAAGAAAGGGCCATACTCCACCATGGCTGACAAGAAAGAACAAGAAATGAAAAATCCCAATTTTCACAAATCTAAAAAACGGTGCCATCCTCAGAACCTCTTCATTGTCAACATACCTCCATCACCAACCTCCATTTCCCAAGATTATGAAGAAACCTGATTTATTGGACGATACCCAGATTGCAATATCACCTTAACTCATCCCAGCATCATCAGATTCCACCTCCAATTCCACCTCCAATTCCATTCCAACCCTTCAATCCAGCACCTTTGTCTCAATGACTTATCTTCAGGTATATAAGTCTCTATCTTTGTTTCTCTATTTGATACAAAACTGAGTCAGCTTGGTTCTTTGTGCCTATGGCACCCCTGTTTTCAGCTGCCAAGTACCTCCTAGAGTGGCGCCATCAAATACACCTCCTGACCAGAGTTGAGCTAAGCTGCGGAGTATCCCTAGACCGTCTTCTCCCTCTTTCCCCCTCTCGGGTTGTTCTCCATGCAAGGCCACTTATTAAAATTAATTTCTGGGTAGTCTTATTTAAAAATTAACATTTTCTTAAAATTAATAAATAAATTAAAATTAAAATTAAAAATGGGACAAAACGGCGTCATTTTGCTATAGATAACGGCAACAACTAATTGATTGTTAACGAATGACTTAATTGATAATAAATGAAATTTAGAGGATTGAAATGACAAGACCCAAACTTAAAGGACTGAAATGAAAAGTAGTGAAACTTAAAGGGTAAGTTTTGCATTTGGTAACATGGAATTATGTTTAAAAATGAGATAGAGAAAGTGTCTTAAGTTTTAGGTTTAATAGAGAAGATAAAAGAAAAAGCCTAAAACTTAAGAACAATAAATTACTCTTTTAACCAGTTCGTATTTTTTAATTTAAAATTATTTAACTAAAAGATAGGAGTATTTTAGAGAATTTAAGAATTTTTGTGAGGGTATTTTAGTACACAAAATGTTGAAACCCAAACAGGAAATTTTGTTATTAATAGTATAGATAGATAATAATATATCAAGTTATTTAACATACAATTATTATAAAAAAAAAAAATCAAGTCATCTTCTATACAATCTATAAGAGGATTCCTCTCTTTGAACTGGACATTTATGTGGTTCAAAAATACCCTCATTAATGAAGGGTAACTTCTCTTAGAAATATGGTTATAAATGTCAAATAACAAATTACATTTTGAATTCAAAAATAGAATTCTTAAAATTTAGGATTTTTTTCCCTTCACGTTCATCTTTGTATTCCCTAAAATTTTTAGCATTTTTTAAAGCACCCCTATTGTAAAAACTATAAATAAAAAAACTAAGAGAACTCCTAAAATTTTGCATTATTTTCCCTCACGTGAGTCTTATTTTTCCTACCTAAACTTTTCTTTATATCACTACACCACTTTCAAGCATACGTTCAAAAAAGAAATTACAGTTACCGCTATTTCTAAAGTTTATCCTTTTTATTTGTTTGAAAAATAAAAATATATATATTTCCAAATTATAATAGATGCAAATTATGAAATTTATTCATAAAATTGAATTCAAGTTGAATATTTAGCATATCCAAGTATGTTTTAAACTTTTAATATAAGTTTAGTTCCCACTTTGCACTACAACAAAATGTATTTTGGGCAACGAATATTAGTGAGGAAAATTTTTTCGTCACCAAAAATACATTTATAGCGACAAAATCCAATAGTAATAAAAAATAACATTTGGCAACAAAAAGTAATTTTCATCGCTATTGTTGATTTGAAATAAGGGCACCAATGGGAAAAAAACTTGGCGCAAACTTAATTAATCTATAGGGACAAAACATTTCGTCGCTGAAAGTTGAGATTTTTAGTAACAAAACATTTCGTCGCTATAGGTGTTGCTTTGAATAGTATAGGCGACGAAACTCATTTTGTTGCAAAGATAACCAATAGCGACAGAAAAATATCGTCGCTAAAAATAATCACATAAAATTGGGTTTGTTTTGGCGACGAAACTATTTTCATTCCTGAAGGTCATCAATAGCAACGAACATAAGTTATCACTAAAATCCTATGCATAAAAACTGGCAGCTTTAGGCAATAAAACCAAAATTCATCACTAAAAGTAAGCAACAGTGACAAAATAAATTTTGTCGCGGAAGAGGAGTACTTAAAAATCAAGTAAAAAAAAAAAATATATATATATATATATATACTCAATTTATCATGCTTCTAATTCCACCTGTGATTAGAAATTGTTCAAATTACAATTTTACATAATTAAATCAGCCCATTCATTATTCATTGTCTATAGCTTGAGTAATTATTCAAAATACAATTTTTACATCCATATTTGTCATCTGTGCAACTATAATCTTTACAAATCTAAATAAATTAACATTCCAAATACATATATGAATAAACAAAAAATCAAATTTAATATCCAAAAACACATAGCACATAGCACAAAACAAATCTAATTACAAAGAAACTATAACATTTTTAGTAGCTAGCCACAGAGGACTCTGCACCTCAAGAAAAAGAAAAGAAAAGTACAGTCTCATTCCAAACTACACACCAAACTCCCACAACCACAATCAACTAATTACAAAGCTAAGTTATTATCAAACAAATACAACCAACAAGATTTTTCTAAGTTATATAGAAATTTCGTAAACAACCATAATTTGGAAATCAAGATAATTTTGCGATATCAAACAAACCACAGTATAAAACAACTATAAAAATATACAAAAATTTTCCAAACATGGATACCTACGATGAGTGAAGATTGTGAATGTCTTGAAGGTAAAGAGTGAAGATGGTAGTGATGCCAAATACAACGTCGGATCTAGAGTTGTTGCTAGAGCTCTTCGTACACCCACTAGAACTCTTAGATTACATGGTGATTCAATGAACACCGGACTCTAAATCCTCTTTGCTAGCATCAAACTCATCCAAATCTAGGACTCCTTCACCAGTAGATGCGGTTGCAAAGAGATCTAGGAAAGATTTGGTGGAATTTATTGACCTTAAGAGAGAGAGAGAGAGAGAGAGAGAGAGAGAGAGAGATGTATTCTTCTTTGTGAAAAATTGGGGGAAAGATTGAGGAAAGAAGTTTCAGTTTTCTCAAGGTAGCCTAGAGTTTTAGGCTGCAGAACATAGACATTGGACAAAGACATTGAGGGTGACAAATAAGAATCTTAGTTTTAATAGAACTGGATTGTGGAGTTAGGCAAAGACTAAAAGTCTAGAAAGACTTATATATGTAACTGAATGAGAAAGACTTACATAGTAACATATTTCATAAATTTACAAAGATTGTGGGTGGGAGAAAAGCCATATGTGGGCTCACTTGGATTAAAAAAATATGTAACTTAAGTTTAAAAGTGTTCCATGGTCAGTTTAGAGAGAGTGTTAAAAGAAATTAGAGGAAAGAAGAAAAATTAGTGGGTAGTAGTAAGTGGTCTCATGTGGACTATGTTATTATTAAGATATGTGTAATGTCATAATAATGTGTTTATTTAGTAAACATATATCAAGCCTTTTATCAAGTTATAAACGAGCCTTTTTTTGCTTAGGTCCGGCTTGTTTAATATTGGTAGTTTATATGAAACATGTTACTACTTCTTTAGGTGAGGCAATGTAAAAGAAACAATAGAGAACAAGTGGAAAAACAAGTTCACAAAAACTTAGTTGACCAAGTGTCCATCGAGTGTCAACTGAACTCTCTATGGCTCTTGAATTGAAATTTTGTATATATTGGTGTAACTCTCATTTTCACTTCTTCCTTTTGATTTTCTGTTAGAAACACAAGAAATCTTTTGAATATTTTCCAAAATTGCTATTTGTAAAACTTAATAGACCTGGTTATATCCTGTAGACAAATTTACTACAACACTTGTGTGGGACAAATATTGTTTAAGGAAAGTATTTCCATTGTGCCTCTAATTCATCAAATTTTTCTGTTCGTTTTCTATATCATTTTCGGAGTTATGTGTGGTCATGTTAGTAAATACTATATTAATGTTAGTAAATACTATATTAGGTAGCTTTAGATTTATTGCATATACTTTCACTCTATTCTAATTGATTTTGTTTACATTAAGACTAGAAGGTTGAATTCCTATAAGATTTTTAGTATGAGATGATTTGTTCCATTGGTTTTCCTTAGATCACTGTATAATTTATCTCTATATAATCTATTTTGTGTGTTGTTTATCAATTGAGATATATTTCATAATTGGACTAATTAAGTACTTGATTAATATTGGTTAATCTTGTCACAATCGAGGTCTAAAATCCTAATACCCTTATTTCTTTTATTAAAACTATCACCCAATTTGAATGCTTTAAGGTCAATCCCAAAATTTGCTTCACTTTATTAGTTTATTTTCTTAATGTAGAATAGTGGGGGAGGGAGAGAGAGAGAGAGAGAGAGAGACTAACTATTTAAGAACAAAATTCGCCAACATAGCCTTCCCTTCATTGCCTCATCCCTCAATAAACGGATGCAAGTATAGTTGTAATAGTTCTGATTTAGATGAATTAATTTAGGAGGTGCAATTTTTTTAATGCGAGTCTCTTCAAGCTATACTTTCCTTACAATAAAGTTAGAGAGCTTTTGTTAAAAGCACGCATGGCTAGCCTTATCTATGAATTCAACGTAGGTATATCTATTTTAATTGTTATTGTTATTGTTATTTTTATTGATATATAGACTTGTAAGTGGAATATCACCTTTTTTTTTAATTAGTCTTTTTCTTTTTTCAAATACATTTAGAATTATTCTATTGAAATTTTTTAATATTTTATTGATTTACTGCAAGTATAATTCATATAACTTTGCTTTACATAAATAATGACTTTGTTGATTTTATAGACAAAATAGCTCCAAAGATTGCCTTGCATTCTTAAGATAATTAATGGTCATATAAGTAGTTTCAAACATTAGATTAAATATTAACATATGTATATACATTAACGAACACACATAAATCATTAACTAATAAATTATATAAACAAAAAAACAACTAAATGAATAAATATATATACATGTTAATAACTTAAATTTAACAAATTTAATAACTTTACTTCCCTTTTCTTTTCTTTTTATGCATTAACTTATTAGTAGAACTGTTAGTGGTGTTTTGGTGTGAAAGGTCAATGCATTAGTTGACAAAATTCTATAATTGTGAATAATAAATATATGAAAAACCTTAACTAAATTGGAGAATGAAAGACACCTAATTAGAGAAAGGTAAAGCAAAAATTCGGATGACATTATTGTAGACAAAAAAAAAAAAAAAAAAAAACAATAAATAAATCATCAAAAAATTTCTAAAATAATTTGAAAGGAAAATAGATTAAAGAATAATTGCAACAATCTTACATTTAGATAAAATAGCTTCATTTACTTAAGCAACAAGCTTGAGAGGGGTCATTCTACGGTCCCCTTCATTTATTTTGTGGGATACGGTACCCAACTAAATCTAAATATAATCCACACTTCTACACCACTTAAGATTCAAACTAGAAATTTGCCTAGTAATATTGTCCATCCACTTTTAACAGTATCGGCAAGTCATGAGCCAGCTATGATTCCTAATAAATTAATCGCAATTGCTTCTGTTTAATCCAGTCTCGTTGATAAATAATATTATATAAACTAGAAGACTTGAAGCAATCCCTACACCTAACGATAAATTTTATCAATAGGATTAGTATATATTTTTTTTTTAAAGATAAACCAGTGAAAACTTCAATAATGACAAAGCCAAAGAGCAAAAAATATTCACCTAAATTGAATCCAATTATCAGCCCAGCAATGCTAACAATGATGAAAATGTTCCAACTTCTAGGAATCCACAACATTATTTGAAGCCTAAATTTCTCTTCTTTTCTTTCAATAATAATAATAATAATAATAATAATAATAATAATAATAATATTATTATTATTATTATTATTATTATTAGAATTAGATTATCTCCTTTTATTTTAATATTTTACTGATTGAGTGTAAGTGTTATTCATGCAGATTTCTTTACGTCACTAATGACTTTATTGATTATATAAATGAAATATGGCTTCAAAGGTTGCCCTTCATTCTTATTATGATGGTCATGTGAGTGGTCTTTTTACTTCCAATTTGAAATAAAGGTCGGAGCCAAAGGCAGAGCCTCACACCTCCCCTCCCCCCCAAAAAAAAAAAAAAAAAAAAACACATACATACATTTACACACTTGAACATTAACATAAACAGAAAAATATGTATATACATAAAGGAACATAATTAAATCATTTTCTAATAAGTTAAAAGAAACGAACAACTAAAAGAATATATATATATATATAATAACTTAAATTGAACAAATTTTGAAAGGTAATTGTAAATTTATTTTTGATTTTTTATATTTTATTAAAATACTACAACTCATTTACCCTTTCTTTGCACAAAATTATTAGTAGAACTATTAGTGGGTGCATAGGTGTAAAATGTCTAAATTGGAGAAGAAAAGGCATGCAATGAAAAAAAATGTAAAACAGAAGGACTAATAAAAAAATTTGAACAACATTATTGTAAACTAAAAAATCGTAAATAAACCCATAAAAGTATTTTCCAAAATAATTTGAAAGGAAAATAGATTAAAGTATAATTGTAACAATTCATCTAGTGATTTCTCAGCATCATTTAGATGTTAATTCCAATAAATCTCTGCAAACATGGAAAATTAAAGTCATCAATTTTCATTTCGTTTATCTCCTTCTTAATTTAAATTTCCTTTGGATCTTATTTTACAGATGTATGGGCCCTGCTCCTCAAATTTTAGTTAATAGAAATCGTTATTATTTTCTTTTATTGATGACTTTTCTAAATTCATTTGGTTGTAACCTATTTCCTTCAAGTGATATGTATAATTTTTTTCAACAATTTCAACCCATGTTGAACGTTATTTTGAAATAAAAATAAAATGTATTCAATCAGATTGGGGTGACGAATATCGTAAATTGCATAATTTATTTTCAATCAATTTGTATCTTTTATCGTATTTCCTGTCCCCATACACGTCAATAAAATGGTTCTCTTGAGCGATCGATATTTGATGATAGAGTAACTCAAGAGGAGATTTGTGATTGGTAATACGAGAAAGGAGCTAATTTATAAGATAAGAGGCAGATTCAAGAAAGTTGACATCTGTATTAACTATATGTACATATAGTTAATACAGATGTCAACTTTCTTGAATCTGCCTCTTATCTTATAAATTAGCTCCTTTCTCGTATTACCAATCACAAATCTCCTCTTGAGTTACTCTATCATCAAATACCAGGTTACAATTTTCTCAAAACTTTTGGGTATGCTTGTTGGGCTCATCTTCGCCCGTACATTTCTCATAAGCTTGACTTTCAATCAAAACAATGTGTTTTTCTTGGCTATAGTCTTCATCACAAGGGTTACAAGTGTCTTGATCTCTCCACCAATCGTGTCTATATTTCATGCAATGTTGTGTTTGATGAAAAATCTTTTCCTTTTGCTACTCTCTCAACCTCTCACAACATTCACCACTCTTCAAAGCTGTAGGTTCTCTCACTCATTTGTCTTCCCCCAATACTGTTACAAAATTATCTCAGCCACCTCAACCTGTTATCTCCAATTCCCCATCTTATAATCCTCAAATTGAGCTGCCTAACTCCATGAGTTCCCCATCCCCTACTCCCACACATTCATGCCAGACTCTTGCTCAGCGCAACAGCCCTTATGGCATCCTATACAGACAAGAGCTAGTGACAATATTTTTCAACCAAAGAAGCTTTTTCCTGGTCTTGTGAAGTATCCTTTGGATCTATGCCCAAAGCACTACTTTCTACTATGGATTCTTCCTTCTCAGAACCTACCTCTTTCTCAAGTGCTTCTAAACAGCCTAAATAGCTAGTGCCATGCTATGAATGAGGAATTCACTGCTCTTATGCATAATGGAACTTGGTCTCTCGCTTATCCCAAGCCTCACATGAATCTTGTTGCTTTCAAATGAATTTTTCGAATTACAAGAAGCGTTGATCGTTCTGTTGAGCGTTACAAAGCCTTCCTTGTTGCATCAACAACACAACATTTGACTATGGTGAGACTTTCAGCCCTGTGGTCATTTCAAGCTGGTTACCATTCACACTACCCTTTCTCTTGTTGTCTCTCGCAACTTGGATATCCATCACCTTGATGTCACGAATGCCTTTTTACATGGCTTCATTGATGAAAATGTCTACTGAACCACCTAGTTTTGTACATCCCCTCTTTTCCTAATCATGTCTACCATTTAAATAACGAACTTTATGGTTTGAAGCAAGCTCCACAAGAATGGTATCCTCGCTTGAGTTCTCGTCTCCCTGATCTTGGCTTAGTAAATTTTAAGTCCAATACCTCTCTGTTTATATATCGCACTAGCTCTGAACTGATTTTATTTCTCATATATGTTGATGAGATTATTGTCACAAGTTTGAGCTCTTCATCCATATCTCGGCTAATCAAAACACTCCAAAGTGATTTTGCTCTCAAAGATCTTGGCCCGTTGCACTTCTTCTTGAGAGTTGAAGCAATCAATATTGACAGTGGCTTGTTCCTCTCTCAACGCCGATATATATCAGACTTAAGAAAACCAACATGCATCACACCAAGCCTATCTCTTCGCCAATGGCATCCAACAAGACTCTTAAGTCAATTTACTGGGAATTCATTCGCTAACCTAACCATCTATTGCAGTTTTGTGGGCTCTTTGCAATACCTGTCTTTAACGTGCCCTGATCTGGTATTTGCTGTGACTAGCACCTTGCCCACAAAGCAAGGACATTGCTCGTGATGGGTATACAACAGTTCCCAAATAGCATTCTCAGCAGGGGCATCTTTCTTAGGTTTCAAAAAAGAAACATGGAAGACATGGTGAAGTCTTGATTGAGAACGAAGGTCCCTTCTAGGCAAAATAATAATCTATTAAACTTAAAAAGTGTAATTTGTATTTTTTTTTTTCATTTTTTTAAAGGAATTTATAATAGTTTTTTAGTATTAATATATATATATATATATTTATTTATATTTTTAGAGTGAACATAAGTTATGGATGGAAGGACTAACAATAACAGAAAATGCGGACCAAAATTATATTAATGATACTTATAGGACCAAAATGACAATTGACCAAACTTAGAGTGTAAATTGTTTTTTTTTTTTTTTAAATAAAAGTTGTTTTTGAGTAATTTACATTCTGTGGCAAGATAAAATAAGTCAAACTTGTTTTTTTCCTTACACAATTAATTTATAGAGGTAGTATGTCAATCAACCTTTGATACCCTTGTTTAAGTGAACTAAGCTTGAAATGAAAGGATAAATGCTAAGTATAATTATGAGACATAAGAATTGATTAACAATAGCCTTGGATTGCTTATATTATGTTCCTTGGAATTGGTCCGAGATACAGATTACACTTGTTCTAATATTACAATGATGATTCTCTATTTCTTTCTTTCCTCAAATGTTTCATCCCCTCTTCATAGTGGCCTCTCTGCCTTATCTAGTCTCCCATGTTGTATCTTGGCCTTCTACTTGGAGGATTAGGGTTCATTTCCCTTAATACTTTTGCCATCAGGGCCTCACTAGAAGATTTCTACACCAGGCTATAAGTTTTGATGACACTGTTTAGGGTCATTTCCTCATTAATACGGCCAGCTAAGTGGGTTCAGAGTATTGAATGCAAAGATGATGGATGCTTTATTTGCATTCTTGCCTTTCTTGCTTGACAACAAATCTTTCTTCTCTTCCTCAGTTTATGCTCGATGGTCTTCAAAATTGGCCCCTAGTCCTTCTGAGGACACATCAATATCCTCAGGGGCCTCGGGCATTGCAATCTCCTTGCGCTTGTGGTGAGTTGTTTATATTTTCCCGAGGACTTGTTGTTAGTGCTTTCTGAGGTCTGTTCTTCTGACATTAGCCTTCTCTCATGTGTCCTTGTTCTCAGATTCTCGTCCTCCCACACATTCCATTATTAGTTGAAAAATAATTTTCTAACATTTTATTTTGATAAAGTACTTCAGATAATTTATGGGGGATTTAGGAATATATTAAAAGAATAAGGATATATGTATAATTTTCTTAGTTGAGTTAAAATATAAATTGGAAGAAAACAATGGGGATTAAGATGAATAGTTTCCTGAAGTTTTATTTCCATAATCCCCTTTAAATGTTCTGATGCAAGTCAAAAATTGACTATGGAATTTTTTTTTTTTTTTTTTTTCCCTAGCTCTAGGGAATTCTAGTAGTTTCTATTTGTTTCGATACTAAATTTTTCTAGAAAATGAGTCATTTTTCAAAAAATATTTTTTATAAAATTATTTTATTTTTTTTATGTTTGGTTGCAATCTTAAATGTGTTGGAAAATAATCTCCTAACTTCTCTTATTTCACTTGCCATAAGATATAGTGTTTTTCAAGAAATTTAGTGGAAAATAACCTCAAAAATACAAGCAATACTTTTTATGTTGATAAAAAATAAATTACTTTTTTAACTCATTTTTTCTGATGCTAACAAACACAATTTAACAAGGAAAACTATCTTCACACAAAATTTTCCATCGCAACAAATGGAGCTTTAGTCAGTGGCGGCTTTACATGCAAGCTAGGGTGGGCACAGGACCACCTTGACTTGCAAAAAAAATGAATATATACACTTGCCAAAAAAAATATTATATGCTAAATCAACCTATTGTGACCACTCAAATAAAAATTATGAACACCCTGACTTGAGAATTACAAAAATTTGGGTTCAAAAAAAATAAAAGAAGTGCTACTATATTCATATATATATATATAGAGCAGGTTGTGTATCGGGTTGGAGAGTTTGTTGTTCTAACATGAAACAGCAGCATTTGAATGCACATTTTACTAACTATGCATGTTTGGTTCCTACAGCTTTTCAGAGTATTTTTGTATCAAACTGTAGACGAAAGTTCTTCTTATTTATAAAATGAATTCATATTTTACTAACTATGAGGAACCATACTAAGAAATAACATGAAACAGCTGCAGCATTTGAGTTTCACACAATATAGAATGCAATGTCAATAAGTGCTGGTTTAATATTAGCACAAGCTTGATAAACAATTATATTGGAAAAGAGGAGCCAATAAAATCTACGACAGAAAATGCATACCAGTCAAATAACAATCACAACACCAATACTAACATCGACAATTAAGAAAAAAAAAAAAAAAAAAAAAAAATCATCAAACTCCATCGGTTTAGTTTTACCTCGACTTCTTAATCTTGTTTTGCTTCGGATCAATCACACTATCACCATCATCAAGCAGAAGAAGGCTCCCAGTAGAAGTTAGAGGCCTAAACAGAACAGGCAAATTCTGAACCTTAAGCCTCTTCCTTCTTTTCTTTTCTAAGTCATACCAGAAAAGATTCGCACTATTTTCCAACAGAACTTTCTTGCCGTCCCTGGAAAACTTGAGAGGCTTCAAAAACTCAAAATTCGAATTCGAAGAAATTTTATTTGCACGTAGATCAATTTTATAAACCTTTGTCCAAGAACTCTCTACTCCATATTCCTTCATCAACCAAACTTCATGATACATATTCTTGCAATCATTCACAACAAAACATAGGCATCCTCCTAACACTCCCAAACCCGTCTTCTGAATATCATCAGTATCAATTGGTTGAACCGGTGTCTCATAAAAAAGAAATTTCTCGTTGTTTGCAAAATCAAAAGCAAGAATTTCCTGACCCGGCACGCTTCGATCTGGAATAGTTAACCAATGCGCAGCTCCATTCGTGGAGACCGCTGGTGATGAAGATATCCAGGGCAGCTTGTTTGGCCCTAGTTCTACAACTTTTTTCCAAGCTTGTAATTTAAGGCTATAGATCTTGACTTCATTTCCTATAATCAGAAGAGGACGGTGTCCTTCGCAAAATTGCGCAATTCTCACCACCTTATAGTCATCATTATGCGGATCATGTCCGAATGCATATACAGTCAACCAAAGCGAGTCCTCGAAACCAGAAGGCCTCTGTACTGGTTCACTTGGCAATTTCTTGTACTTCCTTATCAATGGATTCCAAAGTGCGATCTCATTGACACAGTTATGAAGGCAGACCAAGCCATTGCAGTAATCCACGAGGGTGGTCACCCTTTTTGAACGGCCTTGTAGTGGCGGGTAAATTTCCATGGCCTTAGGCAAGCAATTTTCATTATCATGGCGGAAAAGGACAGATAAGAAATTTAAGGACTGAACACTACCTATTTGGTCGATGATTATGGCGCAATCTCTGTCGCTGTTGATGGAGCGCTTGAGGTGGGTATTGATGAATCCTAGCCCTTTGATTAGTTCGGCCCATGACTTCGAAACGCAGAGAAAACGTACGACGCTCTTGACGGGTAATCTGCATAGTATTTGAGCGATTAAATCAATCGGAATATGTGACTTCATGGTCCTCTTGGAGGAGTCGGCAGTGGTAATGGCGTTCATTGGATTTTATGGGCGGTGAAGAAGTGGTAGGGTTAGGGATTGACTACTCTGTTATATTATATATATTTGAAAACAACTTTTGACTTGAAAAGAAAAGAGTTCTGTTAACCGGTGAGACCGAGATATACTCGGAATTGAAGTTTGATTCTGTTTTTTAAATGTCACGCCTACGACCATGGAGAAAATTGCTTCTACAATCACCGAGATATACTCGGAATTGAATTAAATCTCTTCCGCAAAAAAGAATTGAATTAAATCTTATTTTTTAAAAAGATAAAATTATAAAATCATCGAGAAAATTGCTTCTAAATAATAGGTAAACTTTAAAGAATAAAAAAATACCTAAAACGTGGGGGATTTTTTTTTTTCAAATGTAAAACCATGCTACATGTAAGAGTTAGAAGTGTATTTTTACTAAATTATCCTTTAATTTTATTTCTCCTTAAACGTAACGGAATAGAGGTATTTTTAAACCACTAAAATGTCTATTCCAATATTTTAGTAATAGGGTATTTTTGCAAAAATGTTTGTACCTCTTAGTATGTTCATTATAATTTGTATGAGGCTAGTACATTATGTGATTGTATGTATGGTAGCTTGCAGAGTTGCACCTATTAGCTGCTGCTGCTTCTTTTTTTTTTGTTTTTTTTTTTTGGTGGGGGGTTATAGGACCATAAGTAGTAAGTAGTAAGTACACCTATTTGCCACAATAAGTTTCCAAACCAAGAAGCTCTATACAATGGGAAAAGGATACTTAGTGTCATCAGAAGCCTAAAAATAGTTTTTGTTTTAGGGTCTGTTTGAAATCTACTTATTTTGCTAAAATTAAAAAAATTTTGCTAAAAGTTTTGTAGATAAAGGTAAAAATTAGTTGAAATAGTACAGTGGGACCTATAAATAGTACCAAAAAGTGCAGTAAGATCCATAAATAGTAGCAAAAATAAGTTGAATAGTAAAATAAGCTGCCTTTCTAATTTGAGCCAAACACACAAACACAATTTATCTTGATCACAACATTGCAACATTTAATTAGAGCTATAATATTTTAAGATCCAAAAAAAAAAAATACCGGTACAAATAAAACAAATGGATAAAGTTTTGCTTTTCTAGTTATCTAAATTTAAGATGAAGAATAGAATTCAAATATTGGTAGAACTTTAGAAAGAGACAATTCCAAATCAATTCCTAACAGAACAATTTGTTTATCAAGCAATGAGTACCCTTCAGAAATACTTACCGAACAACTAACAACCATTTTGAGTGCTAGAGAATTAATTTCATGTGAAAAGGGTGTGCGCAAGTCGGATTGGGTGGGTAAAGGCCAATATTTTTATCCAATCTGCCACTAGTGGGTTGGGAAAATTCCAATCTGCCATCGACCCACCAAAATCTAAATCTAGCGAATTTGTTACAAATTTTGATGGTTTTAACTCGACGGATTAGGCAGGTTGGGCGAGTTGGCATTAACAATGTTCTTTTTAAAAAAATTATCACAAACTACAATTCATTGTTGCATGATCTCAAAATATAACTAATGCACACAAAAAACTAAAGGTGGATTTCATTGAATAATCTCAATTCCAACATAAACATAGGATCAATGAAAAAGAGATATATCATCTCTAATAGATCATGTCTCCACATAAAAATTAAAAAAATAAATAAAAAAAGTAGGCTACAGCCTTACAATTGAGGAAAACTAAATCAATAAACCCAAAGTCTTAACATTTCCAAAGTCACATCAAGGATTCAAAATAATAACATACCAATATAACAAATAAACTTCAAAATGGTATGCATAGTCTCAAGATTTACAAGAATATATGAGACCCAAATTAAAAAGATAGACAATATACTCAATAAAAATATAGATACAAACATTAAACAATACAAGAAAAAAAACAAATACTTTTGTGGTTGTCTAGGAGAGATCACAACTAATGGAAGGTGAAGTATTGAAGGGATAAAAAAAAAGAGGCTTCAAAAAGGTTAAGGAAGAAAAAGATAAAACAACATGAAAGAGGGAGGGAGGGGAAGCGGCTGAAGGTGAATGCTAAATACAGAGTATATGTTGTGTATGGTTAAAGTGAGTTTAGGGTTTTAATGTTAACTTTTTATCTTTTGTTTAAGGACTTGATTACTGATTAGCTGTAAAAATTGATCAAGTGAATTAATTAACTTTAAATACAAAATACGATTGATCAATTTGAACTAATATATATATATATATATATATATATATATTATGTATAATTATGCGAGCGGGTCGGGTTGTAGCAGGTTGGCAATGTTTCAATCCGTTATCCAACCCAATCCGCGTCTAACCCATCCAACCCAAATCGCCTATCTTAATGACCCACACAGGTGGGCAAATCGGCTGCGGATGGAACGGGTTGGCGAGTCAAGCGGATATTCTACACACCCCTATGTGAAAACCCCCACATATTTCTTAAAAGAGAAGGCAAAAGTGGAAGGGAGATGAAGAAGTTTTAAAATTTTAAGAGAGATAAATTTTAGATTTGTTGATCTTGTTTTTTGAAAAGCGGGGAAAAGTATATATATATTTAAAATTATACATGTAAAAGAATCATAAAGATAAAGGAGATGAGTAAAAAATTGCAAACATAGTTTATCAAATAAAAATCATCAATGGAGATGCATGATGGTCAAACAAATAAATCTAGGCAAGAAATCAATGACACAAATGATATAGTTGAGGTGGCAAGATTGAGGATAGTAATCATGAGGAAGATGGGACTGATTTTGCAATTCTTAGAAGTTTAGGGAAATATGTGAAATTTTGAAACTTTAAGGGCCTTTTTTATCATTTTTAAAAAAATTTGGGGTTGAGTGCAATTTTTAGGAATCTAGGGATTTTTGTGCAATTTTGGAAAAGTTTTAAGGGTTGAAATGTAATTTTACAAAATTTTGTGGTAAATGTGTAATTTGGAAAAGTTTTAGGGTCAAGATATAATTTTGGAAAAGATTAGGGCTATGATGTAATTTTGAGATAGTTTTGTGTCAAAATATAATTTTAAAAAAGTCTAAGGTTACAATGCATGTTTGGGAATGTTTTGGGTTAAGTGTAATTTTGTGAAATTTGGAGGGTCAAAATGTGATTTTTGGTAAATTTTTGGGAGTTTTGGGTTGAAAATTAATTTTTGGAGCTTGGGGTTAATATGTAAATTTGGAATAGTTTTGCAATTTAAATGTAATTTTGAGAAAGTGTGGCGTAATTTTCTTGATTTTTGTGAAGTGGTAGTTGGTGGGGTTTAGTTAATTTTGGGTTTTTTTGTTTTATTTTAAGGCCGGGCTTTGTTTTGAATTTAGGTTGGGTTTTGTTTTAAAATGTGAGTGGAATGAAGTTTGTTTATTTGAATTGGGCTTGAGAGGGGTTGGACTGAGACCGATTATGAGCGAGTAATGCTTGCCGTGTCTTTTTATTTATGTGGGTTTAAAACCTAGTATGGGATTTTGGAGGAGGTTTTGGGCTTCGTTTTCTTGTGAAGGACTTAGGCTGGTTTTCAATAACATGGGCTTGATGGGCTCTTTAGATGAGGTTGGGTTGGTAAAAAAAAATTAGGTGGGTAAGTTTGATTTTTTTTGGGCTTTTTTAATATGCTTTCAGATTGGGCTATGGTTGGACTGACCTTGGGCTTTTTAATTTTGAGTGGGCTAAATCTATTTAGATGTGGGCTTGTGGAAAATTTGGGTTTGACTTGAATAGGTTTCATATAGGAATTATGTTGGGTGCTAACTGAGAGCAATAAGTATAAATAAAGACACAAATCATTTGAAAAAAAATATTCACAACTATTAAAGTGATAAGTTGTTATTGATAGAATAAAATGTGTTGTCAATTATTGGCTGAGATGCAAACGAGTCAAAACTTGTCAACTTAACTTTAATGAAAAATAGTGAAAACTATTGTATTTGTAGTATTATTCAAGTAGAGTGGGTTAGGTTGAAAGGGTGTGGGTTTGGAAGATTTCATTTTGGGGAGAAGGGTGTTTAGATCAAATTGGGATGTTTAAGTCACTCTTGAGAAAAACAAGGTGTGGAGAAGTTAGATGGTCTTTTGTGTCCTAAAGTGGGTTCTTTCCCAAGAATTACTACCTTATGCTATTAGGTCCCTTTTAATCTTACCTCAATTTATAATTCTTTCATTGAAAGGATGGAGATCGGAAACACCCTTGGCAAGTTGGAAGAAGCAGTCTTTGTGGTAGGCTTACTTTAGGGTAATATTAACGGGTGCCCTCAAGGCAATTGTTAATAAATCATTTTAGGAAAGTTTTGACACCATTTTCTTGGAAAATATAAAAAGTTGTCAAAACAATTAATTCTTTTTTTTCCCATAAAAGTTTCTAAAAATATTTCCCAAACTAATACCATTAAAACATCCGTTAACTTTTCCCTACTTTCATTAAGAGTACGTACATCCAAGAGAATCTCTAGCAACTTAGCCAAATTTTCATCTCATGAGAGTAAATAGTTTTATCTACTTACTATTTCAAATATATTTCCAATTGAAGCTCTATCTTTTCTCTATCCCCAAATAAATATTATTTCTTTACTATTTTATTATTATTATTATCATTACTTTTCCCAAAATCTGATACACTATCATTCAACAACACCCAAATCTCTTTTGCACTTTCATCAATCAACAACACTCACATTTCTTCTACCCAAAACTTTACCAACCAAACTTATTCAAAGCTTTCTTTTGCTTAGATTTTAAGGACCTATAACATCCAAATCTTTTATTAGAAAGAAAACACCCAAATCTTAAGTTTGAGAGAGAGAGAGAGAGAGAGGTTTAAAGGAAGCTAACATGATATAAACAAATAGAGAAATAAATGGTTTTTAGATGTTGACGAAGAAAGTCCTATATGAAAAAACTATGAATTAATTGTTAATAGTAAAATTAATATATAATTAAAAATGGTTCTTGTAGGTATTGTATAGGCACCAACCAAGTAGGATGCATGTTTATTTAAAAAAGAAAAAACACAAAACGTAATTTAATGTTGGCTACTTGTTTTTTTATTTATCCCAAAAAAAAAAAAATTTGATATGTACAAAACGTAGGTTGCATATTTTATTAAAACACTTATTATTACTTTATCTAAATAAGTTGATAATAAAAAATAAGTTGTAGTTTTTATTTAAAAAGTTTTTTTAAAAAGTAAATATGAATTAAAGTAAGGGTAAAGTAAATAAAAATTAAAGAAAAAAAGGGAACCCATTATCAACCAAAGTTTTATAGAGAAAAAAATAAAAAAATAAAAACTCACTTGGATTGAAATTGAAGTTGGAGAATGCATGTGAGGGTGTCAAAACAAATGGTTTTAGAATAAGCAGAAAAGGGAGAGAGATATGAGAGTGATGGATGTGGGAGTTTTCATTTAGAAAAATAATCCAACCAAATTGTGGTGATATGGTTAGCAATTTGAAAACCAAAAGGAGAGTAGTAGTATCTAAATTTAAGAAATATGGATGAAAAATTATAGTAATAATTTTATAGTATGAGTGTTTTTTTTTTTTTTTTTCCTCTCTTAAATTTCAAAATAAAGAATAATTTTTCAAAAAAAAATTAAGAAGAATTTTTATCACAAGATAAATAAAGAAGAATTGATTTTTTTTTTTTTTTTTTTTTTTTTAAAAAAAAAAAAAAAAAACTTGAGATCTCATATTAGGGAAATGAAGGGAAACGTGAATTCAAAAAAAGAAAAAAAAAAAAAACAAAAAAAAAAAGCCTAATAAAAACCAAAAAAAGAATTGTAAGGACATAAAAACCTGAAAGGCTCAAACTCACTTAGAATAGTGAAATTTGTGCTATCCAGTTAGGCCCAAACCAATTGATATTTGTAAAGAGAGTGGGGTAAAGCAAGTTGGGCTTAGCCCAAGGATTCAGACAAAGAAGGAATGAATGAAAGCCAAAGATTAATTATATAAATGGTTCTTTACAATCTCGCCCGAGGACGATGTTCTTGCACAATGATGTACACTCTTCTCTCTCTCTATCTCTCTCACTATTCTCGTTCTAATTTCTTTTTCTTGATTTTTTTTGGGGAATCCTTTCATCTAGAAGTCCTCTTTCTTTATATACTACCCAGCTAATTGCATCCTAGCCCTCCATCTACAATCCCCCCAGCTCTCTTTAGGACACTTGTCCCTTTAAACTTCTGTTGAAGGTGGTAGAAGGAGATGCTTAGCTGTGAATTCTACTATTCAGGTCACTTCCTCATTAATGCAGCTGATAAAACTATTGCCAGTCACTTAATGTAGAGGTAGTAGGTGAGCTTTCATTGGAAACTTCCTTCACCTACCTTAACCCTCACTGAACACCATCCTCCTCGGGCTTAGAATGCTTTTATAATGATAGTCACAACTTGTTGTATCCTTCCTCAGTCCTCAGGTCCCCACAATAACCCCCTAAAACCTTGCTATTAGCCCTGAGATAAAAAGTAAGGTTTTAGTTATGCAATCCCAACTAGTACGTGCCAGACGCATTCCCATGTGGTAACGTCTCTTCATCTGTTTTCAACACGTTCTTGACACTTCGGTATCCACGATCTCGTATTTATTGTGTCAAGTGGCTGCTTGTCCCCCCACGTTCTACGATGCGATGATGATCCTACGGTCCTCATTTACCCATATTTACGAGCAGGAATTTTACCGCTCACTTTTCACCCCTATATAAGGAGAGGTTAAGGCTGATTTTTCTCCATTTATTCACTTTGCAACTTTGTCGTTGAAGCAGTAGTTCGAGGAGAGATTCTTCTATTGCTTGTAGGTGCGTCTGGATTCATTTACTTTTATACGTAGATTCTTCGTTACCTACACCATAAATTTCCATGGGTAGATTTGCTAAGTTAGTGGATACTCCCGAAGGCATGGCCGCCTTTAGGGCTTAATATAGGATTCCTAATGGTGTTGAACTTCAACACTGTGAGTTAGGCAAATGGCTGGTCCTAAACAAACCTTCTGGCTCAGTAGTGATTCCGATGATCGCCTTCATAGAAGGCAGGATGGAAATTCCCATGGGTAGAGTTACTAGAGACTTCCTTATGAATTATAGGTTGACCCCACACAATGCTCCCCCAACGTCTTTAGGGTCAGCGTAGATATGATAAACCGTAAGATGGGGACTAACTTCACATGGCATAATGTGAACTGGGTATACAACTACCAAAAAGGAAAGGAAACCAACTACTATATCAAATATAGGGTCCCAGCCGTTAAGTTAATTTCTTGTATGCCTGAGTCAAACAAGTGCATGGACGAGGACTTTCTCATCGTCTCGGGAGACTGGCATGATGGGTTGCACTGTCCCACCCAAGATAGGGAACCAGGTAGGGTTCCCACAGACATTAGATGCGCGTAGGATTTTCACATTCAGATAAAGAAAACTTTTATAAGGATTTTTCTAATCTATAACTTATATTGCATGTTTATTGGCAGACGAACAACACACTGTCTTGAACAAGAGCTTAGTGAACTTTCCCATGCTAAACTGCATCCTCAGGTTAGAAATTTTTCTTCACAGAAATGGTCAACTTCAGGCGGTGCACATGATCCTTGGTTTCAACCCTATCTCCAAACGTTTCCAAAGCCCTAAACACGTAATCAGAGCTAAGGATCTAAGGCTAGCTTTAATTGACATAGCAATTTTGGGCTTCCTAACAACAGCTCCTCCTCCAGCCAGAACACAAGACACCCAACTTCCAGCCCCGCTCACAACCAAACTCATTTACTCTCAAGAGCCGCCCTACCTTCAGACGATGAAGCCGAGGAGCGCACTCCCGAAGCCACCCAAGAGGAGACAAATAAGGACTTTGAAGTCTTCTACAGGCAAGAGGACCCCGAAAACCTCCCCAGCCCTTCCCAGCGCCGTTTACTTCCTACCCAAATCAACACCAGCCAAGAAGAAGCCAACATCCCAAAAGGAATGGTGCTTGAGGAAAAGACCCCTGACCTACTGGCATTGCTTACAGCCCACGCTAGGGGTGCCTCCCCAGCAGTTCCCGTGGTGCCCCGACCACCAACTCCTGCCCCCACAGTTACGTTCTCTGGTGATGCTGCTAATAAAAAAAGAAAAAAAGGCCAAAGAGGCAAGGGATCTGAGGATGTTGAAGAGGGGGAGGTCACACACCCTTCGCAGCAGCCCCCCGCCAAGAAGGCCCAAATGACTAGGGCTCAACAGAAGAAGAATGCTCCTTCTAGAGCTTCTAAAGGCACTGAAGGGAGACAACATTTGAAGGCTTCCTTAAGGAAGCCCTCGTTTGTTTTAAGTTCCGAGGACCCGGTCATAGATGACGCCACCCTAAGGGATCCCCAAAAAGGCAAGTCAGGCATCCTTTCAGAATGCCTTAAAAAGGCTCTTCTCCTTCCCGAGGATATGCACAAGCTGCAATCCTTGAGGAAGCGCAAGGTCTTTCTCTCACTTAAGAGAGACCTTGCTAAGGTATATACCTATCCTTCACTCTTATACACTTATGTAAAATTTGTACAAATACTTATACTTAACATTTTCTGCAATCAGTGCAAGCAGCCTGTGTGGCTGAGGAATGGCTGGACCGCGCCTTGGGTTACCCACGAAGCTGAGGGCAAGCTAGAAATGGTTGAGAAGGCCCATACTGATTCGGAGAAGAGGCTTAAAGACGACCTCTTCCACCTGGCCAAGGTAGATAAATCTTGGAAAAATGCTGTATCTACCTTGGCCGAATATGAGAAACAAGCTGAGGAGGCCAGGGCTGCCCAGAAAAAGGTCGAAAATCAACTGGCCTTGACCATGGTAAAGCTCAAACAACAGCAAAAACAACTGGAGGCTAAGGATACTGAGAAGGCTAAGGCCGAGCAAGCGGCCTATGACGCGGGCATGACCAAGACTGCCTAGAGTCTGACAGCCCAGCCCCAGGACGTTGCTCGGGCCTTTTGCCTCGAGGTGTGGGGGTAGGCCCTCATCGCAGCTAGAGTTAGTACTGAATCAGAGCTTAGGGCTCCTGATAAAGTATACTATCTTCTAGCTCTGCGCCTTGCCCCCTAGCCCCACTCAACCTGCGGCTGACCCTAGCTCTGCCTTTGCCTCGGCCCATGTAACGGCCTAGCCTACTAAAGAAGAAAAAAAAAAAAAAAAAAAAACTATGGTCAGATTTTTTAGTTGCTTTCACACGTGCCCACTTACCCCACTCACTTCCCCACCACACAAATATCATCTCACACTCTCACTTTCTTGGCCGGTCACTCTTGTTCTTTTCTTTTTCATTTTCACTCAACACAGCACATATACGCACACTCCTCTCCCTCACTCTCCCACTGGTACACTCCTCATCACTTCCACCATCTTTTCCGGCGAGGTTCATCGGAAAGCTCTCTAAAAACCTCTTAAGCTCCTACATCGCATCTTATTTAAGGTATGAGCTTTTATACTTTTTGTGGGTTTTCATATTTTGCTAGAGGTTTTTGTAATCTAAGTTTTGGAATGATATTCTTGTGATAATGTTTATTGGTTTTGCTTTGGTGGACCTATTTGGGTGAAAGGTTGTGGATTTTGTGCAATGGTAGCCATTTGAGATTTACCCATAGTAAAGATTTGAGGGTTTTGACTTTCTAATGTGAAACAATTGATGAATCTAATTTTTATTGTGTATTTGGAGCTAGTGGAGGAGTTACATTTGGGGTTTGTAATGGTGGGTATTGTTCTATATGTTGTTGTTTTGTGGGTCTCTTGAAAATGACATGTATATTGAGGAAAAAATTCATAAAGTGTTAGGATCTCTTATGGTAAAGGAGAAGCTTGGAATGACATGATGATAAGTTGGAGTCTATGCCTTGTAATGAAATTGTTGAGAAACTTTGGAAGTGGAATACATTATTTGTGAGGTTAAATGCTAGGCTTGCCTAATTAATTTCTTAGTTAGCAATTTCTAATTCGTGGCTAGATGCAATGTCAAGCTTTATGCCTATTTTGATAAGTTTGCTTGATATTGTTTAGGTTCTAGCTAATCTTATTTGGAGCTTGGAGAATTAGGCCTTTTTGTGGGTTGCAAGGTAAGTAGCTTTTTAATGAGATTTTTTGGAAAATAATCACGTTGCATAAACTTTGTTTTGGGGTCAAACACATTTTGGAAAATTATTTGTAGAACTATGTTTTCTTAAAAAGTATTGTGTTGTGATCCTGTTATATATGATTATATATGAAAAGCGCATCATGTTTAATATTGCATATAGGGAAATGCATGATTTGTTAGTATGGAAGAGATAAGCATCTTTGATATAATTCTTGGGAATGGATTTTATGGATTAATTGCATTATTTGCAAATTCTAAAGATGTTTTATCTTGACTTGTGATATTTGGGAAATTGATAGAAAATGTTATTGACAAGGAATGATTTTGGAAAACTTGAGAACCCTGTGTATTTCAAAGGTTTTTGTGAAATTACTTGAAATTGAACAGTGTTTTGATTTCATGTAAACTGTGAGCTCTTTATGCTTTTACCCTTGGGCTGTGACATGTGATTACCCGATGATTACCAAGCCAGATGTCGTAGTCTTTGTGACATTGGTATCTTGGCACCCCGTCTTTGTGGCGGATTGATGTCTTGGTGGCATAACTGATGTCTTCGTGCCATAGCTGATATCTTCATGGCATAGCTGATGTCTTTGTGGCATAATTGATGTCTTCATAGCATAACTTGATGTCTTTGTGGCATACATAACGTCTTTATGGCGGCTTATCACATGGCCTTGGGTTGGATTTCAGGTTTTAAAAAGGTGTTTTGATAGCTCACAATAAATAGTACGTAGTTTCATGTTAGAATAGTTTGAAAAAGCTTGGTGCTACATTCTTTTAATCATTCTTGTCATTTTATTAAGAAAAATAGATTTGCTGGATTTTCATGGAAATTCCCAAATTATAACACGTTTGTAAAATGTCCATTATCATGAACTTGCATTTCCCCTACCCCCATTAATTGTGCTACTTACTGGACTCTGTCTCATCCCATTATTTTACAAAATTTTTCAGAGTAGGCAACGACCATTTTGGGACAGCTTTTTGGTGGCTAACAGTAGTTAGACTAACTACTGATGGAGGCTGAACTTTTATGATGGAGATATTAGATGATGTACATCTTAGAGTAGGCTTGACTCATTCTTTTGTATATTATAGTGGTTGTGACTTTATTCCCACTAATGAGACAAACTGATGATATGTAATTGTATTTATTCAAGCCTCCATTCTTTTGTGGCCAATGGTCCTTATAATTATTGCATAGAGCTCTGACTTACTTTGGGAGTATATTTAAAGGAATTATTATGATAATTCTTAATATTGGTACTTAATATGATTTAATTGGATTGAATTGTTAATAAGGAAAAATCTACAGCTACCCTTGAGATGTCTTTCTCATGCTTTGTACCCTTTTGGGTTTGGGGCGTGACAGCCCAGCCCACCACTACTTCAGCTGCTACACTCGTGGTGGAAAAAGAGCAAGATCAGCCTCCTCCATTATCCGTTGTGGATGTGGACTCAGAGGAGGTTGTTGAAGTGGGGCAGCTGAAGAGGAAGAAGAAAGAGAAGGAAAAAGAGAAAGAGAAAGAGGCTCACGTAGTTTAGTCTTAAGTTAAGAACTGTCATGAAATTTTGTACCCGGGCCAAGTTTTGTTGATGCCCTTTTCTTTCTATTATTGTAAACTCTTTCCTGAGCATCAATGAATATCCAATTTTTACTTCACACTTTTTACTCATCCAAGTATAATTTGTCTAAGTATAATTTCTAATATTTTCTTTTTTAATATTATTTGAAACGTACTAACCTATATTTAACTTAATTGATTCCCAACACTGTTCCATCCAATCTTGAATGACTTTTAATAAAGTTGTTGGATTGACACTTAATGTAACTTGCAATAATATTCTGGCACTTAGTAAAATTTTCAAGTAAGACTTACCTTATCTCGGACTTAGGATGCTAAAAGACCAATCTGCCTAGAACTTGTGATTCGAGGAGGTGGGCAATACTTATGATTTTATCCAACACTTAGAAAATTTCATTTAAGGGTTAATTTATCCAAGGCCTATGACCCGAGGGGTCAAACAAGACCGAGGTTCTATTTAACACTTAGAAACTTTTTACATAAAGGTTAATTTACCCAAGGTCTGTGACTCGAGGAGTCGAACAAGACTGAGATTCTATTTAACACTTAGAAACATTTTGTATAAAGGTTAATTTACCCAAGGTTTGTGACCCGAGGAGTCAAAAAAGACCAAGGTTCTGTTTAACACTTAGAAACTTTTTGTATAAAGGTTAATTTACCCAAGGTTTGTGACCCGAGGAATCGAACAAGACCGAGGTTCTGTTTAACACTTAGAAACTTTTTGTATAAAGGTTAATTTACC